>OX940888.1:0-698983 GCA_954871355.1 Cabera pusaria
TAACCTAACCTAACCTAACCTAACCTAACCTAACCTAACCTAACCTAACCTAACCTAACCTAACCTAACCTAACCTAACCTAACCTAACCTAACCTAACCTAACCTAACCTAACCTAACCTAACCTAACCTAACCTAACCTAACCTAACCTAACCTAACCTAACCTAACCTAACCTAACCTAACCTAACCTAACCTAACCTAACCTAACCTAACCTAACCTAACCTAACCTAACCTAACCTAACCTAACCTAACCTAACCTAACCTAACCTAACCTAACCTAACCTAACCTAACCTAACCTAACCTAACCTAACCTAACCTAACCTAACCTAACCTAACCTAACCTAACCTAACCTAACCTAACCTAACCTAACCTAACCTAACCTAACCTAACCTAACCTAACCTAACCTAACCTAACCTAACCTAACCTAACCTAACCTAACCTAACCTAACCTAACCTAACCTAACCTAACCTAACCTAACCTAACCTAACCTAACCTAACCTAACCTAACCTAACCTAACCTAACCTAACCTAACCTAACCTAACCTAACCTAACCTAACCTAACCTAACCTAACCTAACCTAACCTAACCTAACCTAACCTAACCTAACCTAACCTAACCTAACCTAACCTAACCTAACCTAACCTAACCTAACCTAACCTAACCTAACCTAACCTAACCTAACCTAACCTAACCTAACCTAACCTAACCTAACCTAACCTAACCTAACCTAACCTAACCTAACCTAACCTAACCTAACCTAACCTAACCTAACCTAACCTAACCTAACCTAACCTAACCTAACCTAACCTAACCTAACCTAACCTAACCTAACCTAACCTAACCTAACCTAACCTAACCTAACCTAACCTAACCTATACCTAACCTAACCTAACCTAACCTAACCTAACCTAACCTAACCTAACCTAACCTAACCTAACCTAACCTAACCTAACCTAACCTAACCTAACCTAACCTAACCTAACCTAACCTAACCTAACCTAACCTAACCTAACCTAACCTAACCTAACCTAACCTAACCTAACCTAACCTAACCTAACCTAACCTAACCTAACCTAACCTAACCTAACCTAACCTAACCTAACCTAACCTAACCTAACCTAACCTAACCTAACCTAACCTAACCTAACCTAACCTAACCTAACCTAACCTAACCTAACCTAACCTAACCTAACCTAACCTAACCTAACCTAACCTAACCTAACCTAACCTAACCTAACCTAACCTAACCTAACCTAACCTAACCTAACCTAACCTAACCTAACCTAACCTAACCTAACCTAACCTAACCTAACCTAACCTAACCTAACCTAACCTAACCTAACCTAACCTAACCTAACCTAACCTAACCTAACCTAACCTAACCTAACCTAACCTAACCTAACCTAACCTAACCTAACCTAACCTAACCTAACCTAACCTAACCTAACCTAACCTAACCTAACCTAACCTAACCTAACCTAACCTAACCTAACCTAACCTAACCTAACCTAACCTAACCTAACCTAACCTAACCTAACCTAACCTAACCTAACCTAACCTAACCTAACCTAACCTAACCTAACCTAACCTAACCTAACCTAACCTAACCTAACCTAACCTAACCTAACCTAACCTAACCTAACCTAACCTAACCTAACCTAACCTAACCTAACCTAACCTAACCTAACCTAACCTAACCTAACCTAACCTAACCTAACCTAACCTAACCTAACCTAACCTAACCTAACCTAACCTAACCTAACCTAACCTAACCTAACCTAACCTAACCTAACCTAACCTAACCTAACCTAACCTAACCTAACCTAACCTAACCTAACCTAACCTAACCTAACCTAACCTAACCTAACCTAACCTAACCTAACCTAACCTAACCTAACCTAACCTAACCTAACCTAACCTAACCTAACCTAACCTAACCTAACCTAACCTAACCTAACCTAACCTAACCTAACCTAACCTAACCTAACCTAACCTAACCTAACCTAACCTAACCTAACCTAACCTAACCTAACCTAACCTAACCTAACCTAACCTAACCTAACCTAACCTAACCTAACCTAACCTAACCTAACCTAACCTAACCTAACCTAACCTAACCTAACCTAACCTAACCTAACCTAACCTAACCTAACCTAACCTAACCTAACCTAACCTAACCTAACCTAACCTAACCTAACCTAACCTAACCTAACCTAACCTAACCTAACCTAACCTAACCTAACCTAACCTAACCTAACCTAACCTAACCTAACCTAACCTAACCTAACCTAACCTAACCTAACCTAACCTAACCTAACCTAACCTAACCTAACCTAACCTAACCTAACCTAACCTAACCTAACCTAACCTAACCTAACCTAACCTAACCTAACCTAACCTAACCTAACCTAACCTAACCTAACCTAACCTAACCTAACCTAACCTAACCTAACCTAACCTAACCTAACCTAACCTAACCTAACCTAACCTAACCTAACCTAACCTAACCTAACCTAACCTAACCTAACCTAACCTAACCTAACCTAACCTAACCTAACCTAACCTAACCTAACCTAACCTAACCTAACCTAACCTAACCTAACCTAACCTAACCTAACCTAACCTAACCTAACCTAACCTAACCTAACCTAACCTAACCTAACCTAACCTAACCTAACCTAACCTAACCTAACCTAACCTAACCTAACCTAACCTAACCTAACCTAACCTAACCTAACCTAACCTAACCTAACCTAACCTAACCTAACCTAACCTAACCTAACCTAACCTAACCTAACCTAACCTAACCTAACCTAACCTAACCTAACCTAACCTAACCTAACCTAACCTAACCTAACCTAACCTAACCTAACCTAACCTAACCTAACCTAACCTAACCTAACCTAACCTAACCTAACCTAACCTAACCTAACCTAACCTAACCTAACCTAACCTAACCTAACCTAACCTAACCTAACCTAACCTAACCTAACCTAACCTAACCTAACCTAACCTAACCTAACCTAACCTAACCTAACCTAACCTAACCTAACCTAACCTAACCTAACCTAACCTAACCTAACCTAACCTAACCTAACCTAACCTAACCTAACCTAACCTAACCTAACCTAACCTAACCTAACCTAACCTAACCTAACCTAACCTAACCTAACCTAACCTAACCTAACCTAACCTAACCTAACCTAACCTAACCTAACCTAACCTAACCTAACCTAACCTAACCTAACCTAACCTAACCTAACCTAACCTAACCTAACCTAACCTAACCTAACCTAACCTAACCTAACCTAACCTAACCTAACCTAACCTAACCTAACCTAACCTAACCTAACCTAACCTAACCTAACCTAACCTAACCTAACCTAACCTAACCTAACCTAACCTAACCTAACCTAACCTAACCTAACCTAACCTAACCTAACCTAACCTAACCTAACCTAACCTAACCTAACCTAACCTAACCTAACCTAACCTAACCTAACCTAACCTAACCTAACCTAACCTAACCTAACCTAACCTAACCTAACCTAACCTAACCTAACCTAACCTAACCTAACCTAACCTAACCTAACCTAACCTAACCTAACCTAACCTAACCTAACCTAACCTAACCTAACCTAACCTAACCTAACCTAACCTAACCTAACCTAACCTAACCTAACCTAACCTAACCTAACCTAACCTAACCTAACCTAACCTAACCTAACCTAACCTAACCTAACCTAACCTAACCTAACCTAACCTAACCTAACCTAACCTAACCTAACCTAACCTAACCTAACCTAACCTAACCTAACCTAACCTAACCTAACCTAACCTAACCTAACCTAACCTAACCTAACCTAACCTAACCTAACCTAACCTAACCTAACCTAACCTAACCTAACCTAACCTAACCTAACCTAACCTAACCTAACCTAACCTAACCTAACCTAACCTAACCTAACCTAACCTAACCTAACCTAACCTAACCTAACCTAACCTAACCTAACCTAACCTAACCTAACCTAACCTAACCTAACCTAACCTAACCTAACCTAACCTAACCTAACCTAACCTAACCTAACCTAACCTAACCTAACCTAACCTAACCTAACCTAACCTAACCTAACCTAACCTAACCTAACCTAACCTAACCTAACCTAACCTAACCTAACCTAACCTAACCTAACCTAACCTAACCTAACCTAACCTAACCTAACCTAACCTAACCTAACCTAACCTAACCTAACCTAACCTAACCTAACCTAACCTAACCTAACCTAACCTAACCTAACCTAACCTAACCTAACCTAACCTAACCTAACCTAACCTAACCTAACCTAACCTAACCTAACCTAACCTAACCTAACCTAACCTAACCTAACCTAACCTAACCTAACCTAACCTAACCTAACCTAACCTAACCTAACCTAACCTAACCTAACCTAACCTAACCTAACCTAACCTAACCTAACCTAACCTAACCTAACCTAACCTAACCTAACCTAACCTAACCTAACCTAACCTAACCTAACCTAACCTAACCTAACCTAACCTAACCTAACCTAACCTAACCTAACCTAACCTAACCTAACCTAACCTAACCTAACCTAACCTAACCTAACCTAACCTAACCTAACCTAACCTAACCTAACCTAACCTAACCTAACCTAACCTAACCTAACCTAACCTAACCTAACCTAACCTAACCTAACCTAACCTAACCTAACCTAACCTAACCTAACCTAACCTAACCTAACCTAACCTAACCTAACCTAACCTAACCTAACCTAACCTAACCTAACCTAACCTAACCTAACCTAACCTAACCTAACCTAACCTAACCTAACCTAACCTAACCTAACCTAACCTAACCTAACCTAACCTAACCTAACCTAACCTAACCTAACCTAACCTAACCTAACCTAACCTAACCTAACCTAACCTAACCTAACCTAACCTAACCTAACCTAACCTAACCTAACCTAACCTAACCTAACCTAACCTAACCTAACCTAACCTAACCTAACCTAACCTAACCTAACCTAACCTAACCTAACCTAACCTAACCTAACCTAACCTAACCTAACCTAACCTAACCTAACCTAACCTAACCTAACCTAACCTAACCTAACCTAACCTAACCTAACCTAACCTAACCTAACCTAACCTAACCTAACCTAACCTAACCTAACCTAACCTAACCTAACCTAACCTAACCTAACCTAACCTAACCTAACCTAACCTAACCTAACCTAACCTAACCTAACCTAACCTAACCTAACCTAACCTAACCTAACCTAACCTAACCTAACCTAACCTAACCTAACCTAACCTAACCTAACCTAACCTAACCTAACCTAACCTAACCTAACCTAACCTAACCTAACCTAACCTAACCTAACCTAACCTAACCTAACCTAACCTAACCTAACCTAACCTAACCTAACCTAACCTAACCTAACCTAACCTAACCTAACCTAACCTAACCTAACCTAACCTAACCTAACCTAACCTAACCTAACCTAACCTAACCTAACCTAACCTAACCTAACCTAACCTAACCTAACCTAACCTAACCTAACCTAACCTAACCTAACCTAACCTAACCTAACCTAACCTAACCTAACCTAACCTAACCTAACCTAACCTAACCTAACCTAACCTAACCTAACCTAACCTAACCTAACCTAACCTAACCTAACCTAACCTAACCTAACCTAACCTAACCTAACCTAACCTAACCTAACCTAACCTAACCTAACCTAACCTAACCTAACCTAACCTAACCTAACCTAACCTAACCTAACCTAACCTAACCTAACCTAACCTAACCTAACCTAACCTAACCTAACCTAACCTAACCTAACCTAACCTAACCTAACCTAACCTAACCTAACCTAACCTAACCTAACCTAACCTAACCTAACCTAACCTAACCTAACCTAACCTAACCTAACCTAACCTAACCTAACCTAACCTAACCTAACCTAACCTAACCTAACCTAACCTAACCTAACCTAACCTAACCTAACCTAACCTAACCTAACCTAACCTAACCTAACCTAACCTAACCTAACCTAACCTAACCTAACCTAACCTAACCTAACCTAACCTAACCTAACCTAACCTAACCTAACCTAACCTAACCTAACCTAACCTAACCTAACCTAACCTAACCTAACCTAACCTAACCTAACCTAACCTAACCTAACCTAACCTAACCTAACCTAACCTAACCTAACCTAACCTAACCTAACCTAACCTAACCTAACCTAACCTAACCTAACCTAACCTAACCTAACCTAACCTAACCTAACCTAACCTAACCTAACCTAACCTAACCTAACCTAACCTAACCTAACCTAACCTAACCTAACCTAACCTAACCTAACCTAACCTAACCTAACCTAACCTAACCTAACCTAACCTAACCTAACCTAACCTAACCTAACCTAACCTAACCTAACCTAACCTAACCTAACCTAACCTAACCTAACCTAACCTAACCTAACCTAACCTAACCTAACCTAACCTAACCTAACCTAACCTAACCTAACCTAACCTAACCTAACCTAACCTAACCTAACCTAACCTAACCTAACCTAACCTAACCTAACCTAACCTAACCTAACCTAACCTAACCTAACCTAACCTAACCTAACCTAACCTAACCTAACCTAACCTAACCTAACCTAACCTAACCTAACCTAACCTAACCTAACCTAACCTAACCTAACCTAACCTAACCTAACCTAACCTAACCTAACCTAACCTAACCTAACCTAACCTAACCTAACCTAACCTAACCTAACCTAACCTAACCTAACCTAACCTAACCTAACCTAACCTAACCTAACCTAACCTAACCTAACCTAACCTAACCTAACCTAACCTAACCTAACCTAACCTAACCTAACCTAACCTAACCTAACCTAACCTAACCTAACCTAACCTAACCTAACCTAACCTAACCTAACCTAACCTAACCTAACCTAACCTAACCTAACCTAACCTAACCTAACCTAACCTAACCTAACCTAACCTAACCTAACCTAACCTAACCTAACCTAACCTAACCTAACCTAACCTAACCTAACCTAACCTAACCTAACCTAACCTAACCTAACCTAACCTAACCTAACCTAACCTAACCTAACCTAACCTAACCTAACCTAACCTAACCTAACCTAACCTAACCTAACCTAACCTAACCTAACCTAACCTAACCTAACCTAACCTAACCTAACCTAACCTAACCTAACCTAACCTAACCTAACCTAACCTAACCTAACCTAACCTAACCTAACCTAACCTAACCTAACCTAACCTAACCTAACCTAACCTAACCTAACCTAACCTAACCTAACCTAACCTAACCTAACCTAACCTAACCTAACCTAACCTAACCTAACCTAACCTAACCTAACCTAACCTAACCTAACCTAACCTAACCTAACCTAACCTAACCTAACCTAACCTAACCTAACCTAACCTAACCTAACCTAACCTAACCTAACCTAACCTAACCTAACCTAACCTAACCTAACCTAACCTAACCTAACCTAACCTAACCTAACCTAACCTAACCTAACCTAACCTAACCTAACCTAACCTAACCTAACCTAACCTAACCTAACCTAACCTAACCTAACCTAACCTAACCTAACCTAACCTAACCTAACCTAACCTAACCTAACCTAACCTAACCTAACCTAACCTAACCTAACCTAACCTAACCTAACCTAACCTAACCTAACCTAACCTAACCTAACCTAACCTAACCTAACCTAACCTAACCTAACCTAACCTAACCTAACCTAACCTAACCTAACCTAACCTAACCTAACCTAACCTAACCTAACCTAACCTAACCTAACCTAACCTAACCTAACCTAACCTAACCTAACCTAACCTAACCTAACCTAACCTAACCTAACCTAACCTAACCTAACCTAACCTAACCTAACCTAACCTAACCTAACCTAACCTAACCTAACCTAACCTAACCTAACCTAACCTAACCTAACCTAACCTAACCTAACCTAACCTAACCTAACCTAACCTAACCTAACCTAACCTAACCTAACCTAACCTAACCTAACCTAACCTAACCTAACCTAACCTAACCTAACCTAACCTAACCTAACCTAACCTAACCTAACCTAACCTAACCTAACCTAACCTAACCTAACCTAACCTAACCTAACCTAACCTAACCTAACCTAACCTAACCTAACCTAACCTAACCTAACCTAACCTAACCTAACCTAACCTAACCTAACCTAACCTAACCTAACCTAACCTAACCTAACCTAACCTAACCTAACCTAACCTAACCTAACCTAACCTAACCTAACCTAACCTAACCTAACCTAACCTAACCTAACCTAACCTAACCTAACCTAACCTAACCTAACCTAACCTAACCTAACCTAACCTAACCTAACCTAACCTAACCTAACCTAACCTAACCTAACCTAACCTAACCTAACCTAACCTAACCTAACCTAACCTAACCTAACCTAACCTAACCTAACCTAACCTAACCTAACCTAACCTAACCTAACCTAACCTAACCTAACCTAACCTAACCTAACCTAACCTAACCTAACCTAACCTAACCTAACCTAACCTAACCTAACCTAACCTAACCTAACCTAACCTAACCTAACCTAACCTAACCTAACCTAACCTAACCTAACCTAACCTAACCTAACCTAACCTAACCTAACCTAACCTAACCTAACCTAACCTAACCTAACCTAACCTAACCTAACCTAACCTAACCTAACCTAACCTAACCTAACCTAACCTAACCTAACCTAACCTAACCTAACCTAACCTAACCTAACCTAACCTAACCTAACCTAACCTAACCTAACCTAACCTAACCTAACCTAACCTAACCTAACCTAACCTAACCTAACCTAACCTAACCTAACCTAACCTAACCTAACCTAACCTAACCTAACCTAACCTAACCTAACCTAACCTAACCTAACCTAACCTAACCTAACCTAACCTAACCTAACCTAACCTAACCTAACCTAACCTAACCTAACCTAACCTAACCTAACCTAACCTAACCTAACCTAACCTAACCTAACCTAACCTAACCTAACCTAACCTAACCTAACCTAACCTAACCTAACCTAACCTAACCGGAATTTTGACTTTTAAATTCTGGACGCTATTTAGTTGTTCCCGATATCAATAGACGCAGCTCTGGAAGCTCTTCCCGGATCTGAAACAGAAAAAGTAAATTAGTAGAATTTTAGTGTATTTTTGGTAGATTTTTCGAAATTTTTCATACGAAATTGTGTTTTTTATAGGTTTTATTGCTATTACTTACCCAAATAGCAACTTTTATTTAAGGGAATCACTGCTAAGGGTGTATTAACACCCCCCCTAAATAACCCGCCCCCTTTGGGAGCGCTACGGCCCATAAAAAACAAAAATTTTGCCCGCACTCTCCCAGTCTCGATAAGGGTTATTGATTTTTGCCTCACCGTGTAATCTCTAACCTAATCTGTTAGTAATACACATACGGCGCTTTTCGAAGTCCCAAAAAATTGGGAAAATTGTAGTCTTTGCGTATTAGTATTAAATAATAAAAAGACTGTATTAGAACTAAATTCTAATCCTATTTTTGACTAGATTTAGGCACTACAATTTACATAGTGCACTATTTTGACTTATATACATATACAGATAAGGATTTATTGCTTTGAATAATTCCTTAATTATTGCGACATATATTTATCGTTAGAATATCTATATTTTTATTTATATTTACAACCTTTTCATCTACAAATATTGTTGACATTTCCCTCTGACAATGTTCGGATTTCATACTCCCTCTAAAAAGACTACCGAAACTGTTCCTCACAAATCCCCTATGCCGACCGAGAAGGCAGGACCTTCTGACTCACAAGACACGACCTCCAAAGTGAGGAAAAGCATCGGGGACTGGGAAGCCGGTAAGAAGGATGCCCAACCTAAGACAAAGTCTAAAACAAAGGACATTGTGTCACCGTCGAGTAAATCCCCGGCAACTGTCATTCCAACGAAATATGCCAGTATATCTGCCGAAGCCAAAGCCCATTACATCAAGGGCAAACTGCACCTCGGAAATTCCCGAATAAAGGTTGAAATTAAGGAAAGCATCGCCGCCTCCTTCGATCACCTTTATAGATTGGTAAAAGAGATGGAAGAGGCCAAAGGAAGATCCCAGAACAAGGTGCCAAAGACAGCGACAGAGATGGAATCACCACTTACACCCCTAACCCAAACTACCCAAAGCGTCCGCGATTGTGAAGAATTTTCTCACTTGTTCTCCTCGCTAGCCGAGCATAGCAGGCTAATGAAGGAGAGCAATGAAAAAATAGAAGACCTCAAGAAAGCGCTTGAAAAGCAAGAGACTGCCCTTGAGAACGCGACATATGCGAGTATAGCAGCAGGATCACAACCATGTGATAACCAGACCTCCAAGAAGACGGCGCTGCACTCCGTCATCGTAACCTCGAAGGACGAAGAAGAATCCGGTGACGAGGTGCTCACCAGAATTAGAAACGCAATGGATGCCAAAGATGGCTGGGTTAAAGTGGAAAGGATTCGAAAAGCGAAGGACCGGAAAATTATCGTAGGTTGTAAAACGATCGAAGAAAGGGAGAAAGTTAAAGAGAGACTGAAGAACGCAGAGACTCACCTCCATGTTGAGGAGGTCAAAAACAAAGACCCTCTTCTGATGCTACGAGATGTCTTCAACTTCAATACGAATGATGACATCATAAAAGCGCTTAAAAACCAAAACGCAGACATAGTAAAAGATATTCGTATTGAGGACGCCGTAGAAATTAAATACAAGAAAAAGGCAAGGAATCCCCACCAGAGCCATATTGTCCTCAGGGTCTCACCACAGCTGTGGCAGATCTTCATCAAAGCGGGCACACTCAGAATCGACCTTCAAAATGTTAGAGTCGTCGACCAGTCCCCCCTGGTCCAGTGCTCCATGTGTCTAGGATATGGGCACGGAAGACGTTTCTGCAAAGACACGATCGAAAAGTGTAGCCACTGCGGGGGACCTCACAGGAAAAGTGAGTGTGCAGATTGGCTGGCGGGAACAGCGCCCAAATGCTGCAACTGCACACATGCCAAACTTGACAAGACAGATCACAATGCCTTCAGCATGGAGTGTGCAGTTAGGCTTAAGTGGGATGCCTTGGCCAGGGCAACAGTAGCGTATTGCTAAGGTGGTCCCAGGCATAAAAATTCCCGCAGCAAATACAAGGCCATACTTCGCAGCCCAAGCTAATTTGCAAAGAAAGGCACTGGCAACACAAGAATTGATGCTTGAGGCCAGCAACAAGAAGATGGCCTTCGCTCTAATTCAGGAACCGTATGTGGGGGCTCTCGGTAGAATGAAAGACTACAAAGGAGTGCGGATCTTTCAGTGCACTGGTCAAGGAGACGGAGTCGTCAAAGCGGCAATAGCCATCTTTGACAACGACATTGACGCCGTACTTTGTCCAAACTTCACCACACATAACATCGTAGTGGTGAAAATTAGAACCAGTGCCTGGGAGATCGTGTTGGTCTCGTTCTACTTTGAGCCCGACAGACGGAACCTGGATCCATACTTGGAACAGCTGAGGGGAATTGAGCGAAATGCTGGAACAAGATGCTTGCTCTTTGGAGGAGATTCAAATGCCAAAAGCTCGTGGTGGGGCAGCACGACTACAGATCAGAAAGGAGAGGATCTATCTGGCACCCTCCATGAAATTGGAATGCAGGTGCTCAATGATGGCGATATTCCTACCTTCGCGGCTGTTAGAGGAGGCGTTACTTATACCAGCTTTGTAGATATCACCGCATGTTCAACGGAGCTTCTTAACCTGGTGGAAGACTGGAGAGTAGATGAAGGTTTGACGAGTTCTGACCACAATGGCATAACATTTAAAATAAGGATAGATAGAGCAAAAGGTATAAACTTTGTCACTAGCACTAGAGTTTACAACACGAGGAAAGCTAATTGGTGCCAGTTTCGTGAGAAACTGGCCCAACTACTAATAGAAAACAAAATTAACAAAACAGAAATTGATAAAATTATTAGCAACACAGATTTAGATACTAAAATAGAAACGTATTTGAAAATAATAACCCAGGCTAGTGACATGGCTATACCTAAAAAGAAGACTAACCTAATACATACCTTGCCATGGTGGTCTGAAGAACTCGCCAAGCTGAAACAGGAAGTCGCCACCAGGAAGCGGAGGATCCGTTGCGCTGCGCCCATCCGGAAGAATAAAGTCATCAGAGAGTACCTGGAACATAAAGAAAAGTATGAGCTTAAAGCTGCAAACTCCCAGATAGAGAGCTGGAAAACTTTCTGCGAAAAGCAAGACAAAGAAAGTATGTGGGACGGAATATACAGGGTTATAGGGAGGACCACAAAGAGGCAGCCAGACATCCCTTTGGTGAACGAAGGAGGAGCTCTGGATCCAAGCGAATCGGTTCAACTGTTAGCGCAGACGTTCTTCCCCGAGGACTTGGAGTGTGAGGATGAAGCAGACCACCGTCGAACCCGAGAAATGTCAGCAACCGTAAACGAGGTGGATCATGATAGCGTTTATGATCCTCCGTTTAGCATTAAAGAGCTGGCTTCCGCGGTGGAAAGCTTCAACCCAAAGAAAGCCCCGGGTGGAGACGGTCTTACTGCAGATATTTGCAGTCAAACAATAAACGTGGACCCAGAGCTTTTCCTATCGATCACCAATAAGTGCCTCGAGATCAAACACTTTCCTACAGTATGGAAAACGGCTGTGGTTGTAGTTTTAAGGAAACCAGGCAAAGATAACTATTCGAGTGCGAAATCCTACAGACCAATAGGATTACTTTCCATCATGGGAAAGATACTGGAAAAAATGATCGTGGCTCGACTAAAATGGCATCTGTTCCCCAGAATTAGTACTCGCCAGTATGGTTTTATGCCCCAAAGAAGCACCGAAGACTCCCTTTATGACCTAATGCAATACATCCGTCAAAAACTAGAATGTAAGCGACTAGTGACGATGGTATCGCTGGACATAGAGGGAGCCTTCGACAGCGCTTGGTGGCCAGCCATAAGAACCAGACTAGCAGAGGAAAAGTGCCCCATTAACATCAGGCGAGTAGTGGATAGTTATCTTTCAAACAGGAAGGTAACAGTGAGATATGCGGGGGAGGAGTACACTAAGACCACCAATAAAGGCTGTGTCCAGGGGTCCATTGGTGGTCCGATATTGTGGAATCTCCTCCTAGATCCACTACTCAAGGAGCTGGGAGAACAGAGCCATTACTGCCAAGCGTTCGCGGACGACGTCGTCCTGGTCTTTGATGGTGACACAGCTCTGGATGTACAACTACAGGCCAACACCGCTCTCGCTCATGTTCAGAAGTGAGGTCTCAAAAATAAGCTGAAGTTTGCTCCTCACAAAACAAAAGCAATGCTAATAACACGGAAGCTAAAATTTGACACACCACTCCTGAACATGGGAGGGATAAATATCGACATGTATGACGAGATCAAAATCCTGGGGCTCACGATAGACAAGAAGCTTACCTTCCAAAGCCACATAACCGCGGTATGCAAAAAGGCGATAGGTATCTATAAAAGTCTATCGAGAGCCGCCAGGATCAGCTGGGGTCTGCACCCTGAGGTGATCCGCACCATTTACACAGCAGCAGTCGAGCCAGTGCTAATGTACGCAGCTAGTGCCTGGGCTCCATCTTCTAAAAAGCTCGGAGTCATAAAACAGCTTAATGTGGTACAAAGAGGCTTCGCGCAAAAGCTGACAAAAGCCTACCGAACCGTCTCGCTTAACTCGGCGCTGGTGTTGGCCGGGATACTTCCACTCGACCTCCGAATACAGGAAGCAGCCGCACTGTATGAGGCTAAGAGGGGAGTATCACGGCCATCACTGGCGGATAGGGTGGTAGAGCGTAGGGTAGAGTATGATAAGACTCCCCATCCATCGGAACATATGAGCCTTGAGTTCATAAGTTTGATAGACCAGCAAGAAGTTGACGCCAACAACACACAGAGTGTGAGAATCTTCACGGATGGTAGCAAAATTGAGGGCCACGTTGGAGCAGCGCTGTCCATATGGACAGGAGAAGCCGAGACAAAAGCCCTCAAGTTGAAGCTATCATCTCACTGCACGGTCTATCAAGCGGAACTCTTGGCCATATGCGAAGCCACAAGGGTGATTCTCAAGCGTCATGAAGTCAGCTACGGGATTTACAGCGACTCAAAGTCCGCGCTGGAGACGATTACTAACCAGAGTACCACCCATCCTTTGGCTTCAGAAGCTCAAAGCAACCTGCGGACTCTTAAAAACCGGAATAAAGAAGTAACTTTATTCTGGATAAAGGCGCACGCAGGATTAGCTGGCAATGAGCGGGCGGATGAACTTGCCAAGGAAGCAGCTCTGAAATTGAAAAAGAGACCGGACTACGACCTTTGCCCGGTTTCATTCGTCAAGAGACAAATCCGAATGGAAACTCTTGACGAATGGAACCGGAGATACCAAACAGGCAAAACAGCAACGGTGACAAAAATATTCCTCCCTGACGCTATCGAAGGACACAAAATCATAAAGAGGGTCGAGATCTCTGGTGTCGTAACACAGTTACTCACAGGACACGGTGGGTTCTCCGAATACTTGAATCGTTTCAAGTGTAAGGAGGACCCATCGTGTATCTGCGAACCAGGAACTGCAGAATCACTGCAGCACATTGTTTTTCAATGCCCCGTATTTAGTTTTAAAAGATTTAATTTTGAATGTCAATCCAATTATAATGTAACAATAGAAAATGCTAAATACATAATGGCTGATAGAAAAGTTAGAAACTTATTTTTAAAATTTTGCAAAGAAATTGTAATAATCGTAAATAAACGTAATAAATAGACTAGGAAATATATGTTGAATATATATTGTTGAATATATATAGCCAACATAAAAAATTTAAAGGACATAAATAATTAGAGCCATAATAAAATAAACATCTAACGTAATATTCAGAAGAAACAAGAAAGCATATAAATCCATAGACGAAATAACCATATAATACATTAAAAGCAAAACCAAAATAATAGCATATTACTTAAAAACGAAAAAACAGTCTCTGCTCACACAGAGGGAATTAGAATTAAAAAAAAAAAAAAAAAAAAAAAAAAAAAAAAAAAAAAAAAAAAAACCTAACCTAACCTAACCTAATCTAACCTAACCTAAACTAACCTAACCTAACCTAACCTAACCTAACCTAACCTAACCTAACCTAACCTAACCTAACCTATACAATAGTACAAGAAGGATAAATTGTAATAAAAGTAGAAGTAAGAATAGTTTGTAAACAAATAAGAAAAAACCTACTGAAAAAATTATTACCCCTATGTTAAATAAGAAATATGAAATAAAATAAAGTAGCAGATTAGGGCAATAGAATTGGCACCCACCAATTGAAGAAGAGAGAATGAGAAGAATGATAGAAAGATACAAGTATGCGGTATGAAAGAATCGAATAAATGGTAGAGAAGAGTAGAGTAGGAACGGCTCCGACCACGTTGGAGGGTCTAGGCCAAAAAAAAAAAAAAAAAAAAAAAAAAAACCTAACCTAACCTAACCTAACCTAACCTAACCTAACCTAACCTAACCTAACCTAACCTAACCCAGTACACGTCGAAACACGACCGAAATAACATCAGCTCCGCGGAAAAAATTCCTAAAAATAGGTTTTTTTTTGAGCTACGCGTCTAAAAGTGATTCTGTGGTCTAAACAAGTGTGTGACTCGCCAGGATTCGTGTGCGCAAGTCTGTGTAACCAAGGGTTCAGGAGCAGGAAGGCGAAGACTTTGACCCTCAATAGAGCCAAGCAAAACAGTGAGTCCAAAAAGCCGTTTTAATATCCACGCAGTCGTCATAAAGATCTGTCTGGAGAAGAAAAAATTTCCAAGATCCGATCACGGGAACCTGAGATATTAACTGAAAAAGCAGTGACAAAACCACGCGGTCACCACGTGCTCGCATGTGCTTCAAAAAGCGAGGTTAGTATCTCAAACAACATCGGACCACCGTGACGACTTCGAAGACGGCCCTAAGACTCCTCAACGCATTGGCAGAGCAGCTGAGGACTTCGCCCTCCTGAAGAATTACCATCATCAGGTAACCTCGAGGGATCTCCTTAACCGCTTCTCCTAGACCCACCGTGTTTGGGTTCGCCTGAACCGGGATCACCAGCCCTCTTTACACCCCTCCTCTTCACAGCCATCCGCACCCCTTCGACACCCCCCCCCACCCCGCCCCCGCGCGTTGGAAGCCAATAGGTCGAGTCGATCGACCTGACCTACCCCAACACCCAACCTCTCTATCCGACCAAGCTCCCCGCACCCCCCACGCCTTACCCCACCGCACCCCTTCACTCCACAGCAACCCCCCCTGACCCGTCGACCCCCTGACCCCCAACGTCGACCCCCTGACCCCCAACCCCCGACCCCCCGACCCCCCCAACCCCCCCCAGAATTATTCCTCGGCCTACTAAACAAATGTCTAGAGTACAGCTACTTCCCGAAAATCTGGAAGATTGCCACTGTTGTTATGTTGAGGAAGCCCGACAAAGACAAATATACCGTCCCCAAATCTTATAGACCCATAGGACTCCTACCGGTGTTGGGTAAAATTTACGAAAAGATGCTAGTGACGCGACTGAAATACCACTTGATACCAAAACTCAGCCCCCGCCAATACGGCTTCACGCCACAGAGGAGCACCGAAGACTCCCTCTATACCCTTATACGATACATCAAAGAAAACGTAAATAACAAGAAGATCGTCACATTGGTGTCATTGGATATAGAGGGAGCCTTCGACAGCGCCTGGTGGCCTACTATCAAAGTTCGTCTGGCGGAAGAGAAGTGTCCTGTGAATATTCGGCGTGTCATCGACAGCTATCTTAGTGATAGAAGAGTGAGGGTTCGGTACGCTGGGAGAGAGCATGAGAAAGGAAATAGTAAAGGATGCGTGCAGGGCTCTATCGGGGGGCCCATTCTATGGAACCTGATCCTAAACCCACTCTTGAAAGGACTAGAAGAGAAAGGAGTGTATAACCAGGCGTTTGCTGACGATGTGGTCCTAGCATTTGTTGGAGAAAAAGGTTCAGACATCCAAGAGTTTGCCAATGGAGCTCTCGAGTATGTTCGGGCGTGGGGTGTCCGTAACAAACTGAAGTTTGCGGCACAAAAAACCAAAGCCATGGTCATAACGCGTAAACTGAAGTATGACACACCACGCCTGAGCATGGGTGGGACTGACATTGGCATCTCAAATGAGATCAAAATGCTAGGACTCACTATCGACAGCAAGCTAACCTTTAATTCACATGCCGCGAACGTCTGCCGGAAAGCCCTAAACTTTTTTAAGCAGCTCTCCAGAGCTGCAAAAGTCCACTGGGGACTGCAGCCCGAAGTTATCAGGACTATTTATACTGCGGTGGTTGAGCCAACGATACTGTATGCTGCGAGCGCGTGGGCACCTGCCACGGAAAAAGTAAACGTAAGGAAACAACTCGATGCGGTACAACGCGGCTTTGTACAGAAAATAATTAAGTCATACAAAACAGTTTCCCTGAACTCGGCACTACTGCTCGCTGGGCTGCTTCCCCTGGACATTAGAGTCCGGGAAGCGGCTCTTCTTTATGAAATCAAGAAAGGGTACGCGCAGCGAATAGTAGGGGACCGGGAGGTGGAAAAACCTTTGGCGTTTAAAGACACTGCCCACCCAGCCAAACTGATGAAATTGCACTACACTTGCCTCGTGGACGATACAGCACTGCAACAATACAACCACGATGGCCTAAATATCTATACTGACGGCAGTAAACTTGAGGGGAAAGTCGGCGCGGCATTGTCCTTATGGGACAATGGCGAAGAGGTGAGTACCCGCAAGTTTAGATTGGAGCAGTGCTGTACCGTCTACCAGGCGGAATTGCTAGCTCTGTCAGAGGCTACAAGTGAAGTACTTCGTAGGAAATCGAATCGGTGTAACATTTTCTGTGACTCTAAGTCCGCCCTCGAGACTGCAGTCAATAACATTTCCCTCCATCCCCTGGCAGTAAAAATCAGAGCAAATATCAGAGCAATTCGTGAGAGCGGAAAATCCTTGGAATTGTTCTGGATTAAGGCACATGCGGGGCTGGAGGGAAATGAGAGAGCGGATGAGTTGGCAAAGAATGCAGCGCTACACCTAAAGACAAAATCAAAATACGATCTTTGCCCGATCTCATTTATTAAAAAAGAAATCCGGACAGAATCGCTCAAAGAGTGGAACCGCCGTTACCTTACAGAAGAAACTGCATCAGTTACCAAGGTCTTTTTCCCTGACGCAGTAACAGCCTATTCTCTTATCAAGAAAATCGACTTAAACCCAATCCTAGTCCAATTAATGACCGGGCATGGTGGGTTTTCCTCATACTTGTATCGGTTCAAGTGCAAGGAGAGCCCATCATGTCCGTGCGACCCTAATGAGGAAGAGAGTGCTCTACACGTTATCACTAATTGTCCAATTTATGGTTTACAGCGCTTCGATTGTGAACAAGAGATAGGTGAAAATATAAATGAAGGAAATCTATGTAAAATAATAGCCAATAAGTATATACGTAATAAGTTTATAGAATATAGTAAGAACATTATAAGTAAAGTAGTATGTAAGAACAAGTAAATGTAAGCAAATTATGTACCAGCACTTATTTAAAGATAAATGTAGAGTGCATAAGTATAAAATAGCAAATAGAATAATGCAAGGAAACAAAATTGTAAACATACATTACCCGGCTGTTTTGAAACTTATTGCAATGTAACCCACAATAAAGAACAAACAGAAACTTAGCTAGAATAGAACAGGGACAGTAGTATTGGCATCCCACCAATAAAAGTACGAAAGAATGATGGATACCAGAAAGAATTGTATGAGGAATGAAAGGACATCTGTAAACAGCGAGCAAGCGAGAACTGGTATGAAAGCGTCAATAGAAAATACAGGCTCCAACTTCGTTGGAGGGTCAAGTAGGAAAAAAAATTAAAAAAAAAAAAAAAAAAAAAAAAAAAAACCTAACCTAACCTAACCTAACCTAACCTAACCTAACCTAACCTAACCTAACCTAACCTAACCTAACCTAACCTAACCTAACCTAACCTAACCTAACCTAACCTAACCTAACCTAACCTAACCTAACCTAACCTAACCTAACCTAACCAAATCTTGGTAATACTTTCATCAGACAGAGCCCGGAAAGCCCATTCCAACGAGCCCTCGCTGGAAACTCTACGACAAAAACTTCCAGAGATATCGCTGGGGAAAGTTTTGGCCGCCATCTTGAAACGTCATCACGTTGAAAGAGGGAGGCCATAACTTCCCACAGAGACGTCGTAGGAAACTGCGGTTTTCGGGGTAACGTATCCCCAGCCCCCCACTACTTATAGCACAGGTCTATTCCAAAAAAGGAGAGGTGCTCTACATTGACAAATCTGAGTATACAAAAAGTAGCGCATACAAAAGAGCATCACGAAGCTGAAAACCGTAATTCATTATCACAAAAACTCATTTTTTGGCGAAGTTTTTAAATGTTGGGTGGCCATCTTGGACGCCATCTTGAAAATCTTTAAATTAGAATAACTCGGGTTCTAGCAGACTTAGAATCGCGTGCTTGGTATCGAAGCAAGGGGCTCGCCCAGCACTACAGGACAAACTATAAGACGGGACTCTATGTAGAGTCGTTCCACATACAAACTCAAAAATAGCTGTTTTAAAACCGGAAGTCAGGAATACTGGTAAATACCTGCCCCTGCAAGCAGCCTACTGACCTTAGTAAGATAGGAGAGTTGCTCTACATAGAGACTTCTTAAATCTATCATACTTCCCTCTACTATCAAGGCTTGCTGAATACTGCAGATGACGCAGACTAGTCCAGCAACTGGAAAAAACTCGTCGACTCGTTGACCACGTAGCGAAAACTCGACCGCAACTGCATCCGGATCTGAAACAAAAAGAAAATAGTATTAGTACACGTAGATTAGGATTCTTGACAAATATATTTCTACAACTTTTACAAACTTACTAGTTATAAGACTTGGTTCTATTGACCAAACATTCTATTCTTCATTTATTTTAATTTGTTTTATCTTATTATTACTTCACTTCTGGATATCCTACATACCAGAACATAAACCACCATGTTCCGCACACCATCGCAACTGAAACAGGCAAAGACAACGGACATGCAGGCCACGTCAACGGGGGAAGCGTCAGCTGGACCCACACCCACACCGATGGCAAAGCCTCAACACGTCCGGAAATCAATTGAGATGATTGAACAGGGGTCAGCAACTGTAGAACTGGGGCCAAAAGCCCCAAAGACGGCCCTGACGGTAGAACGACAGGCAGTAGCGAGACCTGATCAATCAACAATTGGCATATCCTCAGAATCGGGGAGTTCCCCGCAAAGAACTCCAACAAAAACGCAACACACCGTTAAAAACACCACCATTACAAAGGTAAAAAAGGCCAAAACTAACTTGTTTACACCAAGCCCAATAAAAACAGCCAGCGTATCAAAGAGCATCTACCCAAATAGAGCAGCGGAAGCTACCGCAACTCACAGGACTCTAAAAGATGATGAGTGAAAGGTTAGTATGAAGCATGAGAGTTCGAGAGGCATAATAGCGAGAACTAGAATGAAAGAGTAGACAAAGACATTGTGAACATAGGCTCCGACTACGTTGGAGGTAGACTGTAGGAAAAAAAAAAAAAAAAAAAAAAAAAAAAAACCTAACCTAACCCAACCTAACCTAACCTAACCTTTTTTTTTTTTTTTTTTTTTTTTGTTTTCGCTGGGAAAAATGCGTTACGCATGCCCTCCCACTGGGGGAATGGAAGGGTTATGTGGGACTCCCCGGTAGCCCGGTATACCCACTAAACAACCCAGCGGCACTCCCGCATCGTCTGTGTGGAGGAGGACTGGGAAATCGGCAGAGCCTTTTCATCCAGTCCCCCGCCGACGACCGTGCACGCTCCGCCGCCTCCTTTTGTGACATAACGTCCTCGCAAAAGGAGGCGACCGCTGCCCAGGCGCCCTCACTTCCCAGCATAGAATTGACTACACTAGGAAACGAGAGGTCTTGTCCGACCACCGCGATCAAGCTGCGGCGCAGCTCTGACCAGGCCGGACACGCCTCGAGCGTGTGTTGCGCCGTATCCTCCGCCGCGCCACATTCATGGCATGAAGGGGTCTCCTCTCTTCGGATCCGGTGCAGGTGTGTTCCGAAGCATCCATGGCCGGATAACACCTGCACCAGACGGAATGACAGGAAACCATGGGACCTCTCGAGCCAGTCTTGCAGGACCGGCCCAAGCGCGTCCAACGTTCGTCGGCCAAAAGCGGCGGTGGCGAGTTCCTCCGTCCAGTGGTGGACGATTGCAACCCTCGCCTCTTGCCGGACGGCCTCCCGCTCTACTGCGGTGGGGAGCTCCCCGAGCGCCTTACGCCCCGCCGTCCACTCGTACACTTTGGCAAGCACCCACGCCTCGAGCTCCCAGGGAGGGGTGCCGGCCAGAGCGCACGCTGCCGCAAAGCCCACCGAGCGGTAGGCCCTCGCTACACGCAGAGCAATGGCCCTTTGGGGCCTGCGAATGGCGGTGGCGTTCTCTCTCCTGTGGAGGGAATCCGCCCAGATGGGGGCCCCGTAAAGGGCCATGCTCTTCAAGATGCCGGCATACAAATGCCGGCATCGGGCCTTGGGCCCGCCCAGATTTGGAAGGAGCCATGAGAGGGCATCTGCAGCCTTTAGCAGGCGCGTCGACAGCGCACTGAAGTGCGGGCCGAAGTGCCACCTGCTGTCAAGAATGAGGCCCAGATACTTCATCTGGGCCTTGACCTCAATCCTGACGCCGTCCACGACAATATGGGCGTCAGGAGGGATGCGCTGCCGAGGCCCGTGGAAGAACACGGCCTCGGTCTTGTGCAGCGCAACCGTCAATCCTAGGCGGCGGATTCGTCCTGCGACTAAGGATCCGCCAGCCGAAGCCAGACTCGACGCCTCCCTAAAGTCCTTCCCCCGGGCAGCGAGAAGAGTGTCATCCGCATAACAAATGACAGTCGTGCCCTGGAGAAGGGTTCCCCGCAGCAGCCAGTCGAAACCGATGTTCCACAGTAGTGGCCCTAGGACCGACCCTTGAGGAACACCGGATTCTGCGCCATACCGCCTCACCCTGGCCGTCTTGTCTACCAGGAGGACCGCTCGGTCCTCCAAGTAGCTGGCCAGAAGTTTTCGCAAGTACAGAGGCACGCCGTGATACCGGAGTGCCTCCAAGATCGTTGTGTGGGGGACGGAGTTGAAGGCGTTGGCTATGTCAAATGACACGGCCAACACTCCGCCCCCTGTTTCGATCGCCTCCTTCACTTGACTCTTGAGTTGGGCCAACGCGTCTACTGTCGAACGCCCACGTCGGAAGCCGAATTGGGCGTCCGACAGGTCCGGCCCTTCCCTCCGCAGCAAGTTATTTAGCCGATTGGCGACAATCCCCTCAAACAACTTACCGACCTCATCGAGCAGAACGATGGGCCGGTATGCCGAGGCAGAGTCCACCGGGCGTCCTTCCTTTCGAAGGAGGCATAATTGCCCCTCCTTCCAAGGTTTTGGGAACCTCCCGGCTGTTAAACACGCACCAAAGAGTTCCCGAAACCTCTCCTCCATTTGGGAGGCAGCGATAGCCACCACCCGTGCGGGGACGCCGTCCGGTCCAGGTGCCGTCTTCTTGGCGCGGAGGCGGAGAGTCGCTGCGTAAACTTCCGCTGCCGAGACAGGAATGACCTCCTCCTCTGGCAGAGCTGCGTCCCGCGGAGGGTCCATCACAGGTGGGGTGAAGTTGGTCCTGCACGGAAACAGGGACCGTACCACCCCATCCAGCAATGTCGGCTCGAGGGTCTCCGCCAGTGGGGGACCACAGGGGCGCAGCTTATTCCGCGCTGCCTTGTATGGTCTCCCATACGGGTCCCTGTTGAGATCCTCCAGCATTTCGGCCCTAGCCGAGTCGTCAGCGACGCGCATTGCCAGCTTGAGGACCATCTTTGCCTCCACGTACGACGCGTAGAGGAGGTCCTCGTTGGTCGGATCTCGAAGGCGACGCCGTCGGCTCCGCGTGTAAGCCCTATTGGCCGCGACGCATGCAGCTCGGAGCCCCGCCAGTTCCTCCGACCACCAGTAGACGGCACGACGGGGAGGTGGGCGGCGAGACCGAGGCATGCTGGAGTTGCACACCTGAGTCAGTGACCCCCTAAGCTGGACCGCTTCGCTGTCTACGTCCAGGACGTCTAAAGGAGGCGCAAGCCAGTCCTAGAGGAACGCCGCCTCCTCTGCAGCCTCTCGGTCCAGGCGGGTGATAGCCCACCGTGGAAAGGGAGATTGGTTCGAGCGGGCTATCCCCCCGGGAGTCTGGATGGAGATGTCAAACCGCACATATCGGTGGTCCGACAAGGTCTCCACCGTCTCCACCCGCCAGTTCAAGACGCGGGCCGCCAGCACGGGGGTGGCAAACGACACGTCGACCACTGACCCTCCCCGTTGCCGCACACACGTGTGAACCGTCCCTCTGTTAAGGAGGGACACGCCAGACGAAGCTGCCCAAAATTCGACGGCGCGTCCCCGGACGTTACAAGAGGCGGCCGAGTTACCCCAAGCCGTCGACTTGGCGTTTAGGTCACCCAATACGGCGACTTGGCGTGGTGACGCTCTCCCAACCACTGCGGTGAGGATTTCGAGAAAGTTCTCGAAATCCGAAAGAGGGCGGTTTGGGGAGAAATATACGCCCACCAGGGCTATACCACCCCACGCGGCGGCCACGTAACCTGATCCCCTCTCTAAGAGCGAGAGGGGAGGGGAGTCTGTGGAAGACCGCGGCACTAGTGCCACCAAACCGTCCCGATCACCCAGCCAGCGGCCTGGGACCGAGTACGGCTCAGCGACTACCGCCACGTCCACCAACCACTCAGCCATGGTCTGCATCAGCAGATCCTGGGCTGCTCTGCAGTGGTTGGTGTTTGCTTGGAGGATGCGATGTTCGACCCTATCCATCAGTCGGACATCGCTCCTTCCTCAACCGCCGCCGAGGTTCCAGCTTCTGGAACGGCGGTAGCAGCGGCAGGCTGGGTCGGCGCCTGCGCTTTGCCCTTCTTAGGGGGAGGATTACAGTTCCTCCCCTTCATAACGTGGCCCGCTGGGCGACCACTGGCGGCACACACAACGCAGTGCGGCGTAGTGGCCTTACAGGAGGCGGATTTGTGCCCCTCCTTGCCGCAGCGGTAGCAGCAATCTGTCCTGTCCACCTTGGATGGACAGAGGGCCCGCGTGTGTCCGATTCCGAAGCACTTGTAGCACCGCAGAGGCTGATCTACAAGTGCCCGGACCGCACTCGAGCTGAAGCCGACAGGAAGCCGTCCCTTGGCTAAGACGGCTTTAGCCGCGGTGACTGGGCACTCAAGGCGAATGGTACCCATGCCGCCGCGACCGGGCCTGATGCTCCGGCCCTGTACCGCTGTGACATTGCAGCCTCCTATTGCTGCGACCGCCGCCACGACCTCCTCTTTGGTGACCGAATCGTCCAAATCGGTCACCTCTAAGGCCACAGTCTTGACGGGCCTTGCAATTTTAGCAGCATCAGCGATGACCTCTTGCAATTTGGTTGCAAAGAGGTCCGCGTTAGCGCTGCCCTGAGCCCCCGAGAACTCGAAAATTCGAGCTCCAGCTTGGGTCCGGCGGCACGTGACTGCGCCAATGCCCAGTTGGGCGGGATCGGCGTTAGCACGAGCCCGCACCAGGACGGAGCTATAGGTCTCCCCTCGCTCCGCAGCTTCCGCAGTGAGTGTCACCACCACGGCTGCGGTCTTGGGAGGAACCAATCTCTTCCACGCCACGGCTGGGGCCCTGTTCGCTACGGGAGCAGCGGTGGTGGGCTTGGGGACCGACTTTTTCCCTTTTCCCTTTCCCTTGCCAGTCGACTGGGACAAGCTGGGAGGGGTGATGACGGGAACGGAAGGGGCAACTGTCGTTTGCGCCTTCTTCTTGGCCTTGCGCTTCCCCTTGCTGACCACCTCCGTCCATCTTTTCTGGTTGGATGGAGTGGTAGAAGGCAGAAGGGCATCCTCCATCGGGGCAGATGGTCCCGGCTCATGCAGCCTCTTGTCCGCCGCGAGTGGCGGTCGGAGGCGTTTCTCCGGCAAGAGCCGGTCTTCGATGCCAGCGAAGCAGGCTCTCGTGAAGGCCCTTTCCTCCATGACAACCTTGCGGATGATATCCTCAAGGTTGGGGCCTTCGGCTGCAGGTGTCATGTGAGCTCGAGCAGGCCGGGCTGTTGTTTCAGTCAGCTTTTCGTGCAGCTGACTGACTTCCGACTGCAGACGATCAACTTTCGCCTGCAGTTGCCGAGTTTCGTCGGTAGTCTTGCGCTGCACCAACTCCGATACTATGCCGCGCATGCTGGCGGCCCTGCATTTTAGGGACTTTTGGAAAGTCCCTTTTAAGTTTGAGGACTTGGAGGCGACATCCACTATCTCCTCCTTGTCCTCCTGAGCCATCAGCTCCAGCTCGGCCAGGGAGTAGTCCGCGTAATGAACGCTAGACGCGCCGTACCCGGACTTAGCCCGAGCAACGCGCGTCTGTTGCTCCTTGGCGGCAACCTTCTCCTCCAGGTCTTGCTGAAGTTGCAACCGCCGAGCCAGGTCTAGCTGGCGTTGAGCATCTGCTAGACCTACGTCATGCGTGTCCGCCAGAGACTTTTTGGCCCTTGCCTTCTTCTTCGGCTTCTTAGTCGAGTCCGAGGAGCCTTCGGAACTATTCCTCAAAAAGGCCCGCTTTCGACACTCCTGGCGACTCTCCACCGCCGATATACCGGCGTCGGACTCAAACAACTCATTGTCAGAGTCCGACAAGTCATCCGCCCTGCAAAAGACACTAGCCGCAGATGGTGTGCAACTAGTCTCCAGCGCTGACGTGACTTCGTCAGCCTGGCCCTGAGAAGGACCTTGTGGTTGGCCCTCAGAAGGGCCTTTGGGTTGGCCCTGAGAAGGGCCTTTTGGAATGAATCGCCCGAAGGCGTCCCGCGTAGGTTTTGGCATTGCCTCCGCAGGTGTCACAGTTATCCGCATAAAGCTGCGACGGTACAGTGCTCTTTAGCCGAGCCACGGCCTGCCACTCCGTTACGGTGGTCAGAACCGGGTCGTTGCCCAGGGGACGCGACGAGGACGCAAGCACTGTGGGGGGTCCCCCAACCTAACCTAACCTTTTTTTTTTTTTTTGACCCAGGAAAATCCTTTATGGATACCACTCGCCCGGGGGAGCGAGATGGTTATGTGGGACTCACTGCCTGAAGGGCAGTATACCCACTAAAAACCTGGGGTGAGCAAACTTCCACCGAGATGGGGCAAGATGGGGTCGCGTTAGCATTCAACCATCTTGCCCCGGTGGCAGGCACTAGGGCCTCTTCGTCTACGGAGGGATGACTTGGCTCACCAGAGCCATCCCTTAGTCATGTAGGGTCGGTGCCAACCGTCGGAAAGTCCCCCGACTCTCCAACAGAAACCCCACTACTGAGGAGGGAGGAGGTGGGCAAAACGCCTCCTCCTTCCACCTGTTCTTCTCCTTCGAAGCGAGTCCGCACGGGCGTCGTCCTCCCTTACCCGCTCTGCTGCCTCCTTTTGCGATATGACTGCTTCGCAGAAAGAGACTACCGCCTGCCACGATCTCTCGCTACCAAGCATAGCGTCCACCACACTCGGCAAAGAGAGATCACGGCCTATTAATGCCGAAAGTGCGTGCCGCTGCGGGCCCCATGCTGCACATTCTGCCAGCGTGTGGAGCGCCGTATCTTCCGACGCACCACACGCATGGCAGCCCGCAGTCGCCTCCCGTCTTGCGATCTGGTGCAGGTACTTTCCAAAACATCCGTGTCCAGAGAGCACCTGCACCAACCGGAAGGTCAGCGACCCGAATCGCCGCTTCACCCACCTCTGAAGGACCGGGCGAATAGCCTCCACAGTCCACCAACCAGGGACCGGTGGAGCCAGGTCCTCCGTCCATCGGCTAAAAAGGGCAGCCAGTGCTCGTCTACGTATGCACGTAACCTCTTCCCACCCTGGGGGCTCTCCTTGGGATCTTCTCACCGCCACGAAATGGTACACTTCGGCAAGGATCTCCGCTTGGAGCTCCCAGGGAGGATCACCCGCTAACACGCATCCTGCTGTCCAGGACACAGTCCGATAACCGCGTATCGCCCTCGTCGCAATGACCCGCTGCGGATGTCGCAGTAGAGTCTTGTTACTGCGATTGAGGGCGTCCACCCAGACTGGTGCCCCGTAAAGAGCCATACTTCGGATAACCTAACCTAACCTAACCTAACCTAACCTAACCTAACCTAACCTAACCTAACCTAAACTTTTTTTTTTTTTTTTTTTTACGTGTGGAAAATGCATTTACGCATTCCCGCCAACCAAGGGTGCGATAGGCGAGATATGTCGGACTAAGCACCCAATGGCACCACTACCGACTAAAAACCACACGATGTTCCTTCTGAAGCAACTTAAGCGGAGTGTCGGGCCCGCTTTCGCATTCTCCGCAACTCCGCCTTCGCCGATGTCCATCGTTATGGATCGATGGACCCTTCTCGGGGAGAGAGACTTACTCTCCCATTCGTCTCGATCGATGCACCGGAACATACGGTACATCACCAACTTAACCTAACCTAACCTAACCTAACCTAACCTAACCTAACCTTTTTTTTTTTTTTTTTTTTTTTTTTTTACATGGGGAAACCCGGTCGGGTACCACTCCATCGCGGGGGCAATGAAGTGGTTATGTCGGGCTCCAACCGACTAAAACCCCATGGTGTTCCCAGCTGCACCCTAGTGTCGGGGCTACGGGTACGCTTGGGCACTCGCCCGCGGCCCCGACGGTGTCGGCCCCACTAGGGGCCCCAGCCTCGAATTGGGTGGAGTTGGAGATACCCCACCCTCACCACTGAGATGCGCGCGGGAACACCGCGCGCGCCATCTCCAGGTCTCAGTAACGGGCGACGGTCACCCCCATGACCGCCGCCCTGACCTGTTATGGGGGGTGAAGAAGGGCGTGGTAAGCCCTTCTTCGACGCCCGACTCTCCGGCTACGGATCGGAAGGTTTGATGCAATCTCACGCTCCCTCTCCGCAGCCTCCTTCTGCAAGATAATATCTTCGCAGAAGTCGAGCACGGCAGTCCATGACCTCTCGCTGTCAAGCATCGATTTAATCAATGATGGCATCGAGAGGTCCGCCCCTACGACTGCGGTGAGGACAAGGCGTTGGCCCTCCCAAGCTGGGCAGACCGCCAGCGAATGCTGCGCCGTGTCCTCATCGCAGTCGCAATGGTGGCACACGGTTGTCGGTTCCCTTCCGGCTATGCGACAGAGGTACTTTCCGAAGCATCCATGCCCCGTCAGTACCTGCGTCAGCCGGAAGGTCAAAGACCCGTGTGCCCTGTCCACCCACTCCTTAAAGACAGGGCGGACAGCCTCGACAGTCCTGAGGCCAGCACGGGGTTCGGCCAGCCTCGCCTCCCATCTTCCCATCAAGGACTGCCGAGCGTGGAACTTCCACACTTCAAGCGCCCTAAGCGAAGGACTTTCTCCCCGAAGGCAGAGATCCACGCGCCAATTGTACATTGCCGCGTAGATCTCGGCCTCCAGATCCCATGGTGGGGATCCCCCCAGCAAGCACGCCGCCTCAAAGGAGACAGTGCGATATCCACGGATGACCCCGACAGCCATCACCCTCTGAGATCTCCTCAGCAGGGCAATGGTTTTCTCCGTCAGGGCCTCCTCCCAAATTGGGGACCCATAAAGGGCCATGGACCGCACCACCCCCATATACAGGCGGCGAGCACTCGCCTTAGGCCCCCCGAGGTTGGGCAACAACCGCTTTAAAGCAGCTGCCGTACCAATCAGTCGGGGGGAGAGGCGCTTGAAGTGCTCATGGAAGTTCCACCGGCTGTCGAGAACGAGTCCAAGATATTTCATCGAGGACCCGACCTCGATACGGACGTCGCCGATGGTGAGATGGGAATCACGCGGCGGGGCTCGTCTCGGGCCATGAAAGCACATAGCCTCCGACTTACCCAGAGCAACGCGAAGTCCCAGCAAACCAATTCGGTCGACGACCCGTGTCGCCGCCAATGTTGCAAGACGGGCAGCCTCCTCGTACGTTCTCCCCCGGGCCATGACCAGCGTGTCATCCGCATAGCAGATCACGCCTGTGCCCGTGGGGAGATCTCCCCGCAATACCCAGTCGTAACCAATGTTCCACAGGAGTGGTCCTAGGACTGAACCCTGTGGAACACCGCACGACATCTCCCTCCTAAGAATTTGTCCATCCCGCCCCGAGTACGAGATGTACCTCTGGTGCAGGTAGGCCCCGACTATACGGCTCAAGTAGGAAGGCACGTCATGATACTTCAATGCCTCCCTAATGCAAGACCACGGCAAGGAATTGAATGCATTAGCGATGTCTAAGGACACCGCCAACAGCACTCGCCCCCCCACCACGGTCTCGTCCGAGCTGGCCTTGACGCGTTTAATCGCGTCAATACACGACCTGCCAACCCGAAAACCGTACTGGTCATCCGACAGGTCGGGACCCACATCTCGCAGATGCCTGACGAGACGACAAGCCACCACCCTCTCAAACAACTTGTCGGCCTCATCAAGCATCACTATGGGACGATAGGCGGAAGGAGATTCCGCGGGACGCCCATCCTTCCTAAGCAGGACGAGTCTGCCCGTCTTCCATATTGTTGGGAACGTTCCCGACTCCAAACAAGCACTTAACAGCTTGCGGAAACGTTCTCCCAACGCCTCCAATGCCAAAACCCAGGCACGGCCAGGGATGCCATCAGGCCCCGGAGCACGGTCTTTGGCCCGGAGTTTTAAGATGGCAGCGCCCAGCTCACCAAACGACACTTCCGGGACGTCCTCGCTCGTGTCACTCTGCCCTACCGCTCGGGCGGGTGACATTTGCGGAGGCGTATGTTCCACTCCGTTCGGAAACAGGGTGGTCACAACGTCCTCCAACAGCTGAAGAGGGAGACTCTCTGTAAGGGGGGGCGCCCATGGGCGCAACTTCCCTCTGACAACCTTGTAGGGTCGTCCCCATGGGTCGTGGTTAAGAATCTCCAACTGCTCTTCTCTTGCCTGGGTTTTGGCATTGGAGATCGCCAGCTGTAGGTCCCTAACGAACCCCCTATAAGACTCATACAACTGGCGCTCAACGTCTTCGTCCCGGCGTCTAAGTCTGCGGTGCCTGGTGTATCGGCGCCTCGCTCCCACGCAAATAATGCGCAGGTCAGCAATCGCCTGGCTCCACCAGTAGACCTGACGCTTAGGTGGACGCGCCTTGGCCCGGGTCATGGCAGCGTCACAGACTTGTGACATAGCGCCTCGGAACCACTCCGCCTCCTCCTCGACTTCCACGGGACCTCCAGGAGGATTCGACCATGCCTGGACAATCGAAGCCTCCACCAGCGCTTCACTGTCCAGGGTCCTCAACACCCATCTAGGGTTAGATGGGTTGGTATTCCGGGCGATGGTGGTATCGAGGCGAGTGGAGACATCAAATCGAACATATAAATGATCCGACAGTGTCTCCAACCCCTCTAAAACCTTCCATCCACGAATACGGCGTGCAACAGCGGGGGATGCGAAAGAAACATCCACAATAGATCCCCCATTGTGTCGCACGCACGTGTTGATCGATCCTCGGTTAAGGACCGAAAGACCAACCATTGTGGCCCACTCCTCCAGAACCTCGCCACGAGCATCAGTCGCAGGGGAGCCCCAAGCCAAAGATTTGGCATTTAGGTCCCCAACTAAGAGCGTCGGTCGAGGCAGAGTTTGCCCTATGAGGGCCCCTACCCCGTCCAGAAACGACTCAAACTCGGCAAGGTGTCTATTTGGAGAGAAGTAGACTCCGATGAGGACACTGTCCCTCCATCGCACCGCCACATAACCACGACCCCTTGCTATGACGGCGAGGGGCGAAATCCCAACAGAATTGGATACAACTATGGTAACCAAGCCATCCACGTCTGCTACCCAATTATCTCGGGGAGGAACGAAGTATGGCTCAGACACTACAGCAATCTCAATCAACCACTCGGCCATACTTTGCCAGAGTAAATCCTGCGCGCCAGCCGAATGGTTGATGTTCGCCTGGAGGAAGCGATGATCCATAACTATACTAGTTAGTGATCATCGCCTCCCCCTCCGATGGGACCCTATGGGCTGGTGCCGCCGGCTTAGCTCTATTTTTGAACTTCGGTGGAGAGCATTTTTTGCTCCCCAACCTATGGTCCGCCGGTCTTTTTGCTTCTGCACATACTGAGCAGTGTGGCTCAGCTGCGCAGCATTTTGCCGCCTTGTGCCCGATACAACCGCAGCGGTAGCACTCTTCGCTGCGGTCAACCTCGGCTTTGCACTGTGCCCGCACATGCCCGATTTGAAGGCACCGAAAGCACTTCATAGGCCTGGTTGGAAGCAACTGCACACGAGCCGCAACCCAGCCAACCAGAAGGCGGCCCCCTTCGCTAAGCTTTTTGGCAGCTGTAACCGGGCACCGCATCCACAGAGTAGAGTTGCCTTGCGAATCAGGTCTCAGCTCCCCGGCCTTGACCATCTCCACAGAGCAACCACCTCGATTTGCTACCGCTTCGACCACCTCTTGTGCCGTGACCGAGTCATCCAACCCGGACACTCTCAACTCCGCACATTTAGTGGGCCTAGATACCTTTGCTTCATTGCCGAAGGTTTCCCTCAACTTTGAAGCTAATACATCCGCCTTGTCTCCGCTAGTTGCACCTGGAATCTCGAGGATTCGGGCACCTGTAGTTGCCTTGCGAAACCGGAGGCCGCTGCTACTGATTCCGCATTCGCTTAGGTTAATTCCCTCTTTTGCCTGAGATAGTAATTTGGCGTAGGTTACCCCCTTCTGCTCGGCCCCAGGCTGTAATGTTATCACTACAGCCGACGACCGCGGAGGGCGCAATCTAGGAGCTTGTTTCGAGGTTTTCGATGACTTAACTGTAGCAGCACTCTTTTTCCCCCTTTTACGGCCTCGACGCATGACCGTCTTCCATTCTTTGTCTGTGGCCATGGGAGTCACTGGTAACACAGTTTGACTCGGCGGAAGAGTACGAGGTGCTGGCCGAGGAGGTCGAGAAGCTACTGAACCGGCTCCTGGTTGACTCTTTTTATTGCCTTTCTTCTTTGACGAAGGTGCAACTTCTCTTGTAACGCCGATACTGGCCCGAGACGTATGAGAAGCAACAACTGAGGCAGAGCTTCTTCTGTCTGCCGCAAGCGGCGGGCGAAGACGCTCCTCAGGCAGAAGTCGCCCCTCAAGCGACTCAAGTCTGGCATTGACCATGTTGCCTACCTGCAACATGATAGACCGACTGAAGTCACCGACGTTGAATTCACCACTCTGTGGAGCATCGGACAAATGTACAACAGTCGCCCTGGGAGCCGCCACTGGAACAGACTGTGGAACGGAATGTGCATTGTTACACACCGCATCACGAAGTTCCTTCATTTCCCGTCGAAGCTCAGCAATTTCACCCTTTAGGCGGTCGTTATCGGCCTGCAGTGCTATTACTTCATCAGAAGAAGTTCTGGAGTGTAAGGTCTCAAATACGGCCTTTATGGACCCAGCTGCATCTTTCAGAGCCCTTTGCAAGGTTCCCTTAAGGTGCCCTGATTTTGCCGCCACATCGATTATGATCCCAACATCTTCGGTTATTCGTTGGTTAAGCTCATTCACCGTCCTAGTGTCCCCACTTAAAGATTGAAAACCCAACGCCACCCTACTAGTGTTAGCTCTAGTAACTCGCTCTTCTAGGTCAGCTACTACTCTGGCATGGGTCTCTTCTTTATTTCGGAGAAATTCTCTTCTCCGATTACCACTCGTCGTGCTTGCATCTACTACGTTAGATGGGTCACACGACCCTCGGGTCGTCACGTCTTCGGCATCCGAGGCTGACATAGAGTCATCTCGACGCCTTCGCTTCGGCCCGATCTCATCCCATAATCGGCGAGACTCCGTAGACTTCACCGATTCTACTGTTTTGGAACTCGCATCAGAATCTGATGCAGCTCCATCCTTCGCGTTTTTTTTAGTTCGGCCCTTACGGGCATTTTTTTTGAGACGATTGTTGTCCCCCCCAGATACAATGGGACTGGGCACCATAAAGGCACCGAGGGGTTCTCCTGACTCGTTGAGCCCGGTACCCTCCTGAGGATTTAGTTTTTCAATGGCCTTCTTCATATTGGTCCCTATTTAAGGAGATAAGGAATTCCTTTTGTTGGGCTACGATGGTTTTAACCACCTTAAAAATCGTGACCCGTGAATTCAGACCCGCACATCAACTTTCAGCGCATAAGCGCAGAGAGAGCAGCTGAAGTCCGAAGTCACATGCCACGACCCCCTCGGCCTGCCCGACCGTGGGTCTCCCTGCTTCGTCGTGACGCTCTAGTGGCCGAAATCTCTCCGACCATACCGTGACTTGCCACCCCGAACCCGCACATCAACCTCCTACGTAAACGCAGAAGGAGCAGCTGAAATCCGAGCCCGCAAGCCACGATACGCCCCTCGGCGAGCGCCGAACCTTGGGCCTCCCCTACATCTTGACGCCTTAACGGCCGAGATCTCCCCGACCATACCCTGGTCTGTCGCCCAGAACACGCACCCACTCCAACCGTGCAAAAGTTCAAGTCCACAGGCCAGAGCAAACCCCCTCGGCAGGCGCCGAACCTTGAAGTTTGGTCCTCCTACAATCCTCGCGGATCTCACACTGCAAGGTGGGCGCAAAAGCACTTCCACCTTGCCATCCAGGCAAACCGCCTAAACCGCCCACTGGGCAGCTCCCACCAACCGAGCCAGCCCTGCCCCGTCACGCTGAGCTCTCTGCTAATCAGAGAGACACGCGGAGGGGCCTACCATGTCGGAACTTCGCCATCGGTCGAAAACTTAACCCATAGAGGAAAAGTTGTCGACCGACACCCAGGGTGCACCACGAGGAGGTGTTCCGACCCGCAACCCAACCTTTTTTTTTTTTTTTTTTTTTTTTTTTTGACCCAGGAAAATCCTTTATGGATACCAAATCGCCCGGGGGAGCGAGATGGTTATGTGGGAGTCACTGCCAGAAGGGCAGTATACCCACTAAAAACCTGGGGTGAGCAGTCCTCCGCCGAGATGGGGCAAGATAGGGTCATGCTAGCAATCACTACCTTGCCCCGGCGGTAGGCCCGGATGAAAAACATCCAGGCCCCGGCACAGGAAGGGGTGGCCTCGCTCACCAAGGCCACCCCTCACACGTGTGGGGTCGTCCAAGCCGGCCGAAAGTCCCCCGACCTTCGGCCAGTGACCCCACTATGAGTGAGGGGGAAGGAGGCGGGCAAACCGCCTCCTCCTTCCCCCCGTACGTCTGCGCCGGATCGGGTCAGAAGAGGCGTCGTCCTCCCTGGCCCGCTCCGCGGTCTCCTTCTGCGTCATAACCTCTTCGCAGAAGGAGACCACTGCCTGCCACGATCTCGCACTGTCGAGCATAGCATTTACCACGCTCGGCAGAGAGAGATCCCGCCCTATGACCGCTGAAAGCGTGTGCCGCTGCGGGCTCCATGCGGCACACGCCCCCAGCGTGTGGAGCGCCGTATCCTCTGGCGCCCCACACTCGTGGCAGGCAGGGGTCGCCTCCCGTCTCGCGATTTGGTGCAGGTACTTACCGAAACATCCATGCCCGGAAAGCACCTGCACCAATCGGAAGGTCAGCGACCCGAACCGCCGCCTCACCCACTTCCGAAGGACCGGCCTGACCGCATCCACCGTCCACTGTCCAGGGACCGGTGGGGCCAGGTCCTCCGTCCACCGCCGCAACAGGGCGCCCTGCGCCTGCCTCCGCATGCGTGTGACCTCCTCCCACGCTGGAGGCTCTCCTCGGGATCTCCTCGCCGCCACGAAGTGGTAAACTTCGGCGAGGATCTCCGCTTGGAGCTCCCAGGGGGGATCACCGGCCAGCACGCATGCCGCCGTCCAGGACACCGTCCGGTATCCATGGATTGCCCTCGTCGCTACAACCCGCTGCGGACGTCGCAGCAGGGTTTTATTGCCACGACTAAGGGCGTCCACCCAGACGGGTGCCCCATACATGGCCATACTCCGGATGACTCCGGAGTACAGCCGTCGGCAGTTGGCGCTTGGGCCGCCCACGTTCGGCAGCAGCCTTCCCAGAGAGGCGGCAGCCCTCACGACTCTTGGGGCCAGCCCGGCAAAGTGGGCCCCAAAAGTCCACCCCCCGTCCAAGATGAGACCCAGATATTTCATTTGGGTTCCAACCCGGACTGGGACCCCGTCCAGTAACACCCGCGTACCTGGAGGAGGTCCCCCCCGAGGCCCATGAAACAGTAGGGCCTCGGTCTTGGAGAGAGCGACCTCCAACCCCAGGGCGCGTATGCGGCCGACCACAAGTGTTGTGCCCACTACGGCCGACCGCACCACCTCCCCGAGGTCCCTTTCCTTGGCCACGACTAGGGTGTCATCCGCGTAGCACGCAACACGCACACTTGCGGGAAGCGTGCCGCGAAGCACCCAGTCGTAGCCGACGTTCCACAGGAGCGGTCCCAACACCGACCCCTGCGGAACACCACAAGAGACACGATGGCGCCTCAAACCGTCCCGTCCCTGCACAAGGACCTCGCGGTCCTCTAGGTAGTCGGCGATCAGCCTCCGCAGATACAGGGGCACTCCATGATAACGGAGCGCCTCCTGTATCGTTGCGTGCGGGAGGCTGTTAAAGGCGTTAGCTATGTCGAGCGAGATAGCCAACGCCCTTTCCCCCTCACGGACCGCTGCCTGCGTCCACCCCTTTAGCCAGAGCAGGGCGTCCATTGTGGACCGCCCCGCCCTGAACCCGTACTGGGCCTCAGACAGCCCAGGCCCAGTCCCCTCTAGATGCCGGATGACCCGGGAAGCCACCACTCTCTCAAGCAGCTTACCCGTGTCATCCAGCAGCACAATTGGCCTGTATGCGGCAGGCGAGTCGACAGGACGTCCCTCCTTCCGCAACAGGCACAACCTGCCCTCTTTCCACAGCTTCGGGAATCGCCCAGCCATGAGGCACGCGCTGAACAATTCCCGAAGCCGATCACCCATCTCCCTAAGGGCGATTCCCAACACCCGGCCCGGAATCCCATCCGGTCCAGGCGCCGTCCTCCTACCCCGCAGGCGGCGGACTGCAACCTCCATCTCCGCCTCCGACACAGGCGGGATGGAGGCCCCGTCAAACTCTTCGACGACGGGGGAGACGGCCATCGTTGGAGGGGTGTGGTTAGGGTCTCTGTCGGGGAAGAGCCCCCCTAACACCCTGTCCAGGAGACTGGGATCCATGGACTCCGCAACCGGGGGCGTCTGGTGCCGGAACTTATTCCGGGCAGCCTTATACGGACGCCCCCACGGATCCCTGTCAAGGCTCGCCAGGGCTTCGCCATAAGCCTGCGACTTGGCCATGGCGATCGCCAGCTGCAGTCCTCGTTTGGCGACGCGGTACCCCTCATACAGCCGGCGCTCTGCCTCCAACTCGACGGCTGGCATCTGCTCGTCGGTCCGGCCGTGACGCCGTCTCCTGCAACGGCCATAAGGCCGCCGTGCCGCCGCGCAGGCAGCCCAGAGCTCCGCGATGTCCGTGCTCCACCAGTAGACCTCGCGGCGGTGAGAGTGGCGTCGGGACCTCGGCATGGCCGTGTCGCACACGGCCGTCACCGCCTCGCGGAAGCAGCAGGCCGCTTCGTCCACCTCTGGGCGCGTGGGAGCAGCACACCACGATTGGACAATCGCCGCCTCCCTTGCAAATTCCGCGTCGAGGCGGCTGACGGCCCAGCGACCCGCACCCCAACCTAACCTAACCTAACCTAACCTAACATTTTTTTTTTTTTTTTTTTTTTTTTTACGTGTGGAAAATGCATTTACGCATTCCCGCCAACCAAGGGTGCGGTAGGCAAGATATGTCGGACTAAGCACCCAATGGCACCACTACCGACTAAAAACCACACGATGTTCCTTCTGAAGCAACTTAAGCGGAGTGTCGGGCCCGCTTTCGCATTCTCCGCAAATCCGCCTTCGCCGATGTCCATCGTTATGGATCGATGGACCCTTCTCGGGGAGAGAGACTTACTCTCCCATTCGTCTCGATCGATGCACCGGAACATACGGTACATCACCAACTTATGGGGCCTCATTCCTGAACCCCGCTCCGTAGAGCGTCGGGCATCCCCACATCCGACGTCCCAAGCCCACCAAGTGGAGACTGTGAGCGGGCTAAATTAGCCCGTCTCCGAACCCGCGCTCTCCGGAGGGGATGAGAATCAGGATTAGTCTCTCTCTCCCGCTCCTCGGACTCTCTCTGCGAAACAATTATTTCGCAGAAAGAGACCATCGCCTCCCATGACCTCTCGTCGTCCACCATCTTTACTAAGATAGTCGACAACGAGAGGTCCGTTCCCATAACTGCAACCAGGGATGTCCGTTGTTCCTCACCTCCAGGACATGTCTCCAGTGCGTGCTGTGCGGTGTCTTCCACGCAGCCGCACTGGTGACAAATCGGATTCACCTCTTTCCGCGCTATGTTGCACAGGTACCTCCCGAAGCATCCGTGCCCCGAGAGGATCTGCGTCAAGCGAAAGGTTAACGCTCCATGCTTTCGCCGAACCCATTTACCGAGCACGGGCTGAACCGCCTCGAGAAACCGGCATGCTCCAGCACCCCTCTGTGCAGGGCCTGTTAGAAGCCGATCACTCCATGTCGTCATTGCAGCTCGCTTAGCGTTCCTTCGCCATCGAACCACCTCTTCCGGCAATGGACGAAGGTCCTCTTGACGGGCTCGCGTTCTGCGCCAAAAGATGGAGGACAAAACTCCCGCCTCCAAATCCCACGGCAGTGACCCAGCAAGAACACAGGCCACCTCGTGTGAGAGTGTACGATACCCTCTGCACACTCTAACGGCCATCACCCTCTGGGCTCTATGGAGCAGAGCGATCTCCCGTTGGTCAAGGGATCCAGCCCATATTGGTGCCCCGTAGAGAGCCATTGAGCGAACTACCGCCATGTAAAGGCGGCGGCAACTCGCATCCCCTCCCCCGAGATTCGGGAGTAGACGGCTCAGCGCAGCAGCAGTTCCCACAAGCTTGGGAGTAAGGTGCCGGAGCTGCTCCCCAAACCTCCATCTGCTGTCAAGTAAGATTCCGAGATATTTAAGCGTCGACTTAACAGTAATAGAGGTCCCTCCAACAACGATGTTCGAGTCTGCAGGCGGTGCCCTCCGAGGACCATGAAAGCAAATAGCCTCAGATTTGTGGAGCGCCACCTCCAGTCCCAACTGCCGGATCCTGGTCACCACCGCTGCTACTCCCGCAGTGGCCAAGATCTTCGCATCTCTAAAAGTTTGCCCTCGGGCGGTAACCAAAGTGTCGTCAGCATAACAAACGATGCCAACGCCACGAAGGTTAGCGCATCGCAGAACCCAATCGTATCCAACATTCCACAGCAGGGGCCCTAAAGCGGATCCCTGTGGGACGCCGCGAGTCATGGGGCTCCGGCCTTCTCCCGTCGTTGTTGGATAAACTACTTCTCTTTCGGAAAGATAGTCCGCAACAAGGCGTTGGAGATAATGAGGTATTCTGTGGTACCTCAATGCAGCCAAAATTGTGCTCCAGGGAAGGGAGTTAAAGGCATTGGCAATGTCCAATGACACCGCCAACATTACCCCTCCACTAGAGCATGCTTCCTCGGAGAGATTTCGGACGCAAGTGACCGCATCTATTGTAGATCGACCTCTGCGAAACCCGAACTGAGTAACGGCCAGATCAGGTCCTACGCTCTCCAAGTGCTTGATAAGGCGGGCAGCGACCACACGCTCCAAAAGCTTGCCCGCCTCATCAAGCAGCACTATTGGTCGATATCCCGACGGAGCATCCGCTGGCCGTCCCTCTTTTCGCAGGAGGACAAGGCGACCACCCTTCCACCTTTTCGGAAACCTCGCCTCCCGCAAACAGCGGTCGAACAGCGCCCTCAGACGGGGTTCCAGAACATCCAAGGCAAGGACCCACGCGCGACCATGTATTCCGTCTGGGCCTGGTGCCGTGTTTTTAGCTCGCATCCTTAGGACTGCTGCACCCAACTCTCCCTCGCTAATATCGGTGACCTCCACCTCCTCAGCATCGGCCTGCGACTGCGTGGCGTAAACATTGGGAGGTATGAAATTGGGCCCCGGACTAGCAGGGAACAGTCCCTCAACTACCCGCTGGAGGACCTGCGGCTGCAGAATGTTGGTGACTGGAGGTGTCCATGGGCGCAATTTCTGCCTTACCATCTTGTATGGTCGCCCCCATGGATCTAGCTCAAGAGTCGCCAACAGATCTCTCCAGGCTTGAGCTTTCGACTCAGTAATCGCTGTTCGGAGAGCTATTGCCGATTCTCTATACGCAGCGTATAGCACGTTGGACTGCTCAGTCTCCTGACGTCTTCGTCTCCGGTAGCGCTGGTAGCGTCGGCGCCTCGCTATGCACTGCCGGCGCAAATCTGCGATCTCCTCCGACCACCAGTACATCTGGCGTTTTGTTGGATTTGTTCGTACGCGAGGCATGGCTGCATCACAAATGTGGGTCATTGCCTCGCACAAACTGTCAGCCTGCTCGTCCAAGGTTACCGACTCAGTTGGGGAATCGTTCCAGGCCTGAACGATCGAAGCCTCTTGTAGTAGCTCCAAATCTAAACCTTTAAGGGCCCAGCGCGGACCGAATGTTGACGCTGGCTGCCTATCGTGGTTTGCGGACGATGCTGAAACTACAAACTGAATATATCTGTGATCAGAAAGAGTTTCTTCATCCACCAGCACTACCCAGCCCCGAACGCGCATTGCGAGCTCTGGTGTAGCAAAAGTGACATCAATCACTGACCCACCCGATCGCCGCATGCACGTGTCCGTTGATCCCCGATTGAGGACGCAAAGACCTATTTCCGCCAGCCATTCTTCAACTATCCTACCCCTGGCATCAGTCGTTGAAGACCCCCATGTCGTAGACTTGGCATTGAGATCTCCAACGACAATGACAGATCGGGGACGACATTGACTTACTAGAGTACCCACTTGACCAAGGAATACTTCAAACTCAGCGAGGACCCTATTTGGCGAGAAATATGTCCCCACAACAACTGTTTCGCCGATGACAGCGCTGACATATCCCCTTCCTCTTATAACATTTTTTAGAGAAGGAGAGCGGGCCGGTGATTGTTTCGTAATTGCCACAAGTCCATCCCGGTCTGCGATCCAATCGCAACGTGGTGGGATAAAATATGGCTCCGCAACCACAGCTACGTGAATTAACCGCTCCGCCAGGCACTGCAGGAGGAGATCCTGCGCACGAGCGGAGTGGTTAATATTTGCCTGGAGAAATTTAAGGGCCATACTATACCTCTTCCATATGTACCGGCTGCTCTGATTCAGAGCCTGACAACTGCGTCTTGGCCTTAGCCTCAGTCGCAGCCTTCTTTCGCCGTAGCTCTTTTTGGGTCGGGGGCTTGGTGCATGCCTTGCCCCCGGAGAGATGTGCCGCCGGTTTTCCTAACGCTGCATAGAGGGTGCAGTGTGGAGCGGCGGTACACGTGTTGGACTTGTGGCCCTTCTGACCACAGCGATGGCAGTCGTCACTGCGGTCAATTTCCGACTCGCACTGGGCCCTAACATGACCCTGCGCAAGGCATCTGTAGCAGCGAAGTGGTCTCGCATCCAAAATGCGAACCTGCACCACTACCCAGCCTACTTGGAGACTTTTTCCTTTTCCCATTATTTTGTTGGCAGCCTTAACAGGACATCGAACAATGGCAGTACCCATGCCTCTTGGGCCCTTCCTAATGTCACCAACGCTTACTGCTAGCGCAGAACAATCTCCCTCATTTGCAACTGCCTCTTGGAGTTGCTCTGGTCCAACCGAGTCGTCCAAACCGCTCACTCGCAATTCCACATTGGTGATCGGCCTCGAGACCCGGACATCTTCTGTCCCACCAAAGACTTCTTTAAGCTTTTCGGCTAACACATCAGCTTTTTCCGCCTTTTCAGCACCCGGCACCTCAAGGATTCGGGCGCCGGTAACAGCAGTGCGAATCCTTAAAGGTGGCACCCCGATGGCCCCAAGATTGATGCGACTCTTCGCTTCAGCGAGAACTTTAGCATAGGTAACGCCTTTTTCCGTTGCCCCTGGCTGCAGCGTGATGACCACTGCTGCAGTACGAGGGAGCCGGCGTTTAGGTGCCTTTGCTTTTCCCAGAACTGGCGGCTTTGAGGCTCGAGACTGCACAGGTGCAGTTGATCTCGGTGCCTCATCCCGTGCTGCCTTTTTGGCACGTCTTTGAGAGCCACGGTCAACTACGGTCCACGATACCGGCTCTGTAGGTGAAAGTCTAACCACCGATTTGGAAGAATTGGGCAGGTCGGCTACACCTTTCCTCGCTTTGTCCTTTTTTTCCCTCTGATTATTAGCTTTTACCTTCAGCTCAGGGACTCGAGGAGGGGTAGAAACACGTGTAGCAGCGCCTGAAGGTCCAGGCGTAGCCACATCCGCTGCCGAAGCCAATTCGTTCTTCCGGTCAGCTGCGAGAGGTGGCCTCAAGCGCTTTTCCGGAAGCAGCCGATTCTCGATTCCATCGAAACGAGCCGATATCATGGTAACGACCTGAACCATGACCGATCTCACGACGTCCTCCAGAGCTGGTACTGAAGCTAGTGGTGGTGGAGTCACTGCTTGATGCGCTCTAGCAGTACGTAACTCTTCTAACTCACGACGAAGCTCTTTGAGCTCCGACGTGAGCTTCCGGTTTGCAGCCACCAACATGGCCATTTCCTCAGACATTGTTCGGGTCTGAAGTTCTTTAAAAGAATCTTTAATGACCCTAGCGGCCTCTTTAAGAGAGTGCACAAAAGTACCTTTTAGGTGCTTAGACTTTGTAGCCACCATCGTCACAGTATCCACAGAGTCTAAGACCAACCTCTCTAATCGTACGATGTCGTGCCCTTCAACATCCGGGTTCGACGACGTCTTTTTGAAAAAGGCTATGGATGCCTCCCTCTTTCGTCGCAACTCGTCAGCCAATTCCTCCTCAGCCTGGAGTTGCAACGCCCTCTCTTTTTCTTCATTCAAAAGCTCCTTGGCTTTCGCCAAACCGACGTACTGCCCTGTAGTGGGCGGACGCCCGCGTAAACGCCGAGTCGGAGTAGATTTTTGTGACGGTGATTCACCATCTGAAAAATCCTCCTCCGCACTCCTCTGGCGTTTTCGCCGCTGTCCAGACGCTGATGCCCCGGAAATTCGAGACACCGCCGTCTGACAACTCATGTCGGAGTCAGACTCCGACAGGTTAACCAATGAGGCTTCGGCAATCAAATCCTCATTAGTCGACCCCCTCTCATTTGCGCAAAGCGCCTCCCTTACATCTAAATTGGTTTTTGTTTGGTTTTTATACATAATTGTTCCCACGAGTATGGGGGAAATAAATAGTCCACCTGAGCAGAGACCCCTGTACCCAGGTAACCCTATATACACACAGAGGTCGGGTGATATCTGTGGTTGACCTCTAACGGGCTAAAGAACTCCTTAACCACCCACAGAGGGCGCCCCAAGGCGGATAAGTCGACACCTGAGACTTTGAGGATTTTTATTGTGGTTTTCTCCACTCAGACCAGCCACTTAAGGCAAGCCCCTCACCTTCCGGCGAGTTGGCCGACGGTGACAAATATGCCTATCCAACTGGGTGTAAGGTAACATCCAGCAAAATCCGCCGCCCTCGACTCGCATCGTCGCTACTCAGTATATGACTAAGACGCCGACCGAGCCCCGCACCCAAAAATAGCTGCCCAACTCCCGACTGACCCCGCCGATACCTGTACAGTCCAGGATATCGACTAAGTCACCTACTGAGGCTTTTTGAAGCTACTCAACGTATGACCGCCAACAAAACCCTCTTCCTGACCCGATCTAATCTGACCTGACCTGGCCAGACAAGATCGGACCTGACCTGTCCTACCTGACCTACCTGGCCTGACATGACCTACCTGGCCTACCTAACCTATCCAACCTATCCAACCTACCTCACCTACCCAACCTAACTCACCTACCCTACCTACCTCACCTACCCTGCCTACCTGACCTACCCAGCCTACCTCACCTACCAGACCTACCAGACCTACCTAGGCCTACCTGACCTACCTGCCAGGCCCCTACCGTGACGGAACTTCGCTATCGGTGGACAACTTAACCAAACAAAAGGAAAGTTGTCGACCGACACCCAGGGTGCACCACGAGGAGGTGTTCCGACCCGCACCCCAACCTAACCTAACCTAACCTAACCAAACCTAACCTTTTTTTTTTTTTTTTTTTTACATGGGGAAACCCGGTCGGGTACCACTCCGCTGTGGGGTCAACGGAGTGGTTATGTCGGGCTCCAACCGACTAAAACCCCATGGTGCTCCGTCACAGCGCCTTGTGTCAGGGCTACGAGCAGGCTTACGCATTCGTCCGCGGCCCCGACTGCACATGTCCGTAAGGACCCGTCTCCGGGGGGGTTGCTAGGCTTACACCCCTCCCCCCTCGTCCCCTCGCACCAGAGCACATGGTGCGACGGGACCAACATCTCAAGACCTATATATGGCCAGACCACCCCATGTCTGGCACACAAGGTTTCCTGCGATGGGCCAGGATGAGTGGCCTTTCATCAGCCACTTCAGCTGCACCTAAGACTGTGCGCGACCTTCTCGACTATTAATTTTGGGCGACGATTATCTTGCTATCGTCGCCCAGATCTGTTATGGTGGGCGTAGGACATTAAATGCCCTTCTCCTTCGCCCTGCTCTCCGGCTACGCATCGGGAGGTCAGACGATATCTCACGTTCCCTTTCCGCAGCCTCCTTCAGCGAGATTACTTCCTCACAGAAGGTAAGTCCAGCGCTCCAGTACCTTTCATCATCCAGCATTGCTTTGATCAATGCAGGGAGTGTAAGGTCGTTACCCACGGTTGCCGTTAGCAGACTCCTTTGATTAGCCCAAGCTGGGCAAGTCTCTAGCGTGTGCTGGGCCGTGTCTACATCACAGTCACAGTGATGACAAACAGTCGATGGCTCCCTACCAGCTATTTGGCATAGGTATTTGCCGAAACACCCATGTCCTGACAACATCTGAACTAGCCGGAAGGTAAGCGCTCCGTGTTGTCTCTCTATCCAATCTTCCAGCACGGGTTGAATTGCCTCAATTGTTTTAATTCCAGCTCTTGAGTTAGACAGCCGCTCCTTCCATCTTATCATTAGCGACTGCCTAGCTTGCTGCTTCCAAATCTCAGTCTGTTTTGTGGAAGACCTCTCACCACGAGTTCGGAGATCTATGCGCCAATTGTACATTGCCGCGTAAATCCCCGCCTCCATATCCCATGGTGGGGACCCCGCCAGTGCACAGGCCGCCTCAAAAGAAATGGTGCGATAGCCCCGAATAACAGCTATAGCCATCACCCTTTGAGGTTTTCTCAATAAGGCGATGGATCCATCCGTCAGAGCATCATACCAAATGGGGGCACCGTAAAGGGCCATTGATCGCACCACCCCCATATATAGGCGACGGCTACTCGATTTCGGGCCACCAAGGTTAGGCATCAGCCACCTAAGAGCAGTTGCCGCACTCAGTAATCGTGGAACAAGGCGTCTAAAGTGTTCTTCAAAGCGCCACCGGCAGTCCAGGACTAGACCTAAGTACTTAATAGCCGGCTTTTGTTCAATCTGTGTCCCACCTATTGTCAGATAAGTCCCTCGCGGTGGCGCTCGTCTTGGCCCATGAAAACATAACGCCTCCGTCTTGTTAATTGCCACCTGGAGTCCTAACATGTGGATCTTATCAATTACTCGTGCCGTTGCCTCGGTGGCAAGAGCAATCGCCTCCTGATATGTTTTCCCGCTAGCTGTTACCAGTGTGTCGTCCGCGTAGCATGTCACACCAACACCAGGTGGCAGTTCACCACGAAGAACCCAGTCGTAGCCGATATTCCACAGGAGAGGTCCGAGGACCGAGCCCTGTGGAATACCGCACGACATTGACCTTCGATGGCACTGGCCACCCTGAATAGGGTACGAGATAAATCTCTCCGACAGGTACCCATCAATTATCCGAGCAAGGTAGAGAGGGACGTTAAAGTACTTAAGTGCCTCTCTTATGCAAGCCCAAGGCAACGTATTGAAAGCATTTGATATGTCTAATGACACCGCTAACAGTACCTCACCCTGAGTCACTGCTTCGTCAGATACAGCCTTCACGCAACGGATAGCATCAATCGTTGAACGTCCTGCTCTGAACCCGTACTGCTCATTTGACAGATCGGGGCCAACTTCTCTTAGATGTTTTACAAGACGACCGGCTATGACGCGTTCGAAAAGCTTGTCTGCTTCCTCGAGCATTACGATAGGGCGATAAGCTGAAGGGGAATCTGCAGGCCGCCCCTCCTTTTTTAGGAGAACAAGCCTGCCCGTCTTCCATATGGACGGAAAATGACCAGTAACAAGACAAGCATTCATTAGCCTCCGAAACCGATCACCCAAAGCATCCAGCGCAATTACCCAAGCCCGGCCAGGAATACCATCTGGTCCTGGAGCCTTGGTTTTAGAGCGCAACCTTAGAATTGCGGCGCTCAGCTCACTATCTGAAACTTCAGGTATATCTGCTTCTACCCTTAGTTCCACGTCAGTTGCTGCCACCATTTCTGGTGGTGTGAACTCAAAACAGCTTGGGAATAAAGCAGATACCACGTCATCTACAAGTTGCGTTGGGAGGCTCTCAGTCAGTGGAGGTGCCCATGGGCGCAACTTCCCTCTCACTGTCTTATAGGGGCGACCCCAAGGATCATAGCTAAGAATATCCAGGAGTTCTGCTTTGGCCTGTGCCTTTGCATTACTTATAGAAACCTGGAGAGACTTAACACACTGCCGATACTCTGCATAGAGCTGTTGCTCAACATCTCGATCCCTAATCCGACGTCGACGGTATCGTGTATACTCGCGTCTGACTTCAACACATCTAGCACGGATGCCAGCTATCTCCTGAGACCACCAATACACCCGACGTCGTGGAGGTAAGGATTTCGCACGGGCCATGCTGGCGTTGCATATGCATGTCATGGCATCCTTAAACCATTTTGCTTCATCCTCGACATTCACAGGTCCGTCAGGAGGTGACAACCAAGCCTGTACAATTGACGCCTCCACTAGCAAGTCTCTGTCCAGGCTTTTTAGCACCCAACGTGGGGATGCAGCAGATTGTCTACTCAAGACACTGGTTGTGCCTTGGGAAGTGGCGACCTCAAACCGGATATAGAGGTGATCCGATAGAGTTTCCACGTCTTCCAAGACTCTCCATCTACGAACACGGCGTGCGATCACAGGGGAAGCGAACGAAACATCCACGATTGAGCCACCATTATGACGCACGCACGTATTGATCGACCCTTGATTGAGTACCAGCAGCCCAGCCAACGATACCCACTCCTCCAAAACATCGCCTCGCGGATCTGTTACCGGAGAACCCCAGGCCCTCGATTTAGCATTTAAATCCCCCATCACAAGCACTGGACGGGGTAAGTTTTGCTCAATCAGAGTTCTCAGCCCATCCAAGAAAACCTCAAAATCTGCAAGGCTCGCGTTTGGGGAGAAATAGGTTCCAACCACCACTGTTTCTCTGCACTGTATTGCGGCATAGCCCCGACCCCTTGCAACAACAAAATGCGTTCCTACATTATTATTAGCAATAATGACTACCGAGCCATCAATATCCTGCACCCAGTTGTCTCGGGGAGAAACAAAATATGGCTCGGAAACCACTGCAAAGTCAATCAACCACTCTGCCATGCTTTGCAGAAGTAAATCCTGCGCGCGAGCAGAGTGGTTGAGGTTCGCCTGTAAAAAACGTAGATCCATCCTAAAATTAGGTTGTGATCATCGCCTCCTCTTCCCCTATAATGGGGTTATCTGCAAGAGTCCTTTGAGAAGGTACATCTGGTTTAGTTCCTCGTTTGGGTCTTGGTGGGGAGCATGTCTTGCTCCCCATCCGATGATCTGAAGGACGCTTGGCAGCTGCACAAAGTGAACATTTTGGAGCACTTGCACAGCACATAGCTGCCTTATGACCGGCACAACCACAGCGATAACATTCTTCACTGCGGTCCACCTCTGAAGTGCATTGAGCACGAACATGACCTTTTTGTAGGCAACGATAGCAGCGCATTGGTCTGGGCTGCAACAGCTTTACTTTTGCAGCCACCCAGCCCACCAAAAGTCGCCGATTATTTGCTAGTTTCTTTGCCGCTGAAACAGGACATCGAATCCAAACCATGCAAGTGCCTTGGAGATCACGTTTAAGCTCACCAGCCTTGACTTGATCCATCTGACAATTACCTTGCAGCGTAACCGCAGTTATCACCTCTTCTATTGTGACTGAATCATCAAGGCCCGACACACGACGTTCAGCGCACTTTGTGGGCCTCACTACTGTGGCTGTTTCAGATCCAAAAATCTCTTTTAGTTTATGAGCCAGCGCATCCGCTTTTTCACCACTACTGGCACCCGGAATTTCAAGGATTCGAGCACCAGTAGCCGCTCGGCGGATGCGGAGAGCAGGAATTCCTGAGTCTTTCAGGTCTATCTTGCCCTTTGCTTCCGTCAACAGTTTTGCGTAATTCATACCCTTCTCCTCGGCCTCGGGCTGTAGTCCCTCAGTAGAGGGAGCGAAAACTCGAATCCACCTGACACAGCAAATCCCTTCGGTTGGCGCCGAACTATATATTGGGATTAGGACCACCATCTTGACCGAAACCGATCAACCCGACCGCTAGCATCACCGCTACTCAGCATATGGCTGAGACGCCGATCTAGCAACACCGACTCACATCGTCGCTACCCGGACTGTCCAGGACGCCGACTGAGTCTCCTCGTAAATCATCATCGCCGCTATATGGCATACAGCCAAGACGCCGACGAAGACCTCCTTCTTTGGGCGTAACTCCGTCCACCCTCCACGGGTAGCATAACCTTTTTTTGCTTGCCCCACCACAGGCAGCTTAGTTCCTTCTCACTGTGTCCTCTGCTGCCATCAGAGGAACACGCGGAGGAACTTCAGCTGCCACGTCACGTCGGAACTTCGCCATCGGTCGACAACTAAACCCAAAAAGGGCAAAACTGTCGACCGACACCCAGGGTGCACCACGAGGAGGTGTTCCGACCTGCACCGTCTGGACCCCAACCTAACCTAACCTAACCTAACCTAACCTAACCTTTTTTTTTTTTTTTTTGACCCAGGAAAATCCTTTATGGATACCTCTCGCCCGGGGGAGCGAGATGGTTATGTGGGAGTCACTGCCAGAAGGGCAGTATACCCACTAAAAACCTGGGGTGAGCAGTCCTCCGCCGAGATGGGGCAAGATAGGGTCATGCTAAGCAATCACTACCTTGCCCCGGCGGTAGGCCCGGATGAAAACATCCAGGCCCCGGCAAGGGAGGGGTGGCCTCGCTCACCAAGGCCACCCCTCACACGTGTGGGGTCGTGCAAGCCGGCCAAAAGTCCCCCGACCTTCGGCCAGTGACCCCACTATGAGTGAGGGGGGAGGAGGCGGGCAAACCGCCTCTTCCTTCCCCTCGAACGTCTGCGCCGGATCGGGTCAGAGGAGGCGTCGTCCTCCCTGGCCCGCTCCGCGGTCTCCTTCTGCGTCATCACCTCTTCGCAGAAGGAGACCACTGCCTGCCACGATTTCTCACTGTCGAGCATGGCATTTACCACGCTCGGCAGAGAGAGATCCCGCCCTATGACCGCTGAGAGCGTGTGCCGCTGCGGGCTCCATGCGGCACACGCCCCCAGCGTGTGGAGCGCCGTATCCTCTGGAGTTCCACACTCGTGGCAGGCAGGGGTCGCCTCCCGTCTCGCGATTTGGTGCAGGTACTTACCGAAACATCCATGCCCGGAAAGCACCTGCACCAATCGGAAGGTCAGCGACCCGAACCGCCGCCTCACCCACTTCCGAAGGACCGGCCTGACCGCATCCACCGTCCACTGTCCAGGGACCGGTGGAGCCAGGTCCTCCGTCCACCGCCGCAACAGGGCGCCCTGCGCCTGCCTCCGCATGCGTGTGACCTCCTCCCACGCTGGAGGCTCTCCTCGGGATCTCCTCGCCGCCACGAAGTGGTAAACTTCGGCGAGGATCTCCGCTTGGAGCTCCCAGGGGGGATCACCGGCCAGCACGCACGCCGCCGTCCAAGACACCGTCCGGTATCCACGGATTGCCCTCGTCGCTACAACCCGCTGCGGACGTCGCAGCAGGGTTTTGTTGCCGCGACTGAGGGCGTCCACCCAGACGGGTGCCCCATACATGGCCATACTCCGGATGACTCCGGAGTACAGCCGTCGGCAGTTGGCGCTTGGGCCGCCCACATTCGGCAGCAGCCTTCCCAAAGAGGCGGCAGCCCCCACTACTCTTGGGGCCAGCCCGGCAAAGTGGGCCCCAAAAGCCCACCTCCCGTCCAGGATGAGACCCAGATATTTCATCTGGGTCCCAACCCAACCTAACCTAACCTAACCTTTTTTTTTATTTTTGACCCAGGAAAATCCTTTATGGATACCAACTCGCCCGGGGGAGCGAGATGATTATGTGGGACTCGCTGCCTAAAAGGCAGGATACCGCACTAAAAACCTGGGGTGAGCCGTCATCCACCGTAGTGGGGCAAGATAGGATCGCGCTGGCATTCACCATCTTGCCCCGGTGGCAGACCCATATGGGCCTCTGCCGCTGTGGAGGGATAACCTTGCTCACCAAGGTCACCCCTCAACCGTCTCGTGGGGTAGTGCAAGCCGTTGAAGAGTCCCCCGACTCTCCAACAGTTACCCCACAATGACAGAGGAGTGTGGCTCGTCTTCTCGTCAAACTTACCACACCCTCTGTCCCTCTGATGACTGGTGTGCGAAGAGCAAATACCCCTACTCGCACACCGTCCGCTGTTCGACTCCCATGCCAGTGCCAGTGGCATGCGAGACCCCACTCTTCGACCGTCTCCGGCCCCACCACTCGGCCCGAGCATGTCGGACCCACAGCCTAAGAGGAGTGTGGCTCGTCTTCTCCTCAAACTCACCACACCCTCTGTCCCTCAAATGACAGGTGTGCGAAGGGCAACTACCCCTACTCGCACACCGTCCACCGTCTGGCTCGCATGACAAAATCATGCGAGCAGCCCTCATGCGGCCTTTACCGGCCCCGCCACTAAGTCCGAGCATTATGCTCGGACCCACCACCGGGCGGCTCCCACCACCGAGCCCGCCCTGCCCCGTCACACTGTGCCCTCTGCTAAATATCAGAGGGACACGCGGAGGAGCCCCTCACGTCGGAACTTCGCTATCGGTCGACAACTTAACCCAGTAAACTAGGAAAAGTTGTCGGCCGATACCCAGGGTACACCACGAGGAGGTGTTCCGACCCGCACCCCAACCTAACCTTTTTTTTTTTTTTTTTTTTTTTGACCCAGGAAAATCCTTTATGGATACCAAATCGCCCGGGGGAGCGAGATGGTTATGTGGGAGTCACTGCCAGAAGGGCAGTATACCCACTAATAACCTGGGGTGAGCAGTCCTCCGCCGAGATGGGGCAAGATAGGGTCATGCTAGCAATCACTACCTTGCCCCGGCGGTAGGCCCGGATGAAAAACATCCAGGCCCCGGCACAGGAAGGGGTGGCCTCGCTCACCAAGGCCACCCCTCACACGTGTGGAGTCGTGCAAGCCGGCCGAAAGTCCCCCGACCTTCGGCCAGTGACCCCACTATGAGTGAGGGGGAAGGAGGCGGGCAAACCGCCTCCTCCTTCCCCCCGTACGTCTGCGCCGGATCGGGTCAGAAGAGGCGTCGTCCTCCCTGGCCCGCTCCGCGGTTCCTTCTGCGTCATCACCTCTTCGCAGAAGGAGACCACTGCCTGCCACGATCTCTCACTGTCGAGCATAGCATTTACCACGTTCGGCAGAGAGAGATCCCGCCCTATGACCGCTGAAAGCGTGTGCATAATCGACCGCAAGTTGAATTTCCTCCCACATGTAAATTCAATTTGCAGAAAAGTCTCCGGAATATACAAACAACTGGCATGTGCAGCAAAAGTCACATGGGGCTTGAACACCGAAATAATCCGAACCATTTATGTCGCAGTCATTGAGCCGATAGTGATGTACGCCTCCAGTGCGTGGTACAAGTCGACAGAGCTTCAGATGATCAGAGATCGTCTAGAAGCACTGCAAAGGGGCTTCGCACAGAACATCTGCAAGGCATATCGCACGGTATCGCTCACATCGGCACTCGCCTTATCGGGAACTTTGCCGCTAGACCTGAGAATTCAGGAAGCCGCAAGTCTATATATGGCGAAAAAAGGCTTGTCTACAGACTACATTCCACCTGGAAGGGAACTGAAGAAAAATGTGAGCTACCTCGACCAACCTCACCCCTCGACACTCGAAACAACTGAGTACGAGCTCCTAGAGGACATGAACTAGGAAACCCTGAACTCCCACCAAATTACCGGTCCACAAATCTACACGGACGGTAGCAAAATTGAGGGAAAAGTTGGCGCAGCCCTCACATGGTGGGAGGATGGCCAGGAATCATGTTTCTCAACCTTCAGTCTGGACCCCTCATGCACAGTATTCCAGTCGGAACTCTATGCACTCTTCAGGGCGGTACAATCAGCGAAATCCAGCAAGGCCAAAACAGTTAACATCCTGAGCGACTCAAGATCGTCGCTCGACTTGCTGGCAAACCCTAGATTGACCCATCCCCTGACAAAAACGATCAAAGAGTGCATAAGCGGAATGAAAGCAGAGGGGAGACAAGTACGGCTATTCTGGCTGAGAGCGCACGTAGGCACCGCGGGTAACGAGAGAGCCGATGAGCTAGCCAAATCCGCGGCCCTGCATGCAACCTCAACCATGGACTATGGCAAGATCCCGTTATCCTACGTCAAGAGAAAGATCAGAGAAGAGACGGTACGCAGATGGCAAGACAGGTACGACTCTTCTAGCACAGGTGGGGTCACCAAACTATTCCTACCGGATGTCAACAAGGCATACCGAATAGTTAGAACGACCAAGTTGACTTCGGGGCCATAGTAATGGCATCACGGTTGTTGGGGGCGGAGGAAGTCGCCATCGTGGGAGATGTCAACCAGCTGCCTTATGTCGAAAGAGAGAACCTCTTCGACATAAGGTACAGCAGTCCCGCTATACTGGCATCCATCAGCCAGGAGATGTTTTGCACGCACCGAAACCCCATGGACGTGGCATACGCTCTGAGCGAAGTGTACCCGGGCATGTACTCGTCAAGATCCCTTATTCGTTCCCTGAAGCTGAAAAGGTATACAGGTGCAAACATACCAACTGACCCTCCGCAAACCCTATTCCTAGTGCTGACACAGGAGGAAAAAACCTCCCTAATCAGCAAAGGATACGGGTCCGGAACTGGGTCCTGCACCTTAACCGTACACGAAGCTCAGGGACTGAACTATGAATCGGTGATCATAGTACAGACGAGGGAACGGTCGACTAAGCTCCGAAACAGCGTCCCCCATGCTGTGGTGGCCGTGTCGCGACACCACAGCCAGCTGCACCTACTACACGGACGACAGCTCGGATGCCATAGGCAGGTTTCTTGCGGCGGGCGACCGAAGCCAGTGAGCGGCACATAATCGACCACAACATGAAAATGGCCATCAAAAATAGAGATGAAGAGATCGTGGAATCTCTATTAAATACACCAAGGCCAGCGGAGTCTGAGGCAGGAACATCGGGACAATAGCTTGTAAGAAAAATTTTATTCTAATAATTGAATGTCGTAATACTAATGAAGTTAATAAACTAATAATATATAAATTAAAAAAAAAAAAAAGAAAAAAAAAAGGCAATTAACACTAGCTTAAGAACATGATGTATGGAGTAAGAACACGAAAAAAACAAACTGCACTTTGAATAAAAAACAAATCCAAAAAGAGTACGGACCACAGAGTCTGTAGACTTGAAGTTTTACTTGAAAAAAAAAAAAAAAACCTAACCTAACCTAAGGCAACTTATGTACATTAGCGAATTCACTTCTGATATTCGCTATATAACAGGCAACGATAACATAGTAGCAGACTCGCTAAGCCGTATAGAGACGATAACATGTCCAAGTAGCTTAGATTACGTAGAACTTGCAACCGCCCAGTGTGCCGACGCCTACGTGACACATTGGAAAAACAACGCAAGTAGCAACGTAAACATTAAAAAGGTAACTGTACCTAATATTGCAACTCACATTTTTTGCGAAGTGTCAAATGACAATATTAGACCGTATTTACCAGAATTGTTTCGTAAATTAGCTTTTGATTCGGTTCATAACTTGAGTCATCCCGGAATTAATACCACTCGCAAGCGCACCCGCTTGGTAGGCCACCTTTATTTTTGGCCGAACATGAATAAAGACGTTAATAAGTGGGCGAAAACTTGCATACGTTGTCAAAAATCGAAGATTCAGCGCCACACTGTATCTTTTTTGGGACAATATGCGCCAGCTGGACGTTTTGAACACATTCACGCGGACATCGTAGGTCCAATGGAAATGAATTCTGACGGATTTAAATACTTACTTACCATTATAGATCGCACCACACACTGGCCTGAGGCATTTCCGCTAAAAGATATAACTGCAGGGACTGTAGCCAAGCACATATACGAAGGATGCTAGGTTTGGAGTTTGTAAATTGTTAACTACAGACCAAGGCCGCCAATTCGAGAGTAGGCTTTTCTCTGAGTTACTGAAATGTATGGGGGTGGATAGGTCTAGAAGTAGTCCTTTTCACCCGCAGAGCAACGGTTGTGTCGAGCGATGGCATAGATCGCTCAAGGTCGCACTAAAAGCTCGCCTAGATACTGCGTCATGGGTAGACGAGTTGCCAACCGTATTATTGGGGCTCAGAACCACATTACGTAGCGATTCCAATCTTAGCGCTGCCGAGTTAACTTACGGATGTACTCTAAGATTGCCGGGCGAATTTTTCGTGTCATCTGTGATTTTCGTGTGATCTGAACCATCAGATCCGTACCTTAGTTGATGAACTACGCGCTAGGATACGTAGGGTGAGGCCTGCTAGGCTATTCTGTAAGCTATCTCGACAACGGAATCCGCGGTGAGATTTGAATTTTGTACTACGAAATTCAACCGTATTGCGAACAAGATACGATTGAATTTCAAAGTACGAAATTCGAATCTCACCGCGGATTCCGTTGTCGAGATAGCTTACAGAATAGCCTAGCTGTTCCAGCCAGACAACGAGATTCTAGAACTTTATTCATCCACCCGGATCTAAAGTCCTGTGAATATGTTTTTATTAGGAACGATGCCGTCCGTAAACCTTTACAGACACCGTATGACGGACCCTATCGCGTTCTCAGTAGAAATGATAAGATGTATAAGGTACAATTACATAATAGGCGACTTAATGTTTCTATTGACCGTCTGAAACCTGCATACCTACTGAATACTGAGCACACGTCCAATCCGACGACGCTCCCCAAGTATATAGAAGTGATGTTACAGATAACCACACCCGGGCCACATCCAGTGACTCTACTGCATGCAGGCAAACCCGGAGCGGTAGAATTATACGTACACCGGTACGATTTAAACTCTAACTATATATAGTACTTGTGTTTGCTATGGCGATAATGTTTACCTACATACGAGTACATTATCATCATATTTATAGTTGTATTTACTTACTTATTCGTCTTCGCCGGAATAGTCACGTCCTTTCTCTTCTATACTCTATTCTATGTATCCCGTGTACCCCTTCCTACCTTAAGGAACGTTTCACGTTTCTTCACCTTTCTAATCCGTTTTCCTTGAGATCCGCTGAAACTCTACAACTTTTAACCCCTATCCATTCCTCACTTGCTTATGAAAAATCTTTTACTGTGCAAGCGGTCCATTTATGGAACGCGCTACCAGTGGAGATTAGACATGCCAAATCGCTGGCTATCTTTAAATCCATGGTAAAAGCCCATTACTTGTTCCAAACATGTTAAAACTGCAACACTACTGTGATTTAATATATATGGTTATGTATATGTGTATTTAATATTATATATACATATATATGTATTTATATTAATATATTTGGGAACATTATTATATATATGTAGGGTATTTTTATGTATTATATCTTAATATACTATAATTTTAGTAGTCTATTTTGTGTATTATTATTATTATTATTTTTTTCTGACATCATAGATTGTATTGTACGCTACCCCCAATTTTTGTTTGTATTCTTCTTTTCCATGCCAAGGTTGTCTGGAAGAAATTGCTTTATGCAATAAGACCGCCGATTGTATTGCCTTATTATTCTACTGTCTTTCATCACATAGTATGTACAATTTGTAATTTCTTTGGTGATCAATAAAGAGTTTTTGTATTGTATTGTATTGTATTGTACCTATTCATATAAGTAAAATTGAACTAAGCGTATATTAAAATAAAATAAAGTTTTAGTACATAAGGACTTTATTTCAAATGTATTTTACATAAGCAGATATTATATGTTTTCAATGTAATGGTTATTTTGTAAATTGTAAACGTTTGCATTCACGTAATTAGCGATAATAATGTAAACCTAGCGTTCTACATATGTGTGTTGCATTTGATCAGCAATCAATATTTTTTCTTTCCCTGATCAAAGTTTAATAAACTATGCTAGCGATGTTGAAATCTTAATCTAGGTTATGATAACTTTTACCTATAGACATTATTTTTGGAGACGCACTAGGTAGTAGTTACTCGTAGTAGCACATACGTTATATGTTACATTATATTTTATTCGACATGGGATTTAACCAGTCCAAGGAGGAGCAGATAGTCATAGCTCAGAATCCCACTGAAGTAGAAGCACACATGTCGCGGCAGACCTTGATGACGATGATTGTCATCGGGATACTGCTGTTCATCGTGGGGTGGCGCTATGATCCGTAAGGTTTGAGAGTGCATCCGGCGGCAGATCCGTAGCCGCATCAGGACTTGGCTCCGGGAGGAAACTACCGGGCCGGTGCCCGCCCTTACCCACGTGCAGGTGCTACAGCCGGTAGCAGCACCAGCAGCGGTTGCTAACCCCGCGCCTGTTGCTACCCAGCTAGGCTATTCTGTAAGCTATCTCGACAGCGGAATCGCGGTGAGATTCGAATTTCGTACTACGAAATTCAATCGTATCACGTTCGTAATACGGTTGAATTTCGTAATACGAAATTCAAATCTCACCGCGGATTCCGCTGTCGAGATAGCTTACAGAATAGCCTAGCTGTACGCGTAACATGTGTGGTTTATAGAGTGTGTTATCCGCGATGTGCCTACGTAGTATCGATTTATCAGTTGGTGTAAATTAAATTAGGTATGTGTACGACCTTAACATCTCCAAAACTATGTCTAGGCGATGCGCGATGTATCTACGCGTTATTAAGTATTCTTATACAATTAAGTTTGCAATTCTTAATTAATTTAAACGGATTGTATACATTAATTTTATGTAAGTACTACCGTGTCTTACGTTATTATTTATAACAATCATAATTCTCGTTACTTTGTTTTATGTTAGTGTTATCGGCAGGATGCAAAATTCCAGGTAACGGAGTGCTCATGGCGACACGGCTCGGCCGACGATCGCATTACCGCGTTGTCAGCAGGTCGCCGACAAGCCATTACGCTTTGGCTCAGTTGTTAGAGAAAAGTTTTTACCTTGGATTTTGCGAATGCATTTTGATTTTTATATTTGTAATTTTTTTTTTGTTTTTTTAAAAGGGGGTGGTTGATGTAGCGACACAATATCACACTTACATTGTAATCTGCTGACAGCAGAGGATTGCAATGTAAGGCGAGAGTGAAGTACCTCAGTCGTCACCCGCAGGGCACGGTAGCTAGGCGAATATTAGTTAGGTGATTTGTACCTACTTACAATATACTTTTCATATATTAATCTAGTGTTTCTCTACTTCCGAGTGATAGGGACGCACTTCATTTAGTTTATACCACAAGTAGATTAAGCACCGCTACCCACGACGCTCAAAGTTAATAAAGCGTACGTAATAGTCGCGAAGGATGTCCCGGAATTCCGTAACAATATCCTGTACCTCAAAAGAGAACCAAGCTGGAATCCATTTGTTCCCTTCTAGGTTGTAATAAAAATTCTAGATCGTGATACCTTGCGACATTACGAATTTTTGACATCCTCCTTCGTCTCCGCGTCAACAACGTGGTCGTCCTGAACCCAGTGGCGTAGCGTGGGGGGTGCCGGGGGGGCCATGACCTCGGGCGGCACACGAAAAGGGGCGGCAGCAAGCCACGTATTCAGTGTTCAGTTGTCTTCTTACCTTTAACTTACCATAATAAAACACAAAAAAGCTTTGCGCGTGACTTTTCAGTATAATTATGAACATTTTCACGCTCGCTTAGCTCGCGTACTACGAGGGCGGCTAAATTTAACTCAGCCCCGGGCGGCACAATCCCATGCTACGCCACTGCCTGAACTTCCAGTTCAGAGCTCTACACTTACAATCCGTACGACAAATTCGCTTGCGGAAACTACCTACTACAACGAAATCATAGAGCTCGGAAAATATGTCGAAGTCTCTACAAATATTTACCCGGAGAAAATAACCACCGGCCTCCGCAATTGCTTTTTTAGGGTCTCCGTCAGCCATTGGCCTCTTTTCACAGTTGATCCTGCTAAGGATAAAAATTCCCCACTAGGAACAGAACAGCTAGGCTATTCTGTAAGCTATCTCGACAGCGGAATCCGCGGTGAGATTTGAATTTCGTACTACGAAATTCAATCGTATCACATTCGTAATACGGCTGAATTTCGTAATACGAAATTCAAATCTCACCGCGGATTCCGCTGTCGAGATTGCTTACAGAATAGCCTAGCAGTTCATATTTAACCTGATGAGTGAGGTGGAGAATTTCAATTATACATTAAAATATAATAACGATTACGAAGAGTCCCCGAGAGCGTAGTATTATTATCTTTTCTATGCCGAGAGTGTACCCGAACGGAACGGTCACCGGGGCCTTGCTTATGTTCTTGAGACATTCTTGATCTTTTAGGTTTCAAAAGAAATAACAATTTTTGTCTCTTAACACTTTGACTGCGGCACTTTTTCGTATATTTTTGTAATTTTTTTTTGTAGCTGTAGCGTCAAATCAAAACTAAAATCCAACAGCAGAAGGTCACACGCACCCCTTGTGAAAGATAATTTAAAAAAAAAATTATAATATATATTTTTTAATTTTACCAAAAATAAAAAAACGCACGGTGTGTTTTCAGCAGCGAACGAGTTAATATATCAGCTCATAGTTTGTTTTTGACAACCCTTGCACATTTGCGGCTGATAGCGTATTTAGGTACCTACTCGGGCGGCGGAGTCGTCCGACATCAAAGGCGATTCTCAACTGTATAAGACACTATTCCACGCGGACGTTGCGGGCACAGCTAGTTTTTTTTATTATATACTAGCAGCCCACCCCGGCTTCGCACGGGTAGAACATATATGCCTACAAAATTTGCATCAGTTTGTTGCATCGAATATAAATTATTAACATATTTAACAATCATCGTCATATTTCAACCAATTTACACAAAACCTTAACGAATTATGCACCTAAACCTTCCTTATAAACACTGGCTATTGGTGAAAATCGCATGATAATCCGTTCAGAAGCTATTGAGATTATTGCGAACAGACAGAGAGACGGACAGACGCAGTGATGGACATTGTTTTATAATACTTACGTAGTGATATTGGACGGCCCTTTGGCGTAAAGGATAGTTACCCTGATTCTGACCCGAGGGTCGTTGGTTCTAATCCTAGCTATATACCTACCAATGAAAGTTTTATGTGCATTCATGAATCATGGGTTTTCGTGGGATCATTAAATCTACCAATAGTTAAGATAGTTTAAAAACTAAAACAACTGACTTCAATGCCCCGCGAGTCAATTTCAGTAGCAAGTTCGAGACGTTTTTCGTCATATCTCTGAAGATACTTATCACATCTCAATGAAATTACAATGGGACCACCTCGGAAACGTACCCTACCGATTACAAAAATAATCATTCGAATCGGTTCACAATTTACAGGGTAATCGCGTAACATACACACACAAAACAAGAAACATACAGACGAATTAAGAACTTCCTTCTTTTTGGAAGTCGGTTGAAAAGTAGCTTATCACCAAGGAGAACATCTGCCGCCGTAACCTTACGGCGTTCCCCGACGCAAAAAGTAGGGGTATTATACGTTTAACGTGTGTATCTGTCTGTAACATATTAGCACCCAACCGGTTGAACCGATTTTGATTTAAAGTAGGGGTATTATACGTTTAACGTGTGTATCTGTGTGTCTGTCTGTAGCATCTTAGCACCCAACCGGATGAACCGATTTTTATTTTATTATTGATAGTTTTTTTTTATAGATGTCTCGAGATTGTTCTTAGCTTTGATTCATGAAAATTCGTTCAATCGTTATAAAACTATAAGCTTTAATCAACTTTCATAGGTCTGATCAATTCGAAAATCTTCTTCTTCGACGATATTGTAAGATCATGGAAGCATCGACCTGATGCTGGGACATCTCATGGACTCTACAGAATACTCAAATCTTCACCAACTTACAGCTCAGATTTTAAATGTCGTGTTTAGAGTCATTGGAATGCTTTTAATGAAAAGATTATACATACTTAGATCAGTCGGGGTGGTTTAAAATATTATATTATATAACTATATAGATCATTATTATTTTATACAATAGATCATATTATTTTACTATATTGACTTCAAATTGATTGTGATCGGTGGGGATCTACAGAAAAGCTAAGCTTATAATAATATTTTCCTTTATATCCTTTATCATCTCGACGTAGTATAGCTGATATCACCTTCCTGCTCAAGATAACTTCCAATCGTATTAACAGCCCGGAACTTACTAGTAAATAAAACTGAATGTCCCTGTTAAGTGTTTATGGTATAACCCACCTATCCATATTCCTTCAGTAAACACATATTACCGGCAAAATAGTTTCATATGGCGAGCAAGCAGCAACTTCAATGAGTTAAGTCAACTTTATGATTTTGATTTATTTTGTACCAGTGATGCGACTGTAAGACGGCGGTTGTGTGCTGAATTTTTTTTCATGATCAACTAGTATTTTTTGTGAATAGTGTATTTGCTGAATTTTTCTTTTCAAGATCTATAAGTATTTTTATTGTTTCTATATTTATATTGTTATGTATTACTTAATGTTTATGCCCACATTTTTTCATATCAAAATCTGTTTTCGTATACGTATATACTGTAAATCATTTAGTTTTAATTGAAACTGTTGGCTTACCATAAATAAATATGTTCGTAGTAACTATGACCTATTCTGTGGTTTAACTGCAAATAGTTTATTAATTTTGCGATGCGTATATGTGAAATCCGTGATATCTTCTAGAGTTTTCATTTGAATTATATACTGTAAAGGACAATTTTAATCTATAATATGTGGCCAAGCTAATTAACGTAATTATTTGGATAAGGATTAATACTATATACTTGAAAATAGCCCTGGAAGTTATGTAATATTTTTTAACAAAAAATTAAAGATTAAAATGGTTACTGTGAGTCAATCTTAAGAGATAGACATATGCTGTCGCGGACTTTTTTGTAGGTCTTATTAAGTTGTACAACTCTTCTATAGAAAAAATTCTTCCATCTGTTTTCAATTGAGCAGCGTTCGTAAGAAACGTGTTTTTTTCGACAATTTTTTTGTCGACTTAGGTTGCAAATTAAGTCTCCTCGAATGTACCTTTGATTTAAACGGGATAATATATAGCCTATTTTCATTCCGAAAGTCCATTCTATATATTAGTGAAAGAATTTTTTAAATCGGTCCAGTAGTTTTTGAGCCAAATAATTACAAACATACAAAAATACAAATGTTCTCATACTTACATCCTTGGTCTCTTTTTGATGGCATGACCACAAATTAAAATATTTTCTCATTCTGATTTTTGAAAAATACTCTTGAATAAATGCGCCATCAAATATAAACTGTATTTTTATACCGTTGCCTATTTTGTATTATTGAACATTTTATTTAAAAAATTACTGAGGTATAAAAATATCGAAAGCTTCACCGACTGTGGTGTAAAAAATTTTATGAAAAAATGTGCAACCAAGCTACCAAAAATTTGCGTAAATCATTGAGATTCCAAAACAGTATAATACATGGTATTTTCAGCTCTCAGTACAAAGAAAATGCCCGTTAAAGAGACCAAAGGCGTTATTTTCCAAATAAAGAAATTAACTTTTATTATTAAATCGACAAATAAAATTATTTATGGCACAGGAATTGCGAACAATATGCCAGTAAAATCGCCATCAGCCGAGATAATTGTCAAATGCTACCCTATCAGGTAAGAAAAAAGAATAAGAGACAGTTTTTATTCAAATTCATAAAATCACAATAACTGCTCAAAATGCACACGAGTCCCTGTATCGCCATACCCGCCGAGACCCTTACGGGCTGGGATCGGGCGGTGAGTAGACTGATACAGACTTCATCAGATAGTGATCGGAGCTACCCAAGGGTGATGAAACCGATCTGGATCTGTTGTCAGCAGAAGGTTCAAGCAATTGGCTGTATGGCACTCAACATCCGGTATCCTTGTTGCTTCCTGGACCAGCTGAGTGAGGTTTAGCGTAAAGGCAAGCTTACGCATCTCTCGACCAGCGTGGTCTGTGCTCTGATATGGGTATAGCCAGTCTTAATGGTGGGCGTTAAAATCCCCCGGAAGCACTAATTGAGCTGATGGATACCTTTGATGGGCCACATCGGCCGCCTCACTGAGGCAGTTAGTGAGCCTAGTTGTCTTCTCGTCTCCGCTGTGCGAACGGTAGACACCAGCATAGAGAATTTTTTCCATGCCAGTGTCCAACAAAACCCACATGGTGGATAATTTGGGGTCTTCAAGATCACGGAGACGACGAAAACAAATGTCATCGCGAGCATACAAACAGATTCCAGCACGCGCCCTGAAGCGATGCTCAAGGACCTAACCAGGGTAAGCAAGATATGCTGCGTCAACTGGACATTTAATCTGCGTTTCCGTGAGGTGCGGTTTCGAGGTGGTGGTGGACTGCATCGATATTTGAGTGGTAACCTCGGGTGTTAGAGAAATACACTTGTAGAGAGAGGACGTGCTTCCGCTGTGAAAACGACTGTCTGTTATTTTCTTTGCCATAAATAAGGGGAGTGGAGGTGATTGGGAACACGGAAGTGGATCGAGACTCATTTACCAACACAGTGACACACAATCAGATTATTTATTTATTATATGTTAGTGAACCAGTTCTGGGGACCGCGGGGACGCCCGAACCCCCCCCTAGAGGTGTCCAATATAGTATATAGTAGTATTAGGGTAGACATGGTGTTAAAATAGCAATATTTACGAGAGTAAGACGGCGCGATGACTAATTATTAATGTGTGAGCAGGACGAGACATAAGGTTTTTGTCTCCACTTGCGTATGGCTTATTTATTGCTAAACTCCTTGGAAATTTGATTGACGCGAAGGCAACTGGAGTGGGTTTACGTCAATAGTGCAATGAGTGGGGATCGAACTCACGACGTCTCGATTACCAGGCCTTTGACTCCTCAGTCATTGCGCTATTGCCGCGTGTGCAACAATATAACTTTCATAGATTATATGAGAAACAGTGCATCGATATGGACATAGTGCACGCCACTGTACTCGTGTGTCACTCGACATGCGACGAGGTCATGTGTGTGTACCACACGCACACAGCGGAGCCAGCCTCCGTCACATCACCTCGTACTATTCATTATTCTGTGACATCACATACCTAAACCACAGATTATATAATAGTTACTACGTAACATAAACATGGAATCAATATATCACGGAGCATACTCCTTCAGAAAAACTCAAACACTTGTAAAAATGAACTATCAACGTTTATTTATACAATGATCTCTTTATTAATCTCTAACTAGGTACATATGTACAATCTATCTAACAAAAACAATATAACACCGCGTTATTACAATAAGTTGAACATATATTACAGGACAGATACACGTAGTGTCTGAGACATGAGGAAGTGTAGCGACCGACGGACGAGAGATGTGCTCTCGCGACGAACAAACACCGAAGTGTGTGTACGAGTGAGCGAGTGTATAACGTCTGTGCGTGGACGAGATGGTGAGGGTCACGTGGTCGCGTGGTCGCTTGGACACGTGGTCGCGTGGTCGCGAGGTCGCGGTGCTCGCAGACACCTTCCGCCTCCGACCGACACTAGCTCATGTGGAAGGCACACGTTAACCGTACATGGAACTACCTTCAATATTGAACATCAAACACATTTTATTGCAATTAATACCGTTCCTTCCATTGTAATTAGATATCTTCAATATGGAAGGTATGTGAGCCAATGAAGACAGCGGCCCGTGTACAGCAGACGGCCGGTACACTGCAGTGTACACCCCCGCCGCGGCCGGTACACTACAGTGTACACCCCCGCCGCAGCCGGTACACTACAGTGTAAACTCGCGGAAGACCCGGGAGCCGGGAGCAAAGCAGTCGAGTTAGATTAGGGTCGGGCGCGGGCGCGGTCCCGCAGCAGGCTGGCCAGGAAGAGCTCCCCGGCGCGGTAGGAGGAGCGCACCAGCGGCCCGCTGGCCGTGTACAGGAAGCCGAGCTCTGCGCCGCGCGCCTCCCAGGCGCGGAACTTGTCCGGCGTCACGTACTCGAACACCTTCAGGTGCCGCTTGGTGGGCTGCATGTACTGGCCCAGCGTGACGCACTGCACGCCGGCCGCGCGCAGATCTGCACACACCGCCCGCCGTTATACATACACTGTGTTATATATTCGCCGAGCTGCGAGCGAGGACACTCACCCTGCAGGGTCTGCTCCACCTGCTCGTCCGTCTCGCCCAGGCCCAGCATGATGGAAGACTTGGTGATCAGCTCCGGGTTCTCCTCCTTCGCTCTCCGCAGAACTTCCAGCGTCTGCCGGTACCTGCGTCATCGCCACGTCTCATTACGCTACCCGCACATGTATGGCATGCGTCGTTATAAAAATGCCAATCCGACATAGTATATTACGATACGTGTGACTTAAGTACTCTATTATTGCACGGCGAAAAGTTAGCTGGCTAGTGCTACGCCGTGCAATTATAGACAACTTAAATCACGAGTATATCGTATATTATTTTATAGCTGTCAGTGTGACATAAACCCGCACTACTACGTTTTTCCGTCAAATTGAAGATTATTGCACGGCGTGAAGTTGGCACCCGAGCGAAACGAGGGTGCTAAACGTCGTGAAATAATCGACGGAAAAGCGTGCGTAAAGTGCGGGTTTAGGTCACACTGTGCTATAAAAGATATACGTTTATTTTTACAAAGAACTAGCAGTGTTACCTATAAAAATCTCATTGATCGATGATCACCTGCTTCTCGACTGATAGTGGAGTCATTTTAACTTAAAATCTACGGTCTCTATCCGGTTACGGACCCTAGATTTGACACATCGAGTGACAGATAAAATACTGCGAAATCGAAAAACTACCTGATGCCGTGTTTAGATTAGGGATGTTACGGAGGTTATCGGAACCGAAGACGAAACCAGAGATTTGAAATTCATTTTAACGGAACCGAAACCGGAACTGATACTGAAACCGAAATCGGAACCGGAGGTGAACCATGGGAGTGTAGGGAATAAATGAGAACCTATGTTAAGGCCGGGTCAGATAAATGAATAAGACAATGCTATAATTATTCGGTATAACCTCCGCTTCAAATCAATCGAAACCGAAGCCGAAACTGGAGGTGTGAAATCAATCGAAAGTTTCGGTATATCGGAACCGAAGCCGGATCTCCGTAACATCTCTAGTTTAGATCGCCGCGGATGCAGTCAAGGACAAGGCCTGCGTGCAGTTTTTAAGCATGGAATATTATTTTAAATGCAATAAGAGAACCGACATAAAAATTGAGGTCGCGTCGGTCGTTTTAATTTACTGTTTTTTTGTATTGACCACACTGCTGTCATTACTAGTACGACTAAAAAATGTTTGATACTTGGTAGGTAGAGTAGGTACCTACTCTTATCATTATCGGGTGCTACTAGGTAGGCATACCTTCCTTCCTTGCCTTTGAATGTTAGTTCACGGTAACGCCACGCCGGTTCTCTTTTTGCAGAGACTATCTACGTGGAGTTACCAATGACCCTGTATACTCATGTGTTACTCTAACACAAACATCATAACAAAGTAAGAATAGAATATAACTGACCCGGCGCGGCGGTCTCTGACGAAGGGCGTGAGTCGCTCGACGGTCTCCACGTTGTGCGCGAACACGTCTAGCGGCGCGCGCGCCATCAGCGCCACGCTGGCCCGCGACCCGCGGAAGTTACCAATAACCCTGTATAGTGATGTAATATAACTGACCCGGCGCGGCGGTCTCTGACGAAGGGCGTGAGTCGCTCGACGGTCTCCACGTTGTGCGCGAACACGTCTAGCGGCGCGCGCGCCATCAGCGCCACGCTGGCCCGCGACCCGCGGAAGTTACCAATAACCCTGTATAGTGATGTAATATAACTGACCCGGCGCGGCGGTCTCTGACGAAGGGCGTGAGTCGCTCGACGGTCTCCACGTTGTGCGCGAACACGTCTAGCGGCGCACGCGCCATCAGCGCCACGCTGGCCCGCGACCCGCGGAAGTTACCAATAACCCTGTATAGTGATGTAATATAACTGACCCGGCGCGGCGGTCTCTGACGAAGGGCGTGAGTCGCTCGACGGTCTCCACGTTGTGCGCGAACACGTCTAGCGGCGCGCGCGCCATCAGCGCCACGCTGGCCCGCGACCCGCGGAAGTTACCAATAACCCTGTATAGTGATGTAATATAACTGACCCGGCGCGGCGGTCTCTGACGAAGGGCGTGAGTCGCTCGACGGTCTCCACGTTGTGCGCGAACACGTCTAGCGGCGCGCGCGCCATCAGCGCCACGCTGGCCCGCGACCCGCGGAAGTTACCAATAACCCTGTATAGTGATGTAATATAACTGACCCGGCGCGGCGGTCTCTGACGAAGGGCGTGAGTCGCTCGACGGTCTCCACGTTGTGCGCGAACACGTCTAGCGGCGCGCGCGCCATCAGCGCCACGCTGGCCCGCGACCCGCGGAAGTCCGGCACCAGGCACTCCACCAGGATCTCCGCGTCTCTGCGAACACACATACATACACCGGGTGACCGGGGGACAGAATTACCCATACGAGGCATGCCTTTTAAGTTCTGTCGTTTCCATATTTCCCGGCAATTTTGAATTTGGAACTGTTCTATATTCGAATATGTTTAAATTTTGAATCTCAAAACAGTTGAAAGTATTAGGATTAATGCTATTGTTTAATCACAGCGTCAATTGGAATCTATCAGGTCACGTACGAAAATGAATCTTTCTAAGGAAAATGTGCGTGCAACAATTTTCTACAACTTTAGAAGAGGCCTGACACGGCTTCAGTGTTTTGAAGAGCTAACATCTGTGTTCAGTGATGAAGCCCATGTCTGCGGACTATCGAACGCTGGTATTAAGAATTCCAGCGTGGACATACTAGTGTTAGTGATAAATCTAGCGAAGGTCGCCCAAAATCCGCCTTCACTGAAGATAACATCATTGCTGTGAGACAACTAATTCTCGAAGATCGTCATGTGACGTATCGAGAGATAGAGGCTCTATTAGGCATCTCAGGGACAACCATTCAGAAAATCTTGCATGAAGCGCTTGGTGTGAGAAAGCTAGTTTGCCGTTGGATACCACATCTGCTTTCCGACGATCACAAGAAAATTCTGCAAAGGTTCAACCGAGGAGAGTCAAATCACGTCTACGACATCATCAGTGGTGACGAATCTTGGATCTATGCCTACGATCCTGATTCCAAACAACAATCTACAATCTGGGTCTTTCAAGACGAACCAAAGCCGACTAAAGTTGTTCGTTCTCGAAGCACTTCAAAGAAGATGCAGGCCACGTTCGTTGGAAAAACCGGTCATGTCGCGACTATTGCACTTGAAGATCGTAGAACGGTTAACTCAGAGTGGTATACCACAGTTTGTTTACCACGAATCATCGCCGAACTTCAAAAATCTAACTAAAAGCGACGCATCATCCTGCACCACGACAACGCAAGCTCACACAGCGCTCGTCGAACGATTGAGTATGTGAAGCAGGAAAAAGTAGAAATTCTTGACCATCCTCCATACAGTCCTAACCTAAGCCCTAACGATTTCTTTACATTTCCTAAAATTAAGAAAAGTCGTCGTGGTCAAAGGTTCCAGTCCGGGCAAGAAGCAGTCGACGCTTTCAAGTTAGCCATTTTGAACACCCCACTTTAGAGTGGAATAAATAGTATAATAACTGGTTTGAGCGAATGGAAAAGTGTATTAAGCTACGTGGTGAATACTTTGAAAAACAATAAAAAGTACTATAAGGTTCTAGTTGTGTTTTTTTCTTCAATCGAAAAAACTTAAAAGGCATGCCTCGTAGGACGTTTTCACATTGGAACTACACGATAACTGCACGATATCTTCGGATTGGTAGTTTGATACGATCACTACTAAATGCTTTCCCACTGTGTCGTCGACAGATTGTATCAAACTACCAGTCCGGCGATATGGTGCAGTTATCGTGTAGTTACAGTTATCGTCCAATATGAAAACGCCCATTCGATCTGTGAACCGCGCCTAGTCGATCGATCCTAGGGGTTCATTCTACGTTAACATTATACATTATGTTCGATAACTAAAGCCAATGTTTAAACGACGCGGGCCACATACATTCGTCAACGTCATTTAGTGGAGTTATTTTAGCTTAAAAATTAGAAAAATTAATGCAGTTGTTTTATCTAGGGATATGTAGGTTATGGTACGAAATTAAAATTTAAGTACTCTAGGGTGAGCGTTACTGTTAGGGGCCCGAGGGCCCGAAACGTGTTCTTTTACAGTTTTAAATAAAACCGTACACGATACGTGAAAAGTGTGTAAGAACGAAATGATCCTTAATAAATTTACTATCTACCTATGATATTAGGTTGGGGAAAAAGTTTTTTCGTATTATAGTAAGTATGAACTTGTATAAAATCTCTTTGGCTATACTATTTGTATCAATCTGGCTGGTTTTGGTATCATTAAAAGTTTAAATTTTAAAGAAAATAATTCTATATTCAAATTAGGAAAATGTATGATTTTCATTTGTTTTTCGTACTGTGAAGATGAGTGAATCTAATTAAAAAATTCGATACAATTTAAAATTTTACTACAAAAATGGTAAAAATGAAACGCAAGCCGCGAAAAAACTTTGCGTTGTTTATGGACCTAGTGCAGTGTCTGTGAGAGTAGCACAAATTTGGTTTAAGCGTTTTCAATTCGGAAATTTTGATGTCAAAGATGCACCTCGCTCTGATATTACGGATAAAATGGATGCCATTTCAAAAAAAGTCCACAAGTAACAAGATCGGCATATCACTAGTTACGACGTAGCTTAAGAACTGGGAATTGACCACAAAACAGTTTCGGCGCATTTGAAAAAAACTGGGTACATACACAAAAAAGCTCGATATTTGGGTACCTCACGACCTCACTGAAAGAAAGCACGTGGACTACGCTCGAACGTCGACATCGTAGACCTACTTTCTGTACTGGTGCAACCGTCGGCGAGCTCCTAGCTCTTAGCACGTGGACTACGCTCGAACGTCGACTTCGTAGACCTACTTTCTGTACTGGTGCAACCGTCGGCGAGCTCCTAGCTCTTAGCACGTGGACTACGCTCGAACGTCGACATCGTAGACCTACTTTCTGTACTGGTGCAACCGTCGGCGAGCTCCTAGCTCCTAGCACGTGGACTACGCTCGAACGTCGACATCGTAGACCTACTTTCTGTACTGTTGCAACCGTCGGCGAGCTCCTAGCTCTTAGCACGTGGACTACGCTCGAACGTCGACATCGTAGACCTACTTTCTGTACTGGTGCAACCGTCGGCGAGCTCCTAGCTCCTAGCACGTGGACTACGCTCGAACGTCGACATCGTAGACCTACTTTCTGTACTGGTGCAACCGTCGGCGAGCTCCTAGCTCTTAGCACGTGGACTACGCTCGAACGTCGACATCGTAAACCTACTTTCTGTACTGGTGCAACCGTCGGCGAGCTCCTAGCTCCTAGCACGTGGACTACGCTCGAACGTCGACATCGTACACCTACTTTCTGTACTGGTGCAACCGTCGGCGAGCTCCTAGCTCTTAGCACGTGGACTACGCTCGAACGTCGACATCGTACACCTACTTTCTGTACTGGTGCAACCGTCGGCGAGCTCCTAGCTCCTAGCACGTGGACTACGCTCGAACGTCGACATCGTAGACCTACTTTCTGTTTTGGTGCAACCGTCGGCGAGCTCCTAGCTCCTAGCACGTGGACTACGCTCGAACGTCGACATCGTAGACCTACTTTCTGTACTGGTGCAACCGTCGGCGAGCTCCTAGCTCCTAGCACGTGGACTACGCTCGAACGTCGACATCGTACACCTACTTTCTGTACTGGTGCAACCGTCGGCGAGCTCCTAGCTCCTAGCACGTGGACTACGCTCGAACGTCGACATCGTAGACCTACTTTCTGTACTGGTGCAACCGTCGGCGAGCTCCTAGCTCCTAGCACGTGGACTACGCTCGAACGTCGACATCGTAGACCTACTTTCTGTACTGGTGCAACCGTCGGCGAGCTCCTAGCTCTTAGCACGTGGACTACGCTCGAACGTCGACATCGTACACCTACTTTCTGTACTGGTGCAACCGTCGGCGAGCTCCTAGCTCCTAGCACGTGGACTACGCTCGAACGTCGACATCGTAGACCTACTTTCTGTACTGGTGCAACCGTCGGCGAGCTCCTAGCTCCTAGCACGTGGACTACGCTCGAACGTCGACATCGTAGACCTACTTTCTGTACTGGTGCAACCGTCGGCGAGCTCCTAGCTCTTAGCACGTGGACTACGCTCGAACGTCGACATCGTACACCTACTTTCTGTACTGGTGCAACCGTCGGCGAGCTCCTAGCTCTTAGCACGTGGACTACGCTCGAACGTCGACATCGTAGACCTACTTTCTGTACTGGTGCAACCGTCGGAGAGACTGCGACGCTGTCGGCGCTATGTTTCGTGCACGGTGCACGAGACGCGCCTCGGGTAAGTTCGTTCGACATCGGTCGACGTCGACAGTCACAGCGCCGGGCTACCCGCCTCTGTGACGGCTGAACAGCCCATTAACAGTGGATCGGAACGAGTGTACCATATCTGATGTCGATCACATTCGAAAGAGACGACATTCACATTCATTAAGAAATAAATATTTGCTCGAACATATACACATTGGGTTTATTTATTGAACACATATCTCGAGCGCCCGTTTTTAATACCTCAGTGAGTACTTACTGATTTTTTATTTCGTTGATAGTTTGAGCGAGATGAGCGGCCCCGCCGTCAGGTAAATCTGTAAGCACCGGTAGATAATGATATAGAGGCGTCGATCTCCCGGGCTACAAGCTAGCGAAGCTAACCCCGCGAGTGTCGCCGGCTAGTCTCTGTTACACTCTAACTGCCCTTCTGCTACTGAACTATACCGAGATCTCATCACGACAAAAATAAATTCGCTCGTAACTTCGGTTACTCACTTACGGAAATTATTTTTGTCGGATACTTAACCAATATAATAAAAGGTGCTCAAATTTTGCTATTAAAATAATTTATTTTATTTTATTACAAGGCACACTCGTGCCTTGTAATAAATCTTCGACTCTTTGTTTCCAGTCACTGCCCAACGCTTTGCGAATGTCGTCGCTCCACCTGGTCATAGGGCGTGCTACGGTTATCGGACCTTTGAATGTCATATCATCATAATATATATCGTTTATCCCTGCCATCACGAAACATGTATAAACGGTTGGTTTGTTCCCTGTTCCGGCTATACGGCTCACTGGCCACTACACATTGACGTAGGTAGTCTGTGCAAAATGAGAACCGTCGTGAGCACGACGTACCGCAGCCCCCACTGCGCGCCGTGTTGTTAATGTCGTCACCAGGGTGTCAGCAATGATATTAAACAAGAGGTCGTACCGTCTCTGTCGACGGAGGTGAGCACGACGTACCGCAGCCCCCACTGCGCGCCGTGTTGTTAAAGTCGTCACCAGGGTGTCAGCAATGATATTAAACAAGAGGTCGTACCGTCTCTGTCGACGGAGGTGAGCACGACGTACCGCAGCCCCCACTGCGCGCCGTGTTGTTAATGTCGTCACCAGGGTGTCAGCAATGATATTAAACAAGAGGTCGTACCGTCTCTGTCGACGGAGGTGAGCACGACGTACCGCAGCCCCCACTGCGCGCCGTGTTGTTAAAGTCGTCACCAGGGTGTCAGCAATGATATTAAACAAGAGGTCGTACCGTCTCTGTCGACGGAGGTGAGCACGACGTACCGCAGCCCCCACTGCGCGCCGTGTTGTTAAAGTCGTCACCAGGGTGTCAGCAATGATATTAAACAAGAGGTCGTACCGTCTCTGTCGACGGAGGTGAGCACGACGTACCGCAGCCCCCACTGCGCGCCGTGTTGTTAATGTCGTCACCAGGTTGTCCGCAATGATATTAAACAAGAGGTCGTACCGTCTCTGTCGACGGAGGTAAGCACGACGTACCGCAGCCCCCACTGCGCGACGGCGCGCGCCGTGTTGCGCGGCTCGTCCGGGTCGAGCGGCGGCGGCGCGCGCGCCGTCTTCACGGAGCAGAACATGCAGCCGCGCGTGCATGTGTCGCCCATCAACTATGCACAAGGAACATATTCTGAACAGAACATTCTCCTCATGCTCATATAAGTACGGGCTAGCTAGCGAGCGACCACTAAATCACCCTTCGGTCTTCGGTGATGCGGTACAGTTGCAATTTATCATACATTTGTAATGTACCATTATCGTTCATAAATAGGTCAGGTCTGTTCGTATTTATTTATTTATTTATTTATTTATTTATTTATTTCATGGAAAGCTAACAGCTAATACATACATGAGTGAAAAAACAAATTAATTTTAGACCGAGAAGCCTTAAGGAGCTTTCGCCAATAGAAACGTAATTAAAAATGTTTAAAAGTTCAAACAGTAATAGTAAAAAAATAAAATAAAAAAGATATAAATATTGCGTTGGTAGTGTAAGAAGTCATATACCAAACGGGCAAATGACACTTACAGCAAAAGGTTTTGCAATACTATTAACTTACCATATCAATCAAACAAACAGGAATTTAAAATATAAAAATAAATAATATATTTAAATATATACATATATATATATATACATATATATATATATATATATATATATATATATATATATATATATATATATACACACATTGACAATAAAATAATAATGCTAGTTCTGATTAGTTTAAGGCAAAAAAGTTTGTAGCTGCATTATTTTTAAATATATTAATTTTATTATATATTACACTAGCAGCCCGCCCCGGCTTCGCACGGGTAGAACATATATGCCTACAAAATTTGCATCAGTTTGTTGCATCCAATATAAAATATGAACATATTTAACAACCATCGTCATATTTCATCCAATTTACACAAAACCTTAACGAATTATGCACCTACACCTTCCTCATAAACACTCTGGCTATTGGTGAAAACCGCATGATAATCCGTTCAGTAGCTATTGAGATTATTGCGAAGACAGACAGACGCAGTGATAAACTTTGTTTTATAATACTTACGTATTGATATTGGACGGCCCTTTGGCGTAAAGGATAGTTACCCTGATTCTGACCCGACAGTCGTTGGTTCTAATCCTAGCTATATACCTACCAATGAAAGTTTTATGTGCATTCATGAATCATGAGTTTTCGTACAGTGGTAGTGGAATCATTAAATCTACCAAAAAGTAGCTTACCACCAAGGAGTACATCTGCCGCCGTAACCTTACGGCGTTCCTCGACGCAAAATGTAGGGGTAATATACGTTTAACGTGTGTATCTGTGTGTCTGTCTGTAGCATCTTAGCACCTAACCGGATGAACCGATTTTGTTTTTATTATTGATAGTTTTTTTTTTTGTTTGATAGATGTCTACATCGAGAGTTTTCTTAGCTTTGATTCATGAAAATTCGTTCAATCGTTATAAAATTATGAGCTTTTTTCTAGTTAATTGCGCTATGAAATCAACTTTCATAGGTCTGATCAATTCGAAAATCTTCTTCTTCAACGATATTGTAAACACATGGAAGCCTCCTGGACTCTACAGAATACTCAAATCCTCACCAACTTACAGCTCAGATTTTAAATGTCGTGTTTAGAGTCATTGGAAAAAGCTATTATACATAGATCAGTCGGGGTGGTTTAAAATATTATATTATATTATTATATATATAGATGAATATTATTTTATACAATAGATCATATTATTATACTATATTGACTTCAAATTGATTGTGATCGGTGGGGATCTACTGCATAGCTAAGCTTATAATAATATTTTCGTAGTAACTATGACCTAATCTGTGGTTTCACTGCAAATATTTTATTAATTTTGCGATGCGTGTTTGTGAAATTCGTGATATCTTCTAGAGTTTTCATTTGAATTATATACTGTAAAGGACAATTTTAATCTATAATATGTGGCCAAGCTAATTAACGTAATTATTTGTATAAGGATTAATACTATATACTTGAAAATAGCCTTGGAAGTTATGTAATATTTTTTAACAAAAATTTTAAGATTAAAATGGTTACTGTGAGTCAACCTTAAGAGATAGACATATGCTGTCGCGGACTTTTTTGTAGGTCTTATTAAGTTGTACAACTCTTGCATAGAAAATATTCTTCTATCTATTTTCAATTAAGCAGCGTTCGTAAGAAACGTGTTTTTTCGACCGTTTATTTGCCGACTTAGGTTGTAAATTAGGTCTCCACGAATGTACCTTTGATTTAAACGGGATAATATATAGCCTATTTTCATTCCGAAAGTCCATTCTATGTATTAGTGAAAGAATTTTTTAAATCGGTTCAGTAGTTTTTGAGCTTACTCATTACAAACATACAAAAATACAAAAATACAAATGTTCTCTCTTTATAATATTAGTATAGATTGAAGAAACATCTTTTTGATTGTATTGTTTGTATTTGGCTGGATTTAATATCAATAAAATCGGCCAAGTCAAATAGGACTCGCCCACCGAGGCTTCCGTACCGACTTCTCAGACTAGGTTAAAGGACAAACGTAACTTTGTAGTTCAATCCATAGAAAATGTATTGCACCAACTACAAATAATATAATAATAATAGTTTGTAATAGAAAATTAACATTTTTTTAGTTATTACACTACATATTTACGGTTTTCAGATTTATTACTATATAAGTGCAGCAAGACCATGCTTCTTGGCAAATTTCATGATTCTAGGTCAACAGGAAGTACCCTATAGGTTTTGATTTCCTCGTGAAATCGCAAATATATGCCACTTTTGATCGCATTCACTTACGGTTTAATTTTTTCACAGCCGAAAGGTACCGTAGACCCAAGTATTTAGTATAAGCTGTCACTTGATACCTTTACATATTCCAGACATAAAGGGTCTAGACAGACGGACAACAAAGTGATCTTATAAATGCTTATAAGATATCTTATAATGAGTGAAACTAACAAAGAAATTCAATACATTCTGAAGTTTTAGTTTAGTTCTCTTCTGTAAGTCCGTGAGAAGTTGAGTATTCTGCAGATTTCAGGAGATGTCCCAGAATCAGGTCAATGCTACCATGTTCTTACAATATCGTCGAAGTAAAAGGATACCAAGCTAGAAAAACGCTCATAGTCTTAAAACAACTGAACGGATTTTCATGAATCAAGCTAAGAACACTGTCGATACAATGCCACAAGCATGACCGCCCAGTCTGTCAATCTCAAACTATCCCTTTGCATGGTGCATGGTGGTAGAAAACAAAAGGATATTAATAATACTCTCCAAATTGTTTACAAATGCATTGGAGGATATGTTTAAGATGCTGAACTAAAAAGGACATGTCATTAACATAAACGGTGAGTACCTCTTACACTAGCGATTTGCAGACAACATCATTGTGTCATAAACGCTGCACTCGCAACATTTGATGCATCGGTCATGGGTGACCCCCAACAGATTCAAAGAGCCGAGTTAAATGAAAGGGCATATTTTGAAGTCAACATTCAGATATGCCCAGGTAACAAAGCCCTCAGAGCAGTTTTTTTTTTTTTTTTTTCAAAAATTATATTCCAATATAATGGCATATCAATAATATTACAATCTAGTCTTAAGACTAATAAGTAATTTACATTTGACCTAAACTGCTAGTTATTGTTAAACTAAGAATGTGTCCATTGGCACTTTTCTTATTGTCTCTATTAAGGCGAAGACACTATTGTAATGTGTTCTTTGAAAGCAGTGTTCACTAATTTAATATCACTTCACTACACTAACTCAAAAGGTTTTATTCTTTTCAGTCGTTTCACTATGTCCGTGTTGTCGAGAAGCTGGATAGCCTCGATGTTCACATGGTGATGAAGTCTGTTGTATATGTATCAGTATTAATTATTATGTAGGTACTTTGAAATAGTATTCATTTATTTATAATGTGGGTACCTCAATAAATCAGTTGTCGATCACACAGCAAACGACGTGTTTACTTTAGACCTTTTAACTAATTATTACATGGTGTCAGGTGTAAATTTCCGGGAAATTACAGTGCAATTGTGTTTTAATACAAGTATTTTATTGTGGAAAACATGTCGGAGGAAGGTGAAACAACTCAGGCAGGCTATAAAGACGTAATGTATTCGGCGCTGCAACAGCCGGCCGCCATGGCCGAGGACGGGAACACGGCAACGAATTGGCGCGAATGGAAGTCCGCTTTCGATTATTATTTAATTGCAACCGGCAAGGAACATGCAGCGTCCAGAGAGAAATGTGCATTGTTTCTACACATCATCGGGAAGAGTGGCCGGGAGATTTTAGAAGAACTGGATCTAGACGAGAAAACCAGAAGTAATTACGACGAATTGGTTTTGACATTTACGAGTCACTGTGATCCAAGTCGCAATGTTAATTACGAGAGGCATGTATTTTTCGAAACTTATCAAAACGAAGGAGGTTTCGATAAATTTTTCAGTGCGCTGAAGCTGAGGAGTAAATCGTGCGAGTTTGGTCAACTGCGAAATAGTATGATTCTAACGCAAGTCATCAGGGGCATTAAGGATTCCAATATGCGGCAGCGGATGTTGGCTAAGTCTCAGCTGGAGTTGACGGAGGCGGTAACGTGGTGCCGCGCGGTCGAGACGGCCGGCCGGCAGGCGGAGGCGTGCGCCGGCGCCGGAGCGAGCGCGAGCGCCCGCGCCGCCACCGAGCCGCCGCTGGCGCTCGAAGCTGTGCGCGCCGCGCCGCGACCCGCCGCCGCCCGCCAGCCGCACCGCCCGCAACAGTACCAGCGCGCGGGGCCCGCGACACTCTGTGGTTATTGTGGTCGCAAGCACGGTGTCGGTAATCAGTGTTCGGCGAAGCAGATGAAGTGTTTTAGATGTAATCGAATCGGTCATTTTGCGAGGATGTGTCGTGCTAAATTTGTCGGTGAGATAGAGGACGACGACGATACGGACTGCGCCGAGATACGTGAGTTTTTACTATGCGGATTATCTATCGACCAATTAGGCGGGGACTGCGACGCTTGGTACGAAGACGTGATGGTAGACGATGCCAAGGTTACATTTAAGTTAGATAGCGGGGCGGAGGCCTCTGTTATGTCTTTGCATGCTTTTAAAAAATCAGGTTTCCATGATAGAATTTTAAGAAAAGATAAATGTATTTTGCGAGAGGTCAGTAAAGCTAAATTACCTGTAGTTGGATTTTTCGAGCCTATTTTGAGACATAATAATCTACAAACTCGCCAAAAAGTTTACGTTTTAAATCTAAATTGTAATAATTTGCTCGGTATCAAGGCCTGTCGTGAGCTCAGATTGATTGTACGTAATGATAAGATTTGTGAAGTTGCCGAACTGAAAATCGATGAATCTTTATTCGAGGGACTAGGATGTTTACCTAAAACATATAAGATTCAAGTAGATGAGACGGTGCTACCGGTTGTGAACGCATCTAGGAAAGTACCGATTAAAATTATGCCACGACTCAAACAGGAATTGGATAATATGGAGGAGTTAGGTATTATTGTAAAAGAAGACTCGCCTACCGACTGGGTATCTAATATAGTTATAGTCGAGCGGCCGGACAAGCTGCGTATTTGTTTAGATCCTTATCATTTGAACAAGGCCGTTCGCCGATGTCACTTTCAACTCCCGACGCTGGACGAGATCACGAGTAATCTGTCGGGGGCTAAGGTGTTTTCAAAATTAGACGCGAAGAACGGATTTTGGATGCTGAGGCTAGACGAGAGGAGTTCTAAGCTGTGTACCTTCTCCACGCCGTTCGGTAGATTTCGTTGGCTTCGTATGCCATTCGGGTTAAACTGCGCCCCTGAAATTTTTCATCACGAAATGTACAAAATATTTTCAATGCCCGGCGTCGAAATATTTGCTGATGATATTTTGGTGTGGGGACGGAACAAGGCGGAACATGACGCGCGCCTAAGGGAGGTAACCGAGAGGGCTATTAAATACGGAGTCAAGTTCAATAAGAAGAAATGCGTATTCAACTCTTCTCAAGTAAATTGTTTAGGGCACACATTGAACGGTTCGGGTATTAGTCCGTTGCCGAGTCGCATTCGTGCAGTAAACTGCATCGCGAGACCGCGCGATAGAAAGGAATTAGAGCGTTTTTTGGGTATGACTAATTACTTAGCACGGTTCATCCCGAATTATTCAGAAATAGCAGCCCCGTTGCGGACATTATTAAAAAAAGATATAGTGTATGAGTGGTCGCGAGTGCACGACGAGGCGTTCGAGCGGTTAAAGAAGGATATAAGTGCGGCCCCAGTGCTTCGGTACTACTCCCCGCAGGAGCCGGTGACGGTGAGCGTAGACGCCAGCCCGCACGGGCTCGGAGCCTGTCTGCTGCAAGACGGCCGCCCCGTCGCGTACGCCGCGCGCACTCTCACGCCCACCGAGGGCCGCTGGGCACAGATAGAGAAGGAGATGCTCGCGATCTTTTTCGGATGCGTTAGGTTCCATCAATATATTTATGGTCACAGCGAGATAACGGTGGAGAGCGATCACAAGCCTCTCGAGACGATTTTCCGACGGGCTCTCAACGAAGCGCCGCCGAGGCTTCAGCGAATGCTATTAAAGCTACAGGCGTATCGTTTGAAAGTAGTATATAAACCGGGTAAATATATGCATATAGCAGATGCGTTATCGCGAGCGGCGGTCGAGACGGGCTCGGGCGCGGACGTGTGCGACGATGACGTCAACGTGCACGTCAACGCGATGTATGATAGTGTGGAGGCCACTAGTGAGAAGCTAGAGCGAGTGAAAGAGGAGACTAGACGGGATAGTGGCTTATCGGCGGTCGTGAATTATTATTACCAAGGCTGGCCGAATAATAAAAATCAAGTAGTTCCAATCGCGCGACCCTATTGGACGTTTAGGCAGGATTTGCCGAGATTAACGGTATCATATTTCGCAACAATAGGGTGGTAATTCCGGGCAGTATGCGGAAAGAGATGTTAAAACGCATACACGAGGGACATCTCGGCATAGAGAAGTGTAAAAAGCGGGCTCGTGACGCGGTGTGGTGGCCTGGCATGGGCGCGGAAATCGAAGAGGTGGTGCAGCGCTGCGAGCCGTGCCAGCGACACCGCGCCGCGCCGCCGCGCGAGCCACTGGCGCCGCACCCCGTGCCGCACCTGCCGTGGGAAGCGCTCGCCGCAGATGTATTCGAACTAGACAAGCTACAATATCTCCTGGTCGTCGACTACTATTCTAAGTTTGTAGAGGTCGTGCACTTACCGAACTTGAGAAGCGAAACGGTTATCGGTAAAATGAAAGGCATGTTCTCACGTTTTGGCATTCCGAGAAAACTAGTTACCGATAATGCTAAGTTGTTTACGTCGGAACAATTCGCGGCTTTTGCAAAAAAGTGGGAATTCGAGCACGTGACTAGTTCCCCGTTGTATCCGCGTTCGAACGGGCTAGCCGAACGGAACGTTCAAACGATTAAACGCTTATTCAAAAAGGCCACCGAAGACGAGACCGAGTGGCAATTGGCTTTGCTTAACTTTAGAAATACACCGGTGACCGGCGAAGATTACTCTCCGGCGCAGTTGTTGATGGGTAGATCGCTTAACACGAGGCTGCCTGTTGCTCCTCAGGCGTTAGTACCTAGTTACATAGAACCGCAGCGGGTGCGCGACGTTAGACGTACTAGGGTAGATACTATGAAGCGATACCACGACCGCGGCACAAAGCCGGCGGCCCCCCTGCGTCCGGGCGAGCAGGTCCGGATCAAAGAAGGCAAAGTGTGGAACAAAGCTCAGGTTCTAAAGGAAGCGGATGGAGATCGTTCCTACTGGGTGAAAGTGGACAACGGCGGCGGAACATACCGTCGAAATAGGTCTCATATTTTAAAATCCAGTATAAAAAATACAATTAGCCGTGATTACGCGGATTGTATTGACTATTTGCCGAACGCAATTGTGTCTCGAGCGACATCAGAGCCCGAGCCTGTAGACGAGTCAGCTTTAGAGCCACCTTCACAGGGGAATGCAGGAGAGGGACCCTCGGGGTCGGCTGCGCCCGCTTATAAGGTTACTCGTAGTGGCAGGGAGGTTAGACCTCCGGAAAGACTTACTTATTACTAAAGTAAAATGTGTTTATCTCATGAATTAGCTATATGCTTACTTTTATGTATATTTATGTAATAGTAAATGAGATCCGATCATTTCTTGTTTACAAACTGTGTTTAGTTTTTAAATACTTAAATATTTTGAGGAGAAGGGAGATGTTGTATATGTATCATTATTAATTATTATGTAGGTACTTTGAAATAGTATTCATTTATTTATAATGTGGGTACCTCAATAAATCAGTTGTCGATCACACAGCAAACGACGTGTTTACTTTAGACCTTTTAACTAATTATTACAAAGTCTACGATCGTGAGCTTCGACATATTTTGAAATTACACTAATAACGTCATCCACTTTAATGTCCTATTGGAGGTCATTGTTTCTGATATACCAAGGTGCATTTATTTGCTTCTTAGTATTTTGTTTTGGAATCGCTGGATGATTTGGATATTGCTTTGACTGGTACAGCCCCATAGCTGAATTCTATAAGCCCATACTGGCACAAGGACTTGTTGGTATAAGAGTAATTTGTTGTGCACCGACAGCGTGGAGTGACTTCCTAGCAGCCACTGCATCTTTTTGGAGCGAAGCTCCAACTCTTCGCGTTTCTTTTTTACGTGCGTCTTTTTTCCAGCGAAGCTTTGCGTCTAAAGTCATGCCTAAGTACTTGGCTCTATTTTCGTATGGTACTGCCTGTCCATTTATGAACACCGGGTGGTACTGTTGTTTTTTATTAGTAAAATCAATGTGGATTGATTTCGTTTCATTGAGTTTTATCCTCCATTTTTTCGTCCAGTCAAAGATAGTATTGCGAGCCGTTTGAACTTGCTTTACTGCTTTCTCGTGATTGGCTCCTTAGGCCATAATACCTGTATCATCAGCAAAGGTGGCAATGATGTTATTCTCTAATTTTGGTATATCACAAGTGTATAATAAGTACAGGACCGGACCCATTACGCTTCCTTGTGATACCCCAGCTTTAATTTGCTTCAACTATGAGTATGCATCTTCTTGTCTTACTCTAAAAGTTCTATCTGATAAGTAGGATTCCAAAATGTCAGCTAACTGTTTGGGAAGCAATTGTCTTAGCTTATATATTAGGCCTTCGTGCCAAACTTTATCGAATGCCTGTGCTACACCAAGAAAGACTGTAGAACACACTTTCTTTTCTTCTAAAGCACTCTCTATGACTTTAGTGATTCTATGTACTTGGTCTATAGTAGAATGTTTTTCTCTAAAACCAAACTGATTGTCAGGAATCAGATTTTGTGCTTCTATAAGGGGCTTCAAGCGTCTCAGAAGCAATTTTTCAAATAACTTCGCCATCATCGGAAGAAGTGCAGACAAAGTGGTAGTCCAGAGTTTGGATCACTAGTAGCACAATGCAAATAAAAACATCGTAAACTATTATTTATATCTGTTAATTTTTATCTTAATCTTTATTTATTTATGAACAAATACACGGTGCACTTACAGTTGAACACCTAAGCATATATCATGCCAGAACTAGTAACTACTGACTATATAATACTTATAATTAAACAATCTAATATGCACTGAGAAAAAAGGTAAATGTGGTAAATGTACATCCTCATCCAACTCCTTTGCTATAAAATTTTTGAGGAGACAAGGCCTGTTTTGTTGAAGCAAACATCTATTTATCACTATTACCGTATAATCAATGTGGGCCATAGTCCATTAATTAAACATTTAATAATAAGCTCTCAAAATTTCTGTACCATCAAATTGAGCACTGAAATAAATAAAACAATGTAAGTGCATTATTTGGAAATACTATACTCATAAATAGTGGATATTACGCTTTTGCTGAAAACAAAACATCCACTGTTGAGATAGATGAGACACTCACCATAATAGTGGCAGTGGACATGCCATGCTTGCCGCCGCCCCAGCACTCCCCGATGTTGGGGCAGCGAGCCTCCTCACACACCGTGCTCAGCTTCAAGCTGCGCAGCTGCTGCTTCAGCTCACTGAACTTAGCCCCTGCACATTTACATTTTATTCTTTAATATCATTTAAAAATAAATGACTTGACTGAGTTCTAATCATGTAAGTTATTAATATATAATTCGGGTAAAATCTTATCTTATTGAGTTGCCCGAATTTAGGGAAGTGGAGGGGGGAAGTGGGAGGGCGAGACTGAGGAACCCCCCCCCGCACCATTTCCCCCCGCCGGAAGTGCATAGATTTTATTAATTTAATATCAAAGTTCATTAACGCTACTCCATTGAAACACCGTCGATTTAGGAGGGGAGAGTGGGGGAGGGAGGGGAAGGGAGAGGGTCAGACTATGACTTTACCTAATATTTACGTTCCATTTCAAGCATTAGCAAGTTTTTCATGTAAATTCACAGAAAGAAAAATATTAATTTAAAATACTTTGACTTAACTCCGGCAGCTAAAATCTATTTTGGAGGATCAATACCAACCTCCTTGACCCTCCCACAGCAGCAGATCCTCAAATTCAGGCGACACGTTTTAAGATTTAACAACTCACTCACCGGTAGGTATAGTGGTCTTCAGCCACGGCGGCAGGCGCAGTCGCTCCGCATCACCCTTCTCTCTCTTCAGTTTCCCCTCATACTCCTCCCAGGACTTGGGGCCCTCTTCGGACACAAAGTCTGAGAGACCGGGGCCCTCTTTGAACTTCTCCCGTAATGCAGCCAATTTGTTTGTGTGTTTACATCTGTGAAACTAAAATGTACCAACATTAGTGTACACAAGGTTATCTAAGAGAGCAAGGTCACACATTTAAAAGAATTGGCAGCATTACTAAACAATGGAACTACACTAGAAGTTTACAATTGCGGATACTAATTCCAAGCAGATACTGTTCCACGCTTTGTTCGGCAGTCGAACGGGAGAGTCGTAGAGGGAGTCAATTAGAGACAATTGTTGACGAGTGACGAAATAGAACTTCAAATTACTGAAGGAAGATTCGATATACATTACCAAGAAATGAGGCTAGCCTTCGCCTAGTAGTAGAAACATAATGTATTATAATGAAAAATAACAAGCATGAAATATAAGCCAATATAAATGATAGAATAGAACTGATTTTATGATACTACATTTACTTTACATGCATTTACCTTTTGAGATTGTGGCACTGTGCATGCCTTAACTCCACCTCGAATCATTTCTCAAACTAAGTAATGGAATCGATTTTATAATATATAATAAATTAATTAATATTTACTTTTTATCTCCAAATTAGTCGAAATTAAAATTTAAAATTTGTATCAGGGTAACAGGGTGCGTTCACATTCTACCTACTACTACATACTCTTTCTTATCTATGCTACTACCTACAGGGCTAGCATAACATAACCTTACTTAAGGAAGATTTAGACAGGGTCAATGACTGACTTCGAATACTTCGAGACAAGTCAGCGCTGACCCGAGATAAACCCCAATGTAAATTGATTTGAAGTCAGTACAGCGGTGGGAAGTCAGCGCTGACTTGTAATATTATCGCACACGAATATTTTGAGGTCAGTCGGCGCCCCCCGCCAACCGCGCCCTCCCGCGCCAGTGGTAAAAACCCCGTGTAAATGGACATTTAATGTCCATTGGACAAGTCAGCGCTGGGTCAGTCACTGACGCTGTGTTGTAAGTGGACGTCGCGTCTTCCTAAAAATGACTCGTAAACTATTAAATAAGCGAAAACGAAACCTTGAAATTGGTGCAATGATATGGAGAAAACGAGTGTAATGCAGCGGAACCAGTTTCGTTTCTGTCGTCAATCCATTTTCTCATCCAAACTCGTTTATTTTTAGTCAAATCAGTTTCCAACATTTCTGCTAACTTATCCAACAGCAAATTAGAAATATTTTTAAACAAGTATTTAATCTTTTTTCTGCTGTTTTCGCGAATTATTTTTTCTTCCTCACTGACTTCACAAACGTGTTACTTACCGTGAAAAGCTTACCATGACTATTGACTCCATGTAAACAAATGAAGTCATGGATGGCGCCAGTGTCGGCGCCGATACTGACTTGTGCACTGACCCTGTGAAAACCTGCGTTTATCCCCGGGGGAAAGAAAATTAGTTCCCTGTTTTTCGCCACTGACAGGAGATCAACACAACAATTTAAACGCCAACTACACCAAAGTTTAACCCCGAGTTTTGATTTTGTTTCGTATTAAAAAGTTTACAAAATAATTGATTAAAGGTCAGCGGGCGTTTACAATTGTCGAAAAACTTTACTTATAATTTGCCTTCTCCACCAAACAAAATAGGATACGGATAGGTGCAAAGACAAAATAGTCCCCTTGCCATGCTAGCCCTGCTGGGAGTACGTACAACCAATCGCTAACCGCGGTCACGCTTCACGGTTCACGACCTCATTAATCGTAAAAACAAACAGAATATAATCAGAATAATTGGACGTAGTTACACGAAAAGGATCCAATCCACAATATTGTCAAAAATGACTTAAGTGCACCAAACTGATCTTAAAATTTTTAACATCGGTTTTTTCGTTTTCTACTATCATAAATTGGACGTAGTTACACGAAAAGGATCCAATCCACAATAACGTAACGTAAATCCACGTAACGACGTCCAATTATTCTGATAGTACATAACGAAAAAACCGACTCCACATGCCGCAATAGTCAAAATACTGGATATTTATAATTCTGTCATCAAGTATACAAATTTGCTTATACTGTTTATCTCCACAACTCTGAAGATAATTGTCATAGCTCGATAAAATTTGAATGAGGCCAAACGAAAGGCATGATCTCTCAAACAAAAAAAATAATTTTTCAAATCGGTTAAGATTTCACGGAGTTCTGAAGTAACAAACATAAAAAAAAGAAAAAACAATACAGTCGAGTGAGAACCTCCTCCTTTTTTGTGAAGTCGAAAAATATATTTACACAACTTCGAAATTCGAGTCAGCGCAAAATGTCAAAGTCACAATTTGAGTAAAAAATACCCGTGGTAGTTCCGGGCCTTCGAGCGAGTTGCAAAACAACCAAACAAGTTCTTCCAGAGAACGTGAACGCAGCCCTGCACTGTACAAATAACATTTTATTTTTTTTTGACACTGATACAAACAAAAATAGTGTGATAGTCACAGATAATCATAGACGTATACTACCCACAAAGGTGCACTTCAGATGTTTTCACAAATTCAATTTCATCCGTATACTTTAATAATAAGGTTGTAATTGCTTTGTAGAACAAAACGGCCCAATTGAGAGACACCAGGGTGGGAGTGTGTCCTTGTCTAACAACCTGCTAGTCATATATATGTTCCATCTTAACGTGACCATTTATATTTTATGTCAGAGCGGGACATCTGCGAATCACTACATAGCATAGTATAAAACAAAGTCGCTATTTTTGTATTAGTAAGCGCGGGAAGCGCGGGTGAAAGGGGTTTATCTATCCTGCTCGCACGCGATAGTGCGACACCGCTTGGCGGGTGACGCGCTGTCTCGTAGGTAATTTGCCTTCCCGCTCGGGGCGCCCGCCTGCCGTGCAACGCATTTCGAACGAGAAAAGTACATTTTAAACTAACGTTTGGTCTATTTGCAAAAGCGGGACAATTTTGGCCTTGCGGGGGACACCGGGACAGACTGCCTGAAAGCGGGACTGTCCCGCCCAAAGCGGGACGTATGGTCACGTTATCCATACTACATGTATGGCATACGTATGGTATATATCTGGGAACAATGACAAGTCATTGTTCCGAGATATATACAACAACAACAACTTATATATGTACCTCGGAACAATGACTTTAGTCATTGTATATAAGTTGTTATATATATAAGTTGTCCATACAAAAGAAAGGGACAAACTCCGTTCAAGGTCGGTCTCATGGGGGCCGTTGTACGCGATCGATTATTATGTAGCTGTGGGCTGATCACGAAAATCATTGAATGAACGAAATGACGGGGACGCAGCTATGTAGGCTATATAGCTGCGTCCCCGTCATTTCGTTCATTTCGGTCATTCACTGGTTTTCGTGATCAGCCCCCTGGTCTGTGCAGTGAATAACTCGTGGATCGAATATTAAGCGGCTGTGGCATTTTAACAATAATAATATGAGAAGGATTAAACTATACAATCACTGAGGTATGAGAGAGCGAGATGAACAACAATTTTTATCCTTTACCTGCGTATGCGATTAAACTGGCTCCAGCAATGTATGGAGCCAGTTTCTAGTGCACCCATTGGCTTTCATCATCCGCCATCATGTATAACCCGACCAAATTACGTTGTTCATTTTATCTTATAGCTGGCATATGTATCACGTATTCATCGTTTTAGCACAGATTATATAATAGTTACTACGTAACAGATACTTCACTCCCCTACAAAAACACAATACCAACGTTTATTTCAGACAATACAAGCAAAAATGTGTCTAAGGCGCTCGACCTAGCGTTGTTATTACTTCGTTCAGCGCGCGATGTACCGGCGCGCGCCAAGGGTTGACTCAATGAAATAAAAATAAGTTTGTAAATTCTTTTAATTTACCTTTCAAAATAACATCAAAATGCCTAACAAACAGTCGAATTTGAAGTCGAAAAAGTGAATTTTACGCCGTTTTTAACCGACTTCAAAAAAAGGAGCAGGTTTCTCAATTCGACCGTATATTTTTTTTTTTAAATTTTTTTTTATGTTTGTTCGCGGATAACTTCGTCGTTTATGAACCGATTTCGATTATTCTTTTATTGTTCGAAAGGAGATATCCCAAGTGTAGTACCATTGTAATTTTATCGAGGTATGATAAGTATCTCCAGAGATATTGAGATAAACATCTCAAAATTGATACTCAAAATGAATAGCGCGGCATTGAAGTCGGTTGTTTTTTAGTTTTTAAAACGATATTATGTCATTTTAGTATCGGTAGCATAAAAAATTAAACATAATATTATGTTTGTTTTATGTCAAACCCGCAAAATGACTATGAAAAACTTAAATCGTTTCTAATATATAATACGAATGCGCAGTTATCCCGTTATTTGAATAATAATATACGTTCCGCGCGCGTGAGCAGTGACAACCGACTAGCTGATAGTACCGGCGCAGGTGACGAAAGTTTAGGTATAAATCGCAGTAGCAATGGGCGAGTGAGGGAGGCCTGGTTTTAGTCGGGTTATATATCTATAGCTATTTCATTCGCATACGCTAATGTTGTCTCTAAATCGCATATGAGAATGATAAAATTGTTGTCTATCTCGCTCTCTCATACTATATTATTATTATTATTACATATTTATTTATTTATTTATTTATTTTCTCACTAGTCCAAGCCTGTCGGTCGAGGGACACGAAGGTCGCGCGTGTCGACGCTCGCAGAGCATCAACTAGCGACCAGCTGCGCGATACGTAAATGTCCCAAGCGACGTCGGGCGACATCGCACGGGACACGTGAATTTCGTGTCGAGCGACCGAGTCGCAGAACAAAATGTCCCTTAGACCTGATTTCACCAAAGTAGAATAACTCTTATTCCAAGTATAAAACTAACATTTACTCTCGGATTACCATATTTTCGTTTCACCAACCACTTATCCTGAGAATATCGAAGTTATACGAGATTAACTCTTATCCCACCAATTTTGAAGGAATAACGGATGGAATAAGCTTATTCCACCAGATAAAATCAAGATGGCGTCTTTCTACTGGTCAGCTGTTCTGTTCTGTCTGTTGGTCAGTCTGTCATCCACACTCCACACGTGTTGTTATACTTTTTCAGTTTGTCAGTGTTGAATGTGTAAATTAAGATAAGATAGTTTACTTTTTTTATTTAAAAATGCAGCGTTTGAGAGAAATGATATCGGACAATGAAAGCGATAGTGAAGACGACTATGTTGTTATGAGACGTCCAAGATGGGTCAAAGAAAGAAATGAGCATTTTTACAACTATGACGAAAAGGATTTCATGATAAGATTTCGTTTATCTAAAGCAGCAGCATACAATTTACTATTAAACATTGAAAATCAATTGGAATATATGTCTGAGAGGTTAGTAATTTATGTACTTATTTAAATTATATATAGGAATGAGACTTCTACTGATCATAATAATGTACCTAGGTAACCTAACATGAAAATAAAATTTGATTTTGGTGTAAGGATGAGCCTTTCTTTGTACAAATTTTGATGGATTGTGCAGTAGGTACCTACTACCAGTTTAGAAACATTTTGGGTAGCAAGTGTTGATTTTGGCTAACTATGCCCATTATTTTTATAACCAATCATAAGAGCGATATCTTTTTTGGGGCAAAAACAAATGGGTAAAAAGGTTTATAATTGTTTTATGACAAACAGATGTACAGGATATATTCATTCTCTGTTAACTTTCTCCTCAACCCAAAAATAATTATTTATGGCTTCGTCCTTTCTTGTTCTTCAACGTAGTAGGTAGAGGCGTGGGGCCAGTGCAGAAAGGGTGCAAGACAAATTATTTTTTAATGTGGATGCCCGCAACTGTGGGTATATATAGTACATATACAGTTATTAGATATATAATTATGTATTTTGTTTTTATTAATAGATTTTATAAGACTATGTTTGTACTTAAAAATTTTGATAGATTGTACAGTATAGTTGTTAGGTATATAATTATGTACCTACATAATATATTAATTTTATTATGACTAAGTACCTACTTACTTTGTTCTTTCAGGAACCAATCTATATCCTATCAACCAGCTTTTGGCCACTCTAAGATTCTATGCAACCAACAACACACAATTAACAACTGGTGATTATAGTGGGCTTAGTGTATCGACAGCACATAGAATAATACACAGAGTTAGTGCAGCTATAGCATCGTTACACCACGAATATGTAAAATTTCCTACTACAAGACAGGAAATACAGCAAGAACAAAATAACTTTTATCGAATAGCCAAGTTTCCTAGAGCAGTAGGAGCAATGGATTGCACTCATGTTCGGATAGCATCTCCAGGTGGAGATCAGACTGAAATTTTCAGAAATAGAAAGGGGTATTTTTCTATTAACGTCCAGACTATTTGCAACACAAACATGGAGATTACTGATATTGTTGCAAGATGGCCAGGGTCAAGTCACGATAGCACCATTTTTAATAATTGCTATCGAAAAGCCATGTTTGATGCTAGACATTATGGTGATGCATTATTACTTGTTGATGGTGGATACGCTTCCACATCCTATACAATGCCTCCATTAGAAAATCCAAGGACTCCATTAGAACATCTATACAACGAGTCACAAATTAGATCAAGGAACCCTGTTGAAAGATCTTATGGTATTTGGAAGCGGAGGTTTCCAGCATTATCGCTAGGTCTTCGCATAAAATTAGACAAGGCATTAGTTGTAATTATAGCAACTGCAGTTCTGCATAACATCTTACGGCAACGAGGAGAAGAAGTGCCACCTGATGATCCAGAAGTTTTGCTTCCAGCACCTTGGCAAGAGCTCTTGCAAGATGGACAGATGGATGATGGTCTACCTAGAATTTCTCGGCGTCATACAGCTAGAGATTTACTAATTAACAATTATTTTCGACATTTGTAAAAAAAACGATTGATTAATAATTATTTTATATTTCAATAAATTTTCTAAGTATGCACTTAATTATTATTAACTCTTCTTCTCCTTTTTACTTGCATTAATAATAGCCTAGACTTAATTTTTTCTTGTTTTAGAATCTCTTTTTGTATTTCATATTTTATATCAAACATTTTTTTTGCCTCCTCTCGTTCAGTTTCTGTATATTTCATTTGAATTTCCAATGCTTTGATTTTTGTTTTTTGTAATTCTTCCATTGCTGTAGAGCATGATGATGCTGGAAGTGTAGGCCGACGTTTAGAGGTCCATGTTTTAGCTTTCAGCTTTGGAGTTTTTAAGACATCTTCATTGAGTGGATTTTCATTATTATGAACCCGAAGAGAAGATGATACAGGTGTTTGGAGCAGCTTGGGGGTGTAGTCACCCCAATCCTGCAAAAATAATCCTATTACATTTGTGATCAAATTTAGTTTAGCATTATGTAAACACCCCACATTAGTGTGTTCACCAAGTTAGGCCGATGGCTGTGTAGCATATCTACTGATATTAAAAACGTAAAATTGTATAGATGTAACTATACTTCATGCAACAGATTTGTATTATTATAGCTATCAAAATAGTACATAGGATGTTCTGTTCACTCATAGTAGGTAATACATACATAACATTATTAATATGTACCAAACCAGTTTGTGAACCTAATAATAAAAAATATATAAATTTGAGCCAAGCCACGGGGACGCATCTAACACATAATATAAAATATAACAAGGATAGATAGTGCAGAATGTAAGTGTGTTAAGTAAAGTATAAAATTACTGTATACCTGACTTATTGGCATGACATCCAAATCTTCAGACTCCACAGAAATACCAGGTAATGGTTGTGTCGGTACTAATATAGATTTCGGTTCTTTAATGCATGGTGCATCAGGTACTGAAACTAAAATAAAGAATTCATGCTAATAAAAAGCACACCTTTCTGAAAAGTCTGAAAATTTACATACTTAACTATAGTGCTATTGTGTATTCTCTAAGATGGATAATAATATTAGAAATCTGGTTCAGTTACCTTTTGCTGATGTATTCGTTTCTTCAACTACTGTTAAAATGATGTTGTCACTATCAAATTTATTAAATAGCCCGACTGCTGAGGTTAAAATCAACCCATAATTTTGGTATGGATTGGGTCATTGTCCTGAGGATTGGCAGGTCCGCCACCTTTAAAATAAAAAATACATAAAGTATTATACATAACCTACAATATTTCATATTTTCATCCAGTGAAGCTCAATCGTGTTGTTCAATAGCAGAAAGAAAAATAAATACAACTAACCTGTTTGCAAGAAACTTTGCCTCGAAGAAGACGCCGCTTTCTTAGTGCTTTTTTTTAAACTCTCCCACTGAGCTTTTAAATTCTCAGCCGTTCTATGAATTCCTATGGTCTGAGAATTAAATTCATCAGATAGTTTCACCCATTCTGCGGTTTTCTGCTTCATGGTCACTCCATCTGTTTTTTTATTTTCAATTATGCTAAAATGGTCCGTTACTAGATCTACCAATAACATTTTTTCGTGTATTAGCCAGTTAGCACTTCGTTTTCTTTCAGACATGTTTGAATAATTGCAAAACAAACTCGGCAAAATTTTATTTTAGTAAAATAACACGCACGATACGAATTACGAAACGAAACGATAGCTACTAGCAGTCTACCGAAACTGCAGTACAAAAAAAAAGATCTATGAAAACTAATGAAAAGGGGGGCGCGTCCGATGGAAGTCTATATTCGTCTCACTCACTATTTCTTACTTTGACGTCGTTACTTCTCGTTTTGACATTTCGCTATTTGGTCAGTTTGCTCTATGGGAGTCCCGACTCTTCTTAACGTAGTGGTTATATTCTCTTTGGCTACTAGATGGATTGGGTTGGGTGGGATGACACATTGACACTGACACAATTCACGTTTAAAGTGACGGCTAATTTAAAAAGGTCCGTCTGTATTAAACGTACAGCGAGACTACACACCTATTTAATTTGTCTGCGTTCACTTTCATTCGTTCATGACGTCACTAAATGTCAAGAAATGAACATGTACCATGTTCATTTCAGATAACATAAAACACTAACCGAAGAATAGTTAAACTAGGAATAACTTTTTATTGTTACAAAGTGGTGAAATGTGATAAGAGTTAATCTGAGACTAAATTCAGGAAGTAATTTTATCCCTGGTATAGTTATTCTCAGAATATGATACCTTTGGTGAAATCGGGCCTTAGTGAAAATGCGGCTAAAATAGTGTATAGTGTTCTGTCTTTGGGTAATAGTGTTCTGAGTCTGTGGTGTTCTGTGCCTGTCCAGGGGGCTGATCACGAAAATCATTGAATGAATGAAATGACGGGGACGCAGCTATGTAGGCTGTATAGGTCCGTCCCCGTCATTTAGTACATTTCGTTTATTCAAAGGTTTTCGTGATACGGGGGCAGCAGGCCTATCACGAATTTCGACAGTTGATTATTCAATGAACTAAATAACGGGGACGCAGCTATGCAGGCTGTATAGCTCCATCTCTGTCATGTTGGTTCGTTCATTTCAATCCTTATCAAATTTCGTGATAGGGCTGATGTACTTCTAAAATACAATATACCTGCAAGAAAAACAATTATTAAATTCATTTCACACAGACTACAGAGGGGGTTTTTTCATATCATGATGATTTCACACAAGAAATATCTGTTATAATGAAAATGAGGAACGCGGAAGCTCACTTATTGGAAGAGAAAATGGATGAAGCTGTTACGCATTATATAAATTCTCATCAGGTTTGTTGTATTCACAGTTTAGCGCAAACGTTTCATTGTCATTGTTCATGTCAAACATTGATCACCTACATCGGTACATACATGTTTTATCTTATATTCATGCATTTCCATTCCACTGAAATGTGTTTAAGAAAAGCCTACATCCATATCATAGTATTCTTGAGCAGAGAAATATTTTGTTATATATCAACCACTATATCACCTGTTGGTCAGTGAGATGCGGTCGATGGTGGTAGCACGCTAGGCCTAGAATGGAAATTGGCTCTCAAGGATAGGTAGCTAACTTGAGGGTGGTAGCTGGCCAGGCGGGTACTAGATAGTGTCCTAACGCTATGCGGAGATTGTTCGTTTCTTAACAATATTTTTTCTTCACCGGAGAGCCATTGTGTAAAGCGCACAAAAATAAATGTATAAACACTTGAGGTTACATAAAAATATATTTTTTGATTCTCATATCTAATGATTCTAAAGAAAATATTATTAAAACAAAAAGTATGGGAATGTTGTAATGTTTCTGTGTTAATTGATACTGGCATGATATGGTGTTGGCTGTGCAAACAGTAAAGAAAACATTGTTGATTCCAGCCTGTACATATTGACACAAACGGTATACCGATGACAGTGCAAGACGATGGTGCAGGTCGGGTCACTGTTATGCATCAACAGACATACACAACACAAATGTGCAGGTAACACGCAATCTTTTAACTATTATAATTATGAATTTTGTTAAGTTGATCAAGTTTCATGTCAAGTTGTATCACCACCTATGTTACAAATGGGGAAGTGAGTTTGTTACTTCTTCACAGCGGTACATTTTGGTCACTTATGGTGATAGGTGCTGTGAAGTAGGACATGAATGTGCAAAGTTTAATTTTGCCACTCAATTGTCCCGCCCTCTGCCTAACCCCGCATTATTTGTACTTTTTAGGGTTCCATACCCTAAGGGTACCAAAAGAACCCTATTACAGAGACTCCGTCTGTCCGTCCTTTCACAGAGCTGTATCTTAAGAGTAATATGCAAAAAACGGCCGACATATGGCCTAGTTGCAGAAAAGAGCCCGCTAGTATGCGCCAAGTAGGTAGATATTACTATGGGGGATTAACAACATTCTTAAAACAGAATAAAGTTAAAATAAAAAGAGGTCCCCATACAAGAAACATGTTTTTTCAGGCATTTTATGCTGGATCTTACAAACCGTAATATATAGAGACTTGAAATTAGCGAATAGTGTGATAATAGTTGCTTTAATATCAAATAATGAAAACTAAATTAAATTGAAAAATTAAAGGGGGTCCCCATACAAGAAACTGATATTGCCGCCAAATGTTCAATCGGAATCCTACTCGCACGGCCAGTTTATTCTGGCGAATTTTGTTCAATCTCACTCCTTCGTGTGCGAGTCTGACTTTCACTCAATTTATTAAGTATCAAGTTTTCGCATAGATATATTATGACTGACCGCACAACGGCACTGGGAAGAGAGAGAGCAAGATAGAGGGAAGATGAGATGACAACGTTAGCGATGTGCGTTACAGACAAGTGTCGGTGACGGAGCAGGTGGGCGAGGGCCCGTGGGGCGAGGAGCTGCTGGAGGGGCCCATCGCGGCCATCATGGCACACCTGCAGAACACGCGCCACCACCCCGCCGCGCACCACAAGGTCTCCACTCGTGTCATGTATACCACTGCTTTATGTACACTCGCTATCTATCTATAACGATACAGTGCAAAACTCATGTCGCTCAAAATGCTGGGTGTATTATCTTGGGGTATGAAGATGTTAACTCTCATATGAACTGTACACTTTTGTAGTTTTTTTTTTTATGATATAAGGTAACAGGACAAGCACGACTCTTGCCTGATGATAAGCGATGAAGTCGACGACAACAACAAACGATACAAAATTGTGCACTGCCAGAATTTGGCATGTCACTGCACTGCACCTGTTACCTTGAGACATAAGATGTCGAGTCTCACATGCCCTGGAATTTCACTGGACATCTTGCCGTTTCAACCGAAAAACATTCCTATTTCACGGCTGAAAATTAATTGGCAAAGTGGTGGTACCGCCTCAGACAGACTAGCAGAAGTCATACCACTACTAAAACACTTTGTTAATAACAGAAAAGCTGGCGGTAGGACCTTGTTGTAAGTCGATCCCTCCTGATCAATGTAATAAAATATATGATCCTGTAAATAAATGAATGAATTTAGCAGGTGTCTCAAATGAGAAACGACGTGGACTCCTCAGTGATATTAGACGGCCAGATGCGGTACAACGCCGCGCCCGCCTTGCTGCCTCAGGTACGGAACCGAACTTACTAGTATAAGGTTGTACGCTTACTTTAACTGTGACTCTACTTGACTGTACTTAACTGTTTTGCTCTCTTAACCATACACAACGCAATCAACAGTTTAGGCTGAACTGAGTTGTATATGAAACGTTTCGTTCAATGTTAGAGACCGTCTACGTAGCCCGTTTGGTGCACGAAAGCGTCGTTTACGATTAAGCAGAGTGGACATTGAATTTTTTGTTGAGAAAAGCTATAAAAATAATCCAAGTGAGCGGATAAAAGATGAAATGGGATTATCGCCGCCTTACGTAATAAAAAAAACAAATTGGCAGCGAAACTGCGTTTATAATTACACTAGAAGTGCCTCGCGGCTTTAACCGCGTTAATATCTTCTTTAAATTACTTTAAACTTTTGTAAAAGCCTTTCTATCATAGAAAATGAAAAAGCATAACTTGAAAAACGCATGGACCGGTTTGGCAAATTCTTTTTTGATGTGTTTTTATGAAAGGAAGGTTTTTACGAAAGAAAAGTTTTAAATAAATGAAGAAAGAAGTTTATAACGCGGTCGAAACCGCAGGGCACTTCTAGTTACATCGTATCAAAGTAATTATCAAATAGGTATAGGTAGATCGAAATTAGTTTTTTATAATATTGTTATTATTGTGCATGACACGACAAATGATAGAACTTGACGCGTGTGTTTCTCAAAACTTTCAGCCATGCCATGGTGGATATACTCGTACCATCTACCCGAACGAAGCGATTTGCATGTTCGTTCATCATGCGAACCGTCAGGGAATGGAATACGCCTGAGTCTGTGTTTCCAGCTAAATACAATATGGGGGTCTTCAAATCGCGAGTGAATAGGTATCTTTTGGGTACGCGCGCTCCATCATCGACCGCATCATCACTTAACATCAGGTGAGATAGTGGCCAAGTGCTACACAATTTTAAGTAAAAAAAAGAGTGTGTGTACTTATGTACACGCGTTGAAGTTATACTTCTGTGGCGTATGGAAAAAAATAACTAAAATGCAGTAGTGATTAACGATAAATATTAAAATTAATCAAAAAGATTTTATTTCAATAAAAAAGGTTTTATTAACATAAAAATGGGGTTCTATGGTGTGTGAGGGGTTCTAGGGTGTGTGATGCGCAATACATGGTTGCATAACAAGAACAACCACTTAGCCTCTCCACACCAACTCCACTCCCACCTTCCCGTGGTGAACCCTGATACGTCGAGTAACCTATCGTCGAGATTGTGGTAACCAATCCCTTTGGAGATATAGGTCGACAAGCAGTCGGAAGCATAGGGGGTCCGGTCATATCCACTTTAACCGGATGTCGGGCGTTGGCAGCAGGACGTACTGACTACTCACATAACATCACTGCGGTGCAAAAGGCAAGGGGAAACCACTGCACTACCTTTCCCTAGAAATCCTATGAAAGTGGACCATACAGATAGAGCGAACGTATGCGACCCGGCTACCACCCGGCGCCATGCTGAGTTCAGGTCACATGGTGTGAAATATGCTACTGGCTGCACTGGCGTGACTCACCAGGCGCAGTGTGGACAGAATGCTACTGGTGACACAACGACTGGTCGTCGTGTACAGCTTCGTAGGAAGTTTAACATCGGAACCTGGAATGTCCGAGGAATGCTCCAACCGGGGAAAAAAGAGATTGTAGACAAAGAACAGGCACATTACAATCTGAAAATTTTGGGGATAACCTAAAGAAACTCATATGAGAGGATCAGGATTCTACACAACCCCAAATGGGCACACTGTATACTTTTCTGGCCCGGAAAACGAAAGTAAAAATGGTGTAGCTTTGTCTGTATCATCAGAAATTAACCAGTCGGTAATGGGATATAACCCGGTGAGTGATAGGATACTAACTATGAGGATAAATTCCAAACCATGTCGTGTCAATGTGGTAGTGGTCTATGCACCCACTTCGACATCAGCAGAAGCAGATGTTGAAGAATTCTATAATCAGGTCGATGATACTCTCAAAAGTCTTGCCAAAAGAGACATCACACTCCTTTTAGGAGACCTTAACGCCAAGGTAGGGGACACGTCGAAAGATGTCCACCTCAAAGAAATAGTTGGCAAGTACGGACTTGGAAACAGAAATGAAAGGAGTGAGAGATGGCTGCAGTTTTGTACTGAAAACTCACTCACAATAATGAACACCTGCTTCGAAAACCATCCAAGGAGACTATATACATGGACAATGCCTGGAGACCGAGCACGCAATCAAATTGACTACATTGCTATTAGTAAGAGATGGAGATCCTGCATCAGCAGTACCAAAACCTACCCTGGAGCTGATTGTGGTAGCGACCACAAACTACTGGTGGCAAAAATTAGTCTAAAACTGAAAAAATGTCCACGTCTAGTTGATAAATTACAAGGAAGACCTGATAGATGTGAACTATCTGTTTTTAGTGAGAAATTTGGTGCCCAAGCAGCTGATTTTAATGTTGATCCCCACGATGACATTGACAACAATTGGAACAGACTGAAAGATCTTATACTTTCATCGCGTAGAAAATCTTCTAGAATCTCAAAAGATGCTCCTAGAAAAGTGTGGATAACAGAGGAGGCATGGAATGCTATCAAAGAACGAAAGGAACTACTCGCGTGTAATGTTGACTCTAGCCACAGTAAATACCAAGAAGCTTCAGCAAGAGTTCAACGACTCTGTCGTAGAGACTACAACGAGTACTTAAACTCGATCTGCCAGTACATAGAAGAACATTCACAGAAATTTCAAACGGGAGACCTCTTCTTGAAGATTAAAAGCATCACACGAGATTTCAAGGCAAAAACATGGGCTATTGAAGATGATGAAGGTAAGTTGCTAACCGAGATTGATCAAGTTACGGAAAGATGGCCTGTGAAAATCTGTACGTCAACTCGGCAACACGACCTGCATACATACCTACTATAGACGAGCACTGCTTGGAACCCGATATATTGGAAGCTGAAGTAATAGGTGCAATAGGCAAACTTAAGCCGAACAAATCAGCCGGCAGAGACAAAATCTTCGCGGAAGAACTTAAAAATTCTAGGAGAACGTGGGGTAACAATATTGCTGGATCTATGCAACCAAGTGTGGAAAACAGGTCGATGGGTTACTGACTGGAAAGAGTCCCTTTTGATACCTCTGCATAAAAAAGGAGCAACAAAGGTCTGTGGCAATTATCGTACAATAGCACTGATATCCCATGCCAGCAAGATCATGCTCTACATAATTAACTCCCGCCTACAGTCGTATCTTCAGTGGCAGATACCTAGTGAACAGGCAGGTTTTGTTAAAGGTCGAGACACAAGAGAGCAAATTGTAAATGTGAGGCAAATAATAGAGAAAAGCCGGGAATTCAACAAGCCAATGCTCATGTGCTTCATAGATTACTCAAAAGCATTTGACTGTGTTAGATGGGATAATATGTAGACTATACTACGAGAGATGGGCGTACCGCAACATCTTATATCGCTGATTGCAAATCTTTACCAGAACGGTGAATCCATGGTTAGGGTTAATGATGTGATCTCTGGACCGTTCAAACCTTATAAAGGAGTAAGACAGGGATGCATCCTCTCGCCTATTCTTTTTAATATATACGGTGAATACATCATGAGAAAGGCCTTGGAAGAATGGGATGGAGGTATATCTGTCGGTGGACACAAGATCAGTAACCTCAGATATGCGGACGACACAACACTGTTTGCGTCATCGGAGAAGGAGCTAGCTGACCTGTTCCGCAGAGTCGAGTATGAGAGTGGGCTGGTGGGACTGAAAATTAACAAGTCAAAAACTAAAATTATGATCGTTGACAGAACCGGTCTACTCTCCAGAACTGGAGAACTTTCGGACTTAGACTTCGTCAGCGAGTTTGTCTACCTCGGATCGTTGGTTACTGACCAGGGAGGAAGCGAGAAGGAAATCAAAAGAAGGACTCAAATAGCCAAAGCTGCAATGAGCAGCTTGACGCGCATATGGCAGAACAGAAAAGTCTCCAACCTTACTAAGATGAGACTTGTCCGGACCCTAGTGTTTTCCATATTTCTCTATGGGTCAGAGTCGTGGACGATTCGGGCAACAGAACGGAAGAAAATAGAAGCCTTCGAAATGTGGTGTTGGAGGCGTATGCTCCCATTATATATCCCAGAATTTAGGTGTCGGTGTGCGCGCGTGTTAGCTTTATCATTGATAAAAAGGCTTAAAGCAAGGTAGCTTGTAGTCTACCATAAACTTAATGTGTCTGGAGCTAAATATTCACTTGGAACTACTTCTAAAACTACCTGCCTATACTTCAGCTAATAGGTAGGACTTATTAATAAAATATAAAAGTCAGGACATCACCGAGAAAGCATATTTGTACCTTCATCATTATAACAACAGTTTATGTACCACCAGGAGACTCAGGACCATTATAATAGACAATAGAACAAAGAGAACAGCAATATACCAATAAGTATTTAATGTTAATTGACAAGGCTTTTGTAGTGTGGTCTACTACTGGGGGACCAGGGTAAGAGAAACAACGTATACTCTTTACATAATGATAGCTCTATATTGATTAACCCAAATACTTAATGATACTTATCTTATATACTAACATTATCACATAGTACGTGCTACATCAAAATGTCTCATTCTTTCGTATTACGTGTTTATCATGTAGACATGTAGTCACACCCTACATCACCGGCTTATCTAAAAATAATTTTTAAAAACTAGCTTTTTTAAAAATTATACAATACAACAATTATTAATTTTATAAATTCTCATCATCACAATATGAACATATATGCTAAGTTCATAAAAGGTGCGTGTCGCGTGCACCTTTGCAAATATTTCAAGTCAGCATTCTGAGCACGACTAATTTGCTTCTTTGACATTATTTGTTTGTTTACATAAATAAAAGTAGGTATTAGGTATTATTACATAATTTACTGCTTACTGCTTTGTCCTACTGTAATAATCTAAAATTAAAGATTAAGAAAAAAAAAATTACACAATAAACAACAATATTAGAGATTTAACCCTTTACTAACTAAGTACTATGTTTTAATCACAATAAACATCTTATATTCCTGTATTCCTACTAATAAAACAACTTAATACAAATATAACTGTAACTATTGTCTAAACATTCACATTACTTTTACATTAGATCCTAAGTCTTTAATTATTTTATAAGGTCTTAGATACCACGTATCTAATTGATTTCTAAAGTTATTTAACACTAATGAGAAATCATTCTTCTTTTAAGTAATAATGTTCCATTTTATGTCAACTTTATTTTTCTTTAGACCTTTTTTTTATACATTTTCCCTTGCTTGGGCTTGTGCTAATTTCGCAACTCAACATTTGAACGCATATACTCTTGCGTTTTACATAATTTGATAAAAATTATAGAGCGGATCAATTTGTGAACCGTCAAAATTCGAAGGTCCTACGTACCTAAACACCAACTCATATGTGGTGTAACGCGTTTCATTTTCCTAGCATCATCTTTTTGTATTGCCTGAACCCCTTTTAATACATTCACATGAAAATTTATATCATGGTTATTCTTCTAATATGCTGCAAATATTCTTACTAATAAATTATTCACCCATTCATTAAAACTTCACTCCTTTGCATAAAATTACTATTTCCTTAAGCAATTCGTCTAGCGATTTTGCTAATCAGGAATTATAGTTAACATAATTGCACTCCATTCTTTTATGTAAAGCTACTATATCCTTCAGCAGTTCGTCTCGCGATAATGCTGATCAGGAGTTATAGTTAGCATAACTACACTTCATTCTCCTACATAAAGATTCTATATCCTTCAGTAATTCGTCTCGCGATATTACTGATCTGGGATTATAGTGAACATATCTATACTCCATTCTTCTACATAAAGCTACTACTTCCTTCAACAGTTCGTCTCGCGATAATGCTGATCAGGAGTTATAGTTAGCATAACTACACTTCATTCTCCTACATAAAGATTCTATATCCTTCAGTAATTCGTCTCGCGATATTACTGATCTGGGATTATAGTGAACATATCTATACTCCATTCTTCTACATAAAGCTACTACTTCCTTCAACAGTTCGTCTCGCGATAATGCCGATCAGGATTTATAGTGAGCATAACTACGTAGTTGATTTATCTGGCAAATATAATATGAAACCTTAATTTTATTTAGCGGAGGCCCTTTAAATTCTGTTTTTCAATAACTCTTCGAACTCTATCTACCCCATCTACACATTGTTATATCATGCATAACTACACATTCTTTATTCATACTAATGGGTATATATTTTAACTACTTCACACCACGGTACTATTGACACGTAGTACGAATAGGCAATGATTGGGAACACTTTTGCGCCCGATTTACCAATTCACACACTAATTCACATGTAAAAAAAACATCTTGACCATATATTTAGTAGATTTTCAACAAAATAAAATAAAAAGCATAAAGTGTATGCATTACCAAGAAATTACATTTTAACACCCATTGAGACCCCTGTATCAATAAAAAAATTACCTTCCGTATTATTTATATTCAAATTAACTCAATTAACTTTCATTGTGAGAAACTGCTAATTCGTCACGAAACAAAAAATCCTTACTCATCGCATTCCTAATACTCATTCAACTCATAATGTGTAAACCACATATTAGACACGGCTGTTATTTTATTATGTAATTACCACGTGCCGATCTGTAAACATTACTATTATGCCCTCGAAACTGCATAAGTGCATACTTTCGCGCTTCATTAGCATCGACCTTAAGCGGTTTAATCGCGATCATAAGACAAATTCATTAACAGCTTTTTATTTTTTCATTAACCTCACGTCTGATAAATGCATTTTCACATAAGATTCAAAATTATCCCATTGACGTCGATTAGACCTTAAAAATTCGGTCTTTCATCAATTTAAATTGTACACTAATTTAATAATACGTTAAAATGCAAAAATTGCCAAAAATACATTTCAATTAAGTAATTACAATGTGTCTTTAATACATTAAAACATGGTAAATTAAAAGTTACGTCGATATTAATTATTTATATTTCACACGGTGTTAATAACTCGCCTAACTTCCGAAACTCGTCCCTGATCCATGCCTTATGGGAACGACGCAAAAATACATTATTATCCAAATATGGATTTCGACAAAACAGCATGTTATACATATACTGGTGATATTGAGAGAACTTCAGCAATTATCACTTCTTCCTTAATAGTTGACGTATGATAATATGGACACCCCATGTTGCAACGAATAGAAAAAAAACTCTCACGTTGTCTCTCCCTGGTGCCTTTATGTGCCATGGTGCCTTTATGTGCCATGGTGAATCACGCTGATACCAAGTGGACAGTCTGCTCCGTCGGTTGAGTGTAGATCACATCCAGGGTCATCAGAATATCCGGGGTTGCCGCCATCTTCTCATGTCGTCCAGCGCCCGTTGTTGCTGCCATGCCGTTCCACAGCTCGATGTAGCGGCGTCCCGATAAAAGAAAAATATGTTAATAAAATAGTCCTGGTATGGTCGCCATGTAGTGTGGTCTACTACTGGGGGACCAGGGTAAGAGAAACAACGTATACTCTTTACATAATGATAGCTCTATATTGATTAACCCAAATACTTAATGATACTTATCTTATATACTAACATTATCACATAGTACGTGCTACATCAAAATGTCTCATTCTTTCGTATTACGTGTTTATCACTTATACATGTAGTCACACCCTACACTTTATAATAAGTTTCAACAAGACATAACACATGAAAATCACTACCGATTTAGACAATTTCTACAAAAATTATGGGGTTTCCCCCAAAAGGCCTCCACCACCCCTCATAGCCTTTCCTTACCACTCTCAACGAAGCTAAAACACTATCATCACCATTCCTAGGCGGAACCATCATTATTATAAACATATCCTAGAAAACTACATTCTAGCCACAATTATTCAATACATTATGTAATACAAATACTTAGCTTCATTGAGTTGGACAGCACTTTGTCGTCTGAACGATATTCCCGACAGAGTAAAGGTGACGATGTTAGCCCGAAGGCTGCTCGAGCAAAAGTGTCTCATCTAACGTTTCTACATCCCTTTTAAAGCATCAGTCAAACAGAACCAAGATGGCGGCTCTGGCACATCTTGTAAGTTTTTACCCTCAAATGTATCTATCACTGTATAAACACCCTTATTTAAGGCAACATTAATAATTTATAAATAAAATCATCAAACATTGGAAATATGTCGTAAATCGGTATGTACTATGAAAATAATCTAACACGCGCATCGTACCACCTAGAACTAACTTCACGATGTTAAATTTAGGTGTCGGTGTGCGCGCGCATCGTAAAAATTCACTCTCATTATTTTTCTCTATCGCGCCAAAAGAAGTATAACTTCAAAAAAGTTGAAAAAAAATCTCTCGCATCGGACTCCACGACAAAAATACCCCGAAAAGGCTGAAACGTGTGGAAGAAGAAGGGAGACTAATCGAAAGTTATGTGAAAAAGGAGACGGGAGCGTGCAGCCAGGTAGCTAGTGACGGGGCTGTACACGCTACGCAGTACGCGGCGCAGGAAGAGAGAAGTAAAGTAAAGTAAAGTAGGAGTGAACGTTACAGAGCCAGCCGTCGGAGCCGCTGGTGGTGCAGCTGCCGGCGCTGCCCGCGCTGCAGGACATGAAGCGGGGCGCCCCCGCCGACTGGTTCGCGCACAACAACAAGAAGGTAACACTCTCCACCTGCCTCGGGAGTCTGCACTAGTGTGCCACTTACTGCCGCCATATGGTTTACTTTACACTGGACTCTCGCTTGGCTGCTATCATCTAATTATATTCAAGCATAGAATTAAGGCGACCCGACCCGCCTGCCCAGCGTGGCGATAAGGGCAGGCACCCCTCTCAATTAGCTGAAGATCGGGCTCAGTGGCGTATCTCGGGGGGGAGGCCTACGCCCAGCTGTGGACTGACACAGGTTGATTATGATGATGATGATAGAATTAAGGCGCAATTTATACTATCAAATTTGTTTGCTCGATGCGTAAAAGAAGATTTACGTTTAAGTGTTGTTCTAAAACACTGGTGTTAATTTTCTAGTGATTTTGTTGGCGACCATATACCCATAGTATACCTGATACGAGTGGAAACACTGTCAAAGCTGGCGAACTCACCAGGTGTGACCCGGCTGAAAGCAGACGTTGGGATGTTTGGGTATATCGAACTTTTGACATAGCCGCATCCAGCCTTAGAATATTAACACATTGCGAGTATACTTTAAGAAAAAAAAAAAGTATAGTATATATGGTATGGTACGGTACATTATGATACAGGAGGAGAGCAGCTTGGTGCCCGCGGAGGGCGCGCTGGAGCTGAGTGCGTCCCCCGCGCCGCACCGACACAGGAAGAGTCTGCCGCACAAGAAGCGCATCTCGCGCAAACTGAAGCGCAACGGGAACATCACGCCGCACCAGGTACTATGTCCTACGTCATACTGATCACAGTCACACACACAGCAGGAAGAGTCCGCCGCACAAGAAGCGCATCTCGCGCAAACTGAAGCGCAACGGGAACATCACGCCGCACCAGGTACTAAGTCCGGCTACGTCATACTGATCACAGTCACACACACAGCAGGAAGAGTCCGCCGCACAAAAAGCGCATCTCGCGCAAACTGAAGCGCAACGGGAACATCACGCCGCACCAGGTACTATGTCCTACGTCATACTGATCACAGTCACACACACAGCAGGAAGAGTCCGCCGCACAAAAAGCGCATCTCGCGCAAACTGAAGCGCAACGGGAACATCACGCCGCACCAGGTACTATGTCCTACGTCATACTGATCACAGTCACACACACAGCACGAAGAGTCTGCCGCACAAGAAGCGCATCTCGCGCAAACTGAAGCGCAACGGGAACATCACGCCGCACCAGGTACTAAGTCCGGCTACGTCATACTGATCACAGTCACACACACAGCAGGAAGAGTCCGCCGCACAAGAAGCGCATCTCGCGCAAACTGAAGCGCAACGGGAACACCACGCCGCACCAGGTACTATGTCCGACTACGTCATACTGATCACAGTCACACACACAGCAGGAAGAGTCTGCCGCACAAGAAGCGCATCTCGCGCAAACTGAAGCGCAACGGGTACACCACGCCGCACCAGGTACTATGTCCTACGTCATACTGATCACAGTCACACACACAGCAGGAAGAGTCTGCCGCAAAAGAAGCGCATCTCGCGCAAACTGAAGCGCAACGGGTACACCACGCCGCACCAGGTACTATGTCCTACGTCATACTAATCACAGTCACACACACAGCAGGAAGAGTCTGCCGCAAAAGAAGCGCATCTCGCGCAAACTGAAGCGCAACGGGTACACCACGCCGCACCAGGTACTATGTCCGACTACGTCATACTGATCACAGTCACACACACAGCAGGAAGAGTCTGCCGCACAAGAAGCGCATCTCGCGCAAACTGAAGCGCAACGGGTACACCACGCCGCACCAGGTACTATGTCCTACGTCATACTGATCACAGTCACACACACAGCAGGAAGAGTCTGCCGCAAAAGAAGCGCATCTCGCGCAAACTGAAGCGCAACGGGTACACCACGCCGCACCAGGTACTATGTCCGACTACGTCATACTGATCACAGTCACACACACAGCAGGAAGAGTCTGCCGCACAAGAAGCGCATCTCGCGCAAACTGAAGCGCAACGGGTACACCACGCCGCACCAGGTACTATGTCCGACTACGTCATACTGATCACAGTCACACACACAGCAGGAAGAGTCTGCCGCACAAGAAGCGCATCTCGCGCAAACTGAAGCGCAACGGGTACACCACGCCGCACCAGGTACTATGTCCTACGTCATACTGATCACAGTCACACACACAGCAGGAAGAGTCTGCCGCAAAAGAAGCGCATCTCGCGCAAACTGAAGCGCAACGGGTACACCACGCCGCACCAGGTACTATGTCCGACTACGTCATACTGATCACAGTCACACACACAGCAGGAAGAGTCTGCCGCACAAGAAGCGCATCTCGCGCAAACTGAAGCGCAACGGGTACACCACGCCGCACCAGGTACTATGTCCGACTACGTCATACTGATCACAGTCACACACACACAGCAGGAAGAGTCTGCCGCACAAGAAGCGCATCTCGCGCAAACTGAAGCGCAACGGGTACACCACGCCGCACCAGGTACTATGTCCTACGTCATACTGATCACAGTCACACACACAGCAGGAAGAGTCTGCCGCAAAAGAAGCGCATCTCGCGCAAACTGAAGCGCAACGGGTACACCACGCCGCACCAGGTACTATGTCCTACGTCATACTAATCACAGTCACACACACAGCAGGAAGAGTCTGCCGCAAAAGAAGCGCATCTCGCGCAAACTGAAGCGCAACGGGTACACCACGCCGCACCAGGTACTATGTCCGACTACGTCATACTGATCACAGTCACACACACAGCAGGAAGAGTCCGCCGCACAAGAAGCGCATCTCGCGCAAACTGAAGCGCAACGGGAACATCACGCCGCACCAGGTACTAAGTCCGGCTACGTCATACTGATCACAGTCACACACACAGCAGGAAGAGTCCGCCGCACAAGAAGCGCATCTCGCGCAAACTGAAGCGCAACGGGTACACCACGCCGCACCAGGTACTATGTCCGGCTACGTCATACTGATCACAGTCACACACACAGCAGGAAGAGTCCGCCGCACAAGAAGCGCATCTCGCGCAAACTGAAGCGCAACGGGTACACCACGCCGCACCAGGTACTATGTCCTACGTCATACTGATCACAGTCACACACACAGCAGGAAGAGTCTGCCGCAAAAGAAGCGCATCTCGCGCAAACTGAAGCGCAACGGGTACACCACGCCGCACCAGGTACTATGTCCTACGTCATACTAATCACAGTCACACACACAGCAGGAAGAGTCTGCCGCAAAAGAAGCGCATCTCGCGCAAACTGAAGCGCAACGGGTACACCACGCCGCACCAGGTACTATGTCCGACTACGTCATACTGATCACAGTCACACACACAGCAGGAAGAGTCCGCCGCACAAGAAGCGCATCTCGCGCAAACTGAAGCGCAACGGGAACATCACGCCGCACCAGGTACTAAGTCCGGCTACGTCATACTGATCACAGTCACACACACAGCAGGAAGAGTCCGCCGCACAAGAAGCGCATCTCGCGCAAACTGAAGCGCAACGGGTACACCACGCCGCACCAGGTACTATGTCCGGCTACGTCATACTGATCACAGTCACACACACAGCAGGAAGAGTCCGCCGCACAAGAAGCGCATCTCGCGCAAACTGAAGCGCAACGGGTACACCACGCCGCACCAGGTACTATGTCCTACGTCATACTGATCACAGTCACACACACAGCAGGAAGAGTCTGCCGCAAAAGAAGCGCATCTCGCGCAAACTGAAGCGCAACGGGTACACCACGCCGCACCAGGTACTATGTCCTACGTCATACTAATCACAGTCACACACACAGCAGGAAGAGTCTGCCGCAAAAGAAGCGCATCTCGCGCAAACTGAAGCGCAACGGGTACACCACGCCGCACCAGGTACTATGTCCGACTACGTCATACTGATCACAGTCACACACACAGCAGGAAGAGTCTGCCGCAAAAGAAGCGCATCTCGCGCAAACTGAAGCGCAACGGGTACACCACGCCGCACCAGGTACTATGTCCGACTACGTCATACTGATCACAGTCACACACACAGCAGGAAGAGTCCGCCGCACAAGAAGCGCATCTCGCGCAAACTGAAGCGCAACGGGAACATCACGCCGCACCAGGTACTAAGTCCGGCTACGTCATACTGATCACAGTCACACACACAGCAGGAAGAGTCCGCCGCACAAGAAGCGCATCTCGCGCAAACTGAAGCGCAACGGGTACACCACGCCGCACCAGGTACTATGTCCGGCTACGTCATACTGATCACAGTCACACACACAGCAGGAAGAGTCCGCCGCACAAGAAGCGCATCTCGCGCAAACTGAAGCGCAACGGGTACACCACGCCGCACCAGGTACTATGTCCTACGTCATACTGATCACAGTCACACACACAGCAGGAAGAGTCTGCCGCAAAAGAAGCGCATCTCGCGCAAACTGAAGCGCAACGGGTACACCACGCCGCACCAGGTACTATGTCCTACGTCATACTAATCACAGTCACACACACAGCAGGAAGAGTCTGCCGCAAAAGAAGCGCATCTCGCGCAAACTGAAGCGCAACGGGTACACCACGCCGCACCAGGTACTATGTCCGACTACGTCATACTGATCACAGTCACACACACAGCAGGAAGAGTCCGCCGCACAAGAAGCGCATCTCGCGCAAACTGAAGCGCAACGGGAACATCACGCCGCACCAGGTACTAAGTCCGGCTACGTCATACTGATCACAGTCACACACACAGCAGGAAGAGTCCGCCGCACAAGAAGCGCATCTCGCGCAAACTGAAGCGCAACGGGTACACCACGCCGCACCAGGTACTATGTCCGGCTACGTCATACTGATCACAGTCACACACACAGCAGGAAGAGTCCGCCGCACAAGAAGCGCATCTCGCGCAAACTGAAGCGCAACGGGTACACCACGCCGCACCAGGTACTATGTCCTACGTCATACTGATCACAGTCACACACACAGCAGGAAGAGTCTGCCGCAAAAGAAGCGCATCTCGCGCAAACTGAAGCGCAACGGGTACACCACGCCGCACCAGGTACTATGTCCTACGTCATACTAATCACAGTCACACACACAGCAGGAAGAGTCTGCCGCAAAAGAAGCGCATCTCGCGCAAACTGAAGCGCAACGGGTACACCACGCCGCACCAGGTACTATGTCCGACTACGTCATACTGATCACAGTCACACACACAGCAGGAAGAGTCCGCCGCACAAGAAGCGCATCTCGCGCAAACTGAAGCGCAACGGGAACATCACGCCGCACCAGGTACTAAGTCCGGCTACGTCATACTGATCACAGTCACACACACAGCAGGAAGAGTCCGCCGCACAAGAAGCGCATCTCGCGCAAACTGAAGCGCAACGGGTACACCACGCCGCACCAGGTACTATGTCCGGCTACGTCATACTGATCACAGTCACACACACAGCAGGAAGAGTCTGCCGCACAAGAAGCGCATCTCGCGCAAACTGAAGCGCAACGGAAACACCACGCCGCACCAGGTACTAAGTCCGGCTACGTCATACTGATCACAGTCACACACACAGCAGGAAGAGTCCGCCGCACAAGAAGCGCATCTCGCGCAAACTGAAGCGCAACGGGTACACCACGCCGCACCAGGTACTATGTCCGGCTACGTCATACTGATCACAGTCACACACACAGCAGGAAGAGTCCGCCGCACAAGAAGCGCATCTCGCGCAAACTGAAGCGCAACGGGTACACCACGCCGCACCAGGTACTATGTCCGGCTACGTCATACTGATCACAGTCACACACACAGCAGGAAGAGTCCGCCGCACAAGAAGCGCATCTCGCGCAAACTGAAGCGCAACGGAAACACCACGCCGCACCAGGTACTATGTCCTACTTCATATATGTACACGTTCTCGATCACAACAGACCATCACTGCCCGCCATCCCGCGGCCGCGAGCCCACACTCCGCTTCGTACTATAGATGGCCCTGAGGATGTCGGTGCAGGGCTTATCTTCTCCGCACCACTCATTATTATTAGAAAGATAGGTAACAAGTCGACAGCGACTCGGCGATATTAGAATAGGGATTCTAGTGATACGGTGGATAGTGCGACACAGGAAAGTTAGGGTCGCTACTTGCTAAGCTTGTCGGCTAGATACAAATAAAAGTTAGGGTCGCTACTTTCTAAGCGTGTCGGCTAGATACAAATAAAAGTTAGGGTCGCTACACTTGCTAAGCTTGTCGGCTAGATACAAATAAAAGTTAGGGTCGCTACTTGCTAAGCTTGTCGGCTAGATACAAATAAAAGTTAGGGTCGCTACTTTCTAAGCTTGTCGGCTAGATACAAATAAAAGTTAGGGTCGCTACACTTGCTAAGCTTGTCGGCTAGATACAAATAAAAGTTAGGGTCGCTACTTGCTAAGCTTGTCGGCTAGATACAAATAAAAGTTAGGGTCGCTACTTGCTAAGCTTGTCGGCTAGATACAAATAAAAGTTAGGGTCGCTACTTGCTGAGCTTGTCTGCTAGATACAAATAAAAGTTAGGGTCGCTACTTGCTAAGCTTGTCGGCTAGATAGTAATAAAAGTTAGGGTCGCTACTTGCTAAGCTTGTCGGCTAGATACAAATAAAAGTTAGGGTCGCTAGTGCTACTTGCTAAGCTTGTCGGCTAGATACAAATAAAAGTTAGGGTCGCTACTTGCTAAGCTTGTCGGCTAGATACAAATAAAAGTTAGGGTCGCTACTTGCTGAGCTTTTCGGCTAGATACAAATAATTACTTATTGGTACACGTAGCACGAACGACAGACTCGGCGACACCCACGCGTACAATACGCGCCGCAGGGGTCAACTGGCAACTGTGAGGTGTGCGCTCGCCAAGTCTACTAAGTTGACGCATGCCATGGTGCCGGCAGTCTACAACCGCCTGCCCAAACATGTTAAAGAGTCTCCGAATGTGACACTTTACAAGTTGAAACTAAAGCGCTGGCTTGTTAATCGGGCCTTTTACACTTACGCCGAATTTTTGGCAATAAAATTTTAAATTTAATAAAAATTATTAAATTATAACACTTAATGTTATTGATCTTTTTATGATGATATATTTGACTTGTATTTTTGAAATATCAATAAATGATTATGAATTATTATAAAAGTTAGGGTCGCTACTTGCTAAGCTTGTCGGCTAGATACAATTAAAAGTTAGGGTCGCTACCTGCTAGGCTTGTCGGCTAGATACAAATAAAAGTTAGGGTCGGTACTTGCTAATCTTGTCGGCTAGATGCGGCTGCGACGCACGACTGAAGCTTACTCCTTAAGAATTATTATTATTAGTCGAGGTCAAGCTCAATGCAAGGCGGCAATAGGCCAATGGATAGGTTGTCGGACTGGCGATCGAGATGGCGTGAGTTCGATCCCCACCCCACCCATTGCACTATTGACGTGAACCCACTCCAGACACAAGCATGTTTAGCTTAGTTGGAGGGGTTAACAAGAATACTAGTAATGTGCAACCCACATTGCGAGTAATGTTTAAAAAAAAAAATGGGTCTAAATATGAAAATCTTTTCTTAAAGAGTAAACTCTAATATACTTTCTATGTACACACGTATATAATCTGGAAGTGAAAGGTGCGCAAAGTACGATGCGTACAGGAACGTTACTTTTGTTAATGTTACTTTAGTCACTTTTAGTTAATGCTTGATTTTACTTTCATAACATTTTTATATTGGGGCTAAATATGAAAACCGTATTAACAAGATACCTACTACAAGTTACTAGTGAGTACTTACAAGATTATTTTTTTCACAGCTAAAATATATCGTAGACCGAGTATTTGATATAAGTTTCAACTGTATATCCCTACGCGTTCCTAAGAAAAAAATCCCTTCTCTAGTGGTGCCCACAAAAGAACGGGACTCCGTGCAAGTGTCGGTCTCTTTTGGGCGGGTAGTACACACTTGCACAGTCGAGTACTAAATAGTAAAATGTGTGTAGTATATATGTGTATGTCTGAGGTGAGACAACTGTACAGGAGGTGGTGGTGATCAACTGCGGCACGGGCGCGGCGCCGCACCACGACCCCATCCTGCCAGACACCTTCGTGCCGACGCACCACATGACGCACGAGGTACCTACACACACGCACACACACACACACACAAACACACACTACGTTTTGACCCCAATGTTTATTTTAATACAGAACAATTAAAAAGTATATGAGTCAATTTCACGTGATGACAAGCATGGTCACCGTAGTTGTAATCCATAGTGTGTATAGAAGATATCTGATCACTCGCTATTTGATGGATTGTATTTGACAGGCTACACGTTTTGCCAGGGAATAGACCGATGGTGTACCTATGTGAGTGTGACGATATGTTGTGCACCGTGCTAGACACAGCACGCTTGACTACACTCGCAGAGATGCTGCCTCTTCCGCTGTAGCTACAGTTGAATCTTCTTAAAACACTGTCCGTTATTTTTTATTTCGTTTTAATTGGCATTCACAGAATTAAAAACACACAATCAACTAGAATTTAATTGACCATTTTAAAAATGGCTAGCGTCCTTCCACATAGTCGGTGTCAAAGAGAATTAGCCATTTACACAATCTTTTTTGATGCCATTTTATAACTTTTAAGCATATAAATTAAAACCTTTTACAAAACGGAAGAACCGACTTCAAATGCCGCGCTATCAATGTTTAAAAGAGAAGATCTTCAATTCGGCTGTATATTTGTTACTACGATTACTCCACCAACTGTGAATTGTGAGTGAACCGATTCCTATGATTATATATTTCATTGGTATAGTACATCTCCAAAGTGGTCCCATAATAATATCATCGAGATCTCATAAGATAAACATTTCAAAATCGGTACCATAAATGACTAGCGCGACATTCGAAGTCGGATTTTTTTCGTTTTGCAAACGATCATAAATAATTCCATTTCCATGGCAAAAGATTTTTTGCGATTTCTGACTTCTCTAGTACCTCAACCTCACTCGTTCCCGAGGAGCGTGTCGATCCTTGGCTACAAGTGAAAGTGTTTGTGAAAATGGCGCGTAGAAAATGGATTTTAGCCGATCGTAATTTGTTTAAAATACTGTAATTGCAGCTCAATATTGAATCAAAAGTGTAAAAGTAATGGAAGTAATCTCGTGTAGTCGTTTAACGTAGGTAGAGCGGAAGAGGTAGTAATATAGTGCACTGTGCACTGTGCAGGTGCGCGCACTGTTCATCTGCCAGGTGTGCGGCGAGTATTACGGCGAGGAGCAGCTCAAGTTCTACCACCACCTCAAGCAGCACTACGAGCCGCACGCCACCATCATCATCGAGAACCCCGTCGCGGACCTCAACATGGACAAGGTCAGCCTCCACTCCACACTGTACACTACACACTACACACTACGGCGAGGAGCAGCTCAAGTTCTACCACCACCTCAAGCAGCACTACGAGCCGCACGCCACCATCATCATCGAGAACCCCGTCGCGGACCTCAACATGGACAAGGTCAGCCTCCACTCCACACTGTACACTACACACTACGGCGAGGAGCAGATCAAGTTCTACCACCACCTCAAGCAGCACTACGAGCCGCACGCCACCATCATCATCGAGAACCCCGTCGCGGACCTCAACATGGACAAGGTCAGCCTCCACTCCACACTGTACACTACACACTACACACTACGGCGAGGAGCAGCTCAAGTTCTACCACCACCTCAAGCAGCACTACGAGCCGCACGCCACCATCATCATCGAGAACCCCGTCGCGGACCTCAACATGGACAAGGTCAGCCTCCACTCCACACTGTACACTACACACTACGGCGAGGAGCAGATCAAGTTCTACCACCACCTCAAGCAGCACTACGAGCCGCACGCCACCATCATCATCGAGAACCCCGTCGCGGACCTCAACATGGACAAGGTCAGCCTCCACTCCACACTGTACACTACACACTACGGCGAGGAGCAGCTCAAGTTCTACCACCACCTCAAGCAGCACTACGAGCCGCACGCCACCATCATCATCGAGAACCCCGTCGCGGACCTCAACATGGACAAGGTCAGCCTCCACTCCACACTGTACACTACACACTACACACTACGGCGAGGAGCAGCTCAAGTTCTACCACCACCTCAAGCAGCACTACGAGCCGCACGCCACCATCATCATCGAGAACCCCGTCGCGGACCTCAACATGGACAAGGTCAGCCTCCACTCGACACTGTACACTACACACTACACACTGTACACTACACACTATACACTGTACACTACACACTATACACTACACACTACGGCGAGGAGCAGCTCAAGTTCTACCACCACCTCAAGCAGCACTACGAGCCGCACGCCACCATCATCATCGAGAACCCCGTCGCGGACCTCAACATGGACAAGGTCAGCCTCCACTCCACACTGTACACTACACACTACACACTGTACACTACACACTACACACTACGGCGAGGAGCAGCTCAAGTTCTACCACCACCTCAAGCAGCACTACGAGCCGCACGCCACCATCATCATCGAGAACCCCGTCGCGGACCTCAACATGGACAAGGTCAGCCTCCACTCCACACTGTACACTACACACTACACACTACGGCGAGGAGCAGCTCAAGTTCTACCACCACCTCAAGCAGCACTACGAGCCGCACGCCACCATCATCATCGAGAACCCCGTCGCGGACCTCAACATGGACAAGGTCAGCCTCCACTCCACACTGTACACTACACACTACGGCGAGGAGCAGATCAAGTTCTACCACCACCTCAAGCAGCACTACGAGCCGCACGCCACCATCATCATCGAGAACCCCGTCGCGGTCCTCAACATGGACAAGGTCAGCCTCCACTCCACACTGTACACTACACACTACACACTACGGCGAGGAGCAGCTCAAGTTCTACCACCACCTCAAGCAGCACTACGAGCCGCACGCCACCATCATCATCGAGAACCCCGTCGCGGACCTCAACATGGACAAGGTCAGCCTCCACTCCACACTGTACACTACACACTACGGCGAGGAGCAGATCAAGTTCTACCACCACCTCAAGCAGCACTACGAGCCGCACGCCACCATCATCATCGAGAACCCCGTCGCGGTCCTCAACATGGACAAGGTCAGCCTCCACTCCACACTGTACACTACACACTATACACTACACGCTATACACTACACATTATACACTACACACTATACACTGTACACTACACACTATACACTACACACTATACACTATACACTACACACTATACACTACACACTATACACTACACACTATACACTACACACTATACACTACACACTACGGCGAGGAGCAGCTCAAGTTCTACCACCACCTCAAGCAGCACTACGAGCCGCACGCCACCATCATCATCGAGAACCCCGTCGCGGACCTCAACATGGACAAGGTCAGCCTCCACTCCACACTGTACACTACACACTACACACTGTACACTACACACTATACATTGTACACTACACACTACGGCGAGGAGCAGCTCAAGTTCTACCACCACCTCAAGCAGCACTACGAGCCGCACGCCACCATCATCATCGAGAACCCCGTCGCGGACCTCAACATGGACAAGGTCAGCCTCCACTCCACACTGTACACTACACACTACACACTGTACACTACACACTATACATTGTACACTACACACTACGGCGAGGAGCAGCTCAAGTTCTACCACCACCTCAAGCAGCACTACGAGCCGCACGCCACCATCATCATCGAGAACCCCGTCGCGGACCTCAACATGGACAAGGTCAGCCTCCACTCCACACTACACACTACACACTATACACTATACATGACACATGTCACGTAGGACGCTAGACGACCGCTCCAACCCGTCCGCTACATGCACATTTGTTTGGCCGAAACCTCAACTGAACAAGAAAGTACACTTTACAATATGCAATATGCATACACCCAATTATGCATTGGTGGCGCCATGACTACTTATTACGTAAGTTAATCATTCGGAAGAAATCATTACAGTTTTCAAATTGGGTTAACAAATGCAATCCACTAATTTCGTCGTATCGATGGATCGAACCGTGGCTTAATTGGCAGAGCACCTGGACGTGTAATCCGGGGGGTGCGGGTTCGAGTCCCGTCGGTACGATGAAATTTTGGATTGTGTTTAATAATTTACAAAAATATAAAGTGTGTGACACTTCAAAGAAACATAATATTATTATTATATATTAAACTTCTTAGTTTGAAAAAATCTTCCCTTTAAATAAGCGTTCTTAATTATATGACCACCAGTGTATTTATGCATCGCTTAGTTATACTCTGTGGAACCTAATCATTGCTACACATCAAACCAAACGATCGTTACTAAACATTACCTTTTATCATACCTACACTATCCCACAACCAACATCAGGTGAGATAGAGATCAAGTGCTACCCAGATCGGTATAAAAAAAAAAAAAAAACCTGAGCATTTTTGTGGTACACTTAACTGAAAAACTATCCCGCCTATTGATTTGTGCTTTAACATAGTAATTTAAATTCACATGTAGATGTGTTATCAGTAAAAAAATATATCATTTTATTACCATTAAGAATAAACTGGCCAAGTGCGAGTCGGACGCGTGAACCCTAAGTATGCGAGTCCGACTCGCACACGTAGGGTTCACGCGAAGCCTCTATTAAGGGGTCGCAGGGAGTTACGAAGCCTCAGTAAAAGAAAAAAAAACAAAGTTTGAAAATATACTTTTTAAGAAAATATTAACTGAAGAGCATTTGTAGGTGTTGTGCTTGAGAGTGCTTATAATATTTCTTTCAAAAGAAAAATATGTAATTTGTTTTGCAATATAACAAAATCAGATTATAAACAGTGCAAGTAGGGGGTCGCGATTTCTTTTTAAGGGGGTCGCGTCATGAAAAAGGTTGAAAAACACTGAGGTAAACAATCGTTTTTAGATGGCGCTATAGTAAACACATTTTTTGAATGGGAAATAAAAAATTAAAGGAAATGGGGACTCCTTTAATTTTTTAACCGACTTCAAAAAAAGGAGCAGGTTTCTCAATTCGACCGTATATTTTTTTTTTTTTTTTTTATGTTTGTTCGCGGATAACTTCGTCGTTTATGAACCGATTTGATTATTATTTTTTTGTTCGAAAGGAGATATCCCAAGTGTGGTACCATGGTAATTTCATCGAGGTATGATAAGTATCTCCAGAGATATTGAGATAAACATCTCAAAATTGGTACTGAAATTGAATAGCGCGGCATTGAAGTCGGTTCTTTTTTAGTTTTTAAACGATATTATAACTTTGTTCTGTTGTTATAGCGGCAACAAAAATAACTAGTCTAACTATCACGGTTCATGAGATACAGCCTTGAGACAGACGGACGGACAGACAGAGAGACAGACAGACAGACAGACAGACAGACAGACGGACAGACAGACAGACAGACAGACGGACGGACAGCGGAGTATCAGTAATATAATACAAATGAAGATTAACAACTTTATTTCTAGGATAAATTATTTATTTATGGATTATTGTACTACTAACGCCATCCGTTAGAAGAACAAAGAATTAACTTCGCTGCGAACAAAATGTTGGTTACTAACGCTATCTGTTGGGAATCTAAAGAATTTACATCTGTCATCCAAATGACGTCTGGTATCAGCTAGGCTATTCTGTAAGCTATCTCGACAGCGGAATCCGCGGTGAGATTCGAATTTCGTACTTTGAAATTCAATCGTATCACGTTCGCAATACGGTTGAATTTCGTGTTGAACGGTTACTCGTATCTCGACAGCGGAATCCGCGGTGAGATTTGAATTTCGTACTACGAAACTCAACCGTATTATGATCATGATACGATTGAATTTCGTAGTACGAAATTCCGCTCTTGAGATAGCTTACAGAATAGCCTAGCAGTGTGCCATTTGTGGCAGATTTCTGCCATTTAGGCAGATTTGGGACTTGGGACCAGTGAACGCAAATACATTTTGAAATATAAATAGAATTTTGACTATTTTCTGTTTCTATTCAAAATATAACATTATTATTATGCATTTATTTCGTTGGAAATTTGTAATAGTTTAAATGAGAAGGTAAACTTTGTTTTTATGCCTTATTTTATACCATAATTCAATATGATGGAAAATTGTATGCATTTGTTGGAGTGGTTGGTGGTTTGGCAGATTTTTGCAAGTGTCGGGCAGATTCGCTATGCAATAAAAAAAAACTGCCTTAAAAATTATTACCAGGCAGAAAAATTACGCGAGCCCTCACAAAGCTCGGCTTTTAGCTAGTACAGTCTACGTTATTTTAATGATACAGTATGTGCACAAATAGAACCGTTGTGGCTTCACGCTGAACTAACATTCAAAGGTAAGGAGAGGGTGTATACCTACCGAGCACCGCCCGATAATGATAAGAGTAGGCCCACCAAGGTATCAAACATTTTTAGTCGTATTGGCAATGACAGAGCAATGTTGTCAATGTCAACGCAATGAAATATACGCAACTATACCAAATTTGAGAGTAACCGAACGTCAGGAAGCGGTTCTTATTTTCTGCCAAGCTTAAAATGTTGACCCACACAAACATACAATGTGTGATTATGTACTCCCCAGATGAGCAACACCTGCATCGTGGATAGCGTGGCCACGCTGCCGGACTCCATCGTGGAGCTGAGCTTGGAGAACTCCGTGCCCAAGACCATGTACCAGTCGCACCCCATAGACAAGCACATACTCTACTCCACCATAGACAAAACTCCCTCTTACAACACCAACAAGGTTAGCTTTACCTCGAGTATTCGTTCGAAAGGACACTTTGACCGGTCTGAGTGCCTAGTGCGAGTTTTATAGATTGGTTTACTTACTCTATCACGTTACACTACAGTAAACGCAGATTTGTATGGAATTAAAAAGCGCCCTCTAGTGTGCATAAGAGGTAACAGTGTAATTTCCATACAAATCTGCGTTAAGTTTAACGTGTTTGAGTGAGTAAATAAAGGTAAAGAAACTCACACTAGGCACTCGGGGCGCGGCGCAGTGTCGCACCTTTTATATTTGGATAGACATAAGTTTTAGATAGCAGTTATAAAGTATTTGTTTTTGTAATGATCATTGATAAGTGTAGACACGATGCAATGCTCGACGTAACATCGCTTCGATACCTTCGAATCGATTCCAGGGCTCGATGGTTGACAATATTGTACTACATATTATAAAACGAAGTGTCGTCTGTCTGTCTGTTCGCGATAAACTCAAAAAATACTGGACGGATTTCATGCGGTTTTCACAAATAGACAGAGTGACTTACGAGGAATGTTTATGTACTTATATAATTTGTTAAGGATTTATGCAAATCGCTTCAAATATGATGATAGTTTTTATACATGTTATAGGTTTGTGCTAGTGTTTGAGCACTGTCTCACCTGTTGGTATGTGTCGATGCGGTCGAAGATGGTCAGCAGTTGTTGGAAATGTCGGAAAAAGTTAGAGAGATATAACAAAATAACGCATGGTGGGATATTCCATTTTTATAGATGTACTAGCGACCCGCCCCGGCTTCGCACGAATAGAGCATATATGTCTGCATTTTTGCATCAGTTTAAATTGCGTCGAGTAGAATTTAACGCCTTAAACAATCATCGTCAAATTTCAACCAATTTACACAAAACCTCGACAAGTTATATAGCTAAACCTGCCTCATGAATCACGGTATCTGTAATAACCGCATGAAAATCCGTTCAGTATTTTTTGAGTTTATCGCGAACTCTTATTTTATATTTATTTTACACCAGCTGTGCCCGCGACTCGGCCGTGTGGAAGTCTTTGGGTAGCATTAACTAATAAGATACATGCATATCCCGACTACACCACACCGTACCACGCTACGCTAATCCCTCCTTCACCCCTCCCCTCACTTACCCTCCCCATCCCTTCCCCTCACTTCCACCTCCCCTTCCCTTCCCATCACTTCCACCTCCCCTCCCCTTCCCACCCCTCCCTCTCCCCTCCCCTCCCCTCCCCCTCATTTCCACGTCCCCTCCCCTCCCCGCCACTCCCCCTCCCTACTTGAGTGGCGACTCGAGTATTAGAAGTGTATTAGAGGCGCACGTTCCCAACAGTGTAATGTAAAGATGTACCTGGTCATATATTTCAGATACATTACTCGATGGCGGGCGCGGACAAGGAGCGCTCGGAGGCGGACAAGTCAGATCTGTACGAGACGCTGGACAAGCTGGAGCTGTACAACTGCGGCAAGTGCACCAAGACCTTCCGCAAACAGAAAGTGTGCGAGGCGCACGTGCGGGACGCGCACCCCGACACTAAGGTAACCTGCGGGACGATCCTTGTCCTACACTGGGTAGGGATGGATGTATCTCCCAGCCAACCTTTTGTTATTGTGTTGTAGTTGTTGGTTTCTTAACGATGTTTTTCCTTCACCGGACCACTGTGAAAAGCGCACATTCATTATTTGATACAAAATCCATTGGTGCACGGCGGGGATTGAACTCGGTACCTGCCATCAAAGCTGATCGTTCTCCCACTTATAGTCAGTATATCTCTGTCATCTTTTAGGTCAGTCATAGGTATAAGATATAGTATATAACAATTTAAAATACAATAACATATAGCAACTAACAGACAAAGCCTCATTTTTGGTAGCAAATTCAAGCGGAACATCGGTATAATATCCTGCTACCACCAGTGTGGAATGTGTTTAGCGAATCATAGTCAGTATATGTGCGTGTGTGTTACAGCTGGAAGACATGGGCGAGTTCAGCGAGCCGGAAGACCTGATGGCGGGCATCCAGGTGTGCGTGGAGGAGCCCTACGAGCACTCTCTGCCGCACCTCACCGTGCACGCCGGCACCGTCACGCAGGACCACTCCCGTCACTGGTACTGTACTGTACTGTACTGGTATTACTATGGCTGCTAAAAAGGCAAATAATAAAAACTTTATCATCATCATTATTATCAGCCAGTAGCAGTCCACTGCTGGACGTAGGCCTCCCCCAAGTTACGCCACTGAGCCAGATCTTCGGCTCTTTGTTTCCAGTCACTGCCCACTGCTTTGCGAATGTCGTCGCTCCACCTAGTCACAGGGCTTCCTACGCTACGTTTGCCGATTCGAGGTATCCACTCTAGAACCAGTCTGCCCCAACGGTTATCGGTCCTTGTTTTGACCCAGGAAAATCCTTTATGGATACCACTCGCCCGTGGAAGCGAGATGATTATGTGGGACTCGCTGCCTTAAAGGAAGGATACCGCACTAAAAACCTGGGGGTAGCCGTCATCCACCGTACTGGGGCAAGATGGGATCGCGCTATCATTTACCACCTTGCCCCGGTGGCAGACCCGAATGGGCCTCTGCCACTGTAGAGGGATAACCTTGCTCACCAAGGTTACCCCTCAACCGTCATGTGGGGTATTGCAAGCCGTTGAAGAGTCCCCCGACTCTCCAACAGTTACCCCACAATGACAGAGGAGTGTGGCTCGTCTTCTTGTCAAACTTACCACACCTTCTGTCCCTCTAATGACAGGTGTGCGAAGAGCAGACACCCTTACTCGCACACCGTCCACCGTCCGGCTCGCATCACCAAAGCATGCGAGCAGCCTTCTTACGGCCATTACCGGCCCCGCCACTTAGTCCGAGCATTATTCTCAGACCCACCACCGAGCCCGCCCTGCCCCGTCACACTGTGCTCTCTGCTGAATATCAGAGGGACACGCGGATTAGCAAACTGAAGTGGCAGTGGGCTGGTCATATCTGCCGTAGGACTGATAACCGTTGGGGTAGACTGGTTCTAGAGTGGAGACCACGAATCGGTAAACGTAGCGTAGGACGCCCTGTTACCAGGTGGAGCGACGACATTCGCAAAGCGGTGGGCAGTGACTGGAAACAAACAGCCGAAGATCGGGCTCAGTGGCATGACTTGGGAGAGGCCTATGTCCAGCAGTGGACTGATACCGGCTGATATGATGACGCGGAGGAGCCACTCACGTCGGAACTTTGCTATCGGTCGACAACTTAACCTAGTTGACTGGGAAAAGTTATCGGCCAATACCCAGGGTACACCACGAGGTGGTGTTCCGCACCCCACGATTATCGGTCCTACGGCAGATTGACCAGCCCACTGCCACTTCAGTTTGCTAATCCGCAGAGCTATGTCGACCACTTTAGTTCTCTGGCGAATTACTTCGTTCCGGATTCGATCCCGCAGAGAAACACCGAGCATAGCTCTTTCCATAGCTCGCTGAGCGACTTTAAATTGATAGACTAGTCGAACCGTGAGTGTCCACGTCTCGGCTCCGTATGTCAAGACAGGTAGGACGCACTGACTAAAGACTTTTGTCTTTAGGCACTGTGGTATAGGCGACGAGAATACTCGACAAAGTTTCCCAAATGTTGCCCAGCCCAGCTGAATTCTTCTCTGGATTTCCTTCTCGAAGTTGTGTTTCCTAGTTGGAGCATTTGCCCTAGGTAAACATACTGCGTAACAACTTCGAGTGGGATTCCATCTACGGCAATCGGTTCCGGAACAACGTGCTCTTGTACATGCATGACATTGGTCTTATCCAAATTAATCCGGAGACCGATGCGACGAGAAGAATCAGCTAGGCCATTCAACATCCTTTGTAGGTCCTGCAGCGTCTCTGCCATAATGACGATGTCATCTGCGAATCGTAAGTGAGAGATGTTGACGTTAATGTTGATGCCGCAATATTTCCAGTCCAGCGTCTTAAACATATCCTCTAAGCCACTCAGAGACGTTAGTGAACAGTTTCGGGGATATGACGTCCCCTGTCTCACTCCTCGACGCAGGTGGACATGTTTAGTTCGCTGGTTCTGTACTTGTACAGTCATCGTTGCGGCATTATGCGGACATCTTATTATCACTTCGATATATTATCTCCAGTCGACTTGGCAACGTTGTAAGGACTCCAGAACGGACCAGGTTTCGATTGAGTCCAAGGCCTTCTCGTAGTCCACAAATGCTAAGCATAGGGGGCGATTGTAACAAAAACTTAATTAAAATTAAAAGTGAGAGGGGATCCCAGTACAAGAATAATACACTTATTCTTCTGGCAAATTTTGTTCAATCGTATTAAATATTGTAGTGTGGTACGGAACCCTACGTGTGCGAGTCCGACTCGCACTTGGCCAGTTTATTTATTCATCGTAAGCGATCGTTTGACCTCCGACGTAGCACGCTGGCCTTAGAAGCCCTTCATTTTTGAATTCTTATTCTATACGAAGCGACTGGAGCCTCGAAGTGGGCTGCATATGAAGTGATGAAGATGGTGTGGAGTGTTGTCTGCCTTTTAAAAATAAACGTGTCCCTCAGGTACGCGCGCGCCGCGAGCCTGCCGAGAGACACGGACGCGCCGCTCAAGATACTCAAAGGTAGTTATTTCCTTCTGTGGATTTTTGTCTGTTATTTTTGTGTTTAACCCCCGATGGCAAGTAGAAAAAGTCTTGTAATTCAACGCGAAAAATATATGACCGTTTATGACGCATATTTTACGATTTCACAAGGGAATCAAAACCTATAGGGTAAGGTACTCCGTTAACCTAGAATCATGAAATTGGTCTTGCAGCACTTACATAGGAATAAATCTGAAAACCGTAAATATGTAGTAACATAAAAAGCAGAAGATGCAGTCCCTGCGAGCAAAAATGTGAGATTAAACCTAGTTACAACGTTGGTAACGTTCAAAATACGCTACGCGCCTCGGATGCGACCTTGAATTTGCGTCACAGAATACACTAATAGAAACTAGGAACTGCGTGTTGCGCACCGTAATGCACCGGAAGACCACGCGGCGAGTCTGTATCCACTCAGTCAGCTCGCGGGCCGTCATCTGTCTCTTACTGTAAGGTTGAATCGCGTGAGAAAACAGATAAAGAATAAAGTTAAGGCGTGCGTCCGATCGAGAGCGCACGTGACACCTGACACTGACACTGACTGAACTTGTAGCCGGCCGGCTCTTGCGTATGTACCTACTAATATTTTCATAGCTATAGCACGAAATGTTATGAAATATTATTCAATGTCATGATATATCACAAAATGTCATGAAATTTCATGAAATGTCATTTTATGTCATTAAATGTTACAATGTTACAAGAAAAGTCATGAAATGTCATACATTTTACAAGATGGCATTAAATGTCATTAAATATCTTGAAATGTCATCAAATGTAACGAAATGTCATCAAATGTCACGAAATGTCATAAAATGTAACAAAATGTCATTAAATTTCATAATATGTCATGAAATTTGTTTATGAAAATTATCGTGAGAATAACACATATAATTATTTAAAACGGCTTTACACTCACGGGTTAAGATGTCTGGTAGGCCTGACTCCTGTGAAAAAGGACATCAAAAATGTCCGAAACGTGTCGGAGTAATTTCGACATCTTAACCCGTGAGTGTAAAGCCGTTTTAAATAATTATATGTCATGAAATGTCCGAAATGTCATGAAATGTCACGAAATGTCATGTAATGTTATGAAATAAAAGAAAATAAAAAATCGAGATTGAACGGGTATCTACAAGGTAAGCGTGCCATATCGACCGCATCGTCACTGTCGCCGCTGACGGACAGAGTACGACATCTAGCGGCGATCAAGCGACACCCTCATTTTTAAACGAAACCATAGACGAAAATGTTGGCAGCAACAGCTGTCAAAATTCAAAATTCGACGCTTCACTTCACGCGATACCACCGTTGAACAACGTCTCATTTTTAAATACAAGGTACCTTTTTCGAAGTTCTTACTAAAATCCACATAACATTATGATAAACAAATCGAAGACCACCGTGCCGCCACATTGTTCCTTCTCGCCGGAGTTCGTCGTGCGATCGCGACATCGGAAAATTACGACTTAGCGCCTATATCGAAATCGCCTTTGCAACGGTCAAGTCTTCAACCTGTGTATCCTTTTATGTTCCTTTCCTTATACGATTTGTGCTAAAACCGAGTTTTTACACTCATAGGAAGTGAAATAGTTTTATATTTTGTGGATTTAACGATTTACATGTAAGTACCTACACCTATTTTTATTCATAAACGTATACGACTTTTTTCTATTTGTTACGTAGGTTTTCAAATGGTCGATGACGATAAACTAGGAGTGCCTTCTGCAGGATTGTCAGTTTCTCCTAATAGAGGTCAATCTAGTAGCCTTTCTGAGCTCAAAAAGCAAAGGGGCAACTTGCGAGGTCGGTTGACCCAGTTAAAAAAATACTTGGATACTTTCGTAGACGTTAGCCCATCCACAATTCAAATTCGGGAAATTAAATTCAGGATGCAGGCTGCCACAGAGCATTTTAAAGTGTTTAATAACATACAAAGTCGAATCGATTCATTTCTACCTGAATTTGAAGTAGATTCAAATTTCGAGTACATAGATTCATTTGACTCTTTATATTTTAACCTTCTGGCTGTTGCTGAAACTTGAGTCGAAAGTGGGGGGCTTGGTGACAATGCTAATTCAAAATGTAACGGTCATTCCTCCCGAAGTAACATAAAACTACCGGAGATCAAATTGCCCTTTTATCTGAGGTCATCACTCAAAGGTACTGCATTTGATGTGATAAGTGCATTGGAGTTTACGTCTTCCAATTACGAAATCGCGTGGAATTTACTATATAGCAGGTATCATAACCATCTAAAGGCATTATTTTCTATTCCTACTCTGAAACAAGAGTCTTATATGCAGATCAGGAAATTAATTGATACCGTGCTGAGAAACCTGCGAGCTCTAAAAACATTAAATGAACCAACCGAGTATTGGGATACGTTAATTATCTATTTGGTTGTATCCAAATTGGATTCAACTACAGAGCGCGATTGGGAAAATCATAAAGGTTCTAATCTAGTTGATCCTAACAAAAAATTAATGCTAGAAGACTTATTATCATTTCTGAGAAATAAGGCGGACATGTTAGACATGATAAACGCAAGTCATAACAAAGCACAATCTCAGCCTAAGCCAGTTATACATACAAGCGAAACGAAACCATCACAATATAACAAAAGCAACGTACATAGCTTTGTGTCACAAACGAATTCTAATCCTAAAATCAAATCGTCCTATAAAAATGGCAACAACACTAAGCGCACCGTTAATTGTCCGTCATGTAACGGTAATCATGCCCTATACATGTGTTTTAATTTCTTAAATTTATCAGTTCAAGATAGAATTAAATTCATAAACGATAAACGATTATGTCGCAATTGTTTACGCTCAGGACATTCTATTAATGAATGTTTATTCGGTTCCTGCAAACAATGCGAAAATAAGCACAATACTTTGCTTCATTTAAGCGGCACAAGTAATATAAACGACATATCTACGACTAATGAACGCGCGGGCGGGCGCATCTAATTTCAACATTACGTCTCAACACGGCCCTTCCACTTCTATGCATTATTTAGCTATAGATACCTACAGCACACTAGGAAGCGCGCTAAATAATAATCAGTCAGTGCAACCGGTTTTGCTATGCACGGCGCTCGTAGACATTGTAGACAGAGATAAGCTAGTTTACACAGCCCGGGCGTTGCTCGACAACGGTAGTCAACACAGCTTTATATCGGATTCGCTTAGGAAACGATTAAATGCGTCTTCAATACAGTCCACTATACGTATATCAGGCGTCGCACAATCGGTGACGCAATCAAACGTATCATGCGAAATTATCCTACGTTCTAAAGTAAACGATTACCATAGAAAGGTGCAATGTTTTGTGTTGCAGTGTATTACAGCCAGTTTACCGTCTACAAACATTGATACTGATCTTATACGGCTACCAAATAACTTCCAGCTTGCTGATCCTACTTATCATATTCCGTCGGATATCGATATATTAATTAGGTGCGGATCTATTTTGGGAAATTATAGACGAAACTAAAATTCGATTAAAAAACGGGCCATACCTACAGAACTCGAAATTAGGGTGGTTACTCACGGGGACATTATACACAAACGGATTAAATAATAATTACAATTCCGCTACTTGTAATTTTACCCAAACGATAGATGAAAATCTTAAACGCTTTTGGGAACTAGAAAACGTACCGGAAATGCGAAACTTTCTCACGCATGACGAGCGATTGTGTGAAGAATTATTTTCAATAACGACTAAACGAGAAGCCGATGGTAGGTTTTCTGTTCGAATACCACTCAAGGAGTCACCAGAAGCGTTGGGTGATTCATACAATTTAGTGAAAAATAGATTTCTCTCGTTAGAACGAAAATTGGAACGTTCTACCGAGTATAAACGCATGTACTGTGACTTTATGAATGAATACGAGGCTTTAGGTCATATGAGTCCTTTAGATAAAGTCGACAGCCCGCACTATTTTCTACCGCATCATGGAGTATTTAAAGAAAATAGTAACACGACTAAGTTACGGGTAGTGTTTAACGCGAGCGCGGTTACTTCGTCCGAAAAATCACTTAATGATATTCAGTTACCGGGACCAGCTCTTCAAAACGACATTTTTTCTATTCTTTTACGCTTTCGGCAACATAAATACGTAGCATGCGCCGACGTAGAAAAAATGTTTCGACAAGTATTAGTACAAGCCGATCAAAGAGCGCTACAACTTGTCCTTTGGAGAGATAAACCGATTGATCCTCTGAAAGTTTATCAGCTTAATACGGTGACGTACGGCACTGCGTCTGCGCCATACCTAAGTATGCGCTGTATACGACAGCTGGCGATAGACTGTGACGATGATACTATAGCACGCGTAATCACCGAAGATATATTTGTAGACGATTTAATAACCGGAAGTGATGATTATTCAGAGTTATTAGTAGTAGTAGTATTAGTAGTTAGGTAAGGTTTTGAAATCGGGTTGCTTTTCGCTTCGTAAGTGGACTTTCAACTCAGACGTATCAGAGAGTGCACCTGTAGATTTGTTTGTCGGCGAACATACGCAAAACAAAACGCTAGGTATAGGTTGGCATAACGATAGGTATGAGCTGTATTACACTGCGAAGGTCGATGAGTTTTCGAGCGTTTCGAAATTAACTAAACGAGTGATGTTATCGATTATTTCACAAATATACGATCCGCTAGGTTTACTTTCCCCTGTAATTATTTTATCGAAAGTTTTATTACAGAAGTTGTGGCTAAGTAAACTCGATTGGGACACTCCTGTGTCATCAGATATTGCGGTAACATGGAATAAGTTCACCGGAACTTTGACATGTTTAAACTAATTAAAAATTGCTCGTCACGTTTTAAGCGATAACGTACAACATACAATTTTGAGCATTTTCGTAGATGCATCCATTACTAGTTACGGAGCGTGCGCTTACATCAGTTCTTATGATGACCATTCCGACAAAGTCACGGTCAAACTTCTCTGTGCTAAGAGCAAGGTAGCACCTTTAAAATCGATTAGCATACCTAGGCTAGAACTTAGCTCTGCGCTAGTAGGTGCGAGACTTTATAAAAAATAATCGAATCATTACGATTAACTTTCACCGAACCATAGTCATTGGTTGGCTCAGCATGTCTCCACATTTATTAAAAACGTTTGTTCAAAATTGAGTCACGGAAATAAACGAGCTTACAGGCGATTCTAGATGGCATCATGTCTTAAGTAAAGACAATCCAGCTGAACTATTGTTTAGAGGGCTTTCAGCTGACTCATTAGTGAGCTCTAAACTTTGGTGGAACGGTCCGTGTTATATGCAAAATCGTGAATTTTATAATGAATTATTTAATGATAATAATCGAAATAATGCAATTAATGTGAATAATTTACCGGAACTAAAATCGAATATAACCAATCTTGTTTGTGTTCGTCCGTGCGACTTCATACATTTTGATAAATATTCGTCTGTCAATAAACTTAAACGAGTATGGGCTTACGTATTGCGTTTTATTGCTAATCTGCGCAAAGTCAGGGGGCGCTCTGATGTTTTGAAGCGAGAAACCGGTCCGTTGACGGTGGACGAGTTGAATGCATCACAGTGCTTAATAGTTAAGTCCGCTCAGAGACAATCGTTCCCTGATATTTACGAGTGCTTATTAAATAACTTGCCGATAAAAACAAGCCCGAAGAAAATGAATCGTGTTTCAGGTTCAAACGTATTTTTAGACGAAAATAAATTAATTCGTTCTGGAGGTAGACTTTGCAATTCTACCAACTTTGATTATAATAAAAAACATCCGATTATTTTGTGCAGTAAACACCAGTTTTCAGTGCTACGAGGGTCATTCAACAAGTACTTAGCCTCATCGCCCAATGGCACTGCGATTACAAAAAATTTTTACCATAGTACAGTGCAAGGTTTTTGAAGCCTATTGTCAAAGTTTTAAACAATGACCTCTATTAGTTTTGTTTAAATAGCCTTTGAAAGCGAACGTGTCGGTCAGTTTAACAAAAATGGAAAAAGAGCAGTATCGTTCGGTGATTCGATTTTTATTTTTGGAAGGGAAAACGCGCAGTGAAATTAAAAATCGCTTGGATGCTGTGTACAGTGACTCTTCTCCTTCGATGGCAACCGTCAAGAATTGGTTTAACGAGTTTGCTCGTGGCCGCAAGTCGGTTTTTGATGAGCCACGCCCAGGTGCCCCGAAAACGGCTACTACGGAGGAAAACATAAAAAAAATCCACGATCTCGTGTTGGCAGACCGCCGATTGAAGGTTCGCGAGATAGCTGACACTGTGGGCATTGCAGAAGGAACGGTGCATCATATTCTCCACGAACTGGGCATGAGAAAGCTGTCAGCGCGATGGGTGCCGCGTTTGCTCACACTGGACAACAACCACGACAACGCGCCGGCTCACACCTCTGCCGTCGCCATGGCCAAATTATTCGAATTGCGCTACGAATTGCTGCCCCATCCACCTTACTCTCCAGACTTGGCCCCCTGTTACTTCTTTTTGTTTCCAAACCTGAAAAAGTCACTCGCCGGAAAAAGATTTGGGTGAATGAGGAGGTCATCACCGCCACGGAGGCCTATTTTGCAGACTTCAGGAAAACGTATTTTTTAGACGGGTTAAAAAAGTTGGAGCATCGCTGGGCCAAGTGTATTGAGTTAAAAGGAGATTATGTAGAAAAATAAATCGGCACTTTTCGAAAATTTTCGTTTTTCTTTTGTAGGCTAAGTATTTATTGAACGACCCTCGTATTGATAAGACATGAACATATGCGATTACTCCACGCGGATCCTCAACTTCTTCTTTCCAGTTTGCGCGAAACCTGGTGGATATTGAATGCGAGAAATTTATCACGGAAAATAGTGCGCGAGTGTGTTATGTGTTCGCGCATGAAGGGGAAGACGTTATCTCCGATCATGGGTAACTTGCCATCTGAACGTTTGGACCCTGGATTTTCCTTCATGCGGACGGGGGTGGATCTGGGAGGTCCGCTGATGATGCTAAATCGAATGGGGAGAGGATCACGGTTAGTGAAATGTTACGTGTGTCTTTTCGTTTGTTTCCTTACGCGGGCAATTCATTTAGAGCTTGTTACCAGTCTGTCAACTGACGATTTTATTTTAGCACTTAAGCGATTTATTAGTCGAAGGGGAAAACCCTTTCACTTTATTCTGATAACGGCAGAAATTTTGTTGGAGCTTCTAGGGAGCTAAATTCATTCTTAAACGATAATAATAAACAAATATTATGTTTCTTTGAAGTGTTTCACACTTTATATTTTTGTATATATATTTGGCAAAGCACCGGAACATGTTATTCCGGAGGTTGCGGGTTCAAGTCCCGTCGGTACGATGAAATTTTGGATTGTGTTTAACAATTTACAATAAACAAATAGTTGAATTATTCGCCAACGACGGCATTCAATTTCATTTTATTCCACCATACTCACCCCATTTTGGAGGCCTATGGGAGAGTGGGATAAAGTCGTGTAAACACTTTCTTCGGCGTAGTGTTGCAAATGCGAATTTGACATACGAGGAGTTGAGCACGGTTTTGGCACAAATCGAAGCCATCCTTAATTCCCGTCCCATGTCTCCCTTATCTTCTGATCCTTCTGACCTCACTCCGCTGACCCCAGCCCATTTCCTCATCGGCCGACCGTTCACTACATCGCCTGAGAGAGACTTGGTAGATATGGCTACTTCTCGTCTGACGCGCTATCATCGAATTGAGCGGCTGCGCCAACTCTTTTGGAAACGATGGTCCAGAGAATATGTCTCGGAGCTTCAGCAGAGGACGAAGTGGAAGACGAAGCAGAGTGACATCACTTTGGGGAGCATGGTGCTCATCAAGGACGACAACTTGCCGCCTCTCAAATGGCGGTTGGGACGCGTCGTCAAAATATTCCCGGGTGCTGATGGAGTCTCCCGCGTCGCTGATATTCGCACTGCAACAGGGGTCAACAGAAGGGCATTCTCCAAGATCTGCCCCTTGCCTCTGCAGCCGGAAGAGGCTGGAGACGCCCGACACCTCATACGTATATGATGATCTTGGAAGCAGCTTCCAAGGCCGGGGGCATGTCGCCGCTCACGGACAGAGTACGACATCTAGCGGCGATCAAGCGACACCCTCATTTTTAAACGAAACCATAGACGAAAATGTTGGCAGCAACAGCTGTCAAAATTCAAAATTCGACGCTTCACTTCACGCGATACCACCGTTGAACAACGTCTCATTTTTAAATACAAGGTACCTTTTTCGAAGTTCTTACTAAAATCCACATAACATTGTGATAAACAAATCGAAGACCACCGTGCCGCCACAGTCACTTAACATCAGGTGAGACAGTGGTCAAATTCTTGCCTATCCAGCTTTAAAAAAAATGTCATTAAATGTCAAGTAATTTCATTGAGCCTCCTTAGACCGGGCACTATAGAAGAACATTCATAAGCCAAAAATTAAAAAAAAATACTTTCCCGCCCTAGGGCAGAAACGACCTACTCTGCGCGCACTTATCGAGGAACAAACCATCACTTTTGCCTACACTAATAAACAGTTACGTGAACGGTTTGACCAGATGTCCAATGTTCTATATATATATATATAGCTATTCTTCGTTGGATATATCATGACATGGTAGTACTACATCCAAAGCAGAGATGGCGCTTTTGGCGATAATATAAAGGGGAGAAATTTTGGAAAATATATAATTCCCGAAGATTTTCCACTTTTTCGACTGAAGCACATAGTCACTTTGTAAAAAGCACAAGTTTTTAGCACTGGTGTTGTTATTGCTAGAGGTAGATGCACTCGTCGTGGATCTTCTAGTAACGATCAGCTTCATGTTGACGATATATTTTGTGTTATCTTCTCCTGATTATTGGATCCTTGAAATTATATGTGCACTGGTAAACGTCAAGGTTTAGGCGAGGAATAGTACCGAATTTATCAGCAATAAATAGCAAAATATAATGAAATTAAAAATAAATAAACACAGCGGAATGTTACGTAGGCGAGACCTACCTGCTTACAACTATAAGGCTGAGTTGCATCATCTTACTTTAACCGTAACTATAAATATTAACCTGTGATTTTATATGGAGTTTGACAGATTTTTGACGTTTGTTATAGCTGACGTAAGATGGTGCAACTCAGCCTAAGACCTTAGTGTGTCATGTTAGTAATTAAATTATCAGGGATAGGGTAGGAAGCAAACAAGCCAGGGTTCGGACAAGACAACATCAGCCGAGTCTACTAATGTACAGTAATAAAGTATAAGTTTTCAGTTTCATTTTTTTTGTTTATTTTGTTATGATTATTACGTTTATTTTGTATTATATAGTACAACGTCAATGATAAGTGTTCTGTGGCCACATGATGAACTAACAACTTCAACCACAAATTGAGTCTTGTCGGCACTTCTTCGGCATTTCTCGTCTTGCACGAGAATCGGCACATAATAGCGTCTTGCCGCGAATTTTATATACACACAGCACTCTCTACCCACTTTGAAATACAAACGAATTACAAGAGATACTGAAGGAGACAAGAAAAAAAATTTACAAATAAATACCAAAAAATAAATTCCTGGGATATATATATATATATATATATATATATATATATTATATACTTTTTTCCTTAAGTAAATTAATCTAGGAAATAATTTTGAAAAACTCGTATGTCTGGATTTGTCCAAGCCCGTCAATGTCCTTTACTCTTACAAACGTATTATTTACGGTCGCTGCATTTACAGTGTCTAGGCTTCTAGGCATCGGTCTAGGGCTCGGAACTGCAAAGTAAACTTTGTATATTAACCTAGTTTGACAATTTTTTACGAAAGTGACGGTGCGCGAGTCCAACTCGCACTTGACCCGTTTTTTTTTATCAAACGACATATTTATGGTTTTCAGATTTATAATAAGTGCTGCGAGACCTTTCCACACTTGATCCTAAGTCAACCGGAAGTACCCAATAGCTTTTGATTATCTTATGAAATCGCAAAATATGCGACATAAACGGTCATATCTTTTGATCGCGTTGACATACAAGTTAAATTTTTTCACAGCCAAAAGATCCCGTAGACCCGAGAATTTTATATAAGTTTCAACTTTCAACGCGTTCCTGAGAAAAAGGGTCTAGACAGACGGACAGTACAGACAGACTGAAAACCAAGTGGTATTATAACGGTTGTTTTTTTCCTTTTGATGTAGGAGCCTCAAAAAGTGTAGTGACACTTAAAGAAACATAGTAAAGATATATGTTACAATTATCTGATAGTTGTCCGATAATTTTCATGATAATTATCATGAAAATAATTATTTTAATAATGTCGAGTCAGGTACGATATGACTTATGACTAACAATTTTGGTTTTACCATTCATCGTTGCGCAAATATTTTTTTATTTTACTATTGAGATACGTAATACAAAAAGTAATCAATATCACGTGTCGTTTACAGAGGAAGTCCTCCAGCGAATGTTTGAAAGCGAAGTGACAGAGAACTCCAGTTTCGGCGAGAACATAATACCCGAGCACGAGGTGGTCGTGCCCGAGCACGAGCGCGACGTGCACTCACACACTCACGCGCACAGCTTAGACGACACCCACAGTCACACGCACGAACACACCGACGAACATATCACCCACGACGACCTGCGGATAGAACACGAAGATGTGCATGAACATACGCACCACGAACACGGTCAAGCGCACGACGGACACGGTCAAACTCAGAGCGAACACGGTCACTGCCTGAATGAAGACGAGCTGCGATATTGCGGACACGATGACAGCGAGCACGGTCGAGGTCGAGGTGACAGTGATCACGAGCACGATCAAGGTGACAGCGAGCGAGAGCACGGCCGAGGGCGCAGTGTGCGGAGCGAGGGGAGCGCGCCAGAAGTCGACGAGAGCCGCAACGACTTGAGCCAGGAGTACGACGGAGATCACGGTCAGCCGCCGCTGAGACAGGACGCCGTTCTTGGCGAAAAGGTACACATCATATATTAACTTAAATCAAATGAACTTGCAAGTGTATTTTTTATTGCTGCGCAGTTCTCGTGCCGGCAGTGCTCGCGCGTGTTCCCGCACCGCAACAGTCTGCTGTACCACGCGCTGTACATAGTGTTCAGATATGTCATGTATTGGTCGCAGGTGAAGCAGTTCTCGTGCCGGCAGTGCTCGCGCGTGTTCCCGCACCGCAACAGTCTGCTGTACCACGCGCTGTCGCACGGCGGCCGGCAGCACGCCTGTACGACCTGCGGCAAGTTCTTCTACACCAGAAACGCGCTCAAGGTAACCGCTCGCTTGCACACGATTGCACCCTGCGGAGATACCTAAGTTTCCTTAGTATCTTATTCTTATTGTCCATATTGCATATCTCTGTACAAAATGTCGAACGGTTTAGTGAGTTATATCGTATAAACTAGCGTTTGACTACTATCTCACCTCTCGGTAAGTGATGATGCGGTCGAGAAGGGCAGCACCCTAGGCCTATAATGGGAACTGGCTCTCAAGGATAGCTGCCGGAACACAGTAATGTTTAGTGACAGACTTTCTAACTTGAAGGTGGTAGCCGGCCAGGCGGACACTAGGTAGTGTCCTACCACCATGCGGGGGTTGGTGATTTCTTAACGATGTTTTTCGTTCACCGGAGAGCCACTGTGAAAAGCGCACATAACCATTCTCCCACTACGGCACTGGGCCCTCTAGAAATGAGTACTGCGGTGACACTTCTCACTGTGTTGCTCACCCCGGTAATGTGATGACACGGTGCTGTATGCGAAGTGTGCACTGTGCAGGTGCACCGGCGCGTACACAACGACGACCGGCCGTACAAGTGCGACGTGTGCCACAAGGAGTTCAAGCAGTGGAGCGACCTCAGCTACCACAAACTGTCGCTGCACTCGGACAAGGTACGTCACACAGACGCAGACTCGCTTCATTTATTAAGTACGCTATATCTGTCGAGCTATTGTCGTGATTATATTTACAAGGGTTAATTAAGGCAAATTAAGAATTCGTTATATTTATATATTAGGTCGTAAGTAAGATTGCATAGGTCATAGGTCGCGCACTGTTTAGACTCCAGGGTAACACACTCCTCGGTCTCGCGTCCTCTAGGTGGTCCAGGTGCTTCGTCGTTCTGATATCGACGGTTGAGATGGCTCTGGCTCTCAGTATCGAGACCCTAAAGTTGAAAGAATAAATCCAGGGAGTGTTCCTGGAATCGTACCGAACGCAGTGGTTACGACCTTTAACTAACAGGATTTAAGAAAGACCTAAGGGTTATGAGGCACTCCAGGGGAAGAGATGGCCAAGGTGGCAGTTCCAAAGTTCAGCAGCGGCTAGGCGGCTATTTACAGTTAACTATGTATCTATAATAGTATTATACGATACGTGTGACATAAGTAGTCTTGTTATTGCACGGCGTGAGCGCAGCGAGGGTGCTACGTCGCGCAATAATAAACAACATTTTATAGCTGTCAGTGTGACATAAACCCGCACTTTACTCTTGCTACCTCGCTGCGCTCGGGTGCCAACTTCACGCCGTGCAATAATCTTCTATTTGACGGAAAAGCGTGCGTATAGTGCGGGTTTAGGTCACACTGTGCTATAAATATTTTATATTTTATATCTACTAAGTACTTTATGGAAATGGCCAAATAACATAATAACTACGGCGAGGCACATAATTGCAGTAATAAGTAAATTACTAAATACAAAAATAAGGGGTAGTGGGGTTGCAACGGTTATTTTTAACTCGACTCGAGTTTACTCAATAAAACCACAAAAATACATTCACAAGCTTAAAACACTGCGTATAATTTATTTTCACAACTCACCTAGTACGGGAACACGGAGAAACACTTAGACCATTCAAAAAGGACGAGCCTCGCATTGCATTTCTCTAGCAAACAGTTCTGTCATTTTATGCGGGGGGAAGACAAAGGCACACATTGAAACGATCGCAACACACATAAAAGTTCTTTGTGTTGTCATAAACGCATACATGTACAAATCTTCAACACTAGTTGAAGACAGCGTAATTACGCACATGTTATACGCACATTACGCACACAAAGACAACTCACACAATTTGAAAATACAAGAAAATGCCATATCATAGTTGAAGTTTTCCTCATGATCTATCATAATTTACTGAAATTTGTGAAAATATACATGTTATTTTTTTAGTATTACATTGGATTATTACAAAATCTTTGAAATTATAATAATTAAACAGTACCACATTGACGACTTGTTAGACTAACGGTGGTCGAAATAAGATTTTAGTTTTTAAGTTATGAAAATTGTGTTGTAAACTTTCACTATTTCACTTAATCCTGATCGCTAAAAATGCTTCAACATAATATATAAATGATGTACATATATCTCAAATGTTTACTTGTTTTCTAATCTTAACTCACCCTAGATCTTGGGAGAAAAAATACTGGTATCTACTGCACAAAAGGGTTACTTTCTTAGGGATAGATAAATATCGATACTTTGGTATCGATATTTTCACTAGACATACTAGATTTGAACATTAGCGATCTAACAAAATTGGGATCTGGTGGATGTGGAATAATGACGCAATTATAAGTTTAATTTGTTTATTTTACATAAAAATAAGCAAAGATCAGTCACTTGTCAAAGTCGTTTGCGCCATTTTGTCGAGACGTATAGTGAAAGGGTGTTCTATTTTACGAGTATATATTTTCAACCAAGTTTATCCATGAAATTGAAAGCGGCTATGTTTTATTACAAACTTTTATTTCACTTGAAATATATGTGTGTTTGTATGTATGTATGGTACGAGTATGTATGTTCGGGTGGAATCTTGGAAGCTAAATTAGACCCACTTCCCAATGTCCGATTGGACTCAAATTTGGTGTACTTATGTATCTTCGGTGACAAAAAAATGACATGGTACCATATCATGGAGCTGGTTTGATGATGGAGACGGAAGGTGTCAACGGCATCTCTGTGATAAAAGAATATAACCTCACAGAGTTTTGACTTGTTTGATTCGTCTTGAAGAGAACTTTACACCTTGATGAAATTTATTGTAAATGATGATTGATGATTGTAAAATTTATATGAATATTCAAGTTATTGTATGTATTATTGTTATGTCTATATTACAACGGGGCACAGCTAGTCTAATATAAAAAAAAAATGTCACGAAATGTCATAAATATCACGAAATGTCATAAAATATCTCGTAATGTCATGAAATGTCATGAAACATCATGAAATGTCAAGTCAAATGTCATATTATATTCATATTCAATGAATATTCATATTCAATTAATATTCATATTAACCTTTTTTATCTGACAGATGTACAACAAAAGAGCAATAAATTAGTTAATAAAATATTATGTTTCTTCGAAGTGTTTCACACTTTATATTTTTGTAAATTGTTAAACACGATCCAAAATTTCATCGTACCGACGGGACTTGAACCCGCAACCTCCGGAATAACATGTTCCGGTGCTTTGCCAATTAAGCCACGGTGCGAAGTATCGTTACGACGAAATTAGTGGATTGCATTTGTTAACCCAATTATGCATTGGTGGCGCCATCTATGACTACTTATAACGTAAGTTAATCATTCGGAAGAATACATTACAGTTTTCAAATCCGACGAGAGATGTTGCACTGCGTAAATCAAATATTATGTTTCTTCGAAGTGTTTCACACTTTATATTTTTGTAAATTGTTAAACACAATCCAAAATTTCTGTATGTATTTCAAATTATCCTGAATATTAATACTACCGATTAGTATAATAAAATAAAGAGTGTTTATTTTTTTTAATTTTAGTTGTTTCGAGTCCCGGGCGAAGCAAACGAGTTTTAAAAAATCTTTTAATGCAGATTTGTTTCTTTTCAAATATAAAGGAATGTCTCCTTTAAGTAAAATGAGCTAGCTTGAGGATTTAAAGTAGTTTCCCTCCAGGGCCTGAGTTTAATTTCCACACTGTATACATGAATAACAATTATAATCATATTTTCGACCGACTGAATCAAAGGTAACTTTTATCGATATCGACACTGAGTAATATGTACAGATTATCTCATCTCTATAGGTAGCTCAAATATAGACTCTATTGGTGTACTATTACGGTTCAAAGTAAAAACGCCAAGCAGCGTTAGAAGAAGAAGAAGAAGAAGAAGAAGTAAATCATAGATAATACAATCTGTTTCATAAAATCGATTATAGAATCGATGTCCTATAACCTCAACTTTAAGAAACAGTTTTTAATTATAGTATTAAAAATAATCAAAAATTACACATAAAGATGGGGTTACATTTCATATGTGAGTGTTACATATGAAATGTAACCCCATCTTTTTGCAGATTTGAGGTTTTTGATTTTTTGTCACACACGTTAACTGCACAGGTTGGCATTTTTGAGGAGCTCCTCGCACGGCGATAACGATACCGAGACTGGTAAACATCGATTATTGAACTAGTTTTTATAAACGCGTTAGACTGGTTAGTCTTGTACCTTGGCAGAGGGGTATGCTCATACGGGGCTTGTCCTTTTTGTATGGTCTAAGGAGAAACACTATTATTGTTATATACCGGCTGTAATTCAGGTACCTTTAGTCGAATTTTCTCGACCTAGGTTTCGAGCGAGTCAGTCGCTCTTCCTCGGAAGTGAGGTCACGCGGTGAGATCGCGATGTTCACAGTGACCTCACTCCCGAGGAAGAGCGACTGACTCGCTCGAAACCTAGGTCGAGAAAATTCGACTAAAGGTACGTGAATTACAGCCGGTATATAACAATAATAATGTTACAAATTCACGATAATTTTAAAATTAAAACGGAGAAACACTTATAAAATTAATAACGTGATATTTTGTTTTGATAAATTTAAGATCGCATTTGATAGATAGGTGCGCCGGCGATCGCGACGCAATCATGCGCTCGCTCGGGGGAGGGTCGGCGTCGTCGGCCGGCTTCTCCACCGCGGCCGAACGATCCATACAGCGCGCGTCATTCATTACTGTATAAAATAATCGTACTGTCCTGCAGTTCATTTATTTATTATTAGTATTTATTTGTTTTTAAGCTTAGATTTAATTTTAATGTAAATAGTTCATTATTGTCATAATTAACTATTTACATTAAAATTAAATTATTATTATTATAAGGTAAGTAAATAGATTGTGTAAATAGATATAAGAATAAAATTATGATTACGAGCTTTTGTAACGCTACGTTACACTATCCAGCCGTTTTCATTTACAAGAAACAAATGTTTCGCTACAACTCGCTTGGTGGGTTTTGATGTGAACCTACTGAGATGTCCCCGTCGAAAACGTCAAAGCGAATCTTTGTTTATTATTTATATCGAACATATTTATCATAGCGATTGTCATCGAAGATAACAAATGTAAAATATCTAATGAATTAAAGATGTATCTAGACGTCGATAGAAAACGAATGAAAAGAAAACGCGGTGTTGTGTGAGGTGTGATTTATTCGTTATGACAGATCGCCGCGTTCATTTGATTTTTAAGCCATCTGTTGAGTCTCCAGAAACTAAAATGTTGTTTTTATGATGCCGTACCTCAAAAGGAAAAAAGGAACCGTTATAGTATCACTTTGTCGTCCATCCCTTTTTCCGCCTACCAAAAATTGCGGTCGTCAAACTGGTAACGCCGAACCCAAAAATGTCCTTAAATTTAGTATTATAAGGAAGACGATGTAAAATAAAACACTCGCTCGGTTGAAGTCAGTCGAATCAATTTATTGCAAGGTCGGTAGTACAGAAAACATTCGGAACATACTCGCTCGGTTGAAGTCAGTCGAATCAATTTATTGCAAGGTCGGTAGTACAGAAAACATTCGGAACATACTCGCTCGGTTGAAGTCAGTCGAATCAATTTATTGCAAGGTCGGTAGTACAGAAAACATTCGGAACATACTCGCTCGGTTGAAGTCAGTCGAATCAATTTATTGCAAGGTCGGTAGTACAGAAAACATTCGGAACATACTCGCTCGGTTGAAGTCAGTCGAATCAATTTATTGCAAGGTCGGTAGTACAGAAAACATTCGGAACATACTCGCTCGGTTGAAGTCAGTCGAATCAATTTATTGCAAGGTCGGTAGTACAGAAAACATTCGGAACATACTCGCTCGGTTGAAGTCAGTCGAATCAATTTATTGCAAGGTCGGTAGTACAGAAAACATTCGGAACACCCTCATTTTTTGTATAAAATAAAAATATTGCTTGAACCTTGTCTAGGCACCGACATATCGATTTATAAAATATAAATAAATAAGTTTCGATACTTAACACAAACATTTTTAAATAAGTCAAGGAATTGGTGTGCCAATTTTCGTTAAAATTGGTTGAAAAATACGACCTGTAGCGAGAACAGACAGCAAACTTTTTGGCCAATCTCACAACTGAGACACCTTGCTCACTCGGTCAAAAAAATAAGAACTCCTTCGTTTTAGAAATCGGTTGAAAACACGAAGACTTCCTCGACCTTGGCAAAGTTGATACAAGCGTTTTCAGTCCGGGAAGTTTAATGTCAGAGATGCAGTTCGCTCTGGTCGCCCTCATGCGGATACATTTTAAGCCATTTTATTTTTAAAACAAAAAGTGTAGGTAATAGGTTTTGTTTGGGCCCACCTTACGTGGCAGGTATTTCGCTGTTATTGCATCTTACATCACAATGAGCGCGCTGTTACAGAAACACTTCAAGTGCGAGTACTGCGGCAAGGAGTTCGCGCGCAAGTACTCGTTGAACATCCACGTGCGAATACACACGGGAGAACGTAACTACCGCTGCGAAGTGTGCGGCATGACCTTCCGCGCCTCCTCCTACCGCAAGATGCACATGCGGACACACACGGGTGCGTATACATCACTGACACGTGTCTGACCTACGAATACGTACAATAGGGAAGACGCAATGTTATTCATTTTGTCTATACACTCGTGGACTAATAATACGGGTCAGTACGAAACATTACAATAACTCTCAAAATAATAGAGCTAGCGACATGAATTAAACTGTATGTTGTAGATAGTTTGTACTAAATGTTGGAAAAGTTTATTTATTAAAATTACATTTAAAAAAAATATCAACATGTTTTGCGTTGAAAAATTAAATGACACAACCTCATATATCACACAAAGACGAAATTTAAAACCAATTTAATACTTCGTATTGCCTCCACGGGCTCTTCTTACGGCTGCCAGGCGATTGGGCATGCTGTTTATTAAGTTTCTTATGGGATGTTGCGGGATATTGTTCCATTCTTCCACCAACGCATGTTTCAGGTCTCTAAGTGTAGCCGGGGCGGGGTTTCGACTTGTTACCCACCTCCCGAGCACGTCTCAAGCGTGCTTAATCGGATTTAAATCCGGGCTTCTCGAAGCCCAGTCCATGCAATTGATGCCAACGTCTTGAAGATACTCATTAATAATTCGAGCTGTATGTGGCCTAGCATCGTCATGCATAAATATGGAGTTTTCACCCATATTAATCAAGTATGTGCCGACATGCTCATTGAGGATCTTTTCTACATATCTTGCACTAGTTAGCGTACCATTTTCTATGAGCGCTAACTCCGTGCGACACTCTGAAGATATTTCAGCCCAAACCATAATGGATCCACCAGCGAACAATACTTTTTTTTCTTCTAAACACGCTTGAATAAAACGTTCCCCTGGCCGTCGGTGACTCTTCGCTGCCCATCCTGAGCACATCTGTGCTGTATGCAGGATAATGTGACAGATTAATGTTTTCTGATGAATCCAGATTTATGCTGAATGCATTAATCTGGATTCATCAGAAAACATTACTCTTGCCTACTCTTCGTCTCCCCATTGTGCATGTTCGCGGGCGATACGTAATCTTGCTACTCGATGTTCCCTTGCAAGTTTTGAGCCATTTGCGGGTCTATGTGGTGTCCAATGAATTTGGCGAAGCCGCCGTCTCACAGTCCGGTGGCTAAGGTCGTCTCTTCGGCTCATTTGTTACTTCAACTGACGTGAGGTGTGGATATCGGAGCATGGTCGTAACAATAAATCGATCCTCTTGAGCAGTAGTACACCTCGGTTTGCCGGCTCCTGGTCTTATATTACTAATGTTGTGCCCAGTCTCTCGGAAACGTTGAACGACTCTTTATACCGTAGAAAGTGACACACGCCTGTTAATCTGGCGGTACTTCTCTGACTTCTGCCTTCTTCCAGCATAGTGACGATTGAAGTACTTTCTCCTGATGTTAGCGACATGATAGTAATTCAATGATGACCGTGAAAGACGATGATGACTGCTTTTTATCATTTTGATTTGACAGATTGAAAACAAAAGTGAGAAAACAAGGAAAAGTAAAACATATGTGATTTGAGTTTATTACCAAGCTCGAAGTTTTATTGATTTTTATTTTTTTAAATACGTGTACCTTATAACATTTAAGGTACTAACTATGTCATACCATATTACATACATGTAAAGAAAAATATAGTTTTCTTTAATTTGAATATCCCCGCTTAGCAAGCGCCATCGTGGCAGTCGCCAACATAATATATCGATAGTGTTTCTAATTTTGTAATCTGTGGTCGATATATAACCTATGGAACATCTAATGGTTAGATGTAGTTGACAGATCAGATTGATTAGATTCTAATCAATCTGATCTGTCGTAGGCAACTATTTATTTACTAAATAATTTTGTTACAAATTACAATAAAAAGACAATTACTAAAGTGTTTTTGGAATCGACATTGTGATTAATAACATTAAATGTCGTTTCTTTTATTACAGGTAAAGCTATATTATTTATTAGATACTTACTGTTAGTTACCTTCTATGTGTAAATATTGTACTCATAGGAATAAATATCTTTTAATACAGAGACACTCTATTGTGTTTTGATTCACCGTGTCGTCATATTTACACAAAAACGGTACTTTATATACATTGTATGTATGTATCACGTCTTTTTCCCGTTGTGGTAGGCAGAGATTACTTTTTTTTTTTACTAATATTCCATGCACAACATTAATTTGCAAGATACAGATGATTCCGTCACTGACCCGTATTATTAGTCCACGGGTGTATTTTAAAGCACAACGTGTAGAATAGTATAGTACAAGCATCAACTACAAAATGTGTAACTATTCATTAATATAATGAGCGAATCGAGGATAGAACCTTTCCACTAGGAAGGTGGAACACGTGTTTCAGGTGAGACGAGTGACATCTTAGTATAATATGAGCGTGGACGCGGCATGTTGCAGGCGACCGGCCCCACAAGTGTTCGATATGCGAGAAGTCGTTCCGGTCCGCGTTCGACCTGCGGCGGCACTCGATCGTGCACGAGCGGCTCGCGCCCGACGTGAAGCCCGAGCCCGAGCCCGAGCCGCCGGCCGCCCGCGCCGAGCCCGCCGACCCCGGCGACGACAAGCCGGCCCCGCCCAAGCGCATCAAGCGGGTCGCGCTCGCGTCCACCGCGCGCCCGCCCGCGCCGCCCCCCACCACCAAGACGAAGAGATCGTCCAGGAAGGGCGCGCCCAACGTGACCGTGGAGGGGCGCGCCGACCTCGAGCACGCCGACTTGAAACACTCGGAGCCCGCGGCCGGCGCGCCCCCGTCCAGAGCGGAGCGGCGCGCCGGCCGAGACAACACGGACGGTAAGATGCACGTGTTCACGCACGTGGAGCGCGCGCGCCCCGACCTGGGGGGGAGCTTCCTCGACCTCGCCTCCTACATGCAACAGGCCGACCTCGCCGCCACCTAGTGCGGGGGTCTCCCTCGACTTCGCCGCCACCACTAGCGGGGGGGTTTCCCTCGACCTCGCCGCCACCACTACCGGGGGGGTCTCCCACGACCTCGCCGCCACCACTAGCAGGAGGGTCTCCCTCGACCTCGCCGCCATTACTAGCGGGAGGGTCCCCTCGACCTCGCCGCCACCACTAGCGGGGGGTCTCCCTCGACCTCGCCGCCACTACTAACGGGGGGTCTCCCTCGACCTCGCCGCCACCACTAGCGGGGGGGTCTCCCTCGACCTCGCCGCCACCACTAGCGGGGGGGTCTCCCTCGACCTCGCCGCCATTACTAGCGGGAGGGTCTCGCTCGACCTCGCCGCCACCACTAGCGGGGGGGTCTCCCGCGACCTCGCCGCCATTACTAGCGGGAGGGTCTCGCTCGACCTCGCCGCCACCACTAGCGGGGGGGTCTCCCTCGACCTCGCCGCCATTACTAGCGGGAGGGTCTCGCTCGACCTCGCCGCCACCACTAGCGGGGGGGTCTCCCGCGACCTCGCCGCCATTACTAGCGGGAGGGTCTCGCTCGACCTCGCCGCCACCACTAGCGGGAGGGTCTCGCTCGACCTCGCCGCCATTACTAGCGGGGGGTCTCCCTCGACCTCGCCGCCACCACTAGCGGGGGGTCTCCCTCGACCTTGCCGCCATTACTAGCGGGGGGTCTCCCCCGACCTCGCCGCCACCACTAGCGTGGGGGTCTCCCTCGACCTCGCCGCCATTACTAGCAGGGGGTCTCCCTCGACCTCGCCGCCACCACTAGCGGGGGGGTCTCCCTCGACCTCGCCGCCATTACTAGCGGGGGGTCTCCCTCGACCTCGCCGCCACCACTAGCGGGGGGGTCTCCCTCGACCTCGCCGCCACCACTAGCGGGGGGGTCTCCCTCGACCTCGCCGCCACTACTAACGGGGGGTCTCCCTCGACCTCGCCTCCTGCATGCAACAAGTGGACCTAAATATTATTGTATTTTGTAAGTTGATCGTAGGTGCGGTAAGAATGGGACCTGATGTGATGAGTTATTTCTAAGACTGATACAATGTGTACTAATAATGAGTGCACCTAGTATATATATATATAGTGTACGCAGGCTGGATGTATGACATCGAGGCGTAGCTGCTAACTAGGTGATATGTTCTATTGTGTCTACAAGCTGACCGTGTCTAACATCCACCCTGCGGCCTATATGTGACGTGACACGTTATATTTATAGCCCCCGCCCCCGACTACCCTGCGAGGCTGTAACGTACAATTATCATATTTACAAACATAATGTTTAATGAAGAATGCTTCGGCTACTTTCCTATAAATTAGTTAAGGAGACACAGATTATTTTTTCCAGTAATTTAAATTAAATTAATATAAACTCTTTTTCAGCACATTGTGTATCGTTTAATGACGACTACACGGTACTATGATTATTGTACTTGTGTTATTTACTCGATTACCTCATAATATTAACTTATACCTACTGCAGCCATTTTCTGTTTAGAGCTCAGTCCCCCTAGACAAAATCCAATTGTGTTTCCATTCACGCCGACGCAAGTTCAGAATGTATAGAATGACATTTATGTTTCCGCAACAAAGTTGTCATTCCCACACATTTGAAGTTGCGTTAGCGTGAACGAAAACAGAAATTGCATTTTATTTAAGGGCATACTAGACGTACGACTACGTCATATTAACAATTAATTTAGCTCGACTCCCTTCACTTGCAATAGAATAATGTAAAATAATATTAATATTAACAAGAAAATGTGACATTTACATAGAACCTGGCTGGAGTCGGTTCACTAAGCGTGTGAATAGCCTTTACTAATAAATATATAAACTGTACATACTTGTATACTTACATAATGTTTGTAATTTATTACGATGCCAATAAACAATATTTAATTGTTAAAGCATAGTTTTACTGAATGTACACAAACACTATATCCTGTACGTTATCTAGCACACTGAGTATGCCACCGGGTTTGACGGTGACACTGAGGGGTACTCAGTGTAACATCGCAGCTGAATCTGTCCCGCCGCTCAGGAACATGACATCGTGCCAGTTACCACAACATGAGTACCATGACACCACACTAGACCAACTGACTGACGACCCGGCCGCGCGAGGGTTGTATCATATGTACGGCAGGTATGGTATGTATGTATAAACCATATTTATAATATCAGACACTCGCGCACAAGAGCCACACTTGCTCTAAATAATAATGTACGTTACTTAGGAGCTTTAACCTTTGAAAAATATTTATTCAAATTTATTTACTTATTTATTCAAATTATCATACATTGGGTGGGCTTGACAGTGTTTCAATTATTATCCTATTAGCCCAACAAAGTTCTTACAAACTACAATTTTTATAAAACAAAATTGGACTAACATTAAACACATTACACAACTACAATATTACACATGTTAGGAAAAATGTACACAATTAATTTAATATAGATGCAAATGCTTCTATACAATTTGATGCAATTCTGCGAAATTCGTGCTCTTTGCAGCATAATAGGTATGTAGAGTTGTTGGTGTTGGCGTACCATGGCATTGAGTAGGCTAGCGCGCGCGGCAGAGGAGCGCGGCGGCCCAGTCATTGAGTAGGCTAGCGCGGCGGCCCAGTCATTAAGTAGGCTAGCGCGCGCGGCAGAGGAGCGCGGCGGCCCAGTCATTGAGTAGGCTAGCGCGCGCGGCAGAGGAGCGCGGCGGCCCAGTCATTGAGTAGGCTAGCGCGCGCGGCAGAGGAGCGCGGCGGCCCAGTCATTGAGTAGGCTAGCGCGCGCGGCAGAGGAGCGCGGCGGCCCAGTCATTAAGTAGGCTAGCGCGCGCGGCAGAGGAGCGCGGCGGCCCAGTCATTGAGTAGGCTAGCGCGCGCGGCAGAGGAGCGCGGCGGCCCAGTCATTGAGTAGGCTAGCGCGCGCGGCAGAGGAGCGCGGCGGCCCAGTCATTGAGTAGGCTAGCGCGCGCGGCAGAGGAGCGCGGCGGCCCAGTCATTGAGTAGGCTAGCGCGCGCGGCAGAGGAGCGCGGCGGCCCAGTCATTAAGTAGGCTAGCGCGCGCGGCAGAGGAGCGCGGCGGCCCAGTCATTGAGTAGGCTAGCGCGCGCGGCAGAGGAGCGCGGCGGCCCAGTCATTAAGTAGGCTAGCGCGCGCGGCAGAGGAGCGCGGCGGCCCATTAAACGCCTTAATTCTAGCGTGTTATATCCCACCATGCTAACAGGAAAGCCGTAGAATATTCAAATGGATATCCAACAAAAAATCCATATTTCTAATGGTAGTATCTAAAAAATTTCTTCCGAAAGCATTGTACAATGCTTTAAGAGCAGGTATGTTATCTAGGTGCCTCTCTTGTCTCGGGACAAACCCCAGAGTACGGAATGCCTGTGCACAAAGTTTGTCGATGCGCAGCCGGAAAGATAATTCTTGACTCATTATGAGGCCTAACGCTATCTACTCTCTGTAAGCTTTCAGTACCTACCCAAAATATATTGAAAGTATTGTGGCTTCTGTGATCGAGAAAAATATATTATAGAACATTTACTGCAATTGAAATAGAGCTTATTTCTCTCACTCCATTGCCACATAATATACACAGTATGCATTTTTCAAGTGGGCATGCAAAGCCAAATCTGAAACTATGTGGAATAGCGAAAAGTGCTCAAAGGAGCACTTTCGATCTTTGATAAAATCTAAAACTGCAGCATTGGATTTTTTAATAGCCAATATTCCTAGCCAGGAATCGAAGCCGTTGAATTTGAAAAATAAACTATTATTGCACCATTCGATGGTGTCGCTAATAAGGAACGAATTATGGATAGTAAATGACATAAGGAAAACAGCTTTATTTGTGTTATGGTACCTACCTGAACCTTATAATTGTTCAAAATGATGGCCATTGTTCTGATTTCATGCTGGGTTTGTCATCTCACTAGGATTATACTGCATTCAGCATTACAATATTTATTAAATGATTCCATTTAGAATAGGTATCTAGTATCTATATGGTATATATATATATAGTATATATTTGGTATCTATAATAGGTATCTATACTTAACTACTAATCGGTACCTTTGATAATATACATGTTATAATCAAAGGTATCTACCATATTTTTTAAAATCAAAATCGGCCCCGATACCACAGAATAAATACTAGTACAAGTGCCGAGACTCCTTTGAGTAATTTTCGCTCAATAACGTCAATAGTGCAATAGATGGGAATCGAACTCACGACCTCTCGATTGCCAGGCCGACGCCTTAGCCATTTGGGCTATTACCGTTATATATTATGTTTCTTGAACCATATCACGCAAGCGCGAATCGTTTCTCTAAAACGTCATATTACCTACTTATATCTGTAGAAACATCGAGGTCAGACGTTATGTAATATTATTATCTTAACCACTGGCACAGAATAATGAATAGTAGAACCACTGGACCAGTTTTACAATCCATATTGTAAAAGTATGAAATCACGTTTAACCATAGATGGGAGTACCTATAGTCTCTACGCGTTCAACCAACTCAATTTCCTTTCGCATGTATCGCTGTCACTGGTTATTAGACAGTGACAGCGCTACATGCAAGAGTAGTGTAACAATACCTATATCGGCTTGGTTGAATTGAACGCACAGACCTGAAAAATAAAAAACCCTAAAAATATAAAAAACATACAGAAGAATTGTGAACCTCCTCCTTTTTGGAAGTCTGTTACAACAATCTGTGCCCCACGTAAATGCCACTTTCATGTATTTAAAACTATTATTTTATAAACAAATCGGTCCCGCCGTTCTAAGGCGCGGTTTATATCGAAGAGACGCGGCGGAGACGCATGGCGGAGGCAGATAGTCAAAGTAACGCAATATATTTATATATATATTATATATTTCGCACCGCAAAAGACTTTCGAACAGTTAAATCACTAAAAGTTTTGTACTGTTCACTAGTGAGAAGTCAGCTTGAATATGCGTCTCAAGCTTGGAACGCTCAATACGACTGTTACATCAATAAAATCGACAGGATCCTAAACAAGTTCATCAATTAATAACATAGGTTACGATTCAAGGATTCCATCGAAAGCTGCAGGCACCATCACCTCCTTCCTCTAACTCTTCGGAGAGAGGTAGCCGACCTAAATTTTCTTCTCCTGGAACATAGATGGATAATTCAAAAGATCTGACATTAAAATAACAATAATATGAGAAGGATAAAACTATACAATCACTAGTATGAGTGAACGCGACGGACAACATTTTATTTAATCCTTCTCGCGTATGCGATTTTATTGTTTGCCACCAGCTCTAGCGGCGCCTATTGGCTTTCACCTGGTTTCATATATAACTCGACCAAATTAAGTTGTTAATTATATCTCATAGCTGGCATATGTATCACGTGTTCATCATTTTAGACGGGTTATATCTCTATAGCTATTTCATCGTATACGCCAAATTCTTCTCCATTTAATTTTCCCTCTACGTCCTGGAAAAAATCAAATTTCAAATACCCACACGAACTGTCACTAAACGTAATTACCATAAACTTTATTCTGATTCTTGCTCCACACATTATCGCTATAGTTCTTTATTTTTCAGTGTGTAGTAGCTTTAATATGAGCCATTCTCAGTCTGTACATTTATTCGCGGACAGAATTAATATATTTAAAAATAATGCAGCTAGAAACTTGTTTGCCTAAAACGAATCAGTACCCCTTTTTTAAATATAATTTCCGATAAATAGAAAGCTAAGCCAGAAGTAATAAAAAGTTCACTGTTCAATTTAATTTTTGAACGAATAATTCATTCAATAAGACGTTCATTTCATTCACAACGGCTCGTCCCTACTTACATTAGGATGACGCTACTAACATAATCGTATCGAGCTCTCGATAGCTGTCAGAGTGTGCTTCGTGCTGCCGCCTATCGTAACACCACGTTATTGTATCGTCGACTCGATACCTTTACGATACGAATTCGATGATTTTTCGTGCTCGGGGTACTGTACCCCGACTTGAAAATGTATGAAATTTGTACAGCGTATCGAGCGTATTTGTATCGTGCGTAAAAGTAACTAAATTCGGCAGCACGAACGATTTTGATTTGATTCGTATCGCAAACGTATCGTTACGTAAACGATACTTGAGATTTTATTAACAAAATGCGAGCATGAACTTAATTTTGACGTACGGTAATGTTAATTTCGAAGGCTGGCTATCGAGCATAGTGGAATATTTTTTCACTTAGGATTTTCCGGTGAGAAAAGTTTCGAAACTTTTTTTAACTGCTTAAAACATATTTTTTGCGTGTATTAAATGCAAATACTGCCCGCTTTACCAACGTCGTTCTCTTTATTATCTTCTTGCTGCAAGTTTACTTGAAATTAAGGGAAAATAAAAACAACATAAAAAATCTTTCCTCATAGTTAATCCTCCTTCGAGTTAATAAAACCTTCGTTCCAAGTTGACAAGTTTCATCATTGTCAGCGACCATATTTGATTATCAAACTTCAAATTCGACACTGTCACTATGTCATCCATCCATGTAAATAAATAAAATATACCAAGTGTGAGTCGGGTTTCCACTAAGGGTTCCGCACAACACAATGTAATAATAAATATATGAAACTCTTAATTCACCACCACACTCTTCAATTATATGAACACTATGGCTCAATGAATATTGAATAGGCAACGACGCAACGCGCCAAGACGATCAGAAATGACAAGACATTATAAACCTTATGAACAATGTTACAAGACAAAGAAACGCTTGATAGAATGAACGAGGTGTGGGTACGTAGTATTATTAAGTATTCTGTGATGTGGCGAAGCATCGAGCCGTCTTTTTCCTTTCGAAATACGGAACCCAAACTCCAAAGAATCAAGTCTTTGGTGACGCTATATCTTTCGTTCATAAACTGATATATATTTTTTTAAAGGTATTAATAATTATTCTCTTTTTCAAATAAAATGCATTTTAATATCACTCATACCGTATTTGAAGATGTTTATTCTGTTAAAGTACTTTTTTAAATATAATTTCCGATAAATAGAAAGCTAAGCCAGAAGTAATAAAAAGTTCACTGTTCAATTTAATTTTTGAACGAATAATTCATTCAATAAGACGTTCTTTTCATTCACAACGGCTCGTCCCTACTTACATTAGGATGACGCTACTAACATAATCGTATCGAGCTCTCGATAGCTGTCAGAGTGTGCTTCGTGCTGCCGCCTATCGTAACATCACGTTATTGTATCGTTGACTCGATACCTTTACGATACGAATTCGATGATTTTTCGTGCTCGGGGTACAGTTTGTTTGATTGATATGGTAAGTTAATAGTATCGCAAAACCTTTTGTTGTTAGTGTCATTTGCCCGTTTTGTACATGACTTCTTACACAACCAACGCAATATTTATATCTTTTTTTTACTTTTTTTACTATTACAGTTTGAACATTTAAGCATTTTTAATGATGTTTCTATTGGTGAAAGCTTCTAAAGGCTTCTTGGTCTAAAATTATTTTGTTTTTTTCACTCATGTATGTTATTAGCTGTTAGCTTTCCATGAAATAAATAAAAATAAATGATGTAATATACAGCCGTTTATGGCTTAAGGAGAATCGCGCTCGCGCCTCCAGGCGACATCCCCGCCACTAGGCGACGCGCCTCCGCCTCCGAGCTGCGCGCGCCGCGTCATAAATGTCATGTGTCCCCCCCTCCCCCCTCTAGTAGTCTAGTATAGTAACAGATTATATAATAGTTACGACGTAAGGGTGTGAAAAATCTAAAAAAATATAATTTGCTGTACTTAGATCTCAACAAAGACTTTCAACGAAAATTGGTTTGAACGAGATATAGTCAGCAGTTTTTGAGATATAGTAACCGCAAATATTATTTTTCATACAAACACAACAAGTAGAAAGACAAAGTTAATTTTTTGGTGGCTAAAAATTATAGTTATAAAATAGTGTGTTACGGAATCCTACGAGTGCGAGTCCGACTTGCACTTGGCCAGTTTATTGCTACTTCAGAACACTCTATTTTAAAGTCGGTCTATTGATGCGACAGACAGACACGTCAAACTTTATATAACACCGCTCTTTTTGCGTCATCGGTTAGGTCTCCGGCAGGCGGCATCGCATGAAGTAACTCGTGCCCGACTGCCCGTGGTAAACAGGTAAACACTCAGTGAGGGGTGGGGACGGAGCGGGCCGCCTCGCGTCATGCGAATGTATGCATGATGTCTGTTCAGTTCATGCGAAACACAATCTATTTATAGAAAATGTTTGGTAATTTGTGCGCGGCGCTCGGTCATAGCGGCGTGTGGCGTGAGTGAGCACTTAGCAGTAAGTTGAAGGCATGTTCCCACAAGCGGGTAAAAACAATGGCGACCGCGGACAATCATGAATTCGATGTGGAGACCGGGATATGGTCGCTTTACGTGGATCGACTAGAAAACTATTTTGAAACGAAGCACATCGAAGAGGAGCAGAAACTGGCGACGATGATATCGGTGATGGGAACCGCGGCGTACGAGCTCCTCCAGCGGCTGGTGCGGCCGCGCGAGGTGGCCGGCCTCACGTACGCGGAGGCCGCGGAGCTGCTGCAGGCGCACCTGGAGCCCGCGCCCGTCCTGCTGGCGCGCAGGGTGCGCTTCCGGCGGCGCGTGCAGCGCGCTCGGGAGACCGTCGCCGAGTACGCGGCCGAGCTCGAGCTGGCGGCGAGGGAGTGCGCGCTCGGCGCCGCGCTCCCGGAACACCTGCGGGACCAGTTCCTGTGCGGGCTGCGCGACGAGCGCGCGCGCGACGCGCTCTGCGTGCAGGGCGAGGACCTCACCTACCGGGACGCGGTGAAGCTGGCTGAGTTGCTGGAGTCCAAGCGGGCGATCGCGGAGAATGTGCGCGCGCTGCACGCGGCCGCGAGCGCGCCGCGCGACGTACGTGCGGTGTGCGCGGGCTGCGGGGCGGCGGGGCGGGCGTGCGGCGCGGCGCTGCGCCCCGACCTCGAGTGCGACCAGTGTCGCCGCGGCGGCCTGCTGCGCCGGCTCGCCTCCACCTGGAGCGCGCCCGGCTCGCACTGGAACACGGTCAGTTCTTTGTGCGCTTCATTTAATCAGCTTTATTATTTTTTTACTTGTATCGTACAGGCAAGCTTTTGACCACTATCTCACCTGGTAGGTGACGATGCGATCGAGGAGGGTCCTAGCTAGATATATCCCGACAAGCCTAGAATGCGAGAATTTTGTTTATCTGGTATAATCCGAACCTAAGTTATGATTAAAAATTTAGTTGATTCAAAAAAAACGACTAAGCGCTTCGAGAAAAGGTAGTGCGTACTATTCGTTATTCTGTGGTAGTGCCCTTGCGCTTCGCTTGGCTCGATATCGATCAGTTTATTATATTATAGCTTGCGAAGAAAATGTGTTAACAACTTATTGAAAAGCAGCACGATTATATATTTTATAGTTACGTAGCCGAATGACAAAATACGGAAACCTTATTGATTCGTCATGTTTGTCTGTCCGTCAGTGGCGTAGCGTGGGGTTGTGCCGCCCGGGTCTGAAGCAAATTTTGCCGCCCCCTTATTTAGGTAGCAACATTAAAAAAACCCAAAATGAACGTTTCAGTTAAGTCAATTTGTTACAGTTACATTAAGTCTTTGACTGGCTGAATACTCAAAGCATTAAGTACTTAATTAACCCTAAAATTGGCATTGTACACTGGAAGATACGTTAAACTTTTTTATTATTTTTTCACCTGTCCTTAGTGATCCTAAAAACATAACTTAACTGCAAAGTTAAAAAAAATTGAGAAAAATTTCCTTGCCAAGCATAGGGTTAATTAATCAAGTCATGCTATGTATATACAGATATTTCCCGTATATCAACGAAATTCGACAACATAATTTAAATGGTAAGGTCAGGTGACGTCAGTACGCGAGCGTAGCAAGCATGAAACTTTTACGCAATACAGCTACAATGATAGTTTCAGAGAAATAATTAAGTTAAATAGTTTAAAAACTAAAAAAAAACTGACTTCTATGCCGCGCGAGTCAGTTTGAGTAGCGAGTTTGAGACGTTTATCGTCATATCTCTGGAAATACTTGTCAGGTCTCGATGAAATTACAATGGGACCGGACCACCTTAGAAATGTACCTCACCAATTAAAAATAAACTGGCCCAGTGCAAGTCGGACTCGCACTCGTAGGGTTCCGTAACACAGTAAAGTATTATATAACTATGATTTTTCGCAACAATAAAAAAAACTTTGTTTTTCATAGTGTTTGTATGAAAAACAAAGTTATCCTTGCGTTCGCTATATCTCAAGAACTCCTGACTGTATCTCGTTCAAACCAATTTTCACTGTTAGTTTTTATTGAGATCTACAGCATTTTTTTTTTGAATTTTCACTCCCATATTTTAAAAGTTAGACGGGGGGGGGGGGGGGGGGGGGGACACCATTTATAAATCGGGTCTTGCTGCCGCCCCCTTTCATGTGCCGCCCGGGGCCATGGTACGCTACGCCACTGCTGTCCGTTCGTATGTCACAGCCACTTTATTCCGTTAACTATTAGGACTACACAGTTGAAACTTGGTACCTAACTAAGTAGATATATGTGTTATATAGACAAGTGTAATTAGTACGTTACAGGTTTTTGACCCAAAAACCTATAGGGTACTTCCCGTTGACCTAGAATTGTCAATTTTGGTCAAAAGCAAGGTCTTACAGCACAAGGAAAGAGAAAATTCCGAAAAATAAAAAAAGTTGAAAATTAAGGTAAGTTTTGGTACTTACAAGTTTTCGCGAAAATCTAAATTTGCCCACATCTTTGTATCGTGTTGACTTAGTACCTTGATTTTTATACACCTAATAGGGACTATAGACCTCATGTATCTGGTATACATTTCAACTTGCTAGGTGTACCCGTTCCTGAGAAAATCTGTGGTGACAGACGGACAGACAGACAGACAGACGGACAGACGGACAAGAAAGTGATCTTTTATTACCTTTTGAGGTACGGAAACCTAATTAAAGGGGGTCCCAATACAAAGACTTATATTTCCGGCAAATGTTCAATCGGAACCCTATGTGCAAGACTGACTCGCACTTGGCCAGTTTATTAATGATTGTCGTTGTTCTCATATGGCGACCTCTCCCTCTAAATATCTCGGGTACCATGTTACTTGACATTTTTTGTTTGTATAAGTATCCTCTATTCATATGTAAAACTAATAGTGCGCGGAAACTTCGAAAAAAATTGAAATGGCGGCGGGTGGATATTCCACAATGGTTCTATATTCACTTATAAAACCTAATTTGAAATCATCGCTGCATAATAACTCAATAAAAGTGTACGAGGGATTGTGTTTTCCTCGTATCTACACCTTCTGGTAAGTGACAAGCATCAGATCTCAAGGCACTGAGTGGCACTGAGTGCTTCTTCGGGTTTTATTCTCACACCCTACGGGGTGTGGGGAAAAGGGGTCAGGGCTGGGCCCTCTGCCCCTAGTTTCAACTCCGCCCATGACAATGGACGCGTCTTTGGAGTTTTCAGTGGCTTCTTTGTTGTAGCCGTTGACAGTCACTAAGTGCCGGGACGACTGGGCCGAGCCAGTACCAGCTCGAACCAGCGTTCGAAGTGTGATGCTCTCCTGCTAGGCTATTCTGTAAGCTATCTCGACAGCGGAATCCGCGGTGAGATTCAAATTACGTATTACGAAATTCAACCGTATACCAACGTAATACGATTGAATTTCGTAGTACGAAATTTGAATCTCACCGCGGATTCCGCTATCGAGATAGCTTACAGAATAGCCTAGCTGGCATTGGATGTGATTTTTTTTGTTTGACTTATGTACGGATATCACGTCGGGGCCGCGTATGTAAGGCGGGTCCGTACATACGAGCTTATATATCATCAGTTTCGTTCTCAGCGGCAAGTTCGATCTCAAGATGGATACCAGCTTCGCTCTTGCACACTTTGCCTTGGCCTTTACTGTGTTGACGTAGGTGCTGAAGTTAAGGTTGCGGTCGATGTCTACTCCCAAGTACTTCACGCTTTTCTGCCACCGAATCTCCTGCCCCATGAGTTTCAGTGGCGGTGGTAGTCTAATGTCCCTGGTTATTAGGGCCTGCGTCTTGCCCACGTTCACGGCCAGTCTCCACTTCTGGAGCCAACTTGGTAGGGCGTCTAGTGTCTCTTGAAGCTTCTTTACCGCCAGCGCCGGTTTAAATGAGGATGCGAAATATGCTGCATCGTCCGCGTATAGAGCTAGCTGCGCCTGTCCGACGACTGGGATGTCGTCGGTATACCAGGCGTAGCACACGGGAGCGATGCAGCTTCCCTGCGGGACTCCTGCTAGGCTACAGAATACTGCTACTGCTAGCTTACAGAATAGCCCAGCTGCTCTAACTATCTTCTCACTTGACAGTTTGTCTTCTATGGCTACGGTGATCATTCGCTCTTGCAGGTAGCTTCTGAGTACTTCGACTACTTTGCGAGGTGTTGGCGTGTTGGCTATTTTGTACAGTAGTCCGTCATGCCCGACATGGTCGAATGCCTTCTCCATGTCCAACATGACGGCAACGACGGTCTCCTTCTTGTTGAAATTCATAGCAATTTCGTTCACTATTCGTGTGATCTGCAAGGTGGTGGAGTGATCGGCCCGAAACCCGAATTGCTCCTTCCTCGGCTTTATGTGGGGTATCAAAAATGGCATCAACGCTCTTTCGAACAATTTAGATAACGTGCTGAGGAGCGTGATAGGCCGATATCCGTCCGGTTTCTGTGTGTTCTTTCCGGGTTTTGGGAGCATCACCACCTTGCCTACTTTTCATTTATGTGGATAATGGCCGGAACGTAGTATTCCGTTGTAAGTTCTTGTTACTGCGGCGATGTTCTTGTACGGTAGATTTTTGATGGTTTTATTTGATATTCCATCAAGTCCGGGGATTTTCTGTTTGGCAGTTTAAGATCCAAAAGCTGATAGCTTTTGGATCTTTCCGGGAGTGAGGAAAATGCAATCTTCCTCTTCGTCAGGGCTTTCTTCTTCTTCCGTACGGATGCATTGTGGTGCTCTAAAGTACTCTTTTTTGAAGGCTTCAAGCATTTTTTAACCGACTTCATAAAAGGAGGAGGATCTCAATTCGACCGTATATATATTTTTTTTTATGTTTGTTCGCGGATAACTTCGTCGTTTATGATTCGATTTTGATTATTCTTTTTTTGTTCGAAAGGAGATATCCCAAGTGTGGTACCATGGTAATTTTATTGAGGTCTGATAAGTATCTCCAGAGATATACTCAAATACTCAAATACTCAAAGAAACACTCGAAGTCGGTTCTTTTTTAGTTTTTAAACGATATTATAAATGTTCAGTGACGGTGGTCGGATTAGGCGTAAACTGGTTGTCGAGGTGGTTGCTGAAAATCTCCGCTCTGTCCTCAGCGGGCACTGAGTGCACACCCGCGCACCACCAAACCTATGCTCGGAGTTTCGCTGAACAATAGATTTCGAGATAAATTCATCCGACAGAGAACTAGGGTACAAACGACATAGCTCAGAGGATTAGCAAGCTTAAATGGCAGTGAGCGGGTTACGTATGCCGCAGAACCGATAACCGATGGGGTAAACGTGTTGAGTAATAATAGTAATAGTAATGAGTGGAGACCATGAGTCGGCAAACACATCGTAGGACGCCGTACAGCAAGTGGAGTGACCACATTCGCAGGGTGGCTGGTAGCAGTGGTAGCGGTCGGAAGAGGCAGTGGCACGCATGTGCTGGAGGAGAGGCCTATGTCTAGCAGTGGACTTATACAGGCTGATAATAATGACGATAATTATGAGTACCTACCTACCTACATAGCACAGCTTTTTATTTAGTATGCATTTCATTATTTTACAATTTTGGATAAAAATTGTCTAAAGTACTGAAACATGCATTGGGGCTGCACGTAATAGTACAGTTGGCAACCACTAAATTAATCAGGGTAATTAAACATTTGTTTTAAGTGTGACGTAAGTTTAGATAAAAGCTGAATGGCTTTCTTTTTTAATTCAAAGCAATTACCTAGTTATGTTTTTGTTATATTTCGAATAATTAATTATTATTGATATGATCTATTTAATATTATTTGACACGTCAAAAAAAGTGCAGATTTTTAATTTGCCCATATAGGTACTGAATAAATGCTTTGAATTTGACTTTTGAGCTTTTCGAGATGAACTGTAAAGGCGGTACCTTAACGGTTGTAGCTATAACGTTGTTATAACGTTCTTAGGAGCTCTAGGAAAGCGTTGTGTGCGATCAAAGCAAGCGCGGTATTTTTTACAATGCGGATCAAACGTCAGTCAGCGGTTAAGTGCCCAAACTTCCTACCAGAAAACAAGATCATTCATGTTTTCTGGGCCGGCGACCTGTTGTGTTCATACACAATAGGTCGCCGGAGCAGCCCATCCTGGAATCACCTGTAGTATTACGTAGTACTATTAAAGAGCGCGCAGACGAAGGACTTATCTTTATTTTCAACCTTAGTTTTAGTTTTTCGTGGATTCGCCTATACTTTTTTTTGTATGGTCCGGTCTAACAATCTTCTCGGTTGTACGGGGAATGTTCGTACGCGGTAGTTATTTATAGTCAGTCGTATCATCGCATGCATTATATGCAATTCAGTTCTTAACAATCTATTATTGTAACGGAAAAAAAGAACCCCTGAGCACCGTCCCTCGTCTACGCAGTCCTATAAATAAACTAGAAGTTCCCTGCGGCTGCGCCCGCGTTAAAGAATTCTTTTATTTACTTAAAACATTTTTTTTGTAAAAACCTTTCTATCATAAATACATCAAAGAAGTTAAAGCCAAATCGGTTCAAACTTTGAACCCCCGTTTCATCCCCTTAAAGAGTGAATTTTGCAAAATCTTCATTATCGGTTCTCCCGTTTTTAAGTTATTGCGTGACTAAGGGAAATAGGGATTCATATTTATTTATAAAAGCCGAAAAACCATATTGATTTTCAGACTTTTTTAGCAACCCCTTGCAAAAATCCTGCAACACGTATTTACTTATTTATTTACAAAGTACTTGTGTCAAATGTCGAATAAAATGACTATCCAAACTTTGAACCCCCGCTTCATCCCCTTAAAGAGTGAATTTTGAAAAATCCTTTTTTTAGCTGATACCTACGTCAAAATAACTATCTGCATGCCAAATTTCAGCGCAATCCGAAACAATATTGATTTCAGACTTTGTTACCCCATTTCACCCTTGCTGAGGTTGAATTTAGAAAAAGCCTGAACCACTTATTTACTTATTTACTTATTTATTTACTAGAGCACTTATGTGAAGTTTCGAATCGAAAGCACTATCTAATCTTGTTTCTCCATACAATCTTTAAACCCCCATTTCATCCCCTAAAGGAGTGAATTTTGGAAAATCATTACTCAGAGGGAACAAACGTGGCAATAACTATCTGCTTGGCAAAATTCAGCGCAATCTTAAACAATATTGACTTCAGACTTTGTTACACCATTTCACCCTCTCATGGGTAGAATTTCTTAAAAGACACGTACACGTATTTACTTATTTATTTACTGGAGCACTTGTGTGAAGTTTCCTCTTCTAACGATAAAAATGAGTACAAGGTAAGCATACTACATTATAATATACTAGCAGCCCGCCCCGGCTTCGCACGGGTAGAACATATAATATGCCTACAAAATTTGCATCAGTTTGTTGCATCGAATATAAAATATGAACATATTTAACAATCATCGTCAAATTTCATCCAATTTACACAAAACCTTAACGAATTATGCACCTAAACCTTCCTCATAAACACTCTGGCTATTGGTGAAAACCGCATGATAATCCGTTCAGTAGCTATTGAAATTATTGCGAACAGACAGACAGACGCAGTGATGGACTTTGTTTAATAATACTTACGTAGTGATATTGGACGGCCCTTTGGCGTAAAGGATAGTACCCTGATTCTGACCCGACGGTCGTTGGTTCTAATCCTAGCTATTTACCTACCAATGAAAGTTTTATGTGCATTCATGAATCATGAGTTTTCGTACAGTAGTAGTGGGATCATTAAATCTACCAAAAAGTAGCTTACTACCAAGGAGAACATCTGCCCCCGTAACCTTACGACGTTCCCCGACGCAAAATGTAGGGGTAATATACGTTTAACGTGTGTATCTGTGTGTCTGTCTGTAGCATCTTAGCATCTAACCGGATGAACCGATTTTGTTTTTTTATTCTTTTTTTTTTTGTTTGATAGATGTCTTCATCGAGAGTTTTCTTAGCTTTGATTCATGAAAATTCGTTCAATCGTTATAAAACTATGAGTTTTTTTCTAGTTAATTGCGCTATGAAATCAACTTTCATAGGTCTGATCAATTCGAAAATCTTCTTCAACGATATTGTAAGAACATGGAAGCATTGACCTGATGCTGGGACATCTCCTGGACTCTACAGAATACTCAAATCCTCACCAACTTATAGCTCAAATTTTAAATGTCGTGTTTAGAGTCATTGAAATGCTTTTAATGAAAAGATTAGGTATACATAGATCAGTCGGGGTGGTTTAAAATATTATATTATTATATATATAGATGAATATTATTTAACACAGAGATCATATTATTATACTATATTGACTTCAAATTGATTGTAATCGGTGGGGATCTACAGCATAGCTAAGCCTATAATAATATTTTCGTAGTAACTATGACCTAATCTGTGGTTTCACTGCAAATATTTTATTAATTTTGCGATGCGTGTATGTGAAATTCGTGATATCTTCTAGAGTTTTCATTTGAATTAAATACTGTAAAGGACAATTTTTATCTATAATATGTGGCCAAGCTAATTAACGTAATTATTTGGATAAGGATTAATACTATAAACTTGAAAATAGCCTTGGAATTAATGTAATATTTTTTAACAAAAAATTAAAGATTAAAATGGTTACTGTGAGTCAACCTTAAGAGATAGACATATGCTGTCGCGGACTTTTTTGTAGGTCTTATTAAGTTGTACAACTCTTGCATAGAAAATATTTTTCTATCTATTTTTAATTAAGCAGGGTTCGTAAGAAAACGTGTTTTCGACCGTTTTTTTCGACTTTCCGACTTAGGTTGCAAATTAGGTCTCCACGAATGTACCTTTGGTTTAAACGGGATAATATATTGCCTATTTTCATTCCGAAAGTCCATTCTATATATTAGTGAAAGAATTTTTTAAATCGGTTCAGTAGTTTTTGAGCCAAATCATTACAAACATACAAAAATACAAAAATACAAATGTTCTCTCTTTATAATATTAGTATAGATTAGTATAGACAAGGTATTCGGTCTAAGCTCAATCAAATTGAAATTTTAACCAGCGAGATGAGCATAGATGTGCTTGGCTTTAGCGAAACATTTTTAAGGAAATATGAATAACACATTTAACAAATTAGCAATTATTAATTAGCATCAGCCTACTGTAGAAAAACTAGAAGAGGAGGTGTCGCATTATATGTTAAAAATGGCATAGAGTTTAAAAAATTGAATAGCGCAACGGAACTTGCTATTGATTCACATTTTGAATGTTGCAGAATTACTCTAACGAACTATATTATTTTATGCATATATCAACCCCAAACTCTAACCTAAACTTATTTCTAAAAACCTTCGAATTATTAATATTTAAATTGACTATGAGATCTCTAAATACAGCCAAAAAAATATTGTATTGGGAGATTTTAATGTCAACATTCTAAAGGAAGATATAAAGACCAAGCTGTTTACAGACTGTATGTTAAAGTTAAAATTGAAACTAACTATTAATGAACCGACAAGAATATCGTCAAGATCAAGTACATTTATAGATAACATCATAACAAATATAAAAAGATACAGTACGGAAGTTCTTCACCTGAGACTATCTGATCACTCAGGTCAAATAATTACAGTTCCTTGCAATCAAAGCTTCTGCGAAAAGTTTTGGTATATTTATAAAAGAAATATAAATGTCAATTTAGAAACTTTTGTGAAATATATCTCTCAAATATCCTTCTCTGAAACCTTAAAACATACGGATGTCAATTTGGCATATAATTCTTTCATTGACATGTTTAAGTTAATTTACGATTAATGCGTACCAGTAGAAAGAATAAAAATTACTTATAAAATAAAACCGGCATGGAAGACAAAGGGCATTATCAGAGCCAGTAAAGCCAAATGAATGATTTACAATAAAATTCTGAAAAACTAACTCAATTAAAGAAAAATAGTACTATAAAAAATACCCACAAACATTGAAATCAATTATACGTAACTGTAAAAAGAAAACTAATATTAACTCAATTAAGAATAGCGCAAATCAAAATAAAGCCGTTTGGAATCTAATTAAACGACAAACTTAATGCTGCAATAAAATAAAATGCCCAATTGAATCTATAACACATAATGAGCAAGTCTATGATAATCCACTAGACATTTCGAAAACTTTGAATGACTATTTTATAGATCAACATTTTCTGAATAACGTTCTAATGCCTCAAGTCATAAAAAAGAATCACAATTTCAATAGCATGTTTCTTTCGCCAGTGGATGTATATGAGACCAAGAAAGCTATTATGAAATTAAAGAATAAAATAAGCACAGGTTATGATGAAATTCCTACCCAAGCGATAAAGAGCTGTGCTGATTATATATCTTATCCCCTTACTCATATAATAAACATTATGTTAGAAACCGGTGCATTCCCAGAAAGACTGAAGAAAGCTCTAATACAACCTATTCATAAAAAGGTTCAAAACTTCTATTTTGAACTACAGGCCGATTGCTTTGCTATCTGGTTTTTCGAAGCTATTTGAAAATATTATTTTTACTCGTTAATCGGTTTTCTGGAGAAAAATAAGATTCTAAGTGAAAACCAATTCGGTTTCCGAAAAGAAAGAACAACGACATTGGCTATTTTTAAACTATTTAAGGAAATTTGGGACAGTATGAATAATAAAACGCCTTGTGTTGGTCTTTTCATTGATATGACTATGGCTTTTGATTGTCTCTCATTCTGTACTGCTGGATAAAATGGAAAGTGTTGGTATACGTGGTATAGCACTATCTCTATTCAAATCTTATTTATCCAATAGAGAACATGCTACAGTAATAGATAATTTTGACAAACAAACAAAAACCATTTCTCAGGTACATTCAGGCTTTCAAAAAGTTAAACTTGGTGTTCCACAAGGTAGCATCTTAGGCCCTCTTCTATTCTTACTTTACGTCAACGATCTGCCTTTGAACATTTGTGTGTTATGTTTGCTGATGACGCAACCATATTTGTATCTGCTAAAAGCAGTTGTAATCTAGACGAACTTGAAAATGACATAAATAATACATTATATAGAATTACAAAATGGCTGTCATCAATCAATTTAAATATTAATAGAACTAAAACAAAATATATAGCATTTAAGAATTACAAATCACATCCGATCAAATTAAATATTACAGAATCAGAAACTATAATTGAAGAAGTTAATGAGATTAACTTTCTTGGTGTAACAATTGACACCCACCTAAATTGGAAGTCACATATAAACAAAATTAATTCCAAAATATCTTCGTATTGTTATATGTTATCTATATATATATTGGTAGAATCAACCTCGGAAGATGTAGCCCGGAAAGCCTACTTCAGATATGTCTATCCATTATTAAATTATGGTGTGATACACTGGGGAATTTCGGTCAATGTTGAGTCAACTTTTATTCTTCAAAAGAAGTGTTTGCTTATAATCTACAGAATGTACAACGATGATTCACTAAGACAAGTTTTTAAAGAGAAGGGTTTGTTGACTCTGGCAGGAATATTCATTCTAGAGCTTTGTTTGTTTGTCAAAAATAATATGCATTATTATGAACTAAAGGCTGATACTCGCCCAAACTTGCGTAGTCAATATTAAAAAAATTTACGATTCCAAAAAGTAAATAATAATATATACTAGCTAAAAGCCGAGCTTTGTGAGGGCTCGCGTAGTTTTTCTGCCTGGTAATAATTTTTAAGGCAGTTTTTTTAATATTAAATTGTGAAACTGCCCAACACTGGCAAAACATTTGCCAAAACACCAACCACTCCAAAAAATGCATAAAATTTGCCATCATATTATTGAATTATGGCATAATAAAACCGGCCAAATCCAGTTGGACTCGCCCACCGAAACTTCCGTACCAACCTTGGTTTATACCAATTAAGCTGGACCTCTCAATTGTATGAGCGCTCATATAACTCAGAGGCCTATCTTGATTGGAGAGAACAATGTAGGACACCCTTTGATTTTCAACTTTTTTTTATTTTTTTGAATTTTTCATTTATTTGTGCTATGAGACCTGGCTTCTTGCCAAATTTCATGATTCTAGGTCAAAGGGAAGTACCCTATAGGTTTTCGACCCAAAACCTATAGGGTACTTCCGGTTGACTTAGAATTGTCAATTTTGGTTAAAAGTAAGGTCTTACAATGCAAGTAAAGAAAAATACCGAAAAATAAAAAGTTGAAAATTAAGGTAAATTTTGGTAACTTACAAGTTTTCGCGAAAATCTAAATTTGCCCATATCTTTTTATCGTGTTCACTCAGGACCCTGATTTTTACACTCCTAATAGGGACTATAGATCTCAGTATCTGGTATAAATTTCAACTTTCTAGGTCCACCCATACATAGTTTACGCCAATTAAGGAAGACCTCTGAGTTATATGAGCGCTGATACAATTTAGAGGTCTAGCTTAATTGGTACATACCAACATTGGTACGGAAGCCTCGGTGGGCGAGTTAAACTCGACTTGGCCGATTTTTATTTAGTCTTCAAAAGTATATGCAATAGCAACCTCCATTGTGTATAATCTTCTTGGGACTCTTCTTCTAAAACTAGTACATTCTCCTATGTATGAGGTATTTATCTCCATATTTTTGGAGATACTAATCAGATCTCGATAAAATTAAAATGAGACCAACTCGGAAACGTACCCTACTTATTAAAAAAAATAATCATTTAAATCCGTTCACAATTGACGAAGTAATCGCGTAACATACACACAAAAGAAACATACAGACGAATTGAGACCTCCTCCTTTTTTGTGAAGTCGGTTAAAATAAAATAAAATATTACTATCGCGGCATGAGAAGTCGTTTTGTAAACGATCTTAATTTTTTTTAAATTTTGGATAATAATCGTAAAGCGGTTCATAGAATACATCTATGAATACACCTATAATACCTATTAATATAAATCAAATATCTTCCGGAGGCAGATTTTCTTAACTTATACCTCTGGTCTTTCCAACCAAATAAATGCATAATAGGAATGTTATACTTTAAATAGAAACAGAAAATTGACGAAATTCTATTTATATTTCAAAATTCATAAAGATCCTTGAAATCTGCCACTTTTAAGAATCGTCAGCGTAATCCGCATCATCACTTAACAACAGGTGAGATAGTGGTCAAACGCTAGCCTAGAAGATATTAAAAAAAAATCCAGAGTTAAAATGTAGGTCCTAAATCTGCCTAAATGGCAGATATCTGCCATAAATGGTACACTGATACCAGACGTCATTTGGATGACAGATGTAAATTCTTTAGATTTCCAACAGATGGCGTTAGTAACCAAACATTATGTTCGCAGCGAAGTTAATTCTTTGATTTTCTAATGGTCCTCCCCCCCCCCCCCCCCTCCTAAATGCTAAACTGCTGGCTTGAAAAATCTGGAAAAATTCGTGATGATACTGCACTACTTACTACTGAACTTTAAAGGAAAACTATAGCGGTTAAGATAACTTTATCAGTTCATCAATCAGCAGTAATAGTCGTTGAACTTGGGTGTTGGATAATTTTGTACCAAATACATAATCCTTAGAATAAATCCTTTAAAGTGCAAAGACGAAGTACCTAGTTGCTTGTTTATAACGGGTAAAGACTTGCATTGAATAACAGGCTACTACGGAACCCTACACTGCGCGTGGCCCAACACTATTGGCTGGTTATTTTTAATGTTGATAAAATTATATTTTTTTTAACTGATAACACATCCACATATGAATTTAAAATACTATGTTAAAGCACACATCAATAGGCGTGATAGTTTTTCAGTAAAGTGCACCACAAAAGTGCTCAGGTTGTGGGATAGTGTCAGGGCTCGCTTCGCTCGCCCTGATAAAAAAGTTCTTATATAACAGGAATAATCTATATATTTGATTATTAATAATCTATATATATGAATAAATCCAATGTCCTGACTGACTGATCGACTGATTGACTGACTGACTGACTGACTGAGATATCAACGCACAGCCAAAACCGCTGGTCCTAGACACATGATATTTGGAGGGTGTGTTCTTTGTGAAGTGCAAGTATCCACTACATAATAGTTTTTTGATATTCCACCCCTAAACGGGTGAAATGGAGGGTTGAACTTTCTATGAGACTTTTTATTCTCTGGGTCAATTGTCTCCAAAATTGGTACACATACTCTTTAATTAAAATTGTGAGTTACGGGTATCACAGTTTTAAAAAAATCATCCCCACGTGTTTTTCTGGCTGACTGAATGACTGCCTGATATATCAACGCACCGCCTTAACCACTGGTCCTAGAGACATGATATTTGGAAGGTGTGTTTTTTAGGGTTCCGTAGCCGAATGGTAAAAAACGGAACCCTTATAGATTCGTCATGTCTGTCTGTCTGTCCGTCCGTATGTCACAGCCATTTTATTCCGAAACTGTTAGGACTACAGAATTGAAACTTGGTAGGTAGATGTATTCTGTGAACCGCTTTCCGATTTTTAAACAAAAATATAAAAGTTTAAGGGGGGGCATCCCATACATAGAAATGAAACAAAAAAATTTTTTTTTCTTCAAACCTATACGTGTCTATGGATAGGTCTTCAAAAATGACTTTGAGGTTTCTAAAATCATTTTTTTCTCAAAGTCAATCATTTGAAAGATAGGCGCGTCTAAAGTGGTAAAATGTGTGTCCCCCCCCCCCCTCTAACTTCTAAAGTATGTGAGTGAAAAACCTTAAAAATATATATGCTGTAGATCTCAATAAAAACTAACAACGAAAATTGGTTTGAACGAGATACAGTCAGCAGTTTTAGAGATATGGCGACCGCAAAGATAACTTTGTTTTTCATACAAACACTATGAAAAACAAAGTTAATTTTCTAGTCGCGAAAAATCATAGTTATACATGGATTACTTAATTGTGTTACGGAACCCTACGAGTGCGAGTCTGACTTGCACTTGGCCAGTTTATTGTAAAGTGCAAGGATCCACTAAACATCGATTTTCGAAATTCTACCGCTAAGAGAGTATGATGTAAGGTTACATTTTATGTGATTTTTTTTATTCTCTAGATCCGGTCGCTAGATTATCTTGAAAATTGGTACATATCTCTTTAAAAAAATTTTTAGACACATGTATCACCGTTTTTCCAAAATCATCCCTTACGCATTAATGGTCTGACTGACAGACTGACTGATATATCAACGTACAGCCCTTTCCGCTGGTTTTAGACACATAAAATAAAGAGGGTGTGTTCTTTGTAAATTGCAGCTATCCACTAAGAAAGGGTTTTTCGAAATTCCACCCCTATGTGAATGAAATGAAAAGTATACTTTTTGTTAAACATCTTATTCTCTGGACTTGAAAATGTGTACACATACTCTACAATTAAAATTAAAAGACACATGTGTCACCGTTTTTAAAATTATCCCTCACGCGATAGTTTGGCTGATTAGCTGACTGATCAACGTGCAACATAATCCGCTGGTATTAAAGACATAACATATAGAGGCTGTGTTTTTAGTGAAGTGAAGCTATCCACTAAGAAAGGGTTTTTTCGAAATTCCACCCCTAAGTGGGTATATAATATAATTGATGATAAGTTTAATTCTCTGTGAAACATTTTATTCTCTGGGGTGATGGACTTGAAAATATGTACACATACTCTTCAATTAAAATTATGAGACACGTGTTTCACAGTTTTCCAAAATTATCCCTTACGCATTTGTTTAATTAACTGACTGATATATCAACGTGCAGCCTAATCCACTGGTCTTAGAGATCAACACCAATCTATACTAATATTATAAAGAGAGAACATTTGTATTTTTGTATGTTTGTAATGATTTGGCTGAAAAACTACTGGACCGATTTAAAAAATTCTTTCTCTAATATTTAGAATGGACTTCCGAAATGAAAAAAGGCTATATATTATCCCGTTTAAATCAAAGGTACATTCGTGGAGACCTAATTTGCAACATAAGTCGACAAAAAAACGGTCGAAAAAACACGTTTCTTACGAACGCTGCTCAATTGAAAACAGATGGAAGAATATTTTCTATGTAAGAGTTGTATAACTTAATAAGACCTACAAAAAAGTCCGCGACAGCATATGTCTATCTCTTAAGGTTGACTCACAGTAACCATTTTAATCTTGAATTTTTTGTTAAAAAATATTACATAAGTTCCAGGGCTATTTTCAAGTATATATTATTAATCCTTATCCAAATAATTACGTTAATTAGTTTGGCCACATATCATAGGTTAAAATTGTCATTTACAGTATATAATTCAAATGAAAACTCTAGAAGATATCACGGATTTCACATACACGCATCGCAAAATTAATAAAATATTTGCAGTCAAACCACAGAATAGGTCATAGTTACTACGAAAATATTATTATAGGCTTAGCTTTTCTGTAGATCCCCACCGATCACAATCAATTCGAAGTCAATATAGTATAATAATATGATCTATTGTATAAAATAATATTCATCTATATATATACTATTTTAAACCACCCCGACTGATCTATGTATAATCTTTTCATTAAAAGCATTCCAATGACTCTAAACACGATATTTAAAATCTGAGCTGTAAGTTGGTGAGGATTTGAGTATTCTGTAGAGTCCAGGAGATTTCCCAGCATCAGGTCAATGCTTCCATGTTTTTACAATATCGTTGAAGAAGAATATTTTCGAATTGATCAGACCTATGAAAGTTGATTAAAGCTCATAGTTTTATAACGATTGAAAGAATTTTCATGAATCAAAGCTAAGAAAATTCTCGATGAAGACATCTATATAAAAAAAAAATATCAATAGTAAAATCAAAATCGGTTCATCCGGTAAGTAGTCCTAAGATGCTACAGACAAACACAAAGATACACACGTTAAACGTATAATACCACTACTTTTTGCGTCGGGGAACGCCGTAGTTACGGCGGCAGATGTTCTCCTTGGTGGTAAGCTACTTTTCAACCGACTTCCAAAAAGAACGAAGTTCTCAATTCGTCTGTATGTTTCTTTTTTCTTTCTTTTTTTTGTGTGTGTATGTTACGCGATTACTCCGTCAATTGTGAACCGATTCGAATGATTATTTTTGTAATCGGTAGGGTACGTTTCCGAGGTGGTCCCGTTGTAATTTTATTGACATGTGATAAGTATCTTCAGAGATATGACGATAAACGTCTTAAACTTGCTACTAAAATTGACTCGCGGGGCATTGAAGTCAGTTGTTTTAGTTTTAAACTATATAAATTATTATTATTAGGTATTATTAGGTAGATTTAATGATCCCACGAAAACCCATGATTCATGAATGCTCATAAAACTTTCATTGGTAGGTATATAGCTAGGATTAGAACCAACGACCCTCTGGTCAGAATCAGGGTAACTATCCTTTACGCCAAAGGGCCATATATTTTTTGATAGAAAAATTCATTGGTGCACGGCGGTTTGAACTCGGTATCACGGCATCAAAGCCGACTGTTCTCCCAATTACGCCACCGGGCCCTCAATAAATAATTATATATTAATAATTATAATAAATAATTATATATAAATATAAATAATTTGTCTTCACAGGATTGTTCTACCGGGCAAAGTCTTGTTAGGGTGCAAACTTTTTTAAACATACCTAAGATTTTTTGACATGACATGACGTTGTTAGGTTGGCTACACAGTGCTTTCATAATTCGGGTTTCAACAATATAGAGAAGTGCCTCTTATAACGTAGTAGAGTGATTCAGTACTCTGTTGGCCATATGGCGGCAATTAATGTTAATAACTTTGATTATATACTCGTCCAGATGGAACATGACATTTCAGAGTCACTCAAAAAACGGCCCAAATTTTGCTGTGTGTGCGTGACTCTGTCATAAAGCTGTCAAATATTGTCAATACGTGCGTGTTTAGGGGATGCCAGCTGTTAAAGTGGTCGCTACCCAATTTATAAGCTTTTATTTAACTTGCAATGTAGGTATGTATGTATGTCTGTATGTTCGGGTGGAATCTTGGAAGCTAAATGAGACCTACTTCCTGATGTCTGATTTGACTCAAATTTGGTTAAGTTATGTATCTTTGGTGAGAATACAATAATATGGTACCATGGAGCTACTCTGATGATGGAGACGGAAGGTGGCCACGGCATCTCTTTAATAAAACAACATAACCCCACCGAGTTTTGGCTCATTTGATTCGTCTTGAGGAGGACTTTACACCTAGATGATATCCAGGGTCTGATGATGAAGCTGTAAGGTGGCCACGGCATCTCTGTGATAAAACAACATAACCCCACTGAGTTTGGGCTCGATTGATTCGTCTTGAGGAGGACTTTACACCTAGATGATATTTAGGGTCTGATGATGAGGCCGGAAGGTGGCCACGGCATATCTGTGATAAATTAACGTTACTCAACCGAATGTAGGCTTTATTAACTCGTCTTGAGGAGCACTTTACACTTAAACGATATCCAGGATCTGATGATGAAGCTGGAAGGTGGCCATGGCATTTCTGTGATAAAACAACATAATCCCACCGTGTTTGGGCTCGATTGGTTTGCCTTGAAGGGCACTTTACCCATAATTGCATCATAAAATCCGTAGAATATTTTAAAACATCACGCCTACTCTAAAATACTCAGGTACACTTAGTACATTCAGTTACACTCAGGTACCTTACCTAGCAAAAAGTGAAAAATAACTTAAAAGTAAAAAATATGTTTTAAAACAAGCTTTTACCTGGGACAATAAACTAAAATGTTAAAAATAAATTCTTGTAAGTATTTTGCGGGTAGGTAGGTACTTACCTAAATTTTAAAAAGCTTGAGGCACAGAAGTACCTATTGTAAGTACCTAACCTGTAAAACGGGTAGTGCCTCAAGCTTTTAAGGATATAGGGAAGTAGGTAGCTACCCGCAAAATACTTACTAGAATTTAATTTTAACATTTTAGTTCATGGTCCCAGATAAAAACTTGTTCTAAAAATATTTTTTACTTTTAATTTATAACATTTTAAAGGCTTGATTGTACAGGGTCTGTAGGAAACCTAATTAAAATAATATTAGTAAAATTACATTACATAGTGTAAATCTAATTGTTGATTGATAAACTATATATATAAGTACATAAATCATTGTCGTTTACATTAAGTAATTTAGGTAAATAATTTAAAAGTTTCGGTGAAAATTATAGTACATAGAACGCGTGAGAGAGTGCTGCGTGGCGCACGGTATCTGCCCCAGAACACGAACAGACGCGTGAGGGCAAGCGGCATATCATAGCCAATGGGTAGAATAGGACATAGAATACTTATATACGTGGGCAAAGCCGCGGGACACAACTAGTCTAATTTAATAATAATCGGTTCAGATTTGTCTACGATCTGAGGTAACAACAAAATAAAATAAACATACTCATCGAATACTTTCTCCTTTTTCAAAGTCGGTTAAAGTACGATTGTATAATAGTTGTGACCTGTTGTACACTATGCTGTTAAACACAGAAAAAAAGTTCCCAAATATTTGGATAATTTACCCCACTATTAAACTGACAACACTGACCAGCCCAACTAACCAACGAAAAATTCAAAATTAAAATCGTGTTTTAATACTCAAACGATTGCGAAATATTAAAACATACCGATGAAAACTAATCTTCTTATTAATATCATGCCTTCCTGCGTGATTGTGGCATAATAGCATAGCACAAACCGGCATATTTTATTATTTTTTCATGAGCTCCGCGCGCTCGGTTGTTCAAGTGTCACTGTTGTAAGTAAACATATAATCTACTATATACTATGGTATATTTTTATTTAGAAAGTTACGTGTATTTATTTCGGTATCTGCACATGTATATACGAGTATAATCAAAGGTTAATAATCGCAAATAATACTTTTTAATATTCATTTTGGAATACAACTAGTCCGTGTTATAAAAGTATTTGGAATTATTGTAATAAAATAGACAATTAATTATCGTGTGTGTCAGATGCTTTAATTGTACAGGGCCATTTTGGACATTGTCCTTTGATACCTTGATGACATCATTATTACTAATGAATATTTTCACTTTAGCGCGGCATTTAAAGTCAATTTTTTTAGGGTTCCGAACCCAAAGGGTACCAAATGAACACTTTCTGAGACTTTGTTGTCCGTTCGTCCGTCCGTCCTTCCATCCATCCGTGTGTCTATATGTGCGCACTTTACAAATCTGTATCTTCTTAACCGTTATAGGTACATTCAAAAAGTATATATCAGTATATAACGGCCCAGACACGAAATTTAATAGATGCATGTAATTTAATTAAAACTTGTTTTGCACTAAAAAGGTTAAAATAAGTTATTTTTCAAAAAAAATAATACCGACTTCATAACCAAAAACAGGCACTTAAAAGCGAAAAATAAATTACTTAAAATTATTATAAGCGCTACCCACTTATCTATTTGAAGTCGGTGCCAGCCAAGTCTATTGGATAGTAGATATATACTATGTATGTAGTAGTAGTAAGTAGGTACATGTAGGTTAGTAAGCAGGCAGATACATGTAGGTATTATCTATCTACTACCTATTAGACTTGGCTGGCACCGACTTTTAATAGATAAGTGGGTAGCGCTTATAATAATTTTAAGTAATTTATTTTTCGCTTTTGAGTGCCTGTTTTTGGTTATAATGTCGGCTTTATTTTTTTTGAAAAATAACTTATTCAATAATATGATTGCAAATTTTATGCATTTGTTGGAGTGGTTGGTGGTTAGGCAGATTTTTTGCCAGTGTCAATTGCCAATTTTAAAAAACTGCCTTGAAAATTATTACCAGGCAGAAAAACTACGCGAGCCCTCACAAAGCTCGGCTTTTAGCTAGTTATCTTAAATTCTAATAATATTCAATTAATTATTATTTAACCAATGTTCTAATGTTGCACGCCCGACACGGGGAAACTGTCATTAGCTCATAAGTTGTTATTATACTGTCACCCATAATCATGTACTAACAGTTATGCAATAATAATTACTTTACTTTACTTTACTATAGAAAATACTATCTAATCTTGTTTCTCCATACAAACTTTAAACCCCCATTTCATCCCCTAAAGGGGTGAATTTTGGAAAATCCTTTCTTAATACACCTTTACGTACTAAGTCAAATATAGCCTCCAAATTTCAAGTCTTTAGGACCAGCCGTTTAGGCTGTGCGTTGTCTGTCAGTCAGTCAGTATGTCAGGACAAAGATTTTTGGGACCTCCGGGAAAACGCCCGGGATATCCCAGTTGCTACGCGTGCCTTCCCTATCTACTGCTACTAGATACTGAGACAGGAAGCGGGATGGCACTTGCTGTTTCGGCGATTTGCGACTCGTGCACAAAACCCGGTGGAGGGCAAGTAGGGCTATTCTGTAAGCTATCTCGGAAGCGGAATCCGCGGTGAGATTTGAATTTCGTAGTACGAAATTCAACCGTATTACGAACGTGATACGATTGAATTTCGTAGTATGAAATTCGAATCTCACCGCGGATTCCGCTGTCGAGATAGCTTACAGAATAGCCCAGCAGAGCTATATCTCACTTGTATAATACGTAATAAGGAATACTTAGCTTAACTATCGACGGTCCCGGTTAGTAGTTAGTCCGAATGGACCGTACATTAGGCACTGGGTTTCACTATGGAAGGAAACTCCACATAATGATAATATTATTTTATTTGCTGAAAGGAAAACAGAGGAGCACTGGTCTTTTACTCGACCAGACGCTCGTTGCTGTGATTAATAGTTTAAAAGCGTGGCCTAGACACTTGTACAGTCTGGGCTCACGTTACATTAGCTTCCTTTTTATCGAAGGTAATTATCACAGATTATGGCGAGAGAAAAATATTAACTCGCTAAAAATAGACGTCAAATTTCTTGACAACAAATTCTACCATCGACATATGAAAATATTCAAATCTGTCGGATGAGAAAATCAAGCCGTCGTCAAAGAGTTTGAACGTCATACCAATAAGGCAACGTCGCCACAGATTCTATTAGAATATAGAAGATAAGGTACTAAATAGCCTTATAGTAACTTTAAGATATAAGTTAGTAGCACCACAGAATAATTAATAGTACAAATTCTAGTAACGCGTATGAATGACCAACGAAACTAGGTAGTAGGTAGGTAGATACCGATACAATATTTACTCGTATAATGTTCAAGTACTTACGATGACTGCCATGTTTATGTGATGTTAAGCAGGCGATGCCGCGCGTCTACCCGGTCCCGCAGGGCGCGTACGTGGGGCTGATGCTGCGCGTGCAGGGAACTACGCCACACAACGTGCACAGGTAAATATTGTGATTGCCACCACCTGTGCGCCTACACCACCTCACATTGTGATACCAAGTATAATCTATACCTAATGTTTCATCCCGTGTCAATTTGATTTTGCGCCATTTTTACATCAGATTCAGATTCAGATTTGTTTATTTGCATAAAACACAGGTTATAATGATGGTAAATTATAATACAATGTATGTGCTTGATTGCTATTTAGCCCATACAGGCGTGCAAATATTTACATATATTATGTTATTATATTATAAACAATGATTTCTATACAAATGTTAGGCATTATAATTAACATTTAAACAATAATAACCTGTCCTTTGGCGAAATACGTCTACGTGCGCGGTGACATTTGGGCTACATGTCATTTTTGACGTCTGTCATTGGGCAGCTGTCATGGCGCGCGGCCAGAGGTGACGAATTGGTTTTTGCAACGCGTACGGGTTTTTGTTAAGGTGGTTCGATTTCCATACAAAAGTATATGTACAAATACGAGTAAATGGAACAAAAAATTGCAATGAAATTACATCTATTGGTCTTTATACAACTCTTTACATACGGGAAATCATATCTTACTACATAATTTGATAAAATAATATGAAAACTAGGATCGAGATTTTAATTCATTTTTGTCAATATGTGAGTGAAGTTTTTACAGTGACATACGCTAAACTCATTAGTGTGTATTGCCGCGATTGTCAGCCTTTGCCAAACCGTGCGCTCGCTGAAAAGGCGACGTTGCCAGACCGCTGACATGCAAATCGCCGCCCTTTCAAGACTTTCAAGTTTTCATTAGCTTTACAGTTACTATTATAATATTGTAGTTTGTGATCTTCAAATATTTCGTCGGTTTATCGGTTAGGTTAGGCTCTAACAAACTCAAATTTAGTTTAATGTTGTTTTTAACCGACTTCAAATATGGATGATTCTCAATTCGACCGTATATTTTTTATGTTTGTTCGCGGATAACTTCTTCGCGTATGAACCGATTTTGATGATTATTTTTTGCTCGAAAGGAGTCATGATGTATGTATGATAAATCTCCAGAGACATGGAGATAGCACCTCAAACTTGGTATTGAAAATTTATAGCGTGGCATTTGAAGTCGGTTCTCTTTTTCTTATTTTTTTTAACTTATTGTTTAGTGTTTTTTGGAAATTTCGGACCATATTTGCATGTTTTGTAATATTGAAATTGATAGGTTATGAAATTTCGATATTTTTAACCGACTTTAAAAAATTTCTCAATTCGACCGTATAGTATTTTTTATGTGTGTGGATATCTTCGTTGTTAATAACCCGATTTTGATAATCCTTTTTTTGTTGGAAAGGAGATATCTCAAGCGAGGTGCCATAGTATTTTCATTGAGATCTAATAAGTATCTCTAGAGATATGGAGATAAACACCTCAAACTTAGTACTGAACATTAATAGCGCGGCATTTGAAGTCGGTTCTTTTAGTTGGGACCACCTGGAAAGAGCTTTTGAAACAAAAAAAATTGAATTTTCCAAATCGATTTAGGTATTTTCGAGTAATCGAGTTATCGGTGAACATCTTTGAGTACCTTTTCTGGCTAAATACTCAAAGGAAAAGGCTTCCGTTTTTTGCCATTCGGCTATGGAACCGTAAAAATGAGATTGATTTTATTATGACGGACAAGAAGCATATATTTAGAGATGTCACAGTGATCAGGATCACTAGGCTCAACACCGTAGTATTCACCGACTAGTCTTTTCATCGCTCTTATACGAATACGAAATAGCCTCAATACGAAAGTATTTAACGTGTGCGTCCTGCCTGTTATTACTTACGGAGCCGAGACGTGGACACTGATAGTGCGACTGGTTCACCAATTTAAAATCGCTCGGCGAGCTATGATGAGGGCTATGCTTGGAGTCTGTCTGAAGCATTAAATTCGAAATGAAGTCATCCGTCAGAGCACCAAAGTTATCGACATATCTCAAAGGATAAGCTAGCTGAAATGGCAGTAGGCTGTTCACAACTGTCGTAGAACCGATAACAGTTGAGGTAGACGTGTTTTAGAGTGGAGACCACGGCTCGATAAACGTACTAAAAGTATATTTTTCGTAATAGTGTAGGGCGCCCTCCAGCTATATGGAGCAAAGACATATGCAAGCTGGCTGGCAGCGGTTGAAAACAAAGAGCTGTAGATCGAGCTCAGTGGCGAGCTGTAGGTGAGATAGGCTGATGATGGTGATATTTTAGAGGCCGATTTAAAACCAACATCAGCCTTTCATTCATAGATAAACCGATCCGATCCTGTCAGAACATCTGCAAACATTATGTTTGCAGATGATCTGATGGTGATTGTGATTCTGATGGTGATATGGTGATTGGATCGCTCACCATAAAACACCGACTCGTGTTGGCTACAAAACAGACTCGTCATTCTCAAATACGTCTTTGTATCCCAATAAACGAACTATAATAACTCTAACCGACTTCACAAAAAAGGAGGAGGATCTCAATTCGACGGTATTTTTTCTTTATGTTTGTTACTTCAGAACTCCGTCAAATCTTAACCGATTTCAAATTTTTTTTAATTTTTTTTGTTTGAGAGATTATGCCTCCCGTTTGGTCCCATTCAAATTTTATTGAGATCTGATAATCATCTCCGGAAATATGGAGATAAACAATGTAAATAAATTTGTATACCTTGATGACATGTTTATGGCAACTGGTTATTTTGACTATCGCGGCATGTGAAGTCGGATTTTTAGTTTTGTACTATTATAAATTATGTTGGCTATATTACCGAAACCACATGACATCACCATTCTTTTTTTTTTTTTGCCATTACAAACGTCAACATATATTTCATTTAGATTACCTATTAATTATTAACTTATTAAGCAGATAAAAATGTAAATAAGAAAATAACAGTATTACAGTTTTAATGACAAAAGGAGCAAATTCAGCGTATGCCGCGTGCACAATGTCTTGTTCACGCAGCGCTGGTTTTAAAATTGCCCAGTGCTCGGTCTAGGTTATTCGCCGAGATATTAGTTTGTATAACGGGTTACATAATGACATATTATCACGTTTTTTACAAAGCAAACATCAACACTTTAAATGTATAAAATAACATTTCCAATTATAATACCTATAATAATAAATACACTCTGACCACAGAAATATTAATAATTAGGAACACTCTGACTCTAATTTAGTTTGTGAATATGTGTGTGTGTGTGTGTGTGTGTGTGTGTGTGTGTGTGTGTGTGTGCGTGTGTGTGTGTGTGTGTGTGTGTGTGTGTGTGTGTGTGTGTGTGTGTGTGTGTGTGTGTGTCTGTGTGTGTGTGTGTGTGTGATGATGTGAGTTTGTGAGTGGTATTTGTTTACAGATAACGTGGTTGTGTGGGTGTATGATCGTTTTTGTATGTGGGTGCATATGTTTGTGTGTCTCTGACTTTTAGATTTTAAAGGCTGTTTCATACACGTGTTTTTGTTTTAACGTCAGCAATCCTTTAAATCGCCATTTAAAAGTATGACTACAATTTTTTTTCCTTAAAGGAGGTGGAATGTCGTTCCAAATCTTGGAAGCCCTGTATATGAAGCAACCTTTAAAGCCTGCAGTTCTGTGTGGAGGTATGAAGAGACGATTAGTGGCTACTGAACGCGTATTCAATGTGTATATATCCTTAAACCAAGTAAATTTCTCAAAAAGATATTGTGGTCGTTTATTCCAGAGGATCTTTTGGGTAGTGCACGCTATGTGTAACTCTCTTCTTAATTTCATGTTCAATATACCCTTCTCTACCAGGTCAGGACTTACATGCTCCCTTCTAGGTATGGTGAAACAGAACCGGGCACACGCATTCTGCACACGTTCAATGGCGTTTTCTGTTTTAACCCATAATCTAGGCCCATACACCGCACTACAATAATTAAATGGAGAAAGTACTAGAAGGTCGCACAATAGTACCCTTACCTCTCCTGACATATATTTCCGTACACCATAGAGGACTTTAAGTTTAAACAATGCGTTTCTAATCTTTTTATTGACATGATTAAGAAACCTCATTTTATTATCAATAACAAGGCCTAAATTTCTTGCGTCTGATTCTATGGGAATGTCAATACCGTTAATACTAAGTCTAGGATTCTGTTCTAAAACTCTTTTCACTTGCGCCTTTGTGCCGAGTATTATCATTTTTGAAATTTATTTCTCAAAATTTAACGTGACGAAGATTTTATAACAAACATGTTACCAAAATTGGTGACATTTTATAAAAAACTACCAGCCCGCCCTGGCTTCGCACGGGTAGAACATATATGCCTACAAAATTTGCATCAGTTTGTTGCATCGAATATAAAATATTAACATAGGTATTTAACAATCATCTTCGTATTTCAACCAATTTACACAAAACCTTAACGAATTATGCACCTAAGACCTAAACCTTCCTCATAAAGACTCTATTGGCTATTGGTGAAAACCGCATGATAATCCATTCAGAAGCTATTGAGATAATTGCGAACAGACAGACAGACGCAGTGATGGACATTGTTTTATAATACTTACGTAGTGATATTGGACGGCCCTCTGGCGTGAAGGATAGTTACCCTGATTCTGACTCGAGGGTCGTTGGTTCTAATCCTAGCTATATACCTACCAATGAAAGTTTTATGTGCATTCATGAATTATGGGTTTTCGTACAGAGGTAGTGGGATCATTAAATCTACCAATAATTAAGATAGTTTAAAAACTAAAACAACTGACTTCAATGCCCCGCGAGTCAGTTTCAGTAGCAAGATTGAGACGTTTATCGTCATATCTCTGAAGATACTTGTCACATCTCAATGAAATTACAATGAGACCACCTCGGAAACGTACCCTACCGATTACAAAAATAATCATTCGAATCGATTCACAATTGACAGAGTAATCGCGTAACATACACACACAAAAAAAGAAAGAAAAAAAAACATACAGACGAATTGAGAACTTCCTTCTTTTTGGAAGTTGGTTGAAAAGTAGCTTACCACCAAGGAGAACATCTGTCGCCGTAACCTTACGGCGTTCCCCGACGCAAAAAGTAGGGGTATTATACGTTTAACGTGTGTATCTGTGTGTCTGTCTGTCTGTAGCATCTTAGCACCCAACCGGATGAACCGATTTTGATTTAAAGTAGGGGTATTATACGTTTAACGTGTGTATCTGTGTGTCTGTCTGTAGCATCTTAGCACCCAACCGGATGAACCGATTTTGATTTTATTATTGATAGGTTTTTTTTATAGATGTCTTCATCGAGATTGTTCTTAGCTTTGATTCATGAAAATTCGTTCAATCGTTATAAAACTATGAGCTTTAATCAACTTTCATAGGTCTGATCAATTCGAAAATCTTCTTCAACGATATTGTAAGAACATGGAAGCTTTGACCTGATGCTGGGACATCTCCTGGACTCTACAGAATACTCAAATCCTCACCAACTTACAGCTCAGATTGTAAATGTCGTGTTTAGAGTCATTGGAATGCTTTTAATGAAAAGATTAGGTATACATAGATCAGTCGGGGTGGCTTAAAATATTATATTATATTATATATATAGATCATTTTTATTTTAAACAATAGATCATATTATTATACTATATTGACTTCAAATTGATTGTGATCGGTGGGGATCTACAGAAAAGCTAAGCTTATAATAATATTTTCGCAGTAACTATGACCTATTGAGAATAGGTCCTATTCTGTGGTTTCACTGCAAATATTTTATTAATTTTGCGATGCGTTTGTGAAATCCGTGATATCTTCTAGAGTTTTATAACCTCACATTTTTACAACCACTTCTAAAATCCGCGCAATCGCGGAAAAGTTGATATAGAGGAACCGGGATCACTAACTATACGACACGCTTCCACTCTTAAAAACCTTATTATAATCCCCTTTTTGCATTCCTGTAATCAACACCTAATAATATCTAAAATCTATCCTTGAGAGCCAGTTCCCATTATTCTAGGCCTAACGTGCTTACAATCATCGACCACATACCATCATCGACTTACCAACAGGTGAAATAGTGGTCAAACGGTAGCCTATAAGATATTAAAATAAAACTGGCCAAGTGCGAGTCAGCATCGCGTCTCTTATCGCACACTTAGGGAGGGTTCCGTATAATACGAAACATAACAGAGTTTCAACCTCATATATTTGATTAATTGTTATTACCAAGAATATTTGGGTTGGTCGTGATCTAGAAAGACGGGGCTCGTTTACTAGCACCATCTATGTCATTTTGCCAAAACTAATTAGATAGATGGCGTTTAAAAAACACGTTTTTTGTATAGGGACCCCCTTTAATTTTTAACTTTATTTTGTTTTTTGTATTTCTTGTTCTAGCGGCAACAGAAATACACCATTAGTGAAAATTTCAACTGTCTAACTATCACGGTTAATGAGCTATAGCCTGGTGACAGACGGACAGACAGACAGACAGCGGAGTCTAAGTAATAGGATCCCGTTTGACCCTTTGAGTACGGAACCCTAAAAAACGTCCTATGTATACAAATATGTGTCTTCCGGTTGCATCTGTCTGACTGTATATGCGCTGCGATCTCAGAAACCACAGGCTCGGCTAGACGTGCAGGACGTGCTGGACTAAGACCAAGTTATTGCTTTGTTTTCAGGTTCTCAATAAATTTCCAACCACGCAACGGCGACAAAGAACTTGATGAAATAATGTTCCATCTGGACTTTCGACTTAACTACGGGCCGCCTTGCGTGGTGCGCAACCACCTCAGCAAGCAGGGCTGGGGCAACGAAGAGAGGGAGGGAGGCATGCCGCTCACCATAGGCGAGCCGTTCGATGTGTTGATAGTGTGCGAGCACGCTGCTTTCAAGGTAAGCTGAGGTTCTCGCTAGCAGACGGGCAGGGACGGTTACTTTCAAGGTAAGCTGAGGTTCTCGCTAGCAGACGGGCAGGGACGGTTACTTTCAAGGTAAGCTGAGGTTCTCGCTAGCAGACGGGCAGGGACGGTTACTTTCAAGGTAAGCTGAGGTTCTCGCTAGCAGACGGGCAGGGACGGTTACTTTCAAGGTAAGCTGAGGTTCTCGCTAGCAGACGGGCAGGGACGGTTACTTTCAAGGTAAGCTGAGGTTCTCGCTAGCAGACGGGCAGGGACGGTTACTTTCAAGGTAAGCTGAGGTTCTCGCTAGCAGACGGGCAGGGACGGCTACTTTCAAGGTAAGCTGAGGTTCTCGCTAGCAGACGGGCAGGGACGGTTACTTTCAAGGTAAGCTGAGGTTCTCGCTAGCAGACGGGCAGGGACGGTTACTTCACAACGAATCTAAATGTGGTTGCTGCAAAGTGGTGCGTGCGCTTGTTACCTGTTTTATTTTTTTTTTATGGTGAAAGTTAACAGGACAAGCACGACGCTCGCCTGACGGTAAGCGATGACGTCTACCTATTACAGGTACAGTGGCATGCAAAATTTTGGCAGTCCATAATTTTGCATGTCACTGCACTGCGCCTGTTACCTTGAGCCGATATTATGAACATATATTGAGCAATATGGCCTACTTAGGTACCAAAGTAAAAAGTAACAAAAGCGTACCCTATCATGTGTTGTGTTGCTAGTGAGGTTTCAGATTTAAGGCATTTTGTGGATTGACATAGAATGTTGACATAGAATTTCATTCCCAGGTGATGGTGAACGGCAACCATTTCACCGACTTCAGATATCGCATGCCGCTGCAGAACATCTCGATCGTGAACATCATGGGGCAGGTTAACCTCACCTTCGTCGACTTCAAGGATATAGACACCGGCTCCGTTGCCGATACAGAATCAAGCATCACTCTAAGATAAACATTGAATTCAACTTCACCGTAATGTTTACCGTGCGACGTCCCTCACATCTCACATCGATATATCGGATGCAGGCAGTGACGTAGCGCGCTCGATCAACGCACACTATAGTAGCTCGCGAACACGTTACCCTAGAGCATCACAGAAACATCCACACGCTAGCGTGCCGGCCGCTCACTGAACACACTAATATAATACACGACGTTTTGCAGAAATTGAGAAATGAAATAAAATTATCATCAGTTCAGTGAGTGGGTGTTTAAATTCCAAATCCTTACTTCCTTACTAATCTATTATTCTATACTATATTCTACTCTATCTTCTATACTAATATTATACAGAGAGAAACATTTGTATTTTTGTATTTTTGTATGTTTGTAATGATTTGGCTCAAAAACTACTGTACCGATTTAAAAAAATCTTTCACTAATATATAGAATGAACTTTCGGAATGAAAATAGGCTATATATTATCCCGTTTAAATCAAAGGTACATTCGTGGAGACCTAATTTGCAACCTAAGTCGACAAAAAACGGTCGAAAAAACACGTTTCTTACGAACGCTGCTCAAGTGAAAACAGATGGAAGAATATTTTCTATGGAAGAATTGTACAACTTAATAAGACCTACAAAAAAGTCCGCGACAGCATATGTCTATCTCTTAAAGTAGACTCACAGTAACCATTTTAATCTTTGTTAAAAAATATTACATAAGTTCCAGGGCTATTTTCAAGTATATAGTATTAATCCTTTTCCAAATAATTACGTTAATTAGCTTAGCCACATATCATAGATTAAAATTGTCCTTTACAGTATATAATTCAAATGAAAACTCTAGAAGATATCACGGATTTCACATACACGCATCGCAAAATTAATAAAATATTTGCAGTGAAACCACAGAATACGTCATAGTTACTACGTAAATATTATTATAAGCTTAGCTTTTCTGTAGATTCCCACCGATCACAAACAATTTGAAGTCAATATAGTATAATAATGATCTATATTTATAATATAATATAACCACCCCGACTGATCTATGTATAATCTTTTCATTAAAAGCATTCCAATGACTCAAAACACGATATTTAAAATCTGAGCTGTAATTTGCTGAGGATTTGAGTATTCTGTAGAGTCCAGGAGATGTCCCAGCATCAGGTCAATGCTTCCATGTTCTTACAATATCGTTGAAGAAGAAGATTTTCGAATTGATCAGACCTATGAAAGTTGATTAAAGCTCATAGTTTTATAACGATTGAACGAATTTTCAAGATTCAAAGCTAAGAACACACTCGATGATCTATAAAAAAAAACTGTCAATATTAAAATCGAAATCGGTTCATCCGGTTGGGTGCTAAGATACTACAGACAGACACACAGATACACACGTTAAACGTATAATACCCCTACTTTAAATCAAAATCGGTTCATCAGGTTGGGTACTAAGATGCTACAGACAGACACACAGATACACACGTTAGACGTATAATATCACTACTTTTTGCGTCGGGAAACGCCGTAAGGTTACGGCGGCAGATGTTCTCCTTGGTGGTAAGGTACTTTTCAACCAACTTCCAAAAAGAAGGAAGTTCTCAATTCGTCTGTATGTTTCTTTTTTCTTTCTTTTTTTGGGTGTGAATGTTACGCGATTACTCCGTCAATTGTGAACCGATTCAAATGATTATTTTTGTAATCGGTAGGGTACGTTTCCGAGGTGGTTCCATTGTAATTTCATTGAGATGTGATAAGTATCTTCAGAGATATGACGATAAACGTCTCAAACTTGCTACTAAAATTGACTCGCGGGGCATTGAAGTCAGTTGTTTTAGTTTTTAAACTATCTTAATTATTGGTAGATTTAATGATTCCACGAAAACCCATGATTCATGAATGCACTTAAAACTTTCATTGGTAGGTATATAACTAGGATTAGAACCAACGACCCTCGGGTCAGAATCAGGGTAACTATCCTTTACGCCAAAGGGCCGTCCAATATCACTACGTAAAGAAAATTGAAAGTTGTATGGATGTATCGTAATTTTTAAAGCTAGAACTGTTTAGGATAAAATATAAGTAATATAATATCGCGCGAGGACACGCGATGTGTTCGGTGCGGGGGGGGGGGGGGGAGGGAATTAAGCTATCGATACCTAAGAATAGTTTTAGATCGTCGGCGAACATAAGGCACTCAGCAGTCTTGACAACATTCGGCAAGTCATTAATCATGATTAAAAATTGCGTAGGTCCGAGTGTGCTGCCCGGACTCACACCGGAACAGGTAGCATACGTAGGTCCGAGTGTGCTGCCCTGACTCACACCGGAACAGGTGGTAGCATACGTAGGTCCGAGTGTGCTGCCCTGACTCACACCGGAACAGGTGGTAGCATACGTGGGTCCGAGTGTGCTGCCCTGACTCACACCGGAACAGGTAGCATACGTAGGTCCGAGTGTGCTGCCCTGACTCACACCGGAACAGGTGGTAGCATACGTAGGTCCGAGTGTGCTGCCCTGACTCACACCGGAACAGGTAGCATACGTAGGTCCGAGTGTGCTGCCCTGACTCACACCGGAACAGGTGGTAGCATACGTAGGTCCGAGTGTGCTGCCCTGACTCACACCGGAACAGGTAGCATACGTAGGTCCGAGTGTGCTGCCCTGACTCACACCGGAACAGGTGGTAGCATACGTAGGTCCGAGTGTGCTGCCCTGACTCACACCGGAACAGGTAGCATACGTAGGTCCGAGTGTGCTGCCCTGACTCACACCGGAACAGGTAGCATACGTAGGTCCGAGTGTGCTGCCCTGACTCACACCGGAACAGGTAGCATACGTAGGTCCGAGTGTGCTGCCCTGACTCACACCGGAACAGGTAGCATACGTAGGTCCGAGTGTGCTGCCCTGACTCACACCGGAACAGGTAGCATACGTAGGTCCGAGTGTGCTGCCCTGAGTCACACCGGAACAGGTAGCATACGTAGGTCCGAGTGTGCTGCCCTGACTCACACCGGAACAGGTAGCATACGTAGGTCCGAGTGTGCTGCCCTGACTGACACCGGAACAGGTAGCATACGTAGGTCCGAGTGTGCTGCCCTGACTCACACCGGAACAGGTGGTAGCATACGTAGGTCCGAGTGTGCTGCCCTGACTCACACCGGAACAGGTAGTATACGTAGGTCCGAGTGTGCTGCCCTGACTCACACCGGAACAGGTAGCATACGTAGGTCCGAGTGTGCTGCCCTGACTCACACCGGAACAGGTAGCATACGTAGGTCCGAGTGTGCTGCCCTGACTCACACCGGAACAGGTGGTAGCATACGTAGGTCCGAGTGTGATGCCCTGACTCACACCGGAACAGGTAGCATTCGTAGGTCCGAGTGTGCTGCCCTGACTCACACCGGAACAGGTAGCATACGGGTCAGAGCGGAAACCTTGCAGTTGAACGAATTGAATTCGATTTGAAAAGTAACTGGCGAAAAAGTTTAATAATTGCGGAGTGAAACCTATAGTTGAAAATTTTCTAAGTAATACATCGTAGTGGACGCGATCAAACGCTTTTTAACCGACTTCAAAAAAAGGAGGAGGTTTCTCAATTCGACCGTATATATATATATATTTTTTTTTTTTTATGTTTGTTCGGGGATAACTTTGTCATTTATGCACCGATTTTGATAATTTTTTTTTGTTCGAAAGGAGATATCCCAAGTGTGGTACCATGGTAATTTTATCGAGGTCTGATAAGTATCTCGAGAGATATTGAGATAAACATCTCAAAATTGGTACTGAAAATGAATAGCGCGGCATTGAAGTCGGTTCTTTTTTAGTTTTTAAACGATATTATTTAAAATCAAAGTATGCCGCGTCCACCTGTTTCATATGATCCATTGCGGTGATTGCGTAGTCTATAAAATTAATATGGTTGGTGGCTGTCGATCTAGCCGCTCTAAACCCGTGCTGCGCGTCGCATAACTGCGTATTGACCTGCCTGGTAATATGGCAATTCAGAATAGATTCAAATACATTGCCGAATGCTGACAATACCGCTATAGGCCTGTAATTCTCGACATTCGATCTAGAACCATCCTTAGGTATCGGAGTTTCCCTAGAAATTTTCCAACGAGACGGGTAAGTCGCTGTGCTAAGTGCTAGGTTGAAGATGTACAGTAGTGGTTGTTCAAAAACATTCACACAGTCCTTCACCAGAAAAGAAGGAATTCCGTCTGGGCCTACAGATGAATAGGCTTTCAGTCTACGTACAACACCTAACAAATCGCGTGAGTCGACGTTGTTTACAGCGACACGGTACGAGCTCCGCAAGTCGGCAGTCTCCCGCTCGGCGTCGGCCGCCGACCTATATAAAAAAGTACTCTGTGGCCGCCGATAACGTAGGGTCGTTTCCTAAGAAGATTAAGAATTTTCGAAGATTTAAAATAACTGGCAAATGCATTGGCTGCATCGAGCCCGGTAACAGTATTATCTTTGTACAGAAATTCGACAGTTGACTGTCTCGTACCCTGCTGATTTTTTATAAATTTCTAAAATAGCCGTGGATTATTTTTTAATTCATTTTCCGTACGCCTAATATATTCATTGTATATAATATTCGTTGTAAGATATATCAATTTGTTGTTTTACTAGCGATCTGTAATATTTAAACATTTCTCTGTTAACATTTAAATTTAGTTCTTTATATTTTTTTAAATAAAAATGTTTATTTCTAATATTATTTATTACTTCCGTCGAGAACCAGGTAGGATATTGGTACTTTTTTTTTTTTTTTGTTTCTTTATGGCTCCACACGATTAGTGTATTTAGCCAGTGTCAAGTATTGAAATTTTTCAAGTTTTTATGAATGTTAGTCGTAGAGATAGGTCAAAGTCACATTTCAGGTCAGTTGTCAAGTAAAAGTCTAGTCTAAGTCATATCTTCATTAAAGATGTGGTGGAGAGGTTTTTGAAAGGAAGGCTGTCAGACGTTCTTTCAGAAAATCTAAGGGAAAAAATATTTAATTGCATGGTTTGAACTTATATAAGCATTATTTTCGGCGGATCATATTAAGCTCATTGTTAAACTAGTTTGTAGATAACTTTCATTAAAAATATTCCTTTCATATCTATCACCTGTATATAGACTCATCAAAGGAAAAATGGATCCTTTACCTCCCGACCCGGTCCCTCCAGACCCAGGTGCTATTGTTCCTTGTGTGTCTGGATCGGTCTCTGGAGGAAAGCGGCGAATTGAGAATAATGATGAATTCTGTAGTAGCGCCAAGAAGTCTATTACTAACAAAGACCTGACAGTTGCTTCTATACAAAATATATTCATCCATCCTAGTTTATCCATTAGTAAGCAATATACATCCAATGATAGTGGCCCTTTCTTGGTTCACGTTTCCCGTGATTCAGACTTAGATACTGATCAATCTATCCGTCCCATTAAATTTGGTCAATTTCTAGTCAAAAGCAAGGTCTCAAATATTTGTACAGACGGAGTAAAAAAAGTAGGAAGAAATAAAATAGCGGTGGTATTCAAAACAGCTGAAGACGCTAACAACTTCCTTAGTAATCCAGTGTTAGATACGGCTAAATACTCTGCTTCAATCCCCTCCTACAATATAACCAAAATGGGTATTGTTCGCAATGTGCCAGTTGACCTGTCCATGGACGAGTTTGTTGAGTCACTGGTCTTGCCCAATGGATGTGGAGTGGTACTCAAGGCTCGGCGGTTGAGCAGAAAATCGTTTGAGGATGGTAAGCCAACGTGGGTTCCCACCCAAACAATCGTCATAACCTTCCATGGCCAATCTCTGCCTTCAAGAGTGTTTTCTTATCACACTTCGCTGCCGGTAGAAACTTACCAATTTCCTACTATCCAATGCCTAAATTGTTGTCGTTTTGGACATGTCAAAGCTCAATGCAGATCGAATGCTAGGTGCTACCGATGCGCACAATCCCACAAGGGTGATGAATGCAGTGTAGTTGAAGGTGAGGCTACTTGTCACCAGTGTTCTGGCCAGCATTTCTCTACAAACAAGAGTTGCCCTGAACATGGGAGACAGAGATCAATTAAGTTGTTGATGTCTCAACAAAATCTCTCTTATGAAGAAGCATCATCTCAATCCCCTAAAGTTAAGAGGCCCTATGCTGAGGTTGCCCAAGTAAGTAATCTGTCCCAGTCTACATATTTGTCGCCTCAGTTGAGTCAAATCAGTTCTTCTCCATCGAATGTCTCATATAGAAAGAATGTCTTCTCCTCTTCCCGCCCCCGAACACCATTGGGTAAAACATATGATAGGGCAGCTCATCAAGCTATAATTGGGGATGAACCATCGGCCCTGCCTAATGGTTGTTCCTTACAATCACAATCATTGGACTCTTCTGATCTATCCCGAGAGAATAATCTTCTGGAGGTTCTTCTCTCATTAATAATCTCTATTCTCTCCAGTAACAATTCCTCTATACCGTCCCACGTTGCCCAAAAACTTACCGAGATCATTTCCCTTTCTAATAATTATGGATCCAGGCATCATTCTGCAATGGAACTTAAAAAGTATCCGCAGGAAAAAGCCTGAACTTCTATACCTTATCAATAAATTTCGCCCGTCAGTTTTGGCAATTTCGGAGAGCTGGCTTGTTCCAGGATCCCGTTTCCGGGTTCCTCCGGGTCCCATGTATCCCTTCCTTCTGTGTCGCCAAATATTAATATTGTAGCTGCAAAAGTCTTTGATATAACCTTTATATCTATTTACATCCCTCATCCTCATTCTAGTTTAATCCCAGAAATTTCGCTAATTTTATCTTCAGTTCCTCACCCTCTGATTCTTTTAGGTGATTTAAACGCTCATCATACGTCATGGGGCTCTAGTCATATTGACTGTTTTGCCCTTTCTCTCTTAGATATTTTCGATGATGCGAACCTGTGCGTCATCAATGATGCTTCTCCTACTCGACGAGTTTACCCCACTCAAAATCCCAAAAGTGCTGTAGATCTTTCAATTTGTTCTGCGTCTTTGGCTTCTCTAATTACTTGGTCTATTTTGCCACTATCGTATGGTAGTGACCATTATCCCATTTTAGTATCTATTCCTAATAAGGTTTCTCCATATCGCAACTTCAACCCAGCTCTTAAATATAGACTTCTTGATTCTAAATGGCCCTCTTATTCATCTTCCTTTGAAAACAAACTAATTTCTCTGCCAACCCCTGTTATCAGTAATATACTTGAATGTTACTCTAAATTTACGGATGCAATATTATCGAGTGCTGATGAAAATTTTCCTATTAAAAAACTTCATAATTTTATAGTTTCTACTCCTTGGTGGGATGCTGAATGTACAGCCGCAATAAAAGAAAGGAAAAATGCGGAAAATGCTTATAATGCTTCCATGACTAGAGAAAATTTTCTCTCGTACCAAAAGTCTGCAGCTAAATCTTCTAGGATCCTCTCAAAAAAGAAAAGACTAGGTTGGATCCGTGTCTGTGAAACGTTATCGCCAAGAACACCGGCATGTTTGGTGTGGAAGCAAATTAAAAGATTCAGAGGATCATTTAATTCTTGTAACGTTTCAGCTAACGACCCTTCATCGTGGTTAGAGGGCTTTTCAAGTAAAATGTCTCCTCCATTTGTTCCAAATTTTGACGCTTTTCCTTCCCCACCAGGTCCCCTTATGTCTCATGATAATTTTGACTCTTCTTTTTCATCTGCCGAACTTCGATTGGCTCTTGATGGTCTAGTAGACTCTTCTCCGGGGATGGACGGTATTCCATACTCATTCATAAAGAATGCTCCTGATGATTGTAAAGAATATTACTTACAAGTTATAAACATATTCTATGAAAATGGTATAGTCCCGGAGCAGTGGAAGGCTCAAGTCATAATTCCCATCCTAAAGCCGGGTAAAAGCCCTTCTGACCCAAACAGTTACAGGCCCATAGCCTTATCTTCAGTTTTATCTAAGGTGGTTGAGCATATGATTAAAAACCGCCTCGAGTGGATCATAGAAAGTAAAGAAATACTACCTAAAAGTCAATTCGGATTCAGAAAAGGCATGAGTACCATTGACAGCCTTAGTATTTTAACTTCTGACATCCGTATGGCCCTACTCAAAAAGGAACTTCTTGTGGGCGTCTTCTTAGACATTGCGTCTGCCTACGACAATGTGCTGTTACCGGTCCTTAGGAATAAGTTGATGCTATTAAATATTCCAGGAAAAATTGTTAGATTCATTTCAAACTTGTTAATGGAGAGAACTATTTCTATCAAAAGTTCTGATAAACTTTTACCTCCTACAACAGTCTGGAAGGGTTTACCACAAGGATCGGTTCTCAGCCCATTGTTATACAACATTTATACTCATGATCTCGAACATTCTGTCAATTCATATTGCGAAATCTTACAATATGCCGACGACTTAGCTCTTTATGTCACAGTAAAATCTCCTGAAGAGGCTTCCCAAAGATTGACTTTAGCCCTTGCCTATTTGCACACCTGGCTTCTTAGGCATGGGTTATCCCTGTCAGCTCCTAAAAGTAGTGTGGTTGTTTTCACCAAAAAAAGACAAATCCCTTCAGTTGTTGTTGGGGTCAACAATGAAGTTATTCCTCAGGAAAACATGGTGAAATTTTTAGGCATCTGGTTAGAATCAAGATTATCCGGTTCGACTCATTGTGATTATGTTGCTCAAAAGTGTGAGAGAAACATTAACGTCCTGCGGTCGTTGTCAGGTGTTTGGTGGGGTGCTCACCCTTTTTCTCAAAAAATTCTTTATAATGCTATTATCCGTAGTCATATGGACTATGGCTTATTTCTTAGATCCTTCCACCAAAACTAGCCTCAACAAACTTGATAAAATACAATACAAATGCCTACGTATTATTATAGGAGCGATGAAGTCCTCTCCGACTAATGCTCTTCAGGTAGAGTGTGTTGACCCCCCCCTTGCTCTCCGCAGACAATTTCTATCAAATAGGTTCTTCTTCAAGTTGGCGCAAATTTCTGATCATCCACTTCTTGCTAAGCTTCATCAATTATCACTTTTGTACAATTCTCTCGGCCATCATTCAAGTTCTGTTTTTCCATGTCTGCTTCGTTCTTATCTTCAATTTTCCCGTCTTCCTAACCCTCTTTTTCAAAGTTCTATTATGCCATTATATTCCACGTTATATGACGCTCTTGTTTTTCAACCCAACGTCATTCTTAACATTGGAGTTGATAAAAATACTCCTGTAGTTCCTAACATTTTTAATGGCATAATCCATTCGGATTATAGTAACTGGTTACATTTGTATACTGATGCTTCAAAGGTATCTGATTCTAGTTCGGTAGGTGCTGCTGTCTGGATCCCTTCTACTAGAATCATTTTAAGTTGTAAATGTCCCCCTGTTTCGTCAGTGTTTACTGGAGAATCTGTTGCTATTTTGGCTGCGATCATATTTCTAAAATCTCACAATATTTCCTACTCTATCATATTTTCAGACTCCAAAAGTTGCCTTCAGTCAATTCTTTCGAACCCTTTTCGATCAAAATCTCGTTTCCCAATTATCCACAAAATTAGAGAGGAATTGTATTATTGTAATAACCGTGGCATTAACATCACTATAGCTTGGATTCCAAGTCATTCAGGTATTCCTGGAAATGAGTCAGTTGACTCCTATGCCAGGAATGCTATTGACATGGGATCGGATGACTATTCCGTGATATATTCCCATGATATGTGCACTACTTTGAAGCCTTTGTTGTTTGACACCTGGAATAAGGGCTGGCAAATCTCAAGGTCTGTCAAGGGGCAATATTATGGGGATATTCAACCGGAGGTTCCAACGAGGCCGTGGTTTTCTAAATATCGCATGGCAGATAAAAATACCACCTCCACTATTTGTCGACTCCGCTTAAATCACTGTTGTTCTCCAGTTTTCCTGTCTAAAATAAGGATTAGAAATAGCTCGATCTGTGAATGCGGTCTAGACGAAGGAAACGTGAACCACTTGTTTTTCAGTTGTCCTAATATGCGCTTCTCTCTTTATGACTTTCTTCCTCCGCAAATATCTCGTCCAGTCTCTTTTAAACATCTTCTTTCTCTCATTTTCACCCGCTTTACTGGTTCTTTATGTAAATATATTGAAATTAATAAAATTAAGTTGTAAATATTATGTATATATATACCTACCTACTCATTTCCATGTTTTTTTATAATTTTCTTGTAAATATTCAAATCGAATTCTTTTTGTCTAATTTTTTTTAATGTTCATCCATACTGTAACTAGTTTTGTAGAATTGATTCCGCAGAAAGTAAGTTTAAATTTTTATTTGTTATCTGTGTTTATAAAAAGCGTCCTAAGGTCTTTCCAGTTTCCACTCGACTAAACCAACTAAACTTGACATTGGCGAAATTGTGGTGGTATTATCGCAAAAGCCAAAAACAAAGAAATAATAAAGATGTGGTGTTTACTGAAGATTTTCAGTGGAATTTTGGTGAGAACGCAAATAGCATGTTTTTCAACATTGTGCTGTTTCCCTACACTCGCACACATTCACCGGCACTTAATGGTTAATAATCCACATTTATTACATATTAACACGCGGAAGAACACAAGTTTTAGGAAAGAATACAATGAGATCACACACACTTTTCCACGTTCCCGCCAAAACTCCATATTGGTACTTATAATTCACGGAACTACCACGCTTAATAGGTACACACATATCAAAACATTCACTCAGTAGCTCGTAGAACCAGATCTAACATGGCATCATATTTATTTTTCACTGTATTGTGTTGTTTGAATTTACAATAACTTAGCATACAATCATATTGCATTAAAATATTTTTATTGCACGAGTTAAGATTGAAGTCACCGGTCACAATAATATCTAATTTTGGATATTTAGACACTACACTTTCAATTACAGAAAATGTATTACATTATTTGTCTTCAATAGAATTCGGAGGAATGTAAACAACGCAGCAGATCATTTTCTTATATTTCAAAGTCACAATACATATAACCACTTCGATGTCGGTATCGTATCCATCTACGTCTATGATCTGTTTCACCTGGAACGTGTCGCGCACCGCCAACAACACTCCTCCCCAGCCAGCGTCGGCGGCGCGGTCGCGGCGCAGTGCGCACCACTGTGTACCCGGCGGGAAACACTTCCGCGTCGTTAAATTAACATCAGGAATGGAGTTTTGGCGGGAACGTGGAAAAGTATGTGTGATCTCATTGTATTTTTTCCTAAAACTTGTGTTCTTCCGCGTGTTAATATGTAATAAATGTGGATTATTAACCATTAAGTGCCGGTGAATGCGTGCGAGTGTAGGGAAACAGCACAATGTTGAAAAACATGCTATTTGCGTTCTCACCAAAATTCCACTGAAAATCTTCAGTAAACACCACATCTTTACTGAAGGTATGACTTAGACTAGACTTTTACTTGACAACTGACCTGAAATGTGAGTTTGACCCATCTCTACGACTAAAATTCATAAAAACTTGAAAAATTTCAATACTTGACACTGGCTAAATACACTAATCGTGTGGAGCCATAAAGAAACAAAAAAAAAAAAAAAAGTACCAATATCCTACCTGGTTCTCGACGGAAGTAATAAATAATATTAGAAATAAACATTTTTATTTAAAAAAATATAAAGGCTAAATACACTAATCGTGTGGAGCCATAAAGAAACTAAAAAAAAAAAAACATAAGGAATGTTTCGGTGAAAGCAAATATATCTGCAGATTCATCTAGAACGGCTTTCTTACACATATCAATTTTGGTTCTCAGGCCACGAACGTTCTGATAGAATAACGAGTAAGATTTGTATCTAACTTTTTTACTCGGTTTGCTGTGATTTGCGAAATCCACTTCGCCACGGTTTAATGTACACATTTTCCGCCCAGTGCTCGGCGGCTAAACACTTATCTACATGCTTGGTGGGCACGGTCAGCTTTAAGGACGCATAATCACCTCGGGATTTGAAGGCTTCAGCGGTACATTTATCCTCAGAATTAATACTCTTAAAATGTTGCACTACTTGCTCCGCTGTAGTCCCAATTTGGACATAGTACAGGTGCAAGTACGACTTGCGCTCAGCGGCTGCTAAGGTGCATGCATTAGAACCCGGCACAGCCGTGCCCCGCGTTACGTTGGCAGGGACACTACGCCGCGATGTCTTGTGAGTGACTTTTTTCCATCCAGCGTCGGGCTTATCATTTGGCACCTGTTGCTGCGTATGAGTCATCTCATCCACAGAGATCGCAGCTTGCGGCATCGGCGAGCTCGGTGTTGTCGGTGCAGTTTGGCTCGATGACGCCCGAGCAGGTTCGGCTGTAGGGCCAGACTCGGTGATCTTCGTGCGAGCGAGAAGGGGAAACGGGGAAGAGCTTGGTCCTCTTTTTTTCTTCTGAGTAGTCACGGAGAGTGCCGACGCCGCACGAACTCGAGCTTCCCGCATTGGTCGTTTTTGTTACGGCTGCGGACGGGATTGGGGGGATGAGAGAGGGGTATGGGAGGCGAAGGGTGAGGGGTAGGGAGAGTGGGGAGGGGGGATTAGCGCGGCGTTGTACGTTGCGGTGTAGGTGGGATACGCATGCCTTATTTGTAAAATAATTAAAAATGCTACCCAAAGACACTATTCCACGCGAACGACGTCGCAGGCACAGCTAGTCTTAGATAAAGGTAAATATTTTGGTAAGTACTCGCTGTAAGTAGTATATATGTGCTACCTACAGCGAGTAATGTATGTAAGTCAGTCTACCCTCCACTAGATCACTGGATGGTGGTATATGGGTCACCACTGGTGGTCGGCTTCGGCCGTGGTTCGAGTGCTTGTTTGTCAACAATAAAAATGTTAGATACTTTGCACGATGATAAAGCTCTATTGAGGGCCTATAAAGAGGAGGATATGTTTATAAAATGGTACTAAGTACTATTGCAGCAAACAGTGAAGGCAAAAGACGTAAGTTTAATTGTAAATTTAAATCCCTTCGGCAGTCCTATTTATTATTATAATAAACAGGAAGGTCATGATGAAGGTGGATCTTCGTTACTTCCACGCTTAAACTGATTTTGAGTTTCCGGAAGGATAGGCATCTAAGCAAGCGTGCTACATCTTGGACCTTATCTTCACTTAACATTAGGTGAGATATGGTTACACTCTTCACTATCCTGCGTAAAAAAAAAAACTTGTGTGTACTTATGCACACGCGTTAGAAGTTATACTTCTGTGGCATATGGAAAAAAATGAAAATGAAACTAAAATGCAGTAGTGATTAACAATAAATATTAAAATGAATCAAAAAGATTTTATTTAAATAAAAAAGGTTTTATTAACGTAAAAATATGACGTTAAATATGACATATACAACTTGAACATAGTCATGCCACCTAGAACTAACTTCACGGTTTAGAATTTGGGTGTCGGTGTGCGCACGCATCGTAAAAATTCACTCATCATTTTTCTCTATCGCGCCAAAATAAATATAACTTCAAAAAACAAACTACTGAACGGGTTATCCCGGTAAATATCCTCTAGCTGAATTATTTTCGCTTCACTAATTCTACCATATAGGTACTTAGTTATGTAGAATTAGAGAAATAGAACTACCTAGTCTACATATCGTAGAACTACAAGGAATAGTTTTATATCATAAAATCTATCAATAGAACTAAGCGGAACTAAACCGATAGAACCACACGGAACAGGCCTAGAGTCAACACACTCTACGTAGGACTAGTCTGTGACAGTACCTACACATAAAACGTTGCACCCTATAAACCGATAGAACCACACGGAACAGGCCTAGAGTCAGCACACAGTACGTAGGACTAGTCTGTGACAGTACCTACATATAAAACTAGAGTCAGCACACAGTACGTAGGACTAGTCTGTGACAGTACCTACATATAAAACTAGAGTCAGCACACAGTACGTAGGACTAGTCTGTGACAGTACCTACATATAAAACTGGAGTCAGCACACAGTACGTAGGACTAGTCTGTGACAGTACCTACATATAAAACTAGAGTCAGCACACAGTACGTAGGACTAGTCTGTGACAGTACCTACATATAAAACTGGAGTCAGCACACAGTACGTAGGACTAGTCTGTGACAGTACCTACATATAAAACGTTGCACCCTATAAATTACCCCCGTTTTGTTATATCCCAGTTATAACAATATCATAAACAAAAATCATACTCAAGTCTAGTTAAAAATAATAGACGGCTTGTCTCATGCATGGGTGTTTATTAGGGAGAGGGGTGGGGGCATCTATATGTATAACGAATGTCGCCCGACCCGGCCCGGTGCCGGTACCGAGCCAGCCGCGAGGCCGGGCCTGATGGTAAGCGATGACTTCTACCTATTACAGATACAGCGGCATGCAATATTCTGGACTGCTAGAATTTAGCATGTCACTGCACTGCGCCTGTTACCTTGAGACATAAAGATGTCGAGTCTCACATGCCCTGTAATTTCACTGGACACCTTGCCATTTCAACCGAAAAACATTCCTATTTCACGGCCAAAATTTAATTGGCAAAGTGGTGGTACCGCCCCAGGCGGACTATCAGAAGTCCTACCACTACAAAAAAAAACAGGTCAAATAAAACGAGCGGATACTTAGTACAATATAGTATTTATTTTAATATTGAAATGCAATTTGGTTTATTTTATAATAACAGTTACAATTACGTACAATTAATTATATATACCGTCGATTAGTAGATAAATTAAATAAAATCACAAGGTGCGGTCGAGGCCGCTCGCACGCGGTCAGGTACTCTCGATATAAACATCACATAATATTATAATAAACGTAACCGCTACGTTCGCAGCACGCTCCCGGCTCGCGTCAGTGTGACCGTGTGACACGTGCGGCACCTACCTACGTGTAAGTGTCACGTGCCTCCTACACTGAGTACGTGTACATCCGTACTCACAAACAATACTATGCGGTGTCACAGTGCTCGTTCTAATCATACATTATCATTTACTGACGTCAACCACCACGCGTTTGTCAACATGTCGAATACGTGTGATCGTCCTGCGGCTATGAAAGTTGAACCATATCGACGCAGGGAAAAATTACCTTTATATAATACTAACGACCCGCCCCGGCTTCGCACGGATAGAGCATATGCCTAAATTTTTTGCATCAGTTTGTTGCGTCGTCATATTTCAACCAATGTACACAAAACCTTATAACTATAACCTTCCTCATGAATCACTCTGTACATTGGTGAAAACGGAGAGAAAATCCGTTCAGTAGTTATAGAGTTTATCTCGAACAGACAGACAGATGCGGCGAGGGACTTACACGTCGCGCTCACGAGACCGAGCGACACGGACGTGTGAGTAGCGGCCGCCTGGGAGCGTGATACGAACGTAACGCCGGGGTCTGCCAGTACGCCAGTACGCTAGTACACTAGTACGCCAGTACGGCAGTACGGCGGGTCGCGGCTCACGGCGGACTCCAAACGATCGCATCACTCCTGAACCTGTCATCGTTCTCACACATACATTCAACAGTTTCTCGTTATATAAATACTCTCTGCCGATATTACTTACACCACTCAACGGTTAAATTTACATTTATGAAGAATAAATTATCAGTCGTATCAGATAACCAGATAAAACACTTTTCAGAGTGTTTGGAGAGTGTTGAGCGCAGTTATGTCTAATGTAACACAGGAGTGTGGAGCGACCTCCGACCTCGTACGATCAACACTTACTATAAGTTTGGTGAGAACCAGTCCATGTCCGATTCCCCAGTTTTGATATGACACAATTTTAAGTAACGACATAATGTAACATCCATGGCCGAACGGCCGATGGGCAGAGCACTCGTTAACTTTCTTGATCACAAAAATGAAGATACTGTATACATGAAAAAGTCGTTAGGAAGCCGTTAGGACAGGCGGGGCAAACTCAGCCCCTTCGAGTGCTGGACTGTGACGTGTCGACACTCACTCACAATAGGTGACACGTGTCGACACAACATTCACACACGGTAGGTGACACGTGTCGACACAACACTCACTCACGGTAGATGACACGTGTCGACACAACACTCACTCACGGTAGGTGACACGTGTCGACACAACACTCACTCACGGTAGGTGACACATGTCGACACAACACTCACTTACAGAGTACCCTTAGTACGAGTTTTAATACCAAACTCGATATCATATATCGAACAAATTTTGTATGAAAAACAGTACAGCGCTTCTAGTGGTTACTACACTTCACTAAATTTAGACCAATCAGGGAGCCAGATAAAGTCGAAAACTATGTGAGATCTGTCAAAAGCGTTTACGATGAAAACTCGTAGTAAGGGTACAGAACCCCACACGATCACCGCGACGTGCTCTATACATTAAGTTATAATAATAATAAGTTATCGTTTACAAACATACAGTATGTACGTGCATGTCATTTAAAAGCTTTTAACTAGAAGACATTTTCGTAAAGCCGACTATTTACAAAAGAGCGAATTCGATAAAGATCGAATCCCCCTTATTTTGTTCGAAAGATCGGTCGTGCCGGTCCTTTTAATACTTGGAAGGTAACCACCACGGCGCGACCGCCACGCTCCGACCGCTTCGAGGGAAGATCCGCGCGCGGTACTCTCGAGCGAGTTCATTTATATGTATAGGGTGGATTCTTGAGATGGGACCGTCAGGGGTACCGTCAGTGTACCTTCCGTTGTAGCTACAGCGAAACATTCTGAGGAGAATGTTCATTATATTTGACTAGCTGTGTCCCGCGGTGTTACCTGCGTAGACGTCGTTCCCGTGGGAATGTCGGTATAAAAAGTGCCCTATGTGTTATTCCACAGAATTAGAAAAAATATAGTAAGTATGAAAATGGGCCATTAACCGATTCCGTGCGTTAGTCTTTTTATCAAACTTTAGACCCTGGCGCCGAACAAATTTTTCATGGCTCCCCTGAGGAGCCCTACGCCAGGGAGTATGATGGCGTCCCTAAGGCGTCATCCGCCGGGAACTGTAACTCGGTGCTTTTTTTAGTTTTTCACGTGTTTGAAGTTCAGTTGCCACCCGCAATATAACGTAAGCGGTTAATTTATTAGTTTTGTGTATTTTAAAGTGACAATCTGCGTGTTCTAGAGGAGATTGAAGGAAACTTACGTTTTTCTAGCAGAGATGCTAAACCTTTTTGTACCCTATATTCAATGTACTCTGTGTTTTGTACTACATTACATGTAAGGATATAGTAAAACGATTGGAGTTAAATTAGTGTATAGAACTGTATAGAAGTGTTAAACACTTCTATACGATTTAAATATTTAATAATTGAAGATTTATCATAATATTATACTTCTTAATTTTTGTAACTAAGTACTGATTGTTGTGATGTTATTTTTTTTACAATTATATAAAAAAAAGAATGATATCAAAATGTAATAATATGTGTACTCATTGAGAGTTATGCACTCGCAAGATTACAGCATTTGCCAGAATACGAGTGCCTGGAACAGAGCACTCTATGTTTGCCAGTATACGAGTGCCTGGAACAGCGCACTCTATGTTTGCCAGTATACGAGTGCCTGGAACAGAGCACTCTATGTTTGCCAGTATACGAGTGCCTGGAACAGCGCACTCTATGTTTGCCAGTATACGAGTGCCTGGAACAGAGCACTCTATGTTTGCCAGTATACGAGTGCCTGGAACAGAGCACTCTATGTTTGCCAGTATACGAGTGCCTGGAACAGCGCACTCTATGTTTGCCAGTATACGAGTGCCTGGAAAAGAGCACTCTGTTTGCCAGTATACGAGTGCCTGGAACAGAGCACTCTATGTTTGCCAGTATACGAGTGCCTGGAACAGAGCACTCTATGTTTGCCAGTATACGAGTGCCTGGAACAGCGCACTCTATGTTTGCCAGTATACGAGTGCCTGGAACAGAGCACTCTATGTTTGCCAGTATACGAGTGCCTGGAACAGCGCACTCTATGTTTGCCAGTATACGAGTGCCTGGAACAGAGCACTCTATGTTTGCCAGTATACGAGTGCCTGGAACAGAGCACTCTATGTTTGCCAGTATACGAGTGCCTGGAACAGCGCACTCTATGTTTGCCAGTATACGAGTGCCTGGAAAAGAGCACTCTGTTTGCCAGTATACGAGTGCCTGGAACAGAGCACTCTATGTTTGCCAGTATACGAGTGCCTGGAACAGAGCACTCTATGTTTGCCAGTATACGAGTGCCTGGAACAGCGCACTCTATGTTTGCCAGTATACGAGTGCCTGGAAAAGAGCACTCTGTTTGCCAGTATACGAGTGCCTGGAACAGAGCACTCTATGTTTGCCAGTATACGAGTGCCTGGAACAGCGCACTCTATGTTTGCCAGTATACGAGTGCCTGGAAAAGAGCACTCTGTTTGCCAGTATACGAGTGCCTGGAACAGAGCACTCTATGTTTGCCAGTATACGAGTGCCTGGAACAGAGCACTCTATGTTTGCCAGTATACGAGTGCCTGGAACAGCGCACTCTATGTTTGCCAGTATACGAGTGCCTGGAAAAGAGCACTCTGTTTGCCAGTATACGAGTGCCTAGAACAGAGCACTCTATGTTTGCCAGTATACGAGTGCCTGGAACAGAGCACTCTATGTTTGCCAGTATACGAGTGCCTGGAACAGAGCACTCTATGTTTGCCAGTATACGAGTGCCTGGAACAGAGCACTCTATGTTTGCCAGTATACGAGTGCCTGGAACAGAGCACTCTATGTTTGCCAGTATACGAGTGCCTGGAACAGCGCACTCTATGTTTGCCAGTATACGAGTGCCTGGAAAAGAGCACTCTGTTTGCCAGTATACGAGTGCCTGGAACAGAGCACTCTATGTTTGCCAGTATACGAGTGCCTGGAACAGAGCACTCTATGTTTGCCAGTATACGAGTGCCTGGAACAGCGCACTCTATGTTTGCCAGTATACGAGTGCCTGGAACAGAGCACTCTATGTTTGCCAGTATACGAGTGCCTGGAACAGCGCACTCTATGTTTGCCAGTATACGAGTGCCTGGAACAGAGCACTCTATGTTTGCCAGTATACGAGTGCCTGGAACAGCGCACTCTATGTTTGCCAGTATACGAGTGCCTGGAACAGCGCACTCTATGTTTGCCAGTATACGAGTGCCTGGAACAGAGCACTCTATGTTTGCCAGTATACGAGTGCCTGGAACAGAGCACTCTATGTTTGCCAGTATACGAGTGCCTGGAACAGAGCACTCTATGTTTGCCAGTATACGAGTGCCTGGAACAGAGCACTCTATGTTTGCCAGTATACGAGTGCCTGGAACAGCGCACTCTATGTTTGCCAGTATACGAGTGCCTGGAAAAGAGCACTCTGTTTGCCAGTATACGAGTGCCTGGAACAGAGCACTCTATGTTTGCCAGTATACGAGTGCCTGGAACAGAGCACTCTATGTTTGCCAGTATACGAGTGCCTGGAACAGCGCACTCTATGTTTGCCAGTATACGAGTGCCTGGAAAAGAGCACTCTGTTTGCCAGTATACGAGTGCCTAGAACAGAGCACTCTATGTTTGCCAGTATACGAGTGCCTGGAACAGAGCACTCTATGTTTGCCAGTATACGAGTGCCTGGAACAGAGCACTCTATGTTTGCCAGTATACGAGTGCCTGGAACAGAGCACTCTATGTTTGCCAGTATACGAGTGCCTGGAACAGAGCACTCTATGTTTGCCAGTATACGAGTGCCTGGAACAGAGCACTATGTTTGCCAGTATACGAGTGCCTGGCACAGAGCACTCTATGTTTGCCAGTATACGAGTGCCTGGAACAGAGCACTCTATGTTTGCCAGTATACGAGTGCCTGGAACAGAGCACTCTATGTTTGCCAGTATACGAGTGCCTGGAACAGAGCACTCTATGTTTGCCAGTATACGAGTGCCTGGAACAGAGCACTCTATGTTTGCCAGTATACGAGTGCCTGGAACAGAGCACTCTATGTTTGCCAGTATACGAGTGCCTGGAACAGAGCACTCTATGTTTGCCAGTATACGAGTGCCTGGAACAGAGCACTCTATGTTTGCCAGTATACGAGTGCCTGGAACAGAGCACTCTATGTTTGCCAGTATACGAGTGCCTGGAACAGAGCACTATGTTTGCCAGTATACGAGTGCCTGGCACAGAGCACTCTATGTTTGCCAGTATACGAGTGCCTGGAACAGAGCACTCTATGTTTGCCAGTATACGAGTGCCTGGAACAGAGCACTCTATGTTTGCCAGTATACGAGTGCCTGGAACAGCGCACTCTATGTTTGCCAGTATACGAGTGCCTGGAACAGAGCACTCTATGTTTGCCAGTATACGAGTGCCTGGAACAGAGCACTCTATGTTTGCCAGTATACGAGTGCCTGGAACAGAGCACTCTATGTTTGCCAGTATACGAGTGCCTGGAACAGAGCACTCTATGTTTGCCAGTATACGAGTGCCTGGAACAGAGCACTCTATGTTTGCCAGTATACGAGTGCCTGGAACAGAGCACTCTATGTTTGCCAGTATACGAGTGCCTGGAACAGAGCACTCTATGTTTGCCAGTATACGAGTGCCTGGAACAGAGCACTCATGTTTAGATGCGATACAATATATACATATATATAATATATACAATAGATACAAACACAACAGAAAAGAATTAGCCAAATATATAAGTATCGTATTGTCTTCTTCTTATAATTAGGCAAACTTTACTGACTGACTGATCTTTCAAAACACAGGTCAAACCACTAAACGGATTGCGCTGAATTTTGGCATGCAGATAGTTATTATGACGTAGGTATCCTCTAAACAAGGATTTTAGAAAATGTACCCCTTTAGGGGATGAACCGGGGGTTCAAAGTTTGTATGGAGAAACAAGATTAAATTGTCTATTTTATACGAAATTCCACCCCTGAGAGGGTGAAACAGGGTAACAAAGTCAGAGAATCTATATTGTTCGGATTGCGCTGAAATTTAGCACGCAGATATTATAATGTAGGTATATGCTAAGAAAGGATTTTCCAAAATTCACCCCTTAAAAGGATGAACCGGGGGTTCAAAGTTTGTATGGAGAAACAAGATTATAAAGTCTATTTTATTCAAAACTTCGCAAATGTACCTCTTAAACAAATAATTAAGTATTTCTGTGAACAAATAATTAAATATTTGTTTCAGGGTTTTTCAAAATTCTACCCCAAAGAGGGTGAATAAAGAAAAAAAAAACGGGGTACCTACGCAACAAAGTTTGAAAATCAATATTGTTCCGGATTGCGCTGAAATTTGGAATGCAAATAGTTATTATGACGTAAATGTCCGCTAAGAAAGCATTTTTCCAAAATACACCCCTGAAGGGGATGAAACAGCATTTCTAAGTTTGTATGGATAAACAAAATTAGACAGACTTTTTCATTCAAAACTTCGCAGAAGTACTTTTGTAAACAAATAAGTGCATACGTATTTCAGTTTTTTTTTAATTCCACCCCTAACAGGGTGAACAGGGTAACAAAGTTAGAAAATCAATATTGTTTTGGATTGCGCTGAAATTTAGCATGCAGATAGGTATTATGATGTAGGTAAATACGTAAGTATAATATGTGTTTGCGGATTTTTCGAAATTCCACCCCTCAGAGGGTGAAACGGGGGAACAAAGACAGAAAATCAATATTGTTCGGATTGCACTGAAATTTTGCATGTATTAGGATGTAAGTATCCGCTAAGAAAGGATTTTCTAAAAGTCACCCTTAAAGGGATGAAACGGGATTCAAAGTTTGTATGGAGAAACAAGATTAATCTTTTTTATTCAGAACTTCACACAAGTACTTCTGTTAATAAATAAGTACAATCGCCTTCATTTGTGCGTATCCACCTTAAGGAATAATTTCCTGTGCACTCTTATTGAATTGGCATCTCGCCTCTGTCTATGTTGACATTGTTGACCAATGACAAGAAGGGAAAAAGCCAAAAATTAAGTTTTGTTTTTAATTTTGGATCTTCTGATTGGTAAGAATTTTTTTTTTGGTTTTGGCTCTTCTGATTGGTTAGAAAAATAATCGACACTTGCAACCGAAAATGTTTTGAAACTGGATACGCACAACTGTACGCGATGGTACATACGTTTTTCTGGATTTTTCGAAATTCCATCCCTCAGGGGGTCAAACAGGGTAACAAAATCTGAAAATTAATATTGTTACGGATTGCGCTGAAATTTGGGATGCATTTAGTTATTATGACATGTTGTACGCTTCGAAAGGATTTTTTAAATTTACTCCTTAAGGGGGTTCAATATTAGTATGGAGAAACAAGATTAGATAGTCTTTTGTATTTTTAATTGTCACGACAAGGTTTAATTAATGACAGAATAATATAAAATTTATTAAAGTAGTTTTTAACGCGGGCGAAACCACGGGGCATAGCTAGTCTAATTTAGTTTAGTTATTAACAGAAGTATTTATGTAAAGTTTCGAATAAAAAGGACTAATCTTATCTTGTTTCTTCATACAAACTTTGGAACCCCGTTTCACCCCTTTAAGGTATGAGTATTTGAAAATACTTTCTTAACGGATACCTACGTTATAATAACTACTACTACTACTACTACTACTACTACTACTACCAGCTGTGCCTAGCTTCCTCCGCGTGGAGTAGTGTCTATGGGTAGCATTAGCTAATAAGACACATACGTATCCCAAATACACCGCACCGCACCACGCCACGCTATACTCACTTACCCTCCCCTCCCCTTCCCCCTTACTTCCACATCCCCTCACAAACTTTGAATGTCATATTATCCTCCCCCTCCCCTCCTCTCCCCATTACTCTCACTTCCTATCCCCTTAATCTCCCCATCCCCTCCCGCTCCCCTCCAGCTCACCTACATACCCTTCAAATGTCAAGTGTCTACGACCACCGGTATATAGGCTGTGCGTTGTCTGTCAGTCAGTCAGTCATTATGTCAGGACTCAGGACAAAGTTTCTTATAGTAGATTAGCTGTTTAGTTCTACGTGACAAACAAACTAAGACACTTTTGTTTACAGTAAATCTTTTAAAAGTTCTATTTTAACAGAGTTTTCTGGGTACAAAATTTGGTTACACAATACGCTAGACGCTAAAGATTGCAGTAATTCATTTTTCCGCCACCATGACGCGGGCGGTGCTAGTTTCGTTTTGCTTAAGAAAAAAGGTTGACAACTCCTGATGTTTACTAATTCATGCAATATCCCCAAACGAACGCTGCAGGGTTAATCTATGTAACATACTTAGACACTTTTGTTTTAGTAAATCTTTCAAAAGTGACATTTTAACTGAGTTTTCTGGAAAAAAATTGGGCTCCTCTCGGGAGCCACACGCCAGACGCGGAACATTTTCATGGCGCCTCTCCGGAGCCCTCCGCACGAGTCGGTTAACACAAAAACTTATCTTGATGTCGATCGATGCGGTTTCTTATATAGATCGTAACTGTTTTCGGAGGAATGAGGCTGAGCTACTAGAAACATCTGAATTCGGTAATAGCTCTTCCATACATCTACTAGGATATGGACGATGAAACATTTTTACAAAATATATATTTTGATGTCAATTGATCCGGCTACCGATAAGAACCAACCACTGTTCGGTACCAACTGAGCCGAGAGTCCTACACATCTCAGGAATTGAACAAAACTTTATTAAATAGAAACAAAATGTCAACTTACGTCTTTCTGGCATTTCTAGTAGTCAAACATCAGACGGTTACTTAGAGTGTGTTTAGAACACAGACAGGATCGACACGTCAAGATAAGTGTTGTGCCCATTGTCTCGCTGACAGTACATCTCTGCAGAACGTTCTCTGCAGCTACAACGGTAGAAGTACCCTGCCCGTACGCTCCCATCTACTGACTCCACCGCGTGGAACTAGGAAACAGTTAGATATCGCTTCTTCGGTACGTAGCGAGAAATGCAGATAAAGCGTTTTCCTCGGTCCGAACCTGCCTCAACGTCGAGTCGACGGTCTACTCTACGTCAAAAAGGTACCTATAGATCGTGTGTACCGCAAGGCCCGTCGTTCGATCGCGATAAAGGCGGAAACAATTCTCTCAACCGCCGGCTCGATTATTCAGCCGACGGTCGAGAGACGGGAAGGTGACATGTGTGCGGGGAGGGGGAGGGGGAGGGCGGAGGCTCACACCATGCGGTCGGGGTCGGGCGGCGCGCGCGGCAGCAGGCCGCACAGGCGGCAGCGGAAGAAGTCGGCCGCGTTGCGCAGCGGGCCGCGCGTGAAGGGCGAGCGGCCGCCGCGCGCCTGGAAGTGGCGGTAGCGCCCGCGGTTCAGCTGCTCGTTGGTGGTCATGCCGAGACACACCACCAGGTACAGCTGGCAGCACGTCAGCACCACCACCCAGAACAGGTGGAAGGCGGCGTTTAGCGCCACCCAGCCCACCCAGGCGCTGCAGGCGGGCCAGTGCAGCGGCGCCGCACCGCAGTGTCGCGAGAAGTAGGCCGCGCAGCCCCACAGCATCCAGGCGCACATGGCCATCAGGCTGGCCAGGAAGCCCACGAAGTGGCGGTGGTTGCGCTCGCCGATGCAGTTGGCCACCCAGGGGCAGTGGTGGTCGAAGCGCGCCACGCAGCGGTTGCACACGGAGCAGTGCTTGGAGCGCAGCGGGCGGCGCACCAGGCACGCGGAGCAGAACCGCGCCGGCTCGAAGCCCGCGCCGCCGCCGCCCTCCGACAGCTCGATGATCGTCTGGAACCGAGCACATCTGTCGTACTCTACGAGGCCTTCTTGTTACATGCTCACTGACCGTGAGGCTCGCCGGCTCACCCGTCAGTAGACAGAGAGAGAGAGAGAAAAGAATAGAATGGAGCTCATCTGGATGTTACGAGAGATATTTCAGCGAGATATGATGGTGTCGGCAAACGTTGCCTAATAAACGATATATATGGTCATAATCATTAGTCTATTTTAGTCCACTGCTGGACATAGGCCTGCACGCCCCTGAGCACGATCCCGGTTACTCTCATTCAGCTCTTGCCAGCCGCCTTGCGATGATCATCGCTCCACCTAATCTGGGGGCGTCCTACGCTACGTTTCGAGAATTTGTTTAACCCGACGGTTGTCGGTCCCTCGGCTGATATGTCCGGCCTACTGCCACTTCAGTTTGCTAATCCGGTGAGCTATGTCGATGACTTTGGTTCTCTGTCGGATCACCTCTGTACGAGCTACGCATCGTACATTCACCTTTTCACCGCATTAATTGTAATTTAGACTAAGTCAGCAAACTACAACTCAATATACATTTCTTATTTTAATTTAGTTCGCAATTGACCGAGCCGTGTCGCGTACTCACCTAGCACTTTACCTAGCACCTAATTTTCATAGCACTTTATTTTTATTTTTATTTTATTTTTTTATTTTTACTTACATGGAAAACAAACAGCTTTAAACTTAGATTCAGGAAACAAATTAATAGATCAAGTAGCCTTAATTAGTTTTCACTTATAGGTACACGTTAACATAATGTAGACATATCTGGATGTTAAACAATATAAAACTAGGAGTGAGAGAAAATAATACTAAAAATGATGATAAAGTAAAGTTATGTAGCAGTAAAATATAAAAAAGTTTAATTTTTTTCAATGAATTAATTACTTATTACTAGAGCCATATAAATTATTCAGTTATTTGCATTAGAGTAGATAGGTTGGAAGAAGTGTTAGTATATTAGTTACTTTTAAAATATAAATTGTTTATAATATTCTTGAATGTGAAAGGTCTTATCGTAAAAAGGTCCACCAATTTTGAGTAGTGAAGATTGAACAATTTAGTTGTACGAATGAAATACGAGTTACGGCGATAGTTCGTTGAGCATGGAGAATGATAAAGTTTGAGTTCGTTACGACGACTGACAGCTTTTATAGGAGTGACAAATTTGATTTCGGCTAGAAGGGATGAGCAATCAATAGAATTAGACAAAATATTACTGAGAAATGTGAGATCCGCCGCTTCTCTTCTTTTATCAAGTGGTAGAAAATGGTGATGTTTACAGCTAAAAGAATAATCTGGACTATACATTTTATGTTTGTAATTTAGAAAACGTAAAAATTTTCGTTGAGGCTTCTCTATAATCTGTATATATTTGTCGTATTGAGGGTTCCAGACTTGCGAAGCATATTCAAGTTGACTGCGAACTAGTGAACAATACAAGATTTTGAGAGTTTTTGGGGTTTGGAAATCTTTTGTTACACGAAACAAAAAACCTAGAGTTTTTAGTGCTTTTGACGAAATTTTATCAATATGCTTATCAAAAAGTAATTTAGAGTCTAGAGTAACGCCAAGATCAACTACTGAGTCCGTTCGGTTAATGGATTCACCATTAATTTTGTAATTGAATATTTGGGCATTAATGGAACGACTAAAAGAGATACAAAAACATTTTTGAACATTAAGGTCGAGTTTATTTAAGGTGCAATAGCGATGTAAGTTGTTGAGATCATGTTGAAGTAGCACCGAATCCTCATATGAGTTGATGATCTTATAAATTTTCAAATCGTCGGCAAACATAAGAAATTGTGAATGTTGGAAGCATAGATTTGTCGTTAATAAAGATGATGAAGAGAAGCGGGCCAAGGATCGACCCTTGAGGCACTCCGGATGGAATGGGAGATGAGACTGAAGCATAACCATTTAGTACAACCGTCTGGCAACGATTAGCTACATAGGACTTAAACCACCTGAGTAGATCTCCTCGAATGCCGGCAGCTTGCAGTTTGTTTATAAGAATAATGTGATCAATTCGGTCAAAAGCTTTACTGTAGTCAGTATAGACTGTGTCTACCTTGCCCCCATGGTCCATACCGGCGGTAACAAAGTCAGTAAATGTAACAAGATTAGTGACGGTCGATCTTCCTCGTAGAAATCCGTGCTGTTGAGGTAAGAAGGTATGTTTCAACGCTACATAAACTTGGTCATGGATCAATTTTTCAAACATTTTGGCTAAAACACAAAGCTTTGAAATCGGCCTGTAGTTGCATACGTCGCGTTTAGAACCTTTTTTATGGATGGGTGTTATAGAAGCAGATTTCCATATCTTTGGCACTTGACCATCACTAATTGACCGATTGAACAAAATAGATATAGGGTAAGCTATACTTTTTGCGCAGTTGGTTAGCATCTGTGGATGTATGTCGTCCGGCCCAGCTGATTTATTGCAGTCGAGTGTTTTAAGGAGTTTCAGTACACTGGATTCATCTATTTCTACTGTAGTAATGTCTGCAGTCGATGGAGATATAGCGGGAGTTGTTAGGGGAGATGATGGACAGGTCGTAAGTGGTAAGTAACTAGAGTTGAAAAAGTCAGCGAAGGCATTGCAAATACTGCTGCCTGCGGATAAACTTTGATTTTTGTATGTCATAGTTGATGGATATGAGTTATGTTGTTTTTGCGATTGTATAAAAGACCAAAATAATTTAGGGTTGTCACGTATTGAATTTTCAACGTTAGCTATATAGTGGACATAACATTCATGTTCAACCTTCTTTGCTCGATCACGCAGTACTCTAAATGAATTTATGTCCGCAGTATTGTTATAAATTTTGAATTTGCGATGAAATTTATTTTTTTCTTTTAATATTTTTAGTAGTGCATGCGAGTACCATACTGGAAACTGATTAGGTTTGATATACTTAGACGGCACATATTTGTCCCTTAGCTCAGATAATATTGAATTGAATGTTTCGACTGCTTCATCTATACTAGTGCACGATAGGAGTGACACCCAGTCCTGCTCGTCTAACTCGTTGCATATGGCCGTGTAGTCCCCCTTCGTGTAATAATATTTACGTCTTGGTGAGGGGGGTAAAATACTAACATTAATGAAGTGCGGTCTACAGATCAATGCTGGGTGGTAACCATCTTCATCTACTAACGGATCCAAACAATGATACGCAGAAACGTAGTCATTACACAGAACTAAGTCGAGAGTTTTATTGTTGTTGTTGAGAATATTGTTATATTGGCCTAGGTCACTCAAGTTTAAAAGATCTATTAGTTCCATATGATTACAATTATTAATATTATAAGTAGGTAACATGTGACTATGATCGCGTGATGTGGTCCAAGTGATATCGCTTAAGTTAAAGTCTCCGAGTATTAAAAGTTTATCATAGGGATTTTCAACAGATATTGAGACTGCTTTATCACAGAAATTCGAAAGCTGAGATGAAAACGATAAACCTTGGTTTTGAGCGCATACGTAAATGCACCCTAAATGTAGTTTTACAGCCTTATTCATTTTATTTTGTCTAAAATTAATCGTAACCCAAACGTCCTCCGCGGTGGAGTGCCATTCGGGGCGCGCGAGCGCAGCCAGCTCGCGGCGCGCGGCGATAAGAACCCCGCCTCCTCGGGCCTGGCCGCACGCAGAGTAGTCCCGGTCGCGCCGCCACACCGTGTACACGCTGCTGAATAGTTCCTCCGTTCTAATACCGTCAAGAAGCCAAGTCTCCGTCAACACAACAATATCGTAGTTGCATAGTTCGACATTTCTTTTAAATTGCAGTGTTTTGGTTCGCAAACCCCTAACATTTTGATAATATACGTTAAAAACCATAGGCACTAACCGGCCCAGTATTAACCGGGTCGGCGAGCGCAATGATCATTAAAACATTAAACTCATTAAAAACAATGTTGTTAGGGGTTTGCACAGAAAAACACGCGATGTGTAATAAATTAGTAGCATATAATAACTTAGAGTGAATATATTTTTTACTAAAATAATATTGTTGTGTTACATGTCGGAGACGGGACTGGAATGTAAAAATAGTCTTAAGTTTTTGTGATAAATAAAAGAACACGTAAACAGATAGAATAAAGAGCGTATACAGATAAGAGAGGAAGTATTCAACTAGTGCTATGTACAACGGCGGCGGCGGTACTCTTGTTATTATATATGTAATTATTATAAACTCGTAGCGAGTAATAACATTTGTCAAATTGGAAATATTGTTCACATAGTAAGCCGAGTATGAACCCATGAACTTATGAACTATGAGATTATGAGGTAAGATATTTATGAAATAGTAGATACCCTGTATGATAACGAATAATAATAATATCTGAGGATGAGATTTTATAGAATAGTTTATGTAGAACACGTAGTCGTTATTAGTAGTATATATGCACGGATAGGTTAGTGTCGCGGTGTCGATGTAAAAAGTATGTAGGTATTTGTAATAGTAGTAAATATAGTGGTTGTAATGAAATATGGATAGAAATGCTAAAAATAGTGATACAATGGGTGAGGTAATTGTGAGTTTATTATAGGTTAGTGGAAAGCTTGAATAGTTAACGTTGAAATATTTATATGGCTTTAGTATTAGTACACAAAACAAAATCAATAATGGCAAGTAACGCATACAGTGATCGATAAAATTTCTATAATAATAATAAAAATTCAGGATAAAAGAAACAATTGGAAAGCTACTTAGATAGGTTAGAGGAGACAGTCAGTTGATTTTCGCGAGGTCATCTTCACGCAGGACTTGAATAATCGGAGACGTATCGTTCTTCCTGACTAAGATCTTACAGTTCTGGACCCAGGTGTAGCTGTAGTTCTTCTCAAGGGCCCTCTTCTTAGTTAGGGTAAGCAGCTGCTTATTTTCTCTAGTAAGGTGGTCGTTCACGAAGACCCGGGCTGTAGTTCCTGGGAAACCGATGTCCACGCCGGTCAGGTTTTTATGTTTCCTTGCTGCGGCAACATAATTCTCCTTGCAGTATCTCGCCACGAATCCTACGATGATAGGTTTAACGGTGGCGGTCGAGCGGGCTCGCGTGACAAAGTTTATGTCGGTAGACTGGATAGGCTGGCCTATTGCCTCGCCAATCTTGCAGACGAGGAGGATTAAATTTTCAGTCTTCCGGAGTGGCACTCCTTTTATTTCCACATTGTTAATTCTCTCTCGCTGGTCTTTGGAGGCTAGGTCGGCGGCGATTTGGATCATTTTTGATTCTAGTTGAGGGTAATTTGGATAATTTGAGTCCTCGCTGCATCTAGTCTCCAAGTGGGTGAGTCTCACTTGCATCTCTTCTGTTGCCTTCTTGTTATCCTTTAACTCTTTCTTTATATCTTCCACTGTGTCTTCGAATTGATTAAATTTCTCGCGAAACACCTTCATTTCTTCAACTAGTGAGGGTAGCTGCTCCAGCCGGTGGTTGATCCCCGTCATGCCATCTCTGAGCTCGTGCAGCACGAGGTCCAGGGTGACGTTAGCATGCGAGGCGGCGATGCATTTAGAATTGTTAGTCTTACACTCGGCGCAAAGAAGCGTAGCTTGTCTCGCAGCGCCAAGTTTCCTATAATTAATTTCGGTGATGTTGGCGCACAAAAACAATAGATGGTCGAGCAATTAGAACACCTTACGCCGTCCGAGTGGTCAAGTTTACATCCAGGACACGAAAACATTGTTATATTAAAAGTGAGTTACGGAGAACACAAATAAATTAAGTAGTATGTGTAGAACAGGTTATTAGCGCGTGCTCACTGCGTAGCGTCGCGGAGCGGACTGGAATTATATTATAATTTTTACATTAAACTTTTTAGCATTTAAAACTATTATCAATTACGATCCTTAAGCCAGCCTAGGGTTCGTACATATTGGTCCTTCGAGCCTACTGTCGAGACGGGACCATTGCGCGGGCGACCTCAATTAGTGTTTCGTCACCTAAGTTATACGTGTAGTGCAACGTTCCATTTCCCGGTGAACTAGCATCGTGGAGTACACTCCGTTTGAGGATTTGTGGGATACATCCTGCAAATTAGCAGAGCATCGACGAGTCAGGAGACTCGTTACTAGCAGCACCAGCGAGCCAGAAGACTCGCAAGTAGCAGAGCAGCAGTGGGCATAGAGGCCCGCGACTAGCACTCCAGCACCGACGAGTCAGGAGACTCGTTACTAGCAGCACCAGCGAGCCAGAAGACTCGCAAGTAGCAGAGCAACAGTGGGCACAGAGGCCCGCCATTAGCACTCCAGCACTGGTTGAGAACAATCTCGCCACTAGCAGTACAGTATCACCCTCCTGCATCCCACTGACCGCACCAGCATCAACATCGGCTTTCAAGTAAGAGATTTCCAATTTTTATTCACTTCTTCATCTCGTTTGTCGCATAATTTGAGTAACCATGGAAGATCTTTACACTAGTCAACTTGAAATTTTGGATGCTATCAAATCATTAGCTACCAACTTCAAAAAAGATGGGGCTAGCAGGAAAACAGCAGATTACTTCCGTAGAAAATTGGAAACTCTCGATTCATACTGGGGAGATTTTCAATACAACCATGACCGTATGTGCACCGACTTCAGCAGAGAGCATCAATATTTCAAAAATAAGGAATATGAGCAAACCAGTGCGTACTATGAGTCAGTTAAAGCGCTTATCACAGAAGAGTTTCAAGATTTTGTGAAGAAGCAGCAGGCAAAGAAACCGTTCGTCGCTATGGTTGAAGGTGAAACTTTAACTTAACTAAAAAAGAAATCATACACACCTAGTACAGAGACGATTGAAGGTGAGAGTGCTAGATATCAGGTGAAGCATTCTCGTGAGGAAGTTCCCGTCCAGCACACACAGGAGTCGCGTGGCGTTACTAGTCACTTGGACGACATGTTGCGGAAGCAAGCTGCCAATTTCAGGGCATTATCAAGAGACGTAGCAAAGGTTGAGATAGACAAATTAAAAACAACATGGCAGTTCGATAACGCTTTAGCATCGCTGCAGTCTCGCTGGGCAGCAATTGACAGCTTACATGTAGATCTCGATAGTGAGTTGAACGGCGAGAATGAAGACTATGAAATCGCATTCAGCAAGCATGAAGATATTTACACCAATCTCAAAAATCGCTTAAACGAGAAAAAGTGGTCGACAGCAAATACAGAAAAAATAACACCGCAATTAGAAATTCCCATTTTTCACGGTAATTATAATCAGTGGTTATCATTCAAAGATTTATTCAGTGACTCCACACATAAAAACTGCACTTTATCTACTACTCAGAAAATGCAATTTGTAAAATGTAAATTGAAAGGGAGCCACAGAGGCTGATTCAACACCTATCGATTAGCAATGATAATTATGACATATGCTGGGAGATTTTAAATTGTCGGTATAATAGCGCAATGCTCATTTTCACTTCACATTTAGACAACATTTTAGATTTGCCCAACTTACAACAAAAATCATCTACACAAATTAAAAGGATTCATGACGTCACCATGGAATGTATCAACGGCAACAGAAGTTAGACTCTGAAACTTTAGCAAAATACAACGACTCCCTGAAAAACAAGATGATCAAGGCTCGCAAATTTCAATTATAACTGAAAAAGCGGCTCAACTTTTGAAGTTAAAAAGAGAGAAAATTCATGGTGTCATTTTTGGAGTTGGCGAAAAAGAAAATAATTGCAAAGGGCAGACTTCAGTGACTTGCACCTCTATCTATACTAATATTATAAAGAGAGAACATTTGTATTTTTGTTTGTTTGTAATGATTTGGCTCAAAAACTACTGAACCGATTTAAAAAATTCTTTCACTAATACATAGAATGTACTTTCGGAATGAAAATAGGCTATATATTATCCCGTTTAAATCAAAGGTACATTCGTGGAGACCTAATTTGCAACCTAAATCGGCAAAAAAACGTCGAAAAAACACGTTTCTTACGAACGCTGCTTAATTGAAAATAGATAGAAGAATTTTTTCTTTTAAGACCTACAAAAAAGTCCGCGACAGCATATGTCTATCTCTTAAGGTTGACTCACAGTAGCCATTTTAATCTTACATTTTTTGTTAAAAAATATTACATAACTTCCAAGGCTATTTTCAAGTATATAGTATTAATCCTTATCCAAATAATTACGTTAATTAGCTTGGCCACATATTATAGATTAAAATTGTCCTTTACGGTATATAATTCAAATGAAAACTCTAGAAGATATCACGGATTTCACATACACGCATCGCAAAATTAATAAAATATCTGCAGTGAAACCACAGATTAGGTCATAGTGACTACGAAAATATTATTATAAGCTTAGTGATTCTGTAGATCCCCACCGATCACAATCAATTTAAAGTCAATATATTATAATAATATATTTTTACTGTATAAAATTCTATTGTATAATATAGTTATGATCTATATATAGACCACCCCGACTGATCTATGTATAATCTTTTCAATAAAAGCATTCCAATGACTCTAACCACGACATTTAAAATCTGAGCTGTAAGTTGGTGTGGATTTGAGTATTCTGTAGAGTACAGGAAATGTCCCAGCATCAGGTCAATGCTTTAATGTTCTTACAATATCGTTGAAGAAGAAGATTTTCGAATTGATCAGACCTATGAAAGTTGATTTCATAGCGCAATTAACCAGAAAAAAGCTCATAGTTTTATAACGATTGAACGAATTTTCATGAATCAAAGCTAAGAACACTCTCGATGAAGACAAAAAAAAATATCAATAATAAAATCAAAATCGGTTCATCCGGTTGGGTGCTAAGATGCTACAGACAGACACAGATACACACGTTAAACGTATAATACCCCTTCACCCCTTCCACTACCTCTTTACGAAAACCCATGATTCATGAATGCACATAAAACTTTCATTGGTAGGTATATAGCTAAGATTAGAACCAACGACCGTCGGGTCAGAATCAGGGTAACTATCCTTTACGCCAAAGGGCCGTCCAATATCACTACGTAAGTATTATAAAACAAAGTCCATCACTGCGTCTGTTTGTCTGTTCGCAATAATCTCAATAGCTACTGAACGGATTATCATGCGGTTTTCACCAATAGCCAGAGTGTTGTTGTTGTTGTATGAGGAAGATTTAGGTGCATAATTCGTTAAGGTTTTGTTTAAAATTGTCCTTTACAGTATATAATTCAAATGAAAACTCTAGAAGATATCACGAATTTCACATACACGCATCGCAAAATTAATAAAATATTTGCAGTGAAACCACAGATTAGGTCATAGTTACTACGAAAATATTATTATAGGCTTAGCTGTGCTGTAGATCCCCACCGATCTCAATCAATTTGAAGTTAATATAGTATAATAATATGATCTATTGTATAAAATAATATTCTATATAATATTATATTCTATATATATAATATATAATAATATAATATATTAAACCACCCCGACTGATCTATGTATAATCTTTTCATTAAAAGCATTCCAATGACTCTTAACACGACATTTAAAATCTGAGCTGTAAGTTGGTGAGGATTTGAGTACTCTGTAGAGTCCAGGAGATGTCCCTGCATCAGGTCAATGCTTCCATGTTCTTACAATATCGTTGAAGAAGAAAATTTTTGATTTGATCAGACCTATGAAAGTTGATTTCATAGCGCAATTAACTAGAAAAAAGCTCATAGTTTTATAACGATTGAACGAATTTTCATGAATCAGAGCTAAGAAAACTCTCGATGAAGACATCTATCAAACAAAAAAAAACGATCAATAATAAAAACAAAATCGGTTCATCCGGTTAGGTGCTAAGATGCTACAGACAGACACACAGATACACACGTTAAACGTATTTACCCCTACATTTTGCGTCGGGGAACGCGTAAGGTTACGGCGGCAGATGTTCTCCTTGGTGGTAAGCTACTTTTTGGTAGATTTAAGGATCCCACTACCACTGTACGAAAACTCATGATTCATGAATGCACATAAAACTTTCATTGGTAGGTATATAGCTAGGATTAGAACCAACGTCCGTCGGATCAGAATCAGGGTAACTATCCTTTACGCCAAAGGGCCGTCCAATATCACTACGTAAGTATTATAAAACAAAGTCCATCACTGCGTCTGTCTGTCTGTTCGCAATAATCTCAATGGCTACTGAACGGATTATCATGCGGTTTTCACCAATAGCCAGAGTGTTTATGAGGGAGGTTTAGGTGCATAATTCGTTAAGGTTTTGTGTAAATTGGATGAAATATGACGATGATTGTTAAATATGTTCATATTTTATATCCGATGCAACAAACTGATGCAAATTTTGTAGGCATATATGTTCTACCCGTGCGAAGCCGGGGCGGGCTGCTAGTTTATAATAATTATACGTTTACGTGTAACGTGCTTATTATGAATAACTTAATTAAAAACTTACCGAATGAAACGTTCGTAAAACCAGAATGAGAACATATAAAAAATATTGAATTAGCAGATCCAGATTTTAATGTGAGCAGCCCAGTCGATATATTGTTTGGAGCAGATGTTTACTCTCAGATCATGATGGCAGGCATAATTAAAGGTCAGGAGATATCTGAACCTATAGCACAGCAAACACAACTTGGGTTACTATGCGGAGCAATGAAAACATTTCACTGTAATGTCGTTGTAAACAATATTGAAGATTTGAAGCAATTTTGGGAGATAGAAGATATCGGTGAGACGAGCGTTGGCGATTACGCTGACTTGTCTTCCGAAGACCAGCACTGCATACATTTTTAAAACGAAACCGCCATACGTCAACCAAATGGCAGGTACTCGGTTACCACTAAAAGAAAATATCGAAGAACATTTGGGCACTTCGAAACCTACCGCAATAGCACAATTTAGAAATTTAGAATTAAAATTAAGCAAACAAACTCAAATGGCAAGTATGTACCGAGACTTTATGCATGAATATAAATCATTACGTCACATGAAGCCCGCGTCACGTAATCCGTCGATTGTTACTTACCACACCACGGTGTCTATCGAGTGCAAGCTGAGACAACAAAATTGCGAGTGGTATTTAATGCGTCATCGAGGACGTCGACTGGGAAAAGTTTGAATGACCTAATTGCACACTGGGCCCAACCTACAGCACGACCTTCAATCCCTTATATTAAAATGGAGACAATTTAAATACGGTTATACAGCAGATATAGAAAAAATGTTCCGAAATATAGATGTACAAGAATGTGATCAGTCGCTTCAGAAAATCGTTTGGAGAGATTCACCGGCCGAGCCTGTACAAACATATGAACTTACCACAGTAACATACGGCATGAAAGCAGCTACCTTCTTGGCGATGATGACGTTGCGACGGCTAGCATCCGATGAAAAGGAAAAACACCCAGAGGCAGCAAAAATAGTAGAACAGTCATTTTATATGGACGACCTCATTTATGGGTCACATACTATTGAAGAAGGCGCCAGGACTGTGTTACAATTACAAACACTTCTCCAAGCAGGTGGGTTCATATTGAGAAAGAGGTCCTCAAATGAACCAGAAATTTTAAATACTATTACCAGCACTCAGAATTCCGTTGATCCAGCTTTTACTTTTAAATGCGAGCACACCGCAAAAACTTTGGGTTTATATTGGAGCCCCAAAGACGACTTCTTCATGTTTCAGTCATCGTTTGAATTTTCAAATAAAAACACAAAACGAGCACTTTTGTCAGACATTTCCAAACTGTTTGACCCACTTGGCTGGCTAGCTCCCGTAACAACCAAATTGAAAATATTATTTCAACAAGTTTGGAATACAAAAACCATGTGGGACGACATACTACCGGATGACATAATAAAGCAATGGGAACAGTTTAAACCCGATATCAGCACAAATATAAAATTAATCAAAATACCAAGATGGTTAAGAATCACAAAGAAGTGTGTCGTAGAACTGCATGGATTCTGTGATAGTTCCAACAAAGCGCATGTGTTATTTATGCAGTTGTAAATAATTATGCAACACTTGTCATAGCAAAAACAAAACTCGTGCCCATTAACAAAACCATTTCGATCCCAAGGTTAGAGCTTAGTGGCGCAGTTTTATTAGCAAAATTAATGGAAAAACTTAAGCAATCTTTACCGGAACAGGAGTTAATGGTCTATGGATGGACAGACTCTATGGTGACACTAGGATGGTTGAATGGAGAACCAGAAAAATGGAAGCCTTTTGTGTCGAACCGAGTGAAGCAAATCGTAAAAATAAGTCCGAGGAAAACCCAGCAGATTGTGCTAGCCTTGGTATCTCGATAGCTCAACTTAAAGATCACAAGCTGCGGTGGACTGCTCCTCGTTGGCTTTCGGCGTTTGAAAACAAGCAACAACTCGAACAGTATACAACAGAATGTGAATTGAGAAAGGGGTGTCAAGTCACTGTAGCACAGAAAAGCAATGACTGCATTATAACGAAAATACTACAAGATTCGAGCAGTTTTTCACGAGCAACACGCGTACTTGCTTGAGTATTACGTTTTATTTGGAGAGATAAAGCAAACAGACCTGACTATGTATCGCTGGCAGAAATAAATAAAGCGAAAGCACGGATGATTAAAATTACACAAACCATTGAATTTCACAACGAAATAACAAAATTAAACATAAATGAGAACTTAAGTAAAAAAAGCAATTTATTGTGTTTAAATCCATACGTGAACACAAGTTGCTTCGTGTGGGAGGAAGGTTGCGCAACGCAAATATTAGCAACGACATGCAGCATCCAATTATACTTCCGCACTCGAGCAGGCTCACAGACTTGATCATAGACCACGCACATGATCTTACTTTCCATGGCGGACCTCGTCTCACACTCACACATGAAGGCACATTAGACAAAAATACTGGATTGTGGGAGGAAATAGAGCAGTGAAGAAGCGATTACGTCAGTGTGTAACGTGTGCGAAAAATAATCCAATGCAGCAGCACCAAATTATGGGAGATTTACCTGCCAGATGTAATCCAGCGCGTCCATTTTACCATACTGGGGTTGATTTCACTGGATTTATCATGATAAAAAGCAGTAAAGGCAGAGGTATCAAATCAACCGAGGGCTACATAGCAGTTTTTGTGTGCATGGCAACTTAAACAATACACTTAGAAGTCGTCTCAGATTTATCAACCTCTTCATTTCTGGCAGCATTGAGAAGAATGGCAGCTAGATGGGCACGCCGCGTCATATTTACAGTGACAACGGGACTAATTTTGTCGGAGCAGATCGAGCACTGAAAAAAGAATATCAAGAGTTGTGTGCAGTATTTAATCAGTAATTTTTAAATGAAATTACAGAAATGGAGATCACTTGGCATTTTAATGCACCCTCGTGGCCATCAGCAGGAGGACTATGGGAAGCGGCTGTCAGAAGTCTGAAAAATCACACAAAAAAGGTTATAGGGGAGCAAAAATTCACCTTTAAAGAGCTGTCGACCCTGTTGGCTCAGTTGGAAACGTGTCTCAATATGAGACCCCTCTGTCCTTTAAGTAAAGACCCTGAAGACTTTAATTGCATCACTCCTGCGCATTTTCTAACAGGTGGTCCGACTCTAGATATTTTAGAAACAGAGAACGATCTTCGAACAAGGTGGTATTTAGTACAAAAAACATTCCAAGACATATGGAAAAGATGGCGTACTGAATATCTAGCACAAATCACTTCAAGAAGCAAATGGCGAACACCGCAAAGCACTCTCAAGGTCGGGGATCTAGTTACCATCAACGACGCTAATTTACCAGCTGGAAGATGGGCAATGGGGAGAGTTGTCGAATTACACCCCGGAGCGGATGGGTTCGTACGGGTCGTATCATTAAAAACAAAAGTAGCATCATAAAACGGCCAGTAGTAAAATTATCCATCTTACCAGTTGAAACTCATGATTATAACGACACAGCACCGCCTACCTGCGACCTTGAAAACAAAGCAAGAACAGAATCAAACCATGAACCAAGGAAACAGCATCAAAATCCGAGTAGATCAAGAAAAGGCTTTGGAAACTTCCTTACGTTAGCATTATCATTTTTATTCTTTATGAGCATTTTGACAGTATCTCAGTCTGCTTACAACACAACTGCATTAAAAACAAGCAAGGTCTATACTTTGATAAAGTAAGCAACATGCAAATAATACGAGATCATTGGAAAATTGTCATATACTACGATATGGATCCATACTGGCAAGGTGTCGAAGCATTCAAACAATATCTAAAATGCCTAGATACATTGTGTACTAACATTGAATGTAAAACACATTGTGACACCAGTGTCATGCAATTACGTCACATTTCTCGGAACTAGACTACTACGACCAGCTGTTGCCACAGAATAATGAATAGTACAAGTACAGAAGTTGCACTCCCTGAGAGCAAAAATGCGAGATTAAACCTAGTTACAACGTTAGTAACGTTCAAAATGCGCTTTACGCCTCGGGTGCGACTTTGAATTTGCACCACAGTATCAACTAATAGTAACTATGAACCGCGTGTTGCGCACAGTGAAATGCACCGTAAGTCCGCACAGCGAGAGTCTGAATAACTCGGTCAACTCGCGGCCTTTACTATAGGGTTGAATGTTATGAGAAAACTTATAAGCCTTTAATTGGTAGAAGAATACTCGTAGAACAATGTACATTACTGATAATAAGTACTACATTAATGTTTAATGTCGAGGTAGGATAAAAGTACTACAGTTAAACTAAAATACGTGACATTCAATTAAAATTGAGTAAAGTTTTAGATTGCGTAAGTTAAATAACGCGACAATAGTATCACTTGCCTAGAATCGTAGGTTGTTTGACTTGTAACATTATAATAGTGTAGGAGCCGACTCACTTTTTCGACCAAAAATAATTATGTATTTTATTCATTCTAGGAAAAAAATATTTTGTAATAGTTGAATATCAAAATAAAAAAAATATATTAAAAAAAAAATCCAATATTTTATTTCACCATTTTGTCGGCGTTATTGATATACACACATACCTACACAATTTCAGCTTTCTAGTACTAACGGTCTCCTAGCAAAACCTTGGACAGACAGACAGACACACAGACAGACAGACGGACATGACGAAAATATAAGGGTTCCTTATCAGGACTACGGAACCCTAAAAAAGAATTTTCAATTTCAAATCGGTTAAGATCTTATAGATTAAGGTTAAGGTCTGACAGAGTTCTGAGGTCACAAACATTTAAATAAACTGGCCAAGTGCAAGTCGGACTCGCACTCGTAGGGTTCCGTACCACACTACAGTATTTTATAAGATCGAGCTAAAAATACCACTATCATTATTCACCAGCAAAAATAATAATTAATAAACATTTCGTTTCTTATAACGCCTTCTAACGTCTAACAAAGGTGTTAGGGATCGACATTTCAATATACTCGTAACGCCATCTATGGGACGTTTACCTAACTAAGCGTTCATAGATGGTGTGAAATGCCGAAAAAAACACGTTTCTTGTATGGGGACCCTCTATTATCTTTAACTTTATTCTGTTTTTAGTATTTGTTGTTATAGCGGCAACAGAAATACATCATCTGTGAAAATTTCAACTGTCTAACTATCACGGTTCATGAGATACAGCTTGGTGACAGACGGACAGACAGACAGACAGACAGACAGACAGACAGACGGACAGCGGAGTCTCAGTAATAGGGTTCCGTTGGTACCCTTTGGGTACGAAACCCTAAAAACCGTCGAATTGAAAACCTCCTTCGTTTTTGTGAAGTAGATTAAAAACTAAAACACCGACTTCCATGCCCCGCGAGTCAATTTCAGTAGCAAGTTTGAGACGTTTATCGTCATATCTCTGGAGATACTTATCAGATCTCAGTGAATCTCAGTGATCTGAGATCTATAAGTACTTTAATTACATTAACTCTCCGATTATAAAAATCTGACTATCGTATGACACGACAAAATCATTAAGAAAGAAAAAAAGGAAAATTGAAGTAAACGTTAGTAGGTACCTACCCTATTTATTTATCTTAGAACTAACAAAATAAAGCAAGATGTAATGTCGATAGAAATTCCCTAAAGATCATTACGTGAATTCCCTTGTAACATGAAACTCAGCTGATTTATACCTACCTACCATTTTATGTGTGACATTCTTTGCTTTTTACATAGTTATACTTTACAGTTACTATATGAAGCAAGGAATATAATATTGAGGTAGGTACAAGTAAGGCGCGCGGCCGATCGAGAGCGCGCGTGACACTTAACTGACTGAACTTGTACCCTAGAGGGTGCGCGGAGGTACTTGTAGTTTCTAGCTACAGCGCGGAGTGCGACAGGCCGGGTTCGGGTAGACATCTACCCTAACACTTGTGCTGAGATGGGCCTGTTCAGCATCACATTATTTTTGTAATTAGACATTTCAGTTATTAGTTCTCATGTTAACCCGATGTTTTTTTTAAATTAAATTTTTATTTTTTTACTCTTTTGTAATGCTGAACAAATGTATTTTCTTTCTTTCTTTCTTTGCCCTCTATGATTACTCCTTTCAAAACGATGGGATTTGGGACCCTACTACCGATTGGCTGCAGTTCTGTACTCCCACTTTGGCGTTGAAGTCTCCCATGACAACGTTGTAGTGAGCCTTTGTGGTGAAGTAGGCTTCCGATATATCACCAATATATCTTGCACTTCATCGTCCGAGTGTGACGAGGTGGGTGCGTAAACCTGCACAACTTTGAGGCTATACCTCTCCGTTAGCTTAACTACGAGGTACGCGACCCTGCTCGACACATTGGAAACTTTTATAACGTTGTCACAAAGGGTTCAGTTTACCAGGAACCCTACGCCACCCTGGGATAGCTGGCCTCCCTTTTGGAAGGAAAGAAGGTGGCCCGATTCTAGAGCCGATATCCAGCAGGATGACCACTCGCACGTGAGGTCGGCTGGGAGCACTAGTGTTGTAGTGATATATATGGTGTGGTGTCGGTCAATAACCGGTAATAATAAAATGGTAGCGACCTGGAACTTGTCCTGCTTGGTGGCGGTGATGACGCCGGGGTCGGAGCGCCACGAGTGCAGGAAGGTGTACCACAGCACGGCCGAGCTCAGCAGGAAGCCGGCCGTGGCGGCGCCCGACACCGCGCCCGCTATGAACACCACCCACGTGATGTAGAACCACGCCTGCAACAAACACGCACGTCACTACACTACGTACACTCCGCACCAGCACATCATCGCACGGCTGGCCCGCGCGATCTCAGCTGATGGGATGTTACCGTGCCTCTCATACCGACGGATCTTCACTAAATAGCGGCAGAATTTAACTGTATATTATATTTGTTATATTTGTCCCGAGGGTGTCATATCTGTTCTTAATCCTACACTGAACAATAAGCACAACATTCGCCAACCGATTAGCGACCTCCGATCCGTGCGTACTGAGTAGTTCGAACAATTGAAAATGTATGATGGTACACCACAGATGGTAGGTGCATATCATATAGATGTTCCGCCTGACTTGCTACCAAAAAGTAGCTTACCACTATCATGGAGAAAATCTGCCGCGGTAACCTTACGGCGTTCCGGTAGCACACTGCCCTTAAAGTATTATTCTAGGTCCAGCGTGTTCACCACTTTCGACCACATCATCGCTCACCACCAGGCGAGATAGTGGTCAAACGCTATAAGGTATCAAAAAACATTTTGATGATGAATATGATTACGAATGTAACGCGATGGGACGGGTATCGAGTTACTAATTACCTGGATAGGATAATATCATTAGATGGTAGCACAGTTTACTCCTCCACTTATAATTGTGTTGCTAAAATATTCACAATTTTTTTGATGTAAAAAACTGTTCAGTAAACTATAAGCTACTTCGCAAATATTTTCTCTGTCCGGAATAACCAACCGGAGTCTCACGGAGCTGAGAGGGTTACTATAACTACGCTATTACCTATTAATGAATGCTAATTATGGACTGTATGTATGGTCTGTGTATGTATATGTGTGGACTGTGTAGATGCTATGTGGGTGCTACAGATACGCTGGGTTGATGGTTGAAGCGGGTACACACGGGCGTGACACGCTAAGCCCGCGAGACACGAAATGGGTAAAATGCTGTTCAGTGCAATTTGTATCGAACAAGTTGCTCGGAACATAAAATGCTGCTTTATACATTGTTGCATCGAACATTCTCTACTACCCAAGATATTCGAATCTTCAAGCAATTTATACAAAATTTGGTTACTATAATAAACATTACAAGAAACAAAAGATCATCGAATGCGAGCCAACTTAAATTACCATTAACAGTGTTACTTATAAAAATCTATTGATCAATTGCCGAACTGCCTCTCAGCTGCGAAGCTCTCGAGGACTTGATCATTGCTCAACTTTTTTTCACTGAACAAGGTCCCGGCGGTGGTTAACATTGAGAGCTGTCAATGCAATGCTCAACAAACTCTCAACTTTGATTACTGCTTATGAGTGAGGTTTTCCTTGATCAATAGTTCAGCAATTGGTGTTAATTTACGTAATTGGAGTAAACTTGTAAATAAAACATTACCTTAGTAGCCAAGTAGACACTGAGAGGGAATATGTTCTTCAAGTCGTCATCGAACAGTATGTTGGACACGAAATGCAGCAGCGAGTAGAAGCAGACCAGCAGGAAGGCCTTCACCACGTACAGCTCGTCCGTCTCCAGCACCAGCCCCGTCAGGTAGAAGGCCAGGAACGGCATCACCACCACGCCCCACCACCGGAACTTCTGCAACCCGGGACGTGCAGGGCTCACATGTTGTCGCTCTTCTTATTTAAAGCTCGTGCAGACGATGTGCTCGAGGATGGTGAACACGCTAGGCCTACAATAGGCTAACACTGTAAGGTCACCGCAGATGTTCTTATTTTGTTTATTTGTTTAATCTAAGCTTAGGGACACAGGAAGACAACAATGAACTTCCCGTAGGTGACAATAAACACCAAAATCTACATATTTTCAAAACTAATAATACATATGAAAAAGACGTAAAAAGTTAATTAATAGTAGCACTATCCAGTCACATTTTATCAACCGCCATAAAAAAGAAAGAGGTGCTCAATTCGTCTGTATGTTTTTTTCTTTTTTTTATATATATGGTACGCGATTACTCCGTCAATTGTGAAACAGTTCGAATGATTATTTTTTTAATCGTTAGGGTACGTTTGCGAGGTGGTTCCATTGTAATTTCATCGAGATCTGATAAGTATCTCCAGAGATATGACGATGAATGTCTCAAACTTGCTACTGAAATTGACTCGCGGGGCATGGAAGTAAGTTGTTTTAGTTTTTAAACTTAAAAAAATATATATCCTATGAATAAATAATGAGGAAGTCTAATTCAGTACAAATTCCACACAAAAAGTGTGGGAAAAGTGCCCTCCTTCAAACCAAAACGACGTAGATTTAAAATAAGAATCTCTTTCGAAGTTACAATTGGTTCGCGCATGTGCTGCAATGTCTGTTATTTTTTCAATTCAAATCATTTATTTCAGACTTTTACATCCATAAGTATGTCATAGTTATAATATAATTAATTAATTATGACAGTTGAGTCAAACAAGACTAATGACGCGCTGGACACGACTTTTAACCCCGCCTGCTTGGACACGACATTTGTTGGGTCATTGTTTTAAGGCAGTTACAGTTTGTGACTTATTATTTATTCGTAGATAATAGTCAAAAGTCAAAGCATTTCAGTATATGGGCAAATTAAACATGTGCACTTACACACGTCAAATAACATTAAATAGATCATATTCAATAATAATTATCTATACTAATATTATGAAAAGAGAACATTTGTATTTTTGTATGTTTGTAATGAGTAAGCTCAAAAACTACTGAACCGATTTAAAAAATTCTTTTACTAATACATAGAATGGACTTTCGGAATGAAAATAGGCTATATATTATCCCGTTTAAATCAAAGGTACATTCGTGGAGACCTAATTTGCAACCTAAGTCGGCAAATAAACGGTCGAAAAAACACGTTTCTTACGAACGCTGCCTAATTGAAAATAGATAGAAGAATATTTTCTATGCCAGAGTTGTACAACTTAATAAGACCTACAAAAAAGCCGGGACAGCATATGTCTATCTCTTAAAGTTGACTCACAGTAACCATTTTAATCTTAAAATTTTTGTTAAAAAATATACTAATATATATAATAATAATAATAATAAAAAAATTTGACACCGCTCAGACGAGACGTCTTTTAGAATTTTTTTTTCTTTTATATTACTTTTATTTGTGAATTTTGCTATTTCAACCTTGATTATACCATAAAAACAGTAAATACAATAAACAAATAATCTTACATCAAGAAAATAGTGTTCAAAATTCAGTATACATTTAATTTAATCTACATCGTTTTTCTCATTTGACGTATCATGTCATATATCAACAAACCCAAAATAATGTGCAAGCAAAATAACTACGATAAAAGTGATAAAAAATGATAACGAGATCTCGAAGATGTCTAGCGGAGACAAGAAGCGCGCACCCACCACCTCCGCCCGCCGCATCATCTCCGAGCACATCGTCGGGAGACGAGTTTGTCACTCCCCCGGAGGGCAGCTCGTCGAGTGATGACGACGGGCCTACGCCGCCGCCGCCGCCACCACCATCTACGCGACGACGAGGACGGCCACCGCTACCGGCACGCTTGGGGCCTGTGGGGCATTCTGCTCCGCGCCCGGCCCTCGCTACCGGTGGTGTAGCGCGTCGCATGCGATGGACCCAGTCTTTAAATGAGAACTGCATGCGCGCCTACTACGGGGCTACAGAGGGAGGAACTAACCTGACCGCGTACCGCGATAGGATACTGCCTCTGTTTCAGGCCCTTGAACCAGCCGTCACCGTTACCGCACAACGACTATCGGATCAGGTGCGGGCCATCCAGCGGCTCAAGCTGTTGGACGACTCTGCGCTTGATCGGCTGCGTCTGGAGGCGTTACCTATTATTCCTACTACTTCTGCTTTAGCGCGGGACCCGCCCAGTGTGTCGTCGACGCAGGGGCCGACAGGCTCGGCTTCGACGTCTGCCCCGGCGGATGCCGCGCTAGACGCAGACGATTGTACGAATACTAACGTAAGTACCCAGACTAATGAGCATTTGAGGAGGGCTTTGGAAGACGCGATTTTGGAGTATCGCACTACTCCTGACTCTAGGCCGCGACTACCACGTTTGCCAATGAATAAACGTAACCTGGCGTTAATGGGAGCCCTAAACGTTTTGCTAGTCCCATATATGCAGACTAGTGAAACATTAGTTGATACACACTCGATTCTTTACTGCGCGGCTATAGCGGCGTGTCGCGTTGTTCGCGTCAAGTTTCCGGATACTGACCGAATACCGCGACGCCCCGCTATCCCTGCGTGGCAAGAACGAATCGAGTGTCGCATCAATATGTTTAGGACTCTTATTGCGAAGTTGATCTGCTTCAGAGGGGGTAATCATCGCCCCCGAGTCATGCGTTTCGTGAATCAGGCCTTTGCTGGGACCGGGATTAGACCCCGGGACTACATGACTTGTGTCACGGAACGCATTGACTTTCTGAAGCAGAAAGTTTATGCATTGGCAAACCGTATTCGTCGCTATAGAGCGCGTGTAGATCGCTATTATCAAAATCGCCTCTTCCAAAGTGACCAAAGGAAGGTATACCGAGGTTGGGAAGGAACCAATCAACGTGTGAATGAGGAGCAGTGTCCGGATACTACTACCATGAATAACTTCTGGCGTAGTATCTGGTCGGTGCCCGTCGAACACACGGAGGGCGATTGGATGAGCGTCGTTGAGCGCGCGTGTGAGCCTATCGAATCCATGGGGGCTATTAGTATTAGCCCCGAAGACGTTAGTTGTGCGATCCGTACGGCCCAGAACTGGAAAAGTCCAGGACCGGACGGATTACACAACTTTTGGATAAAGTGGATTCGATGCTCACACGACTGCTTAGCGGCGCAATTCCAACAAGCCCGCCCTCGAGGTTGGTTCCTTGCCAACATTCATGACAACCGGTGTCACCTTCCTGCTCCACAAGTCCGGTAGTACCACGGAACCGATGAACTATAGACCCATTACATGCTTGCCAACGCTGTACAAGCTTCTTACATCTATTCTGAGGTTTAAAATTAATTCGCACATTGTTGCGCACAATATTTTGGCCCCCTCTCAGAATGGATGTAAGGTTGGGTCCCGTGGTACTAAGGAGCTCCTCCTCATCGACACGGCCATTTGCCAACAAGTCCGGCGGAACAAAGGTGCTCTCTCCACCGCCTGGATTGACTACAAGAAGGCCTGTGATTCAGTGCCTCATACCTGGCTGGAGAGGATCTTGGAGTTGTATAAAATTGATACAACTCTGAGGTCTTTTCTAGGTTCTTGTATGAGGCAGTGGACCACAGTCCTTCGTCAACCGGGTGGTTGGGACAGTCTCTCTGGTCCGCAGGACTTTATAAGGATTGAGCGAGGCATCTTCCAGGGTGACAGTCTAAGTCCGTTGTGGTTCTGTCTAGCCCTAAATCCTCTAAACACATTATTAGAGGATTCAGGGCTAGGCTATCGGCTTAGGAGAGAGGGTGAAGTCATTTCACACTTGCTGTACATGGATGACCTCAAACTTTTTGCACCGAAGCGCCATGATTTGATGGAGTTATTGAAAGTCACTGAGACTTTCAGCAACGCCATCAATATGGAGTTCGGTGTAGATAAGTGCGCGGTCATGCACGTGCAGAGGGGGAAAGTTGTTAATTCAATGAATTTACAACTTTCTGATACAATGAGTTTCAGATCTCTCTCCGAAGCCGACACCTATAAATACCTTGGTATGTCAGAGTCATTGGGTATCGAGAGTGGGGGAATAAAACAGTCGGTGAAGGAACGTTTCTTCGGTCGCCTGACAAAAGTACTTAACAGTCTTTTGTCAGGAGGCAACAAGGTACGTGCCTTCAACGGCTGGGTTATGCCCCTACTTATATACACCTTTGGCATACTAAGGTGGACTCAGACTGAACTAGACGCCCTGGATAGAAAAGTTCGAAAGCAATTGACATCACATCGCATGCTTCACCCACGCTCGTCTGTTATGAGACTGTATATCCCACGGAAATGGGGTGGTCGAGGCTTTTTAAATGCCAAGACACTCCACAACCGTGAGGTATGCAGTCTCCGGGAATATTTCCTAAACAACGAGTGTGGGATGCATTGCGATGTGGTGTCAGTTGACAAGACTTTCACCCCTCTGTCCTTAGGCAAAGAGAACTGGCGCAAGCCTCAGGTGCTGAGCACCGAGGACCGCAAGGACGTATGGAAGAGCAAGGAGCTGCATGGCCGGTTCTATCGAGTCTTAACGGGACCCGATGTGGACCTGCTCGCGTCGGTGAACTGGCTACGATTCGGGGACCTCTTTGGGGAAACCGAAGGTTTTGTTTGTGCAATTGCGGACGAAGTTATCAAGACGAACAACTACCGGAAATATATTATGAAGGACGGTACGGTCGACATATGTCGGGCATGCCGCCGTCCCGGAGAGTCACTCAGACATATCATTTCCGGTTGTTCTCATCTTGCTAACTCCGAGTACTTGCACAGACATAACCTCGTAGCCAGGATCATCCACCAGCAACTTGCTCTTCAATACGGCCTTGTCGAGTCTGAGGTGCCGTACTATAAGTACGCACCTGCGCCAGTTCTTGAAAATGGTCATGCTTTGCTCTATTGGGACCGATCGGTTATCACGGACAGGACTATTGTCGCCAATAAACCTGATATCGTGATAGTCGACCGGTCCCAGCGGCGGGCAGTGTTAGTTGACATCACCATCCCGCATGACGAGAACCTCGTGAAGGCTGAAAAGGACAAGATCAGCAAGTACCTTGACTTGTCTTTCGAGGTTACCGCCATGTGGGATGTTGATTCGACTAGCATTGTCCCAATAGTCGTTTCTGCGAACGGCCTAATAGCGAAGAGTCTCGACCAACATCTCAAGAGACTCTCGCTAGACGGCTGGATCAAGGGCCAGATACAGAAGGCGGTACTTCTTGACACGGCACGCATCGTCAGGAGGTTCCTCTCTCTGCAGCCCTAACCACCGGTAGCTTGGGCCCTGCCCCGCTGCTGGCGGCACTCTAGGTTTAGGTTTTTTTATAGTATTGTTTATTTTATAATGATTTTTGTATTGTTGTTTTGATATCTATATTGTAAAAAAACCTAGACTTAAGAAAAAAGAATAAATACGAGCATAATAATCATAACTTCCAAGGCTATTTTCAAGTATATAGTATTAATCCTTATCCAAATAATAACGTTAATTAGCTTGGCCACATATTATAGATCAAAATTGTCCTTTACAGTATATAATTCAAATGAAAACTCTAGAAGATATCACGAATTTCACAAACACGCATCGCAAAATTAATAAAATATTTGCAGTGAAACCACAGATTAGGTCATAGTTACTACGAAAATATTATTATAAGCTTAGCTATGCTGTAGATCCTCACCGATCACAATCAATTTGAAGTCAATATAGTATAATAATATGATCTATTGTATAAAATAATATTCATCTATATATATAATAATATAATATAATATTTTAAACCACCCCGACTGATCTATGTATAATAGCTTTTTCCAATGACTCTAAACACGACATTTAAAATCTGAGCTGTAAGTTGGTGACGATTTGAGTATTCTGTAGAGTCCAGGAGGCTTCCATGTTCTTACAATATCGTTGAAGAAGAAGATTTTCGAATTGATCAGACCTATGAAAGTTGATTTCATAGCGCAATTAACTAGAAAAAAGCTCATAATTTTATAACGATTGAACGAATTTTCATGAATCAAAGCTAAGAAAACTCTCAATGAAGACATCTATCAAACAAAAAAAAAATATCAATAATAAAAACAAAATCGGTTCATCCGGTTAGGTGCTAAGATGCTACAGACAGACACACAGATACACACGTTAAACGTATTTACCCCTACATTTTGCGTCGGGGAACGCCGTAAGGTTACGGCGGCAGATGTACTCCTTGGTGGTAAGCTACTTTTTGGTAGATTTAATGATTCCACTACCACTGTACGAAAACTCATGATTCATGAATGCACATAAAACTTTCATTGGTAGGTATATAGCTAGGATTAGAACCAACGACCGTCGGGTCAGAATCAGGGTAACTATCCTTTACGCCAAAGGGCCGTCCAATATCAATACGTAAGTATTATAAAACAAAGTTCATCACTGCGTCTGTCTGTCTGTTCGCAATAATCTCAATAGCTACTGAACGGATTATCATGCGGTTTTCACCAATAGCCAGAGTGTTTATGAGGAAGGTTTTGTGTATATTGGTTGAAATATGATGATGATTGTTAAATTTGTTAAAATTTTATATTCGATGCAACAAACTGATGCAAATTTTGTAGGCATAATATGTTCTACCCGTGCGAAGCCGGGGCGGGCTGCTAGTCATATAATATATAGGCTATTTTCATTTTGAAAGTCCATTAAATATATTAGTGAAAGAATTTTTAAAATCGGTCCAGTAGTTATTGAGCCAAATCAATACAAACATCCATACAAAAATACAAAAATCCAAACATGCAAAAATACAAATGTTCTCTCTTTATAATATTAGTATAGAAGTACCTATAGATAGATAGTTTCTAATTTTTTGTAGGTATATAAGCCTTATTCTTAGGTGTTATGTATATTTTCATGTAGTATTGTTTTGTTAGTAAAGTTTGTAGTTTATATGGTTCTTATTTTGATTAATAATTTTTAACACTTACAACGCAATTCGAATTACTGCTACCACTAGATTCTAATAAATCACTCACTTATTTGCCAATATTTAATTATTAATAGTGTATTAAATAGCTAACGTGAAAGTTCAAACAAAAAGGTCCCAAATAACAAAACTGCCAAAACCGGCCAGGTTCTTTAAAACGTCAGCCGAACATGCCAGAGACTAACATAAGAGGCCAATCCTGCCAAAATGGCAGGAATCTGCCACATATGGTAGGAATCTGCCACATATGGCAGGAATCTGCCACATATGGTCACACTAGCCGCATCTCGCCACACTTCTCCGCCACTTCAGTATAATTTATGAAGCGACGTGACAAAAGTCCGCGCCGCGGCTCACGCCGTACGCCCTCGCCGCGTCTCTTCGGAAGAAAGAAGGTACCATATCATATAGCTAGTAAAGCCAGCAATGGAAAGTAAGACCACCTTGTCATATGTGAGACGTCGCAGCCAGTTTCGCTTGGAGTTGGCGAGTTCAGCCTCCCGCACGCGGTCGGCGACGCGCGCGCCCACCCAGGCGGCGCCGCCGGCCGCGCCCGCCGCCGTCAGCATGGAGCGCGGAGTCACGCCGCGCAGGTTCGGCACCTCCAAGCTCGCCTCTCCCTTCAACATATCGCAACTGTCATTACGGCCTCTACCAGTCAGCTGCTAGTCATACACCTCTCCCGTTCTACCTGTACACAATCACTACAGTTTTTATTTGTGCTGCATCATTTTCAATGTTTTTTGATAAAAATTGTCTAAAGTACTGAAACATAAAGAACAGGTGCATGTAAATGCTTTCAACTTTGAACCCCGCTGAGCATGCTCTCTGGCTGCACCTAGTGTGTGGTCACCCTATGCTACACTTGTTTCCACTGTCTCCACTAACAACTTGTTACATCACAATAAATACATTAATCTCTCAGAAGAATCATCATCATCAGCCCATCTCTGTCCACAGCTGGACATAGGCCTCACCTATGGCACAATACTGAGATCGATTTTCAACTCTTTATTTTCAGGCACTGCCAGCCAGCTTGCATATATCATTGCTCCATCTAACTTGAGAGCCCCAATACTACGTTTTCCGAGTCGTGGTCTCCTCTCTGAATCACCAATGGTTATCGGTTCTACAGCAGATATGAACAGCCCACTGCCACTTCAACATGCTAATCCTATGAGCTATGTCATAACTTTGGTCCTCTGACAGATAACTTTGTTTAGAATTTGATCCTTCGTGGGGATAGAGGAGAGGTCATCATCATCATTATCAGCCGCTATCAATACACTGCTGGACATAGGCCTCCCCAAAGACACGCCACTGAGCCCAGTGTTCAGCTCTTTGCTTCCAGTCACTGCCAACCGCTTTGCGAATGTCGTCGCTCCACCTAGTCACAGGGCGTCCTACTCTACGTTTGCCGATTACTATAAGAATCTTTGTCCTGACATACTGACTGACTGACTGACTGACAGACAACGCACAGCCTAAGTCGCTGGTCGTAGAGACTTGAAATTTGGAGGATATATTTGTCTTAGTACATAGGGGTGTACTACAAAAGGATTTTCCAAAATTCACCCTTAAGGGGATGAAATGGGGGTTCAAAGTTTGTATGGAGAAACAAGATTAGATAGTCTTTTCTATCCAAAATACGTGTTTCTGGTTTTTTTTTTTTAATTCACCCCTAAGAGTGTGAAATGGGGTAACAAAGTGTGAAAATCAATATTGTTTCGAATTGCACTGAAATTTGGCATGCTGATAGTTATTTTGACTTAGGTATCCGCTAAGAAAGAATTTTTTAAAATTCACTCTTATCATCATTAAGGGGATGAAGCGGGGGTTCAATGTTTGGATAGTCATTTTATTCAACATTTCACACAAGTACTTCTAAATAAATAAGTAAATACGAGTTTCAGACTTTTTCAAAATGCCGCCCTAAGAGGATAAACTGGGGTAACGAAGTCTAAAAATCAATATTGTTTCGGATTGCGCTGAAATTTAGAATGCAGATAGTTATTATGACGTAGGTATCTGCTCAGAAAGGATTTTCTAAAAATTCCTCCCGGATACGGAACGGCCATTCAAAGTTTGTATGGCGAAATAAGATGAGATAAAGTACGTATTGTAGGATTTGTTGAAATGGGGTAGATAACAAAGTCTGAAAATTTGGGTTTTCGGTTTTTATAAATATGAATCCCGAATTGCCTTAGTCACGCGATAACATGAAAACGGGTGAACCGATTTGGCTAATTCTTATTTGATGTATTTAATGATAGAATCGTTTTTACAAAAGAACAGTTTTAAGTAAACAAAAGAAGTTTTTAACGCGGGCGAAGCCCCGGGGCACTTCTAGTATAATTATAAATGACAGAAATATATCAAATTAAATTATAATTATTTTTATTTTAAAATATTATCGTCCATGAAATGAATACCTGTTTAATTAATATTTATTAAGGTCATTAATATTATTAGAAACAGGATACAACCGAGAACACTTCCTTGAGGAATAGAATTATTAATTTCAGTAAAGAATAATTATGTTTGATAATTTTCCTCTTTTAAGCATAATTTTAAGAGAAACAGTAGGTGAGTATCATTAGCTTTGTTTAGTGTTATTATTAGTGTTTTCACAGATTCTCCTACATGAATTACTTCCTTTTGTTTCTGGAAGAGGTAGGTGATGATGGGCTCTCGGGGACTCCATCAGTCACAAAGAGATGTCTGGTAAGGGAACAGCTGGCCTTTGATTGAACTTGATAGGGATCACAATGACAGAGATGGAGCTATACAGCCTGCATGGCAGCGTCCCCATCATTCACTTCTTTATATTAATTCAATATTCAACTGTGAATTTCTATTATAAGCTCCGAGGTTTAACTCACATATAAGACGAGGGTGGAGACGGCGGTGGAGTTGCGTGCGAGGATGGCCCAGTGCAGAGCGGTGTTGCCGTGCGCCAGATCAGTGGGGTGCGGGCTGGCGCCCAGCGACAGCAGCAGGCGCGCCGGATCCACCGCCGCCACCTTCCAGCACGCCCACATGAGCGGCGTCATGCCACCCGCGTCGGGCGCGTCGGGTGTCGCGCCGCGCGCCACCAGGTACGCCACCACGGCCGTGTGCCCGAACTGCGCCGCCAAGTGCAGGCTGGCACAGCCCTCGGCGTCACGCAGCGCGGGGTCGGCGCCGGCGCGCACCAGCAGCACCACGGCCTCCAGGTGGCCCTGCCGCGCCGCCCACTGCAGTGGAGTGGCCTGCAGCTCCCCGCCCACCGCGTCCACCAGCGCGCCCTTCTCCAGCAGGTACGCGATGATCTCGCGCCGGTTGTTGATGGCCGCCCAGTGCAGCAGCGTCACGGTCTCGTGGTCGGGCTGGTTCACGTCCCAGCCAGCCTCGACGAGCTCGCGGACGCGCGCTATAGCTCCGTACTGCGTCGCCTTCACGATGTCGAACCCGCTGTAGTCGCGCTCGGGCGGCGGCGGCGGGGGCTCGCGCGGCGCCGGCCCGTCGCCCTCGTGCTGTGCCGTGCCGCATTGTCCGCTCGCCGCCGCGCCGCACGTGCTGTCGTACATTGTCTCACGCCCCGCCTGGGGATGCGGGCATTATCAGATACTGCGTCAAGTCGATGTTGTTGGGCTTTCGTCCCTCACGTGCCGAATTCACGGTATCGGAGAACACTATGTGAGGAACTTCCTACTTTACGTAGAAATCTTATCAGTATAAACTTTATCGAGTGTCATTCTTGCTAAAATACTGAATTGAACAACTCAAATAGACCAAAATTCTATATAAAAAATAGCACAACTTCCTTTTTTTCCGTAATCATCGGTCGGCAGCCATGTCAAAGTCATGTCTGTCAAGTGAAATGTCATTTCTAACATCGGGTGACATATCTGACAGTGATATTTTTTATTTTGTTTTATTATGACTCTACACGACAAGAGTATTAAGCCAGTGTCAAAGATATGAAATGTTTGTTAATTGGTAGTATTCCATGATACAAGTCCATAATCAAAATCTAAATATATTTATTGTTAAAAACTGTATGCAAATTAGATGGTAACTTTGTGTTAACCTTTGAGTCTGAATACTCAAAGTGTAAAGAGTAAACATTATGACAATAACCGTAACATTAATGTATACAGGGTATTGGTATAATCGACGTATACCGGCAGGAGCAGATAGATAGTGGGGCTAAAATGCGACATATTTAGCCCCCTCAATGTATGGCCAAAAATTATAAGATTACGAGATATTTGGAAATTAGCAATTTTTGGAAAAATACCCAATTTTGGAGGTTTTTAACAAAATAAAAAAACATTGGCTGATTAAATGTTATTCTATTTTTTTTATAAGCTTCACCTGTATGTTTGTAACCGACTTCTTTGGGCGCGATTTTGACCCAATTTAAACGGCCAGATTTCGTTCAAACTTTGTAGATTTATCGAGGACCAATGACAATGCACTAATTTGATAAAAAATTATTCAATTTTTCAACTAAAAAGTAGAAAATAAATAATAGTTTAAAAAAACCAAAATAATTTTTTTTATAGAAAACCGAACTAAAAAATAGAATATTAATTTTAATAAATTTAAATTAAGAATAGTGTTAAAAATTTCAATAAATATATATTAATAATAGTGTCAATAAAAAAAAATATTTTATTTAAAGAAAAGCGTGAGCTTTTAAGATATTATCAAAATGATAATCACTCTACTCATATCTCTCAATAAAATATTTATAACTATTGACACCATGCACCTCACGCTTTTTTTAAAATATTTTTTTTTTTTTTAACACTATTCTTAATTTAATTTTATTAATTTTTATTTTATCTTTATTAAAATTTATTTTCTATTTTTTAGTTCGGTTTTCTATAAAAAACGTGTATTTTAGTTTTTTTAAGCTATTATTTATTATTCGTAGAGAAATTTGTGATAAAGCTTAAGAAGTAATATAATATCCAAAAACACTTAGAATGTAAAAACAATTACTAATAACGTTTTTTTTTAATCATTTTTACGATTAGTGCTAAACAATGATTTTTTTTTCTTAAAAAAACACTATGACATTAGGCGTGCATATTACTAAACTTCCTAGTTTTTAAGCTTTCCAAAAAGGTATAACAGTTGGTATACTAAAACAGTATCATCAAAGTCAAAACTACCAAGGAAAGTACTCAGATCCATTTTTTAACCCCCCCATGACGCCAAAAAGGGGGTGATATAAGTTTGACAGGTGTATGTGTGTCTATCTGTGGCATCGTAGCAGGCATACGGATGAACCAATTGTGATTTAGTTGTTTTTTTGGGGTAGGCAGATACTTCTTTCCACGTGCTACTTTTGAGTTGTCTAAAATATTACACGGCAATATTATTAGATTATTACATATAGGAGCTAAAAAATACTTTTCCTAAAATTGTCAAGCAGCCAATGCCGCAAGCACGTTTTAAAAGGCGTCTTTGCTAAGCTGATGTCGGTTGCATCTACTGAAATTCGTAATTTCGTATGCATATTCACTGGAGCCAATGTTCACCTTGATCGACGTCCGAGGATGTAGTCGTAGGTCGGTTTAAATCAAATAAAAATAAAACCATAACACTCATAAAGCTTTCAGTTTATTAGTTAAACAAATATCACTTTTATTTACAACCAAAGCAATCACAAATTATAAGTAAAACTAATCGTAATCACCTAAAACTACTTAACAGATCGAAATATTTACAATATAATTAACAATAGTTCGTGTGGCGGCACGGGAGAGGTCACGCCGTAGGCAGCGGCTGCGTGACAACGGGCGAGCGTCGCGGCGAGTCCTCGCCCGCGCCCGCGCCCGCGCCCGCCACCACGCTCGGCGGCTCCGTCAGTCGCAGCGCCACCTCCAGGTCTCGCAGCACCTGCGTAACACAGCCCTTGATCACTAAACACATTTTAAAATCAACGTATTAAATAATATTATGTTTGTTTGAAGTGTCTCACACTTTATATTTTTGTAAATTGTTAAACACAATCCAAAATTTCATCGTACCGACGGGACTCGAACCCGCACCCCCCGGATTACACGTCCAGGTGCTCTGCCAATTAAGCCACGGTTCGATACATCGATACGACGAAATTAGTGGAATGCATTTTGTTAACCCAATTATGCATTGGTGGCGCCATCTATGACTACTTATTACGTAAGTTAATCATTCGGAAGAAATCATTACAGTTTTCAAATCCGACGTGAGATGTTGCACTGCGTAAATCAAATATTATGTTTGTTTGAAGTGTCTCACGCTTTATATTTTTGTAAATTGTTAAACACAATCCAAAATTTCATCGTACCGACGGGACTCGAACCCGCACCCCCCGGATTACACGTCCAGGTGCTCTGCCAATTAAGCCACGGTTCGATACATCGATACGACGAAATTAGTGGATTGCATTTTGTTAACCCAATTATGCATTGGTGACCCTTTTAGCGGTGGAATTTCGAAAGACCATGAAACACGTGTTTACTTACTTAAGTACTTGTGTTAAGTTACAAACATAAAAAACTATCTAATCTTGTTTCTCCATACAAACTTTGAACCCCCGTTTCATCCCCTTCAGGGGTGAATTTTGGAAAATACTTTCTCAGAGGGAACTTCCTTTGTGATAAGTATCTGCATGCCAAATTTCAGCGCAATCCGAAACAATATTGATTTTCACACTTTGATACCCCCCATTTCACCCTCTTAGGGGTGGATAAAATAAAACTGAAACATTTATTTACTATTTTTTTTACATGAGCATTTGTATGAAGTTTCGAATAGAAAAGACTATCTAATCTTGTTTCTCCATACAAACTTTGAACCCCGTTTCATCCCCTTCAGGGGTGAATTTTGAAAAATCCTTTTTCAGAGATAACTTTTTATTTTTATTTATTTATTTATTTATTCCTCAACACAATGCAGATAACAAACTAAAGACTTATAGTAAGTAAGTGATGAATTCATGAAAAACTAACGTTGTAATAACTATCTGCATGTCAAATGTCAGCGCAATCCGAAAAAATATTGATTTTCACATTTTGTTACCCCATTTCACCCTCTTAGGGGTGGAATTTCAAAAAAACCTGAAACACGTATTTACTTATTTTTGTACTGAAGCACTTGTGTGAAGTTTCGGATAGAAAAGACTATCTAATCTTGTTTCTCCATACAAACTTTGAACCCTCATTTCATCCCCTTAAGGGGTGAATTTTGAAAAATCCTTTCTTAGTACACCCCTGCGTACTAAGACAAATATACCCTCCAAATTTCAAGTCTCTACGACCAGCGGTTTAGGCTGTGCGTTGTCTGTCAGTGAGTCAGTATGTCAGGACAAAGATTCTTATAGTATTAGATATGTTTTTCTTTGCCCATCCTTTCATAGCTGTTTAGATACCATAAGTAGGTATAAGTTGCAACGCTACATGCAGCAGGAAAAACATAGATATGAGAGATAACATGAGACTGAATAGTGCGACTATTATTTAACTTTTTACGTCTCTTTCACATGTATTAGTTTTAAAATATATGTAGATTTCGCTGATTATTGTCACCTACGGGAAGGTCATTGTTGCCTTCCTGTGTCCGTAAGCTTAGGCCTTAAACTGCCCTACACGTGATCTCCGGGTGGTACTAAACGAGTGACCATTAGCGGTAGGGTTCGGCCGCGGCGCGAACCATTCACCGGTAACAAGACAAAGAAGTCGGTTAAGGGGTAAGCCTGCGGACGCAGATGACGACAATGACACTGCACGCAATCAGGGCGGCGATCGTAAAGCAGGCGTCACCTCGGTCTCCTTGTGGTCCAGCAGAGAGAAGCGCGCGTCGAGCGCGGTGAGGTGCGCGAAGGTGAGGTGCAGGTGCGCGTGCAGGCGCAGCATGGCCAGCTCGCGGAAGTGGGCCGCGTACATGTGCGCCACCACGTGGAACAGCAGCCGCACCACGCGCCGCACCGCCGCCTCGAACGACGGAGGGAACTCGTTCGCTGGAACCGTACACACTATATATTTAAATAACTATCATTATATGAAAATTATAAAAGTATACAATCACTAGTGTGAGAGAGCGAGATGGACAACAATTTTTTATCCATCTCTGCATATGCTATTTTATTGTTTGGAGCCAGCTCTTGCTCCCAGTCTCTTGTTGCCAGTTTTGGCTTTCACCCGCTGTCATGTATGACCCGACCAAATCACGTTGTTAATTTTATCTTATAGCTGGCATATGTATCATGTGTTCATCGTTACCTCACGTCATCTGATCGTACAGTACACAGAGCCGACACACCTTCACCGTTACAAGTTTGTAGCCCAGCTAAGGGTGGGATATCGGCCTGCTAATTATAATCACTTGTATTTCTCTGTTTTAGCGTTTGGTGTAGACTTCGAAATACGAATACGAGATACGACGCCGGGGGCGGTACCATCTTATACGGTATCACGTATTCCACGGCGCCAATACATTAGTTTAATTTAAAGTAGCCAGTCAAATAGCAGGATGGGCCAGGTGGTACGCCGGTAATTGTATCGATATGATAGAACTACAGTAATAAAGTACATATGTATTGTAGGTGTTACAACTGTCCAATTATCATTATGTCCACTTTATGAGTTACAATGTCTATTGGTCAATTAAAAGTATATTTTATAGCTTGGATTCGGCCCGGGTTAGTTTGACGAAGTTATAACTATATAACATAAAATAGCAAAGTAGTAATAAACGAGCGAAGTTCACAGAAACCATTTTTATGCTTGTAATGTCGCTGTTAACTGCCACTCTGAGATATTAGAGCTATATTACGATACGATATTCTCCTAATACAATTTGCTAAAATGTATGCACACCTTTCGTGCGATGTTAGAGGTAACAAGACAAGATAAGCACTTGTCTGAAACCATGCTCTGCCTACAGCAACCTGTGGGACGCCAACATTTAAATTTCCAGAACTTAGCGCATCGCCGCACCCGTCACTAAGAATATATTATACTAACAATACGTACCCATGGCCCTAACGTATCCTAGACGCCAAGTCTCAATCTCATATTATAACAATAAAATGTCAATAACAGTTATAATACATTTTTTTCTAGAAAGCCTTCCTTACATAAACTTTGATTGTAGAAAGCCAAACATTAGACTACTAGTTACCTGATGTTAGCACGACGCGGTCCACACGACCACGACCGCGCTGTGGACCACACTTTTACAATCATACAGTTTGTAATCGAATGTACCTACTTGCGCAGAGCAACGGCGGGGTACTCGCGGGGAAGCGGGCGGCGTGGATCGCGGTCCTCCATCTCGCTTAGTTTGTGCACTCGCACTTTGCGGGTTTTTAATTACGAGAATCGTTGATGACATTAATTATAATGGTGCAAACTTGTTCTGTGTATGGATGTTCCGACAGCAAAATACTACAAGAACTTACGATTTCATTTCCCCGTGACGCAAGGGAAGTTTATTCCTATAACTAAGTATCTAACCAAATATTGTCTAATACCTACTATTATTTGAAATGAAATAAGTTTATTTCACGTGAAATACCTAGAGTATAAAAAGTTCTTTGTGAAATTATTTCACACATAACATAGCACATAAATGATTAAAACAAAAGCAACAAATGTTAAATTTACATTAATACTATTAATTAATACGATACAATATTTATATTGTATACATTAATAATAGCCCCTCTATACAAAACTATTTAGTAAAATTGAGTTGAGGTAAAAATAACTTCAAGAAGCTTTGTGAAAAAAAATACTAACGGCATCATTAATTTTTGGCGCCTATGTAGGCAATGATCTTCTATATAAACTAAGGTTTGTACCTAAGTACATACCATTGTCGTCCTAGCAAACGTCGATGGTACATAAGCTTCACGTCACTATGATTTTGTGTGAACCAGAGTTTAAACTCTACTAATAAGTTTATTTGATAATACGCTTCGCGCACGGGCTACGGCTGATCACGCGATGATAGATTATTTTATTTATGTAAAAAGGTACTATCGTATAGAATATCTCTATGAGACATTCTTGATCTTTTATTTTTCAAAATCAATAACATTTTTTGTGTCTTAATATTATCAGCTCGTAGTTTGTTTTTGACAACCCTTGCACATTTGCGGCTGACAGCGTATGTACCTACTCGGGCGGCGGTGTCGTCCGACATCAAAGGCGATTCTCAACTGTATGATTGTAAAACTGTGCTATGGACGGTGACTTTAATTTTGTGATGCTTGTTTGGATTACAGAATGCATCACGGTAACGAGACGAGACGAATTTCTATACTTTAGCTGAGCAACTTCGAAATTATTTGAATTGGTGGACCAATTGGTGGTTTGGCAAAACTGTGAATGTCCACGTCTCGGATACAAAATTATGGACGGATTATTTCGGATGGGAAAAATAAGGAAAACAAAGACATCACAGAAATGTCTTTGAAGGAGAAGCACTGATTGTACACTTTCTTCTTAGACTTTGTGATGAAGTTGATATGCTGACCAGTCTATACTATACTAAACTAGCTGTGCCCCGCGGCTTCTCACGCGTTTAAAAGTATCCTATAGCCTAATCTCATCAAAAAATTAGCCAGTACTATTACTGGCTAACCATAGTACTGGCTAACCCTGTACAACAATTCAGCTAAATCGGTCCAGCCGTTTGACCGTGAAGAAGACTCAAATAAACTAACTGACTTTCGCTTTTATAGTTATGGTGTTGATGACTTTCACCAACATATTGTGTTGGATACGCTCTTGTCAATGCAACGAGGAAGCACGTAGAGGACATTCGATACTAACTAGTTTTTGTTATGATTCGTGTAAATTTTTGCTGCTCCTAATTTTCGTCACGAATATTTGGACATAAGCGGCCATCAATGTATCGTGTTCACACGGTGACGCGACCATGCTTCACGAGCACAGTGGTCTCGCACAGACATCTGATGACATTATCTTATCAACCGTGTGTTCTGTCACCATCCGCGCCACTTTTACTATCTCCTGATATTGTAGCGGTACTTGATTTGACACCCAATACGTAGTACCTACCTGATACTATATCAGTTTTTTTTTTATCTTATAGGCCAGCGTTTGACCACCATCTCACCTTTTGTAAACTCGGTACCTTTGGCATCAAAGCCGACCGTTCACCCGATTACGCCACCGGGCCCTCGAATGTGGCTTAACCTTCACTAAACTATATATAAATAGCACATTTGCAAAGCTCACCATATTTGGTAGGAAAGATGGTCTCATCGTTGACCGTCTTCTGTGTGTATGTCATGACGTAGTCGACGTAGTGCGGCGCCGCGACGCGCGACTTCTTGCCGCGCTCGTCGTACCACGCGTACGAGCGCCCGCCGGGGCCCGTCATGTCGGCGCACGTCGCCGGCGTGCAGAACTCCGACACGGTGCCGTACACCAGGTTCACGTGGTCGAACAGCGCCAGAGCTGCAATACGGTATTGTACTCTATATCAGAAAACATATTTAAATATATTATTGAGATAGCTTAGGCATAAAGCAGTCGGAAAATGTTTTAGTTCATAAAATAGCAAACTAAATTTTAAAATTCAATTCAAAGGTTTCAGCTTCTTTAATCTGTTTCATAACACCATTAAATAGTAGTCGCTATGTTATTACGTCATACGGCTATGTAAACTTAGTAGTGTCAATTGTTAACTATCATATCACTGCATTTGTTTACACAGCCAACTGACGTCATGACCACAGAGCAATATGGCGTCCACTGCGTGCACTGCGTTTTCATCAAATTACGAAGGCAAAATTTAAATGCATTTTTAAGGCGCTTAACAACGATTGAATAATTATTTTGAAAGTTTTTTAGTGATTCATTAGCACTATAAAATCAAAGTGAGACACTTTTCAAAAATGGGTATAATACCCTATTGTCATCACATACACCTTTAAACACTATGAATTTGTAGTATCTTTTCACGATCTACACAAATGTAAAGTTCGTCCACTCGAGCTATCTTATCGTGGCTGGTCATGTTTTATCTCGTACGATATCCGATTGCGGTGAAATAAAATACCCGAACGAGGATATGTACATTGAAACATTGGCAAGTTGACCTGATAACAAATCGTCAAAACGATCATATGAAATAAACCTTGTTATATTATTGATTAAACTTCACGAGTACGGTTTCGTAGATGTTTATTTTGATTCTCATTAGCAAACTGTTCTCATAAGAAAATACAATGGGCCGCAAAGAAAACGAGTCGGTAACAAAAACCTCAATAACTTTGAAAATATTGGAGCTTTATGAAATAAAGAGTGTATTGTTTGTAGGTCATAAAGTTCAAGATTATAAAGTTTATTTTGAATCAAAGTAAAGTGGGGTCGACGAACATTCAATTATCTTAAGAGCAACTGGACATACATTGCAAGACATTTATTCATACAAGACAATGACATGACAAGGTCATAAGAAATGGCGTTCCAGTCGGAACGCCATTTCTTGTGTGTTCATGTTGGCAGAATAGACAGTACACGAGGAATCTAAATGGTATGGGAAAAATATTGTCAGAGCATTTTTATCATTCTAGATTAGCATTATTGGCATAAAGATGTTCGCATCGAAGTCTATGGACTACCAAAGAGGAATACAAAACAAACTTTATTTTTACTCCACCGTGCTTATTGTCTCTTCGACTCGACTTCAGAGCCAGAAGAGGTGTATTCAGTTGAATAAGAGCGAGTGTGTACTCACTATGAGAAGCGAGCCATTCATTGTAGTCGAGTCCATGTGGCAGGTCGACGAGCTGCCTCATGTCCAGCTCTGGCAGCTTGCGCTCCAGCAGCGCCTCCTGCAGGTACAGCTTGGGGTCCCCTGTCGGCTCGCCTTCTCGTTCTTTGCGCCGCGCTTTCCTGGAAAACCATACACATCACGTTAATCTCTTTATACCTTCTTCACCTATGACATCATTATCATCTTACTACCATATCCCACTTAAGTGGGGTTCTTGAAATGTTCCATCTAAATAAAATGTGAGTTTTTAATACGTTTAGTCGACGGAACGTGACTAACGTCAAAACTGTGTCTTCTAATCTTTTATTTATGTTCAAAAGGGTTACAGAGTAAATAAAGGATACCAAGCACTTCTTTATATTAGCAGGTGCGTCGACCGGTGTGAATTTTATCAAGATCTCTTGGAAATCTTGAGGTGTTTAGTACTGGGTTCAAGATACTGAATCTTATTTCCTATTCTTATTTGAAACGGTATCATAAAACGTTTAGTATGAGAGAGTTAAGGTGCTGTTGAGAGACAGACAGAGACTTCCTTATTCGTGAGTCGGAGTTTGTCAAACGTGCGCAGCTGCGTGACTAACTTGTAGATAATTGGTTCGGAAGTGACCCTGTCTCACCGCAGTTTCAGATTTCCTGATTGGAGCAATTTTCGTGTAGCGTAGGTAGCAAGTAGGTTAGCTGTGTCCATGGTATCGAGGTTTTCGTGGACATCTTGGATGTCTTACATCGGACATGACTAACAAAATTAGTCTAAAGCATAAGTCTCCTCTTGGAGTGCTCCGTTTCTCCTCATATCCATTCATCATATAAATAATTGGCGTGCTAGAAATGTAGGTCGAAAAAAATGGATTAAAACGTGACCAGCGATCGTTTCCATTATACAATTAATGCATCCGCAATAGCTGTAAGAATTTCCGTCACATAAAAATACATATTTCAGAAACTTGATTGGTATTGTATTGTATGTGAGCTGTTAATTTAAAAACTCGGTCCTGCCTGGCCCACCTACAATGTTGCTGTACATTATTGCACACTGTTACGAATTGGTGTTTTATTAAATAGTTGCGATCACAGAGCGCGATATTATATTTTGTTTTATAGCTAATATGAGTGTTTAAAACTATAAATTAATGAAATACTTTATAGTTTATAGGCAGCTGATGTTAATATTGTCTTGTTTTTAGTAACACTAGATGCATAGGCTCAGTTGCGTGTCTTGGGGAGGCCTATGTCCAGCAGTGGACTGATACCGGCTAATAATGATGATGATGATGATGATGATGAGGTGCTTCGCGTGGCCTAACCCGTGTTAACGTCCTATTTCAAGATTATTTCTGGCTATACCAGCGTTCCCAGCGCTGAATTCAGCCTAGTCCGCCGACAACTAACAACATATTGTATTTATTTATAGTATTGGTGTTGATGTAGTAACGTGATCCAGTTCAGAGCACACTACCCACTTGTGTATGAAACCTGATTTACACGAGACACTAATTGAACAGGTTGCACATGTCGTATGGCACCGCAGAGAGCATAATATGACGACATTCACGCTGATGTCACTTGTCGTTTAAATACTCTATAAGAAAAATAGTATATTGTCATACTGTAGTCACCTATGGCTTCTCCATTGCTATCAACCAATATCCGTTCTATCATTACCAACTTTATAAATGCGAAAGTAAGTCGTTTGTTACGTCTTCACGGTCAAGCGGCTGGACCGATTTGACTGAAATCATAGAAAAGATAATAAATACTACGCTGAAATGTTGCACGGGGTTTTGCGGGTTTTGCTAATGTATTAGAGGACATAGGAGACGTAGTATTTTAAAGCGGACGAAGCCGCGGTGCGCAGTTAGTTCATTCATTCACAAATTTCAACTTGAAATGAAATTTTGCACTCAAATTGAAAAAGGACTCTTGTCTACACGGTTGAACGGCTACTAATCGATTTTTAAGCACGCATCGGTCTCGTAATAAACAATTTAGTGAAGCCGCAAGATCACTCCGATACTAATTGCTCAGCGGAAGGCGTTTCATTCCTAGTTGTTTATGTCCATGTCGAGCACTCCTTGCCAGCATGTGGAAAACTATATGTAGCCTCGTTATCGCTGATATTACAAATCCTGACGATGAACTTTTTTTTTTAATTTACAAAAAAGGCCTCTCACAATTGTGAGTATACGTAGTATTTAAGAGGATGTTCTACTTGATCCTGCCGGTTCATCACGATGTATGATAGGGATTGAAATGAACGAACATGACAGAGATGGAGCTTACAGCCTGCATAGCTGCGTCCCCGTCATTTAGTTAATTTTGTTCATTCAATAATCAACTGTCAAAGTTTGTGATAAGGGGCCTGATACTGAACTGAAACCAATCATCACGCTCGCTAATGGCGTGATTGTCATCATCAATGATCATCGAAAAGAAAGATACATTCAGAAAAATAGTCTATAAATTGTTTTATATCACATTTGTGTTCACACTGATGTCACGGTGCGAGCAAACACAAGCACAAGCCACATGGACACGATGTCGCTAGATGATGTAAATAACAAATAGTATCAACCTGCCAAGGTCAACCACTTATTTTATTATGCTAATAGCTACTACGCATCTAATTATTTTATTTTTAATCGCTTATTACGTTTACATCTCTCATATTCGGTAAGTAGGTCCTTATTACCCCCAAATGGGGCTTGTAGGTAACCAATTAGCGCTCTAGGGTAATAATGTAGCTAGAAAAGCCCTAGGGCGGTAAGTAATTAAAAAAAAAACTCTTCACTCTTTCAAAAAGTTCGCGTACATCTAACCATCATACTGGCAATAGACATCATGCATTCAGCCCAATGACAAAGGCAATAGACATCATGCATATTCAGCCTTGTCTTCGTATGAGTATAATAGTCATCAATTTTAAATATCGAAAGAAAGAAGCCCAATTTCGTTCTTAAAAAAAAAAAGAAAGATGAAAAAAGGCGGGAATAGAAAACTTTTACTTTAAATATTGTTTGTTTTTGGGATTTTTTTATAATTACGTGCTAATTAGGAAAAAACATGAGTTCTGCAAATGATGAAGAAATAAGCTGCACTCCCGATTCAATGAAAATGGAAGCTGAAGCAGCAATTAACAATATTTTGCCTGAAAGTTCTAAAGAGAGATATTTGAAAACTTACGACGAGTTCATGAAGTGGCGAAAAGAAAAACGAGTAAAGTCTTTATCTGAGATTGTATTCTTAACATACTTTAGTAAGCTATCAAAAAAGCTGCAGCCATCTAGTTTGTGGTGCATTTATTCAATGTTAAAAAAACATCTGTCCCTAAAATTTGAAAATTGTTTTCATTTCACTATAAATTTTAACTAATAAAATGTTTTATTCTTGTAATGCCGGTTTTTTTCTACTTACCTCACAATCGAGATGTAAAGCAGAGTAGTTAGCTCGGGTGTAAGCATCAATTGCACCCTCGAACTATAGGCGCCCTCGCTGCGCTCGTGCGCCTAAATATCTCGGGCTGCAATTGATGCCTTACAGCCCTTGGCTACTAATCTACTATTAGTGCTTCACACAGAACCTAATTATGATTCATCAAAGAACCTTCATTAATTAATGATTAATTTACCTATTAATGTAACAAGTGACGAGCCATTCAAGTACTTAGTCTATTAAAGTCTATTTAATGTACATAATAACAAGACATATTATTGAGTATCATAAATTACACAAGTAAATTATTTTATAGTGATTACTTATTACGCTTAGTAATAACTATATTATTAATGTACGTCTGTTCTGTTAATTTATATTATTATTGATAATAACACGTCTATTTTATACCAAGTGAAGGATTTTTTACATTGAAACAAAACCAGCCAAGTCGAGTTAGACTCGCCCACCGAGGCTTCCGTTCGTACCAACTTCTCAAGCTAGGTTAAAGAACAAACAAGTTTAACTCGGCAGCTCGAGCCTAGACCTGTGCCAAGAACTATTCATGCATCAACCGCAAATAAAAAGTTAGACTCGCCCACCGAGGCTTCCGTTCGTACCAACTTATCAAGCTAGGTTAAAGAACAAACAAGTTTAACTCAGCAGCTCGAGCCTAGACCTGTGCCAAGAACTATTCATGCATCAACCGCAAATAAAAAGTTAGACTCGCCCACCGAGGCTTCCGTTCGTACCAACTTCTCAAGCTAGGTTAAAGAACAAACAAGTTTAACTCAGCAGCTCGAGCCTAGACCTGTGCCAAGAACTATTCATGCATCAACCGCAAATAAAAAGTTAGACTCGCCCACCGAGGCTTCCGTTCGTACCAACTTCTCAAGCTAGGTTAAAGAACAAACAAGTTTAACTCGGCAGCTCGAGCCTAGACCTGTGCCAAGAACTATTCATGCATCAACCGCAAATAAAAAGTTCGCAAACGTAAATTAGTGTTTTTTTAATCTTAAAACTACATATTTACGTTTTTAGGGTTCCGTACCTAAAGGGTAAAACAGGACCCTATTACTAAGACTCCGCTGTCCGTTTGTCTGTCTGTCTGTCCGTCTGTCACCAGGCTATATCTCATGAATCTTGATAGTTAGTTGAAATTTTCACAGATGATGTATTTCTGTTGCCGCTATAACAACAAATACTAAAAACAGAATAAAGTTAAAGATAATAGAGGGTCCCCATGCAAGAAACGTGTTTTTTTTCGGCATTTCACGCCATCTATGAACGCTTAGTTAGGTAAACGTCCCATAGATATTGAAATGTCGATCCCTAACACCTTTGTTAGACGTTAGATGGCGTTATAAGAAACAAAATGTTTATTAATTATTATTTTTTGCTGGCGAAAAATGATAGTTGTATTTTTTGCTCGATCTTATAAAATACTGTAGTGTGGTACGGAACTCTACGAGTGCGAGTCCGACTTGCACTTGGCCAGTTTTTTTTTCCTTTATAAGTGCTGGTAAGACCTTGCTTTTGCCAAATATCAAAATTCTTAGTCCATGGGAAGTACCCTATAGATTTTGATTCCCTTGTGAAATCGCAATATATACGAAAAAAACTACATAAACGGTCATATCTTTTGATCGCGTTGACTTACAACTTAGATGTTTTTACAGCTAAAAGATAATAACGTAGAGTAGACCAGACCGAGTAATTGATATATGTAATTATCAAATTGATACCTGTACAGTGTACGCGTTCCAGAGAAAAGGGGTCTTAACCGACGGACAGACAGACGGACAACAAAGTCATCCTGTAAAGGTTTCTTTTTTCCTTTTGAGGTACGGAACCCGAAAAAAGTGAAACATGTTTATCATTCCTCGTCTTTGATTATATTTTGTAAATTCCGAGTGCATGTAAAGAGCACAGTAAGTTCTCCGAGCCTGCGATCATATCAAGTAACGAAGGGACAAGACTTAAGTCAAAAAAGCTAGCAAGAGATTCAGTCGATACCTCGAGTCGAAACTGTGGAAGTGACAAAGTGGCACGCGCACGTGAAAGGGGTCGTCACGACGTCACTATTGTTAGTAAAGTGACATCCAACCTAGAAGGATGCCCACGACGAGCGACAGCTGCTTTCTCGTAGGAAGGTCTCATTTGATGCGTAGGGTCATTGAAAGTTACCGGATGAAACGAGACCTGTATTCGGAGGATTTTGGCAAATATTGCCACTACGGAGTTCTTTCAGCTCAAGCTCTGTACATTGTTACACAAGCTCTGTAGCTTTCGACCATTTTATGTTTTTATTTTATTCCATTCAAGTTCTTATCTTCTCTATCATAATAATCAAGTTCTTATTTTGATGTGAATCTTAAAACATGTTTAAACTAATGAAACTCCGATTAAAATATAAACAAGACAAGTTTTAAGCCGACAGAGTTTTGTTTAGATTTCAATGCAATGATAAGTACTTCTAATACATATATGATTCTTTAGATTGGAAGTGCCAAAATATTCTAAACAAGTAAATACAAAACATTGACGAGCTGAAGGTGTCGGTGATATCAGTGAGGCGCGACTCGCGAGCAACGAGCGTGGGTTCAATGTCGTCCGGTCGGAGCTTCGAGGGGCTCGCGAGTTGTGCCTCGTCGATATCTCTACACTCACGCTATTTGTATGCAACACAGGCTGCGTGAATCACTGCGGGAGTGTCAAGCGAAAACAGGAAAACTCTTGATGACTCAGCTAGTAACGTTTCCATAGGGCACTCACTGACCCGTCAACATATAAACAGCTATTAGATACGCATTGCTATTCCAATGCGTCCAGAGACCAGAAATAAGCTCGTGATTATATTGATCTCCCAAAACAGTACTCAAGTCAATTCTGACAAAACCGTCTAACGGCATGAATAAAAAAATAATTTTAGTTAGTAAGTATAAAGCTATTACGTGTCCTCCTCGGTATAGTCACGTATTACCGTGGTATAGTGGAAATACGTGATAATCACGATCGTTCGAGCGTGTGTACGCGATCAACAGTAAAGGTTCACAAAGTAATGGTAGTGCATCCGAGGAAGGTCGAGCACGGTGCTGTGTTTGTGTATCTCTAGTGGAGAGCTCACCTGAAAGGCACGGCGGAGTACAGATAGGAGGGCAAGGAGAACAACACGCCGAGCACTACCGCGTGGCACATGGCGACGACGACTGACGTGCGCCTTCGGCCCGCGCCGCTGCTGCGCGCGCGCACGCTCTCTTCTAGTTCCGACGGCGGCATAGCATCGTCTCTGTCGCTCGCTCCGCGGCACGACCGCGACTGACTTATCGCCCACGCGATATACGTATTTACGAGCTAATCAGGTGACCGCACAAAGTAGATATGGGTCGTACGATGTTATTTACCAGTTCGTGGCGAACTTCAGTCCAATTGGAATTTAACTTGTATTTCCTAAAAGCTGCTCGCCGCACTTTGTAGTTGCGTAAACTTCAGTCGTTGTGATTCAATAGAAACTGCAGATCTGAGTTAAATAACAATCTGCACAATCCAGATTATAGCCCTTAGTTATATATGAATATAATCAAACATTATAGCTCAGCAGCACGTCTGTGAGTTTTAATATATTCTGGTATTTCGCATACGGTAAACCTGCGGTGCTTGAACTGTAAGGAGCAGTGTAGGTAATAATAATAAATTCTACTTCAACGGTTACGTCAAAGAGTTGCAACAACACATCATAATACATATAATTAGGTGTACAGCTAGCCGAGGGCCCATTAACTAGAACGACCTTAAGCCCCAATTATATTAAGGGCCAGTTTCACCGGTTCCTGATAATTAGTAATTTATTTGTCAGATTTTTATTACTATATTTATTTATTATTCCGGCAATACTGACCCTATATAATATGCCTTATGATAGGGGTGGATTGCAGTCGATCTTGTAATTTCCGTGTGCAGACTGCGGGGGCAGATTGTTTTGCTGTGATTACAATGATTACCGAGTATGTGCTATCACAGAATAATGAATAGTACAAGTAGTGCTATGAAAAGTTAAGGGTTTTATTGTGTACAGTATGAGAGTTGGCTGACCTTGATTGACGTACCTACACCTCATTTCGCGCATACAGAGAGAAGCGGGACGCAGACACGCAGCCTATTGTAATGTGATCAACTCGGTGACGGACTCTGTGTATCTATGGACAAGACGCTTTCATTATACGTAGAGAGAACAACAGCCTCGGTTCAATTATCAGAAATTCGAAAAACATACATGACGAATTTGGATGGACGTGAAATATCGATACCAGAGTAGATTTTTAACGGCTTTGCATTGGAAGTAGGTACGATCAGCTGTCGTGCCGCGGCAGACAGAGGCTGGGCAGGCAATGAGACCGAGACGACAGCGGACAGCCGTCGAGAATATTAATGACGTACCTATTCCCTTCTCGTTAGCGATATGTTCTTTGTTATGCGTGTCGCGTGCTTCGACGCGTCTTCAACAGAGTCAATGAACCTGTACTTAACGCTTCAAATTGAAGTGGAAATACCTACCGTCATTTCAAAACCATTAAAATAATATTAAGAATTGACTGAGCACCGCCTGTGGTTTCATCATCATCAAGCATATTCATCCAAGCTGGAAGCAAACTTCTCCTATGATAAGGTTCTGAGCTCTATCTTCACATCTTTGTTTTCCTTCTGGTTCTAACAACTCGGATATCGTCACTCCGTCTACCTAGAGGGCGACGAACTACGCTAGCCGAGCAGTGGTCTCTACTGTAGAACTTTTACTTAGACCCAGCTGTTGTCGGTTTTACAAAATATGTGACCAGCCCCGCGAAGTCCACATGCTGAACTTGAAAGTATTCTGGATTCTCCTTGGAGCCTATCGATTGTATGTTTTATATAGATGTTAAATTAAACAAATTATTTCACAGTTTATGATTTCAGCGGGGATGTAGGTATAGGAGAACAGAAGGATCGTGGTCGAGAAGACGCATGGTAGGTAGCACCTGACAAAGTGCGTCGAATTTAAGCACCGGTCGTTTGTCATCAGTCAGAGTGAGGGTATCGGCATCGTGGGCACCCAGCCCAGCAGTGCGGCGGTGGGGGAGGGGCGAAGACGGGGGGGCGCGGCCCGCCGGAACACTCACGATACGATACGTCACACGCTCATACCACTCATACCTACTCACATATCGCTTCATCGCGCGATTTGTTGCGAAGGTCACAGCTGGCGCAACTTACTACGTATATCTACTACTTGGGATCCTCATTAGTATCCATATTCTATAAGTTACCAGAACCGCGAGTTACTTTGTTCAATATAACAGTTATTGTTTTTTTCCTTAATTTAAAATTTTCACAATAATCGCTGATTTAATAATAGATAATAAGAGAGTGAGAGAGATATATCGAGAGACAATGGCTTTGACGATTTTGCATATTATGGAACAATTTAATAAAAAAATATGTCAACAACATTTTCATATTTTATTTTGAAATGAAAGAGATAGGTATGTCAGGATCGTAGCATGTGGAAAGAAGTAGTGTCTGCCTACCGCAAAGGTAAAAGGCGTAATTGTTTGTATGTAGGTATATATATATTTTATATGTTATAGGCTAGCGTTTAGCGTTAGAGCACCGTTGTCCGTTGACCCCAGGATGATAATCTACAAGTGGATACTCAAGGGCGCTGTATTACTGATTCCTTTGGACAAATATGCCGGTTAATTGAATAGCCACTTCTACTAGAGTTACTTACACTACTGTTTGTAGTGGTAGGACTTCTGCTAGTCCGCCTGGGGTGGTACCACCACTTTGCCAATTAATTTTCAGTCGTGAAATAGGTTTTTCGGTTGAAATGGCAAGGTGTCCAGTGAAATTACAGGGCATGTGAGACTCAACAGCTTTATGTCTCAAGGTACTTAACAGGCGCAGTGCAGTGACATGCGAAATTCTGGATAGCCAGAATTTTGCATGCCGCTATATCTGTAATAGGAAGACGTCATCGCTTACCATCAGGCGAGCGTCGTCCTTGTCCTGTTACCATTTACCATAAAAAAAATAACTAAAATAGATTTCTTACGAAGATTCCCACACAACAAAGGTTTGCGGCGTATTGCGGGCCGAGTAAGGTATGATTGCGGTAGTATACTTTCACTTCAGCTCACAAGTGACTGCCGAGCCGAGCTCTGTAGCCGAGCCGGGCTATAACTACGTATACTTTAACAATAATAACGCTAATGGTGGGTATACACTGGCGAAACGTAACAAACATTCTTCGAGCTTTTCATCAGTCTGGAATATTCGCACGCACGAACCGCACATATATAAATATCTGCTCGCATCTGTTTCCGATGACAAACTGCGCAATCGCGACTCATTGTGTGCGTCCGAAAAATAAATGAATATAAAATAAATTATTAGCAAAAATGAGAAATGGCAATATGCTGCCAACAGTGCCAACTATAGTCAGTTAGCACCTGACTTTTATCAACTTACATGGAAATCAAGGTTAAAAACAGGTGATAAAATATAGTAAGGCGGATTGTGTCGTGCAGACAGTCATCTTTTATACGGAATCTACCTCAGTTTATCGATCTAACATTTTCTCAGAACACATAGATAGACGACGGACTTATTGTAGTTGTAGGCCACCAACAAATACACCACTGAGGAATTTAATAACTTTATTATGCCACCTGTATAGAGCTGGGCCGCCTGCTTCCAAATATCATATGATGTACATTATACAGTGTATTTTATAACTGTCATAGTAATTGTTAGTATCTGTAGATCCTGGCTTGACCTTTAAAACTCCGCCAACGAGAATTACATGATTCGGCGATTTCCGACGTTTCAACTGTTACTTACTTAGAGTAAAGTCTTACCAATTAATTTGTTGTTTTTACCATTTTTAGCCCATGACGCAAAAAGAGGGGAATTTATTTGTGTATCGGCATAGAGACACAGCACGGTGTTTTATGGTATCAGTCTGTGGCATCGTAGCTCCCAAATGTATATACGTACCTTTCGTAGGATTCCTACCCGAAGGGTACCTACAGAACCCTTTTACTGCGACTTCGCTGTCCGTCCGTTTGTCAGTCAAAGACGTGTTTTTAAGCGTTATTATCATAGATAAAATCACCAGATATGGGACCCCACTCCTCGATGTGGACCGCATGAATTAGGTTCGCGAACATAATTCGACCTTAGTCACCATCGAATTGTAGTTAGTGTAGCACGTGCACAGCTTTGTTCCAGATCACAATTTATAATTAGCAACAATGCCTTCCTGCGCATTTAAAAGGTGCATAAATAGCTCTAAAACCAAAAACAAGTTCCATGGCATAAATTTTCACTCGTAAGTATATCAAAATTATTAATTTTCTTTAAAATTCTTCCGATTTTAATTTCGCCATTTGTAGAAAGAAATAGAAATATACATTCGGATGAGTGTGAAGAGACAAGCATCGGAGCATGCGGCCTAAGAGTAAAACACATTGGTGGTGCAGATACGCCACTGCCTCTAATGACGTAACCAGATTTTTTCGGTAAAACGAAAAACTATACTTATAATTTGCCTTCTCCACCAAACAAAGGACGGATAGGCGGTAAAACAAAATAGTCCCCTTGCCATGCTAGCCCTGCTGTATAGTATAATGTGGTTGTATTATAAATTATTTTTTAGTATTAATAATTTAATTAGTAATAATTTATTAGATTAAGATTTTAGGCAATAAAGGTTGATTTCTGTTTTAAGTGGATCATTTTACATTAAGCAAACAGTAAACTTAAAATTACTCTACCCCATACAAAAATATCATGCAACGGATTTAGATTGAACTAAAATAAAAATATGTGTAGCATTATATTTCATTTTCGGTTATATAGGTACATATAAAATCACCTGGTAATGATAATGGCTACATTACATAATATATGTCAGTTGGGCACAACGGTATCACGTAAGCTAAGACACACATCATAACAACAGAGTGTGGGTTTAAAAAATAATGTAACGTTTTCTTAACATAATAGATGTAATTGTTTTTTTTTTATTGAATCAAACGAATCACATAATATTTATAATAATTTACATAAACATTAGGTATATTCCATTTTACAATGTTACTACATCTGCACATTTAATCTATGACTGTTGTAATGTTCGGTTTACGGAGATAGCCGACGGCCGATCGCCAAGAATTGATACGTAACAGTCAAAATTAATGCTATCTCGTTCGCGCTACAGTCCGTGTATCTCTATCTCTGTTCTTCATGCACTTCAAGCTCGACATTAGAAATATACATAATTATAGATAGTGTGTGTTTCATGTAGGTAGTTGTTTTTAGTCCTGAATTTTTAGTACTGAAACATGCAGTGGGTTGCGGGTGCACGTAATAGTACGGTTGGCAACCCTACATTAATCAGGGGAATTAAACATTTGTTTTAAGTGTTCGTTCGACGTCTAGATGAAAGCTGAATGGCTCAATACCTATGTTTTTTTTAGCAAATTTAAAGCAATAAGTTATGTTTCTGTTATATCTATAATATTTTTTATTGAATATGATCTTTTTAATGTAATTTGACGTGTGTAAGTGCAAATTTTTAATTTGCCCATATACTGAATAAATGCTTTGACTTGACTTGACTTTGAGTCCCATTTTGTTTTCCTGGCGTTAGACAGGTCCCATATCTGGTGATTTTATCTATGGTTATTATTCGATCTTATGAAACGTAATAAAACGTAAATTTAAAATTTGCTCATAATAATAGTATGACTAGTTCCATCAGGTGAGGCCTATGTCCAGCCAGCTGAGGACAGACTGACAGAAGTAGTCTGATGATGATGTATTTAAACGCCATCATTTTGCTCTGCACCTCCAGGATGACTGGTAGAAAATGCTATTTTAGCATTAAGTTCTCCGTGTACAAATGTTTTTGTGTGCAAAAGTATACATAAATAAATAAATATTACGATGGTTGCTATTACGACAAAAAACGAGAATTAAACAAAAATTAAATAAAAAATTATAGTGGAAATAACAACATGGTGTTGACAAGAAACTAATTTTTGGGCAAATTTTGTTCAATCGTATTAATTGAATGCTATGAAATATTGTAAATACATGGCACAGGCCATAGTAGGGAACCCTACGTGTGCGAGTCCAAATCGCACTTGGCCACTTCAATTAATCTTTTTTTTATTTGAAAGGTGATTTAATAGAGTGATTAATGATTCTAGAAAATGTGTTTCAGCCGTTTGTAAATTATCAGGTCTTTTCTAGTTGATGCTGTTATGAGAGCAACTTCCCCAGGTCTGATCTATCTGGCATCCTGGTAGGTAGGTCCTTCAACGATATTGCAAGAACATGTTAAACCTGATTCTGAAACATATCCTGGAGCATCTCAGTTTTTTTTAGTGTTATTTTCATAGTAGCAGACGCAGTCGTGCGTTTGAGACAATTACTTTTTTATGACCTGATCTACCGCAAAATCATCATTTTTAATTCTACTTAAACCAGTAAACGTATGTAAGTTTATAAACAGCGATTTTCGTAACTAACGCCTAACGAAACAGATTTCATAATTTGCCACGGAGAAACAAAAAAATATGTGAGGAATAACGAAACCTCTTCGCTATGTGGAGCGCGGCGAATCGTCACGGATTGCGAGAGTGCGCCACTCGTCGGCTCACTGAGATCTTGTTCAACTGACCAGTGACCATATTGTGAGCACTCGGGTCGGCGAGACACGGACCTGACCACATGTTCACCAGAGATCCAGCAGTGTGGACTAGGCTCCGGACAATTCCTGGGTACAGAACAAGGCTGCATGAGATATTCGGAGTAAAACTTGAGCAATCCGACGATTTCAATGCATCTTCGAGCATTTACCAATGGAGATGTTAACGTTGTAATCCGCAAACATTTTTTTCTGTCGATACTTACGGGGGACGAGGTAAACACGCATTGCACACACACAAATCACTCACTTTAACGATCCCGCACACTAGCTTGAAACACGCACACAGTATTAAAAATACAGCGTAGTTACGCATGCTCATATGGCCAAAAATGGCTATATGGCCAGCAGAGGGGTACGCCTTGCGTTAACATCTCCACTGGTAAATGCTCGAAGCAATGCGCACAGATGTACTGGAGGCAGCAGCGCCGGTGACTGGGTGACTGCTCGGTCGGTATGCGCTCTCGCCACACATGCGCGTGCGCAACCGTTCCAGCTTTTGCACTTCATGCTACACAATTAGTTGTATGTGAATCCGGTTTTCCATTCATAGGTATTTATTAGTTGATACAAGACAGACAGCATATGAAAATTTACATTTTCCTCATACACTATAGGTACCTAGACTATAGTTACATTCAAAAGTATTTTGACAAACAGTGGCGAAATTCACTCAATTCTCAGAGGCTCAGTATTATCTTGATGAGCCTGTACCTGTACTGAACGTCCGCGAGCACCTGTACCTGTACTGAACGTCCGCGAGCACCTGCGGCGAACACTGTCTGTCACACTTTATATTATTATTGTCTGTGTTCATTCATCACCTTTGAAGCAGTAGGTGAGATGTTAACTACCGAAACCTGATATCTGTGTTAATTAATTTACCTAATTACATTACGGCTGAAGTTATCAAACATAAGGACGATAGTATTCTCTGTTTGATTATATGTACCAAGTAATAACAGGTTCTGGACTAGTTATATCCATACCTACTAATAAAACTTGCTTTGATGTACCTACTGTAGTTCGTCGAGAAGGTGGAAACTACTGTATACATCTAGAGATCTTTACCAAATTTTGATAAAACGTATATAATCGAGACCAATCTGCATACCCTTCGCAATAAACTTAAAGAATTACAACATCTAAATCGGTTTACATAATTTTGCCAGCTGCTTGAGGAAATAATCTAAACAACGTTCGCATGAATCGAGAATACCGTACTTTTGGAAACGGTGAAAGCAAAACAAATACGACCAGAAGAGAAAAATATGAACGTACACGTCTCTGAGACAACCTTAGTCCTAAACTAATGAAACAGAAGTAGCAGCTTGAGAAGTCGCGTTGTTGTCATTCGTAATGCTTGTTGCATCGCCGTTCTGGCTCACATTCTGATGTGCAGCTACGAGCAGGTTATGATAGTTTCTAGATGGGTAACGTTTACCGTTCTGGGTAGTAAAACGAACGTTCAAATGTATGGTGACACGTTCTGTTGAGCGGCGCCGCACGTCACTGCACATCGAGGCCGCACGGCCGGTCCCGTTACTCTCGCCATTGTCGGTTTCCAGACACCTTGCATTGCGCCGCGGCCGAGCCCCGCCGTGCGCTACCGACAGTACCGACGATCCAGTACTCCTTCATCCGACCAATCGAAACACCTACTCAGTTTACCTATAAAGGTAACCAGCTGACTCCCTAACTATTACGAATAAAGTTCTTTGTAATGACCGACTGTCTGATGAATGACGCATCGCAATTACAAATATATAATCTAGCTAATGAATGATGGCCAGTTAGAACTTGATGTTACGCGAAGAGACGAGGTTTAATGGCGAAACGGTAAAGTGAAACAACGGGAACGATTTGCAAGCGGAAACTACCGCAAGGATAATATAGCCTCAACATAAAAGCTGACTTGGAGATAACCGATATCACAACTCTAAGTAAAAAATACGTAGTGCGCACGAAGACAATACCAAATATAATATAAATTTTACCAAAACTAATAGTTATTGTGATATCTGGGACTTGTGGGCGCCTACACTACATTACATACGCATACATTTGGTATAGAGAATGTTGACTTGACACAAACGATAAGTACCTACCTACTTAGAACTGTGGTTTTGTATAATGCATGCTAAAAAAATGTACACAAAGCGGGACAATATGATGATAACCACGGATTAGACAAAGGAGGTTGGATTGGCAATGTGGGCGGGGCAGGCGCGCCACTAGTATGATTAGACAATCATAGATTCATAGAACCACGCGATCATACTTTTTAGTGGCTCGTGGTTTGCGTCGCAGCGCGGAGGTGCGCTAAAATCGTCTCAAAATGCCGTGTTGTGCGATTATTACGTGTAAATTAAAGAGTCAGACATCAAGTATTAAACAAGGAGGAATTTCTTTTCATCGGTAAGCATAAAATCTTCGTATTATAGATATTTTTGTCCAAAAACTATTTTTAATTATGAAATTCTTTGTTCAAACGACAACATACCCAGAGAACAGATAACTATACATTGCTGGTAAAGTACGAATATTTCTACCTCGAGACGCAGTTTACGCGCAATGGATTGCAAAGCGAGCGAAATCACCACGCCTCTCCGACTCGTTATATTCACGTTCGCGTCGGTCGCCGGCCGGTCGGCCGCGTGTGATTGTGTGTAACTTATAGAGTCTCGAAGTAATGTGCGTAACAATTGCAGTAGTGTGCGAAGCAATTGCAGCCCCGTGTTCTATGTGTAATTTGTTTATTAGTTTGCGTAATTCGTGTATCTATTTGTATTGTTTATGTTGTGGAATCGTTTGGTGGGAGTAACGCGGCGACGCTGGTTTTCAAACAAAAGTGTGATTATTGCCAATCCAACCTCCTTTGTCTAATCCGTGATGATAACAATTAGTTTTATCGTCAGAGAAAATCTTTACCCAATTCTCATGATTGTTAACAACACAATGATTTATATTAACATTGATATGGTACCTACCATGTAACCGTGCTCGGCTGAGATCATCCCGTTCATTGGATGGCGAATGGAATAGGGACAACTATACACATAATATATTTAAAAGGAATGTAACACACTTTGAAAGATATTATAAACAAAGCAAGCAACATCACTATGAAGCCTAATCCTTAATCATTACGTTTCAAAGCGTGCTTGCCTTCAAGTTAGTAGCAACGATTTCAAATGGATTCTTCTTCGAAATTTAAGGACACAATTCCCTAAGTGTTTTTGTTTTAAATAAAAGTTTACTAGCAATGTGTATTGCACATTACTAGTAGTCTCGTTAACCCCTCCAACTAAGCTAAATATGCTTGTGTCTGGAGTGGGTTCACGTCAATAGTGCAATGGGTGGGTTTCGAACTCACGACCTCTCGATCGCCAGGCCGACACCTTAGCCATTGGGCTATTCATTGTAGGTGCCTGGTTTGATATTTCATACGTGATTTGTAGTCGCAAGATCTGTAGACAAAGCCAGTTATACATGTTTAATCTGGCGGTAACTGACACGTCCAACATCGAGAAACCTCCACAGGTGGGTTAGCTAAGTTAACGATTAGTCGACGGTCGATACCGCACGACTCACGCTCGCTATCCACCAATGAAAATGTTTTCAAATGAGGACATGCCGCGATTGTGCATTTTAGTTCTGCGACTCCTGTTCGATTTACTATCGACTCATTTCAATATTCACCAACGACCGGTTTCTATATACGATCGATCCGGATTACCTTTCCACTGTAGATAGAATTTTGGTTTATTATTTTTGAAGCCTTATAGTCCATGTTATAGGAGAGGCCTATGTCCAAGATAGGACGAATATTGGCTGTTGACGATGATGATTATGATAGTCCAAGTTAATATCCAGCCACGTGAAATTCGTATTAATCGAATATTATAAGGGCTTGGATCTCTCAAAGTTAGAATGTGTTCTATAAAGACCAATGAGAATGCGAAATGATAGTGTTCGGTACCTAAGTGGTACAGTAGAGCGACGATTGCCGCATAACGAACAAGTCGCGTGTCCTCCGGCATGTTCTACTTGCACAGCTTGCTTGTAATCGCCTTCACAGCCGCCACCTATGCAACGTGTACCTTGTGTTCCACAACCTCACCTAAGCAAAACTTTTGCCTTTTAGTTCAAAACAAATAATTTGTAATAAATGAATCTGACCTCGGCTGGCTCGCCGGCTATCATTCAGCAGTTTTGTGGGTCAAGGACACGTTAAACATGTCAATGAGCTCAGCTACCCGTGCTCGGTTACAGATAGATGTTGTCCAGTTCATTAGCATTAATAAGGCTCTAAAGTTAAAATAGGCTATAAACAATATAAGAATATAATAAATTTAAGAAATCTCTGACTGATTGGCTTCTCGATAAATGTTTTAATAGTATTAAGACATTTAATGAATATTGTTTAAAATATATTTTTAGAGGTAATTTTGTATTATTAACAAAATATTTGCAAGTCTGCTTGCAGATGGAATACTGTCTCAGCAAATACAATTTAAGATCTTGTTTGCCAATAAATGATTGATTGATTGATTGATCATTAGTGGAATTAAAGTTTAAAATGTTGTTGTGATTCGTGTATTTCAATAATAGATTCTTCCGAGGACTACCAAGAAACCATCAGTATGAAACCAGCAATGAGAAAGCACCGATTATGTCTATATGACAGTCGTAACACTGCAAATAGCCTTCAGGTCGAAGATTTATGAAGGCCTAAACAAATGTAATGAGTGTTTCGTTATCGAGATGTCGACCTCGGACCTCGTGTGCTTCACAAACTGGGCAACCTTAATAAATGTTAATTTAACAAATGGGAGTTTTTAATAAACGATCGATTTATACTCTGGATAGGGTTGACATGCCTGGCTAGACAATATACAGACAGACAGTTATGATGCTGGGCCTATTCCAGAACCAGACCACTATATCGAATTGAGAGCCAATTATAGCTACAGATTTCAACTAGCATTAACATTTTTAATCTGAGTACATCAAGTACCTGAGTACAAATTACTCAATTTTTTTGAGATAAAAATAACCAGCCAAGTGCGTGTCGGGCCACGCGCAGTGTAGGGTTCCGTAGTAGGCCGTTATTCAATGCAAGTCTTTACCCGTTATAAACAAGCAACTAGGTACTTCGTCTTTGTCACTTTAAAGGATTTTGTATTTGGTACAAAATTATCCAACACCCAAGTTCAGCGGCTATTACTGCTAAACTAATATAGTTATAGTTATATATAGCTATAGTTTTCTTTTAAAGTTCATGTTCACTATTATCACGATTTTTTCCAGATTTTCAAGCCAGCAGTTTAGCTTTTAGAGGCCCTACTGGAACAAAAATTTGCACTTTAAAGTTTAATCTTTCGTAAATAGAGCATTCAATCGAAAAATGATATTAGCAACCCATGAGTCATTTTAAAAGACCTATTCAACGATAGCCCACACGATGGGGTAGACGACGAAAAAAAATTCATCCCCACTTCTCATGTAGAAGAGCTAATCCAAAAAAATAAATATTTAAAAAAAAATTATTTCACCACTTTGTCGGCTTATTATATATACATACCCCTACAAAATTACAGCTTTCTAGTATTAACGGTCTCTTAGCAAAACCTCGGACAGACAGACAGACAGACAGACAGACAGACAGATAGACGGACATGACGAAACTATAAGGGTTCATTGTCAGGACTACGGAACCCTAAAAAGAGCGTAACGAGTTCTGTGTTACTTTTTCCGAACTGAACTGAACTGAAGGAGTATTCTGTCAATCAATTTAACGTTAACAATTTCAAAGAGAAAAAACTTCCATAATGAAAAACAGATTCACCACTTGAGCCAATTTCAGTAACCGTTGGCTGCGCTGCCGCTCTCATTGATTACAACTACAAGTAACAAGCTCGAAGCGAGGCACAATCACAGATTACCCACAAGTGGCACAATCAAACATTTGCTCGTGACGCGGATATCGAATCGAGGATAGAGTGGTCGCGGTGAAATCGTCCGTATTCACGGTAGCGAGTAGACTCACGCAACAAGTCCTCCGAGGAAGGCGACGGGTCCGCCGCCGATGAGCCTGATCTTGCGGTGGCAGGAGTCGAAGAGCGAGAGGCGCGCGTGCGGCGGCGGCGGCGGCAGCCCGAGCACGCCAGACCGCAGCATGGCTCCTCCGCTCACATCAACTCTCCCTGCCGGCGCTGACCGAGTGCGGAGCACGTCCGCGCGACACTACGCGGCGACCGTGCGGCATCGCAGCGCGCGGCCCGACACTGTTGTGCCGCTGGCGCCCCGGCCCCCCTTCCTGCCGCACTTCACCGCAGCGCGCAGCGACGCCCCCCTCCCTCCGTCGCCCACATTCATTTAATCACCTCAACCGTGCCTTTCAATCGGATGACCTACTGCTATATGCAATTGTTTATTTTGGAATATATCCATATTTTTTTCTAGAAACTAACATATTATCCGCAATCGGTCGGCCGGATAACTCCCATGCATTTCTGGCAACGTGACATAATTATCGGAGGATAATATAATTTCGAATAGCCTGAAAACCACAGAACGTAGATAACAGTATACTGTATACCTATATTTGGAAACCACAGAATACATGGGGTGAAACTGGTGGAAGTTACCAAAATATAGTAATATGTATAATGTCTATGTTATACAATTAATATTTTATTTTTAACCTATGTCGATGCCGATAAGTTGCAGATTTACTGGAAGTAGATCATCTTATATATAAAAATCAATTGCTGTTCGTTAGTCTCGCTAAAACTCGAGAACGGCTGAGCCGATTTATCTGATTTTGGTATTGAAATGTTTGTCGTAGTTCAGGGAAGTTATAAACGGTGAGAAAATTTGTGAAAATTGCGAGGAAGATTGTAAAAAAAAAAAACAATTTCATTTTTCGCATATTTGCTGTTCTACCTACTTTCCTGTCAAACATTTGACGTTCGTCCTTCGGTGCAGTAGGGTGGGTAGACTCTTTTCCACTCTCGAATTGAAATTTGAAGTACGTATTAAGCTAAGGGTTTTGAATCGCCAACATAATATATCCACAGTCCACATTACTCGGATTATCGCGTAGGTAAATTTTAATATTTTGAATTTTATGATTTTTCTCATTGTATTGACATATTTTGATGGTTGTCATTATAGCGCTTCCATACATGGGTATTCGCTATTTGTGTATAAAAACCGATAAAAACAAAATAAAATATAAAAGGGGGGTCCCCATACAAGAAACCTGGTTTTGAGGATTTTTATGCTCGATCTTACAAACCTTAATAGATAAAGACTTGAAATTCACTCATGGTCGTAGGACTATTTTGACGTACGTCTCTTCATTACGGTAGGGTTAGACTCTGTTCCACTCTCGAATTGAAATTTGAAGCACGTATTAAATGAAGGGTTTTGAATCGACAACACAATATATCCACATTACTCGGATTATCACATGCGTAAGTATTAAAATTATAATATATTGATGGTTGTCCCAGGTTGTCATTGTTGGTTCGTTCAAAAATATTTGTCATTGTATTTACATATTTTGATCGTTGTCATTATAGCGTTTCCACACACGGATAATCGCTATTTGTGTATAAAAACCGATAAAATCAAAATAAAATAAACTAATAAAAAGGTTCCCCACACAAGAAACGAGTTTTTGAGGCTTTTTATGCTGGATCTTACAAACCTTAATAGATAAAGACATGAAATTTACTCATGGTGTGTATTGAAATGGCTGCAAGATCAAATAATAGAAACTAAATTACATTAAAAATTAAAGGGGGTCTCCAAACAAGAAACGTATTTTTCCGGCAAATATTGTTCAAGCGGAACCCTGCGTGTGCGGGTCTGACTCGCACTTGGACTTATATTTATATTGGTGGTACGAAGTTCGCCGGGTCAGCTGGTAATATAATAAACTGAAGAGCTTTATCAATCAAATACAACGACTACAGTGATAATTGCGCACTGTTAAACTGCAAACTGTAGATTTTTTTAATTCCGTAAATGAATGCGATCCGAAATAAATAGTGCAGCGAGAGTGTTTGAGAGAAAATGACGAATTTCCATTTAACTTTCACTGTCGCGTCTGACCAAAGTGTCGGGTCACGACCGGTTCTCCCACTTTTATAAACACAAATTAAAATACGGCGGATGTAAATATGTAAATTCTTAAATAGACGCGAGGAGAGTTGCGAAACGTGCCAAGGTTGATAAACGCTGCAGTCAGCACCACAGATTATAACATCCAAAAGCGGTCCAACAACAACTCGGACGAGGAAGCGCGCCCAGTATTGTAGGCCAAGATCAGCTGATCGAGCGGGCGGCGACACCCCTCGCCTCGCTCCCCTCCCCGGCCCGGCACGTCACTACACGTGACGTCACACGGGCACAAGAGGTGCACCGAGCACGGGGGCGGTCCGCGCTCGGCGCCAGCTCAGACGGCTCGTGAGGTGACCGCTCGACGATCGAATATTCAATCAACTAGGTACGAAAACCAGCCATTGGAAAGTCAACAAACTCTGACCTGGTTTTTATCTGCAAGTGTTTCATTTTAATATTTATTGAAAGTTAGGTCCAGTATATCTCGATGCGGATATAGCTCGGCCTGCTCGGCAGTGGTCGTCGGCGGACAGCAGAGACCGGCGACCGCTAGTGAAGCGAGCCATCGATTCGAGTGGAGCGTAAGCAGTCTCACCAACCGTGACTGTCATTGCACAATCAACCGCGAGGCCATGAGAAAACTGAGTGCCACCAGCCGAGCTTATTTACCACAGCGCACGGGTACCATCAAAGTAGAAAGAAGAAAGAAAGATAGAAAGGGTACCATCAAAGTACAAACCCATTTCTATTGTCCATTAAGTCTCATAAAGCTGTTCAACTCTTAATACGTACAAAAGTACCTGACAATTTTGCTTTTTCCTAATACTTTATCATCACAATCAGCCGGTGTCAGTACACTGCCGGACGTAGGCCTCTACCAAGTCACGCCACTGAGCCCGATCTTCGGCTCTTCTATTTCTTTTGTCCGTCTAAAATTGCCAAATATGGAAATGCATACTTGAGGAAGTTTTAGCAACGATATTTTTATCGGCAAGCATAACATTTTAACCCTTTTCTAACAAATGAACATTGTAAGGAATATGAGGATGGTAGATTTCATTAAAACTCTACGTACAATTCTTTGATGTATATTTGAGTAACGATCCGACAGACTCCCGAAGTGTAAGTGTCTGTGATATTTAGAGGTTGGAGGATGCCGAGGATTGCACGTGCGTAGGGAGCTCAAATATCGCGTCAAAATAAATATCAAATATGTGCCAAACTTTGTAAGAAAACCAATAAACACACACTTCTTCCAGAAAATTCCGTCAATCGATCGAAGGCTAACTAGCAAGACATGACACGAGCAAGCCAATGAGAGTGCCTAGGTTGGTAATTAAACTAAACAATATAGTTTTGCCGTCGAGCCATTTGTAACGATACGGAACGGAATAGCGTAGTTTATAGTTCCGCGAGCCTATACCGTATAGCTCGCGGAACTATTGCCTTAACGTCATTAATATATAGCCTATACGAAAAAGAGAAGTGTTAACTACAGTACCCAGTGAAAAATAAAAGAAAATGAATGTTTGTTTTCCGTAAGTTTGAGGCGAGCGGGGGACGGAGCGGAGCGGGAGGCACCCGCAGCCTCCGTCATACTCGCCCTTGACATTTGAGTGGTTTACATCACCGCGACCATTATACACAGTGACAACTGTGCAGTGTACCCTAGAGCTGTTACAACGTACCTATATATACGTATCTACTGATGTATTAACTGACTGACAACGCAAAGCGATTCGTGTTGTATAACGTAAGTCCGCACTAAAAGACTATTCTCAAAAATGCATCCCATTACCGAGTTTAAATAGGCACCAATTATTAAGTTGGATAGAATAATTTTAATGATATCATGTAGTGCCTTCGAGTTCAGAGTGAAACATTGAGCTTATGTCCTTTCATCGTATAAGCTAGTCACAGATCACAATGGTTTATGATCTTTGAGGCTAGCGCTGCGGTGCCACTAGCCGTAACCGGAAAAAGTAACGTAATGTGTTGCAGCAAGCACTCCGCAGCCCGCCACCGGCTGGCCGCACCAAGCGTCGCACTTACCACAAGCAATCCAGCATGATAGACATGCGCGCGCCCTCTGGCGGCACTCACCTGTAACAACACATAGCCTAAGTCATTACATATGTCACACAATTTTCACATTTACAAGAAATAGTATATTGATTGGCGCGCTCGAAACTGCAACTGCATTTTGTTTTTCAACTGTGCAAAATAATCAATTTCAGGCCATGTTATAAGCTTACACAATAAACTTTTTTGAGCACATGTATTGTAAATAGTTATATGTAAAACGAGTAGACGAAGTCGAGGGCTCACCAAAGAGTTTTTAAATACCAGTTTCCGCGCGTGTGCCATGCCGAATTCAACAGAGTTTCAGACAGACACAATAAACACAGAAAGTAAGTGTGACGTCACAGAGCTGCCAGATCTGAGCCATATGGTTAGATATATTTAGGCTAGATAGAGCTAGATCTACTTACGTCACCAGAAACACCAAAATAATGCTCCATTAATTTTGCTAATATGCTCTTTATGTTTCAAATATTTGTCATTTCTTTAACTGCAGCAACAATGGCTCGCCTAGCGTTCATATTTTGTGGTCTTGTGCGAATTATATCAGTCAACCTGACCAACGAAACTTGTCTAAATTATATTCATAATTATAGATTAAGGGCCACATTCTCTGGTGTCGGATGGAGTCCCTGAATAAGATATTCCTAATAGGCTACTTATTAGGAAGTTATCTGACAGATCTTTGAGAACTCCTACACGGTGGGTGGGTGGCGCTATATGTGACATTATACTTATCAGGAACCAGTCAAACTGGCCCTTGGCCCTTATACCAAGTTCTCGGTCAGATCAGTAAAGGGTTTGACATGACTACCAATTTGTAAGTGACAATGTGGTCAAGGATGGTAGCACGTAGCACGCTAGGCCTACAACAGGAACAAGCTTTCTTCAAGAACAGTTATCGGAACACATAAGATGTGTGACGACAAATTATCTAACTTGAGGGTGATAGTGGTAGATAGTTAGCTGGAATTTGGAGCAGCCTAAGCTATTGAAGTAACGGTAAGTGATACGATAGGTACGGAAATCTGTAGAAAACCCAAACAATGTAAGTTGCGAAATTAAGTTAAGGGGTTAAGTCGAGATCCTAGTACAGTTATGGTCTAGTAGTAGAGATAACAATGGTGTTTCACAACCTCGAGGCCCCGACGCGGCTCGATGCGCAGCGCGCGCCGCGGAGCCGTGCCACGGTTGTCGGCGATGGAGCTGATATCTACTATATTTTAACACAGACTATCGCACGATTGCTTCGGCTACGTCGCTTTTGATTTGTTCAATGAAATGGTGTAAGCCCTTTCATAGGAAATACTAGCGATCGCAGTTCGCACTATTTTCGCATTCGGGATTTTAGAATAATCCAAAGATGAAGTGCTTACTTTGCTAAGCAAATGGCTACTTACTATATTTGTTTTATTATTGTACTTTTTGTGTTCATTTGTTGATAATGAATTATTGTATGTATCTACGCATCAACGCAAGTGCACATAACGATCAGGGTGGATTTTTGGGATGGGATCATGAGGTCCTCAGAAAATGTATTTACGGATAAGGCACTTGCAGAAGAAGAAGTTTCGCAACGTTTATCATTATCATCTATCGGAAATTCAATGTTTAGAAATATAATCTTTAAATATAGGTGGTACTTAGCGTAATCCGAGATCTGTGGTAAACGTCATACGTCATCGAAGTAAAATCAATGAAAAAAGTACACACTTTTCAATGAACATTCTTTGCATCGTACCTAACCATCGAATTATTTGTATTATATGCATTTATTTGTATGATCGGATACCGTAAGAAAACGATTGATCGATTAGTTACATAATATAATGCTTACGATCAGAGCCTACGATAATATTTGTGTAAGGTAAACCAACTAAGAAACGGATATCGAACGGGCTCCGTTCGCGCCGCAGCTGAAAGCCTTCTCCAAAGAGTGGGTCAAGGTTGAAGGCTTCCTAGCGTCGACCCTGCCTCGGGTAGATACTCATGGCTCGCTACAAATATACGCCCACCGACACCGACTGCGGTAAAACATCACCACCAAGTCAAACTAACTATAGATAATTACGTCACACCACCTTATATTCATGGCGATAGCCGTGTACTTCAAGAGGGGTTCTAAAGTATTTCAATACTTTTTTATTACTTTTATGCTAAAATAGGGGGAAAAGGGGCAAGTTTGCTGTAGCGTTATTTAGCGAAGGATTTCAATGGAGGCCGGCGAGGTTGCCCTGCAGCATTGTAATCACAGCACATCTACTGTATTTTCACACGATCTACTGTACACTGTAATAGGTACTAAAATTACAGTGTATGGGAACACCGTAATTTTTCTACCGGCTAGTAGAGCCCGCGCCACCTCTCGGTGGATACAATGCAGGATTTTTTTTTTTTTACTTTTATTGTAATTTTGTCGCAAACACTGTAAATTTGAGCACCAAACACTGTAATATCAGTTTTCTCGTCTGGTAACACTGATCGAGGCACACTAAGTAAGGACTTCATTTTACACAAGATGTTGCGAAAATAATGTACTCTCCGCCTTCACGAAACGAACCCGCATACATCAGATTCGACCTCCAAGCCTAGGACCAAACGTAGTATTATTATCTTTTCTATGACCAAACCAAGGGAACGCAAGGAATCGCTGATATAATAAAGCTGATATGGTGATTCTAGGACCTAAAGGAAAAACAAAAAACTATATTGTTTACAAAGAAATACTGCGGTCGGTATAGTATGTCGTATTATTATCCTCAACTGCAAGGCTAGCATGGCTTATCCCCGGGGGAGAGACAACATTATTTCCCTGTTTTTCACCACTTACAGGAGATCAACACAACAATTTAAACGCTTGGTGAAGCTTAACTCCGATTTTTGATTTTGTTTCGTATTAAAAAGTTTAAAAAAAGAGTTGATTAAAAGTCAGCGGGCGTTTATAATTGTCGAAAAACTTTACTTATAATTTGCCTTCTCCACCAAACAAAACACGGATAGGTGGAAAGACAAAATAGTCCCCTTGCCATGCTAGCCCTGCAGCAGGGCTATATGCAGTGAGATTCGAAAATCTCATCGCGGATTCCGCTGTCGAAATAGCTTACAGGATAGCCTAGCTGTAACGGGCCGTAGATTTGACAGAAAAAAATACCGCGAAATCTAAAAACTACTTATTGCCGTGTTTAGATTGCCACGGTTGCTTCAAGGACGTGCAGTTTTTAGGTATGGATTTTTTTAAATATTTTATATCTGATAGCAAGCGTTTGACCACTTGCTCGCCTGGTGATAAATGATGATGTGATTGAAGTTGGTGAACATAGCTAGTAACATAGTATATAGTAACATAGCATAGTTGGTGAATATGCTTTACATAGAAATATTTTTTCTGATTACAATTACCTGCAGCCGCATTTCCGACCGCATCCGCGTTAGTCTAGACGTGGCATATATTAGCTTATTGGTTCTATCACCACCATCATGCCTCTCAGCAACTGCTTAACAAGGTCCCGGCAATGTATTATGGTTAACTTTGAGAGCTGTTGATGCAATGCTCAACGACCTCTCAACGTTCATTACAGTTTATAAGTGAGATTTTCCTCAGACCAAATAAAAAGTCAAGACCCCCATCGCCGAATAACGCATTGATGCCGGTTTCCTAAACATGTGTGCACTTAGCAAATGTTGCTGTGGAGTGAAAATGTGATTTCATCCTGCATTTTTATCTCGATGATTGGTTTTTACAAACTTTCACAACACAAAAATTGCGAATTATTACAGCGTGACACGCCGTGCGCCTTACAAGATAAGGCGTAGTTTCGTTATATGTGTGTGCGTGTAACTGTGTAAGTACACGGCGAGGCGTAGTTTTAACCGGCCTCAGTGCGTCGTTCGGCGGGCCTCCGTCTCGATTTCTTATTTGATCTGAGGAGATTTTTCTTGATGGATAGGTCAACGATTGCTTAAAATTTGAGACACGTTTATAAGTAACACTTTAAATAGGTACTTATTCTCATGTATTATTTCATATTGAATATTTGGTTACGTTGACCATACTAGGTAGCGTATTACAAACACGGGTAAAGATAACGTGTGGAAAAAATATGAGAATGATGAAGAGGCCCTGCAGGCTGGAGCCGCCTCTAATCAGACAATGTGTAAGTAGGTCCACAAACATGCGCATGGATGTTTCACAACACCCGCCTACGACACTAAGTGACACATATTGTTTTTATCGCGTTTTATCCTTGTCCTTATCGCACTACCATGACACCATTTTATGTTTTTGAGTGATTCAGATTCTCCAACTACCTTGAATACAAAGGGATGCAATGGAGCACAAATACCACCTCAGTATCCCCAGCCAACCTCACCCGCCCGTGGTGTATCCTGCTGACCAACCAGGCAATTTTCTGTACCAAATTCTGAAAGAGCGATCATTTAACCTACCTTATAAACAATATTTTAAAAGCTGAAGTATATCCTGACACTTTAAAGGTGTGCCGATTAACCCCTCTTTACAAGGGTAAAGGTGATACATCAAATATACAAAATTATAGGCCAATAACTATAGTACCTACATTATCGAAATTAATAGAAAGTACAATAAGTAACGAAATAATGCACATCTAAACAGACACAATGCTCTGTCAATCATCATCATAATCATCAATATGCCTACAGGGCGGGGCGGTCAACGACCTCCGCCACTCATGCATCTGTAAATAAAGTCCTCTCTGGTCTAGAAAATAAGAAGAAGGTGGCTGGTATATTTATTGATCTATCAAAGGCATTCGATTCGGTAGACCACCAGCTATTGATCGAGAAACTGCATGTTTACGGCATAAGAGACTCAACAAAAGAACTGATCAAGTCTTTCCTTAGAGATCGACAGCAAGTCGTGAAAGTGACGATACGCGGGACTAAACTTAGATCAAACCAGCGGGTACATAATATTGGGGTACCGCAGGGATCTTCATTAGGGAATACAATGTTCCTCGCTTTTACCAAAATGATCTCGCAAATTTAAAATTAAAAGGAGATATCTCCTATTCAATATTCAGATGACACCTCTATCATAGTAGATGATGAAGACATAAATAATTTATACAATAATATTAGAGAAAATATGAAAATGTTGAGTGAGTGGTTCACCATAAATGGCTTGAAATTAAATGAAAACAAATATTGTAATTTTTAACGCGGTATCTCCGAATCAACAAATAATCTCTAAGTTTATTTTTAATGGAAACACTCTGAATTGTACAAATCAAGCTAAACTATTAGGATTTGAGATAGATGCAGCATTATCATGGAAGGAACATATAAACACGACTTGCACAAAAATGGCTAGGGGAATATATGCTTTGAAACAGCTAAGACCCACTGTATCTGAATCGCACCTAAAAGAAGTATACTACGCATATATACACTCAATTATGTCATATGGAGTTGTTCTATGGGGAAATTGTACAGATAATGATCTTATACTAAAAATGCAAAAACGTGCTATCAGAGTTTTAGTAAAAGCCGAGTATAAAGAATGATGCAGAACTCATTTTAAGAATCTTGAAATTTTAACATCAATATCATTATACATCTTTGAAATATTAAAATATGTTAGAAACAATTTAGAAAAGTTTGAACTCGTGGACAAAAATCGATTTGTAATGTAAGAAACAAAAATATTTTAGTGCCCATCCCGAAAAGGTTAAAACTGGCCAAAAAATTATGATGATGCCATGGGAATTAGCATCTATAATAAACTACCTGAATCTGTTAAATCAGCAAAACCATATAATTCATTTTGTTCTAATGCCAAAAAACTTTTGTTATCAAAAACATTATACAACGTCAAAGAATTTTTAATGAGCGATTATCGTAATTTCAAAATCGTATATTCTAGTTATTAATTGAATACATGACGTAGCTTCACAGCAGATTATGATAATACAAGCAAAACGCAATTATTTATGTTATAATTGTTTTCAATATTGTCTAATTTAAAGCCACTTTACAGCTTGAAAATTAGACTCAATAAAATGAATCTCCGATTTTGTGTACTCTGTTATTATTATGTATTAAATTTCTAATTATAGTATAATTTATTTATTAAAAATTGCAAAACGAACGACAAGTCCATAAATTAATCATTTATAGTTATACTAGTTATCTATACTAATATTATAAAGAGAGAACATTTGTATTTTTGTATGTTTGTAATGATTTGGCTTAAAAACTACGGAACCGATTTCAAAAATTCTTTCACTAATACATACAATGGACTTTCGGAATGAAAATATGCTATATATTATCCCGTTTAAATCAAAGGTACATTCGTGGAGACCTAATTTGCAACCTAAGTCGCCAAAAAAACGGTCGAAAAAACACGTTTCTTACGAACGCTGCTCAATTGAAAATACATAGAAGAATATTTTCTATGGAAGAGTTGTACAACTTAATAAGACTTACAAAAAAGTCCGCGACAGCATATGTCTATCTCTTAAGGTTGACTCACAGTAACCATTTTAATCTTTAAATTTTTGTTAAAAAATATTACATAACTTCCAAGGCTATTTTCAAGTATATAGTATTAATCCTTATCCAAATAATTACGTTAATTAGCTTGGCCACATATTATAGATTAAAATTGTCCTTTACAGTATATAATTCAAATGAAAACTCTAGAAGATATCACGGATTTCACATACACGCAACGCAAAATTAATAAAATATCTGCAGTGAAACCACAGATTAGGTCATAGCTACTTCGAAAATATTATTATAAGCTTAGCGATGCTGTAGATCTCCACCGATCACAATCAATTTGAAGTCAATATAGTATAATAATATATTTTTACTGTATAAATTCTATCGTATAATATAGTTATGATCTATATATGTATAATCTTTTCAATAAAAGCATTCCAATGACTCTAAACACGACATTTAAAATCTGAGCTGTAAGCTGGTGAGGATTTGAGTATTCTGTAGAGTCCAATAGATGTCCCAGCATCAGGTCAATGTTCCAAGTTCTTACAATATCGTTGAAGAAGAAGATTTTCGAATTGATCAGACCTATGAAAGTTGATGTCATACCGCAATCAACTAGAAAAAAAACTGGCCAAGTGCAAGTCGGACTCGCACTCGTAGGGTTCCGTAACACAGTTAAGTATTCCATAACTATGATTTTTCACAACTACAAAATTAACTTTGTTTTTCATAGTGTTTGTATGAAAACAAAGTTATTTTTGCGGTCGCCATATCTCTAAAACTGCTGACTGTATCTCGTTTAAACCAATTTTCGTTGTTAGTTTTTATTGAGATCTACAGCATATAGTTTTTTTAGATTTTTCACTCCCATACTTTAAAAGTTAGAGGGGGGGGACACACATTTTGCCACTTTAGACGCGCATATCTTTCAAATGATTGACTTTGAGAAAAAATGATTTTAGGAACCTCAATGTCATTTTTGAAGACCTATAGGTCACCCCACACGTATAGGTTTGAAGAAAAACATTTTTTTTTGTTTCAGTTCCATGTATGGGAGGCCTCCCCTTAAACTTTTATATTTTTTATTATTTTTTTTAAATCGGAAAGCGGTTAACAGAATACATCTACCTACCAAGTTTCAATTCTGTAGTCCTAACAGTTTCGGATTAAAATGGCTGTGACATACGGACGGACAGACAGACAGACAGACATGACGAATCTATAAGGGTTCCGTTTTTTGCCATTCGGCTACGGAACCCTAAAAAGCTGATAGTTTTATAACGATTGAACGAATTTTCATGAATCAAAGCTAAGAACACCCTCGATGAAGACATCTATCAAACAAAAAAAAACTATCAATAATAAAAACTAAATCGGTTCATCCGGTTAGGTGCTAAGATGCTACAAACAGACACACAGTAACACACGTTAAGCGTATATTACCTCTACTTTTTGCGTCGGGGAACGCCGTAAGGTTAACCTTACGGCGTTCCCCGCCTTAAGGCGGCAGATTTTCTCCTTGGTAGTAAGCTACTTTTTGGTAGATTTAATGATCCCACTACCACTGTACGAAAACTCATGATTCATAAATGCACATAAAACTTTCATTGGTAGGTATATAGCTAGGATTAGAACCAACGACCGTCGGGTCAGAATCAGGGTAACTATCCTTTACGCCAAAGGGCCGTCCAATATCACTACGTAAGTATTATAAAACAAAGTCCATCACTGCGTCTGTCTGTCTGTTCGCAATAATCTCAATAGCTACTGAACGGATTATCCTGCGGTTTTCACCAATAGCCAGTGTTTATGAGGACGGTTTAGGTGCATAATTCGTTAAGGTGTTGTGTAAATTGGTTGAAATATGACGATGATTGTTAAATATGTTCATATTTTATATTCGATGCAACAAACTGATGCAAATTTTGTAGGCATATATGTTCTACCCGTGCGAAGCCGGGGCGGGCTGCTAGTAATAATATAAAATGTACAATTTATGACAATAAATATATTCTATTCTACTCTATTCATAGAGGCTCTGGCGACCGACAAATGGCGGTATAGCCATTTCAAAATTATGGCATAGCTAAAAACTACGGCGTGGATTCATACTAATACAGTGGACGAATACTGTCTGCTAATGATGATGAATGATGATATGATACTACGGCTGGTGACGGGCAACAGCGTCACCGGTACAAGAAACTACGTCTAGCGATCGCCAACCCGCCTGCCCAGCGTGGCAATGAGGGCCCAAAGTCACACAAAGCTTAGGCCCCCAGTTCCCGGCCGCCCAGCTATTCCTATCCAAGGTGGCGGTCACGGTGACGTCGTCACGGTCATGGTGAGCGACGATATAAGAAAAGCCATGGGCAGTGATTGGAAAAGAAGAACCGAAGATCGGGCTGCACTGAGACCGAATTTCGCCTCTCTCAGTCAAGATACGCCAACACTGCGGCTAGGGTACAGCAGTGAATAGTGGCGTATCGTGAGAAAGGCGTACGTCCAGCTGTGGACTGACACCAGCTGATTATGATGATGATGTAAAAATTACCAATTTTCTCTAAATTTCGAAAAATGTGCTATTAGTCTCATATGCAATTTTTACACATTGTTACTTGCACTATTCATTATTCTGTGCCGATGACTACAACCCGGGGCACAGATTATATAATAGTTACTACGTAACCCGGGGTCTTTACATCGCTAATCGCGAGTGAACAGGTATCTTCTAAGTGAGTGTGCTACATCGTCGATCACATCGTCACCTAATATTAGGTGAAATAGTTATACGCTTGCTTATTAGAAATTAAATAAAACTGGCCAAGTGCGAGTCCACGAACCACTCACGGCTCGACTGGTCCACCAATTTAAAGTCGCTCAGCGAGCTATGGAAAGAGCTATGCTCGGTGTTTCTCTGCGGGATCGAATCCGGAACGAAGTAATTCGCCAGAGAACTAAAGTGATCGACATAGCTCATCGGATTAGCAAGCTGAAGTGGCAGTGGGCTGGTCATATCTGCCGTAGGACCGATAACCGTTGGGGTAGACTGGTTCTAGAGTGGAGACCGCGAATCGGTAAACGTAGCGTAGGACGCCCTGTTACCAGGTGGAGCGACGACATTCGTAAAGCGGTGGGCAGTGACTGGAAACAAAGAGATCAAGATCGGGCTCAGTGGCATGACTTGGGAGAGGCCTATGTCCAGCAGTGGACTGATACCGGCTGATTATGATGATGATGATGAAGTGCGAGTCAGACTTTTGTCCCGCACACGGAGGGTTCCGAACGCCATCTATCGAATTTCTAACGAACTTCTAACACCAACTAAGTAAACGTTAACACAAAGATAGAATAGTATTATATAGTAGTAATAAAGATAAGATAAAGATAAAGACAATTTATTTGCGTAAAACATGCGTATAACAAAAAGTTGTGACAAAATATTCAAACGAACGATCATGTTTTGCCTTAAGAGGCGTGCAAACTTTGCAGATGGCGCTGCTTTACTCACTACATATAATCCAAATTTAAATACATATTACACTGGTCATTCTTAAAAACTAAATTGAATTATAAAATTAAAAGGATACAGCACAATGTCATGAAAATAATAATAATGATATATAATTTGTCACTTAAAAATTCGTCAATACCATAATAACATTACTGAATTAAAAATTGTTTTAGCCTATTTTTAAACATAATATTGTCCATGTCCTTTAAAGATTTAGGAATTTTATTCAAGACTGTTGCCGCCATACCAATTACACTTTTAAATAGTAATTGTAGTAATTAATATTATTAAATATCTGGTTGACCGAGCTTTGCTCGGTATTTTTTGCCACTTAAACAGACAAATATGACTCTTCCCGACATCTATTGACGAATAATAATACTATTTTTTTTAATTGAGAGCAACTAACTGCTTTACTGAAACAGTTGTTCTACTCGCCAATAGATGTCGGGAAGAGTCATATTTTAAGTTGATTATTGAAAACAAGAATATAACAACATTATCTGAAAATGACTCCTAGCTAGATCGATTTATCACCCCCGAAATCCCCTGTAGGTATACTACATTTTATTTAATCGTTGGAGCCGCTTCCGATATTCAGATTAAGGTAAAGACGATAGCGTGCCATCTTTGATGCTAGATAGGTGGCGCTGCGCTATCGTAAAAAAAATTCAGACAGACAGACAGACGGACAGCGGAGTCTCAGTAATAGGGTTCCGTTGGTACCCTTTGGGTTCGGAACCCTAAAAATAACCTTGTATTAACAAGGTTTTGAGGGCCCGGTGGCGTAAACGGGAGAACGGTCGGCTTTGATGCCAGAGGTACCGAGTTCAATCCCCGTCGTGCAGCAATGGATGTTTCTACCGAAAAATGTATGTGCGCTTTTCACAGTGGCCCTCCGGTGAAGGAAAAACATCGTTAAGAAACCAACAACCCCCGCATGTGTATGGACACTATGTAGTGTCCGCCTGCCCAGCTACCACCCTCAAGTTAGAAAATCTGTCGCCAAACATCTAATGTGTTCTGGCAGCTATCCTTGAGAGCCAGCCAGTTCCCATTCTAGGCCTAGCGTGCTTACCATCTTTGACCGCATCATCACTTACCATCAGGTGATATAGTGTCAATCGCTAGCCTAAAGATATAAAAAAAAACAATTAACGCCTAATTTAATTTCAGGAGCCATTTCTACGATTCGTTCAAATATAATGTAGTTTATTAATGATTAACCTGTCATAGCGTTGCTTTTTAGATGCTGCGACATTCTTCACGCAAACGCAAATAGCAGGGGAAATAAAACAGCTTTCTTGGCGTCTACACACTCTACGCTCTTCAAATACATCTTGGAACCTTCGGAAAATGTATATCAATAAGATCGTTTAAAAAACTAAAAAGAACCGACTTCAATGCCGCGCTATTAATTTTCAGTACGAATTTTGAGGTGTTTATCTCCATATCTCTGGAGATACTTGTCAGACCTCGATAAAATTACCATGGTACCACACTTGGGATATCTCCTTTCTCTCCTCTCTCCAATATAGCCTACTTGAGAGTTATGCTTGTTTATACAAGAAGCCAAAAGAAATAATGCGATAGTACTATTATGCCATTTAAAATTATGCGTAACCCGTTATGCTTAAGTAAATTAGGAATAAAAAATTATGCGAATCAAAGGGATTTTCCCCCTCCTTTCCAACAAAAAAAGAATAATCAAAATCGGTTCAGAAACGACGAAGTTATCCGCGAACAAACATAAAAAAAACATATATACGGTCGAATTGAGAAACCTCCTTTTTTGAAGTCGGCTAAAAAGCAAGAAATGTTTTCCCTGTAGCTACGAGCTGTACGTATGTTGTACATGATATGGGATTAGTTAGGCACAATGAGAGGAGCAGGCTAGGATAGCAATAGCGACATGCAGTATCAGCACTCGGCAGTTAACGCAGTGATATTATTAACTGTGGTGTCACTGAAGTCAGCAAGCAGACACGCACTCAATAATGTAAAAGCAAGGACGTAGCATACAGGAGTAGGTTCTCGTACATTCGATAGTTAGGGGCATGCTACATTGTCGTCTGTCACACTTACATACTGCAGCGAGCGAGCATGCGACTCACCTGCAACAACACAAAGCACACGTCAGCATCAACATCTCACCACAGATTCATATTACACTAGTTACATGCATCAATCGGCCAGATCCTAAACCATCTATCTAAATCTAGGTAATAACAGAGAACTAATTATTTTTCTGTGTGGATGTATGTTATATTGTAGAGTGAGCCTCCACTCCTGCAGACAACGCTTCATACAGGCTATGCATACGGCACCTATCGATAGATACTTTAGATGGCTGCCGGACGCTGCACCGTCCGAGCGTGTTTAGTTGTTATGCTTCCTACCATACAAGAAAAATTGCTGGGCAAGTGAGCATGCTGGAAAGTAATAGCTTATTTTCTTTTATTTTAGACGAAGTTTGTGAGTTTGAGAAGATTTATTAAGATAGTGTATTAGGTGGTTTAGAATAACGACGATGGAAATTCAAAGATATTCAAATGTTATGATAATATTATGAGGCTATGTAAAATAACTATGGCTAAATGGAAGAAGTTTTAATGCAACCTCCGTCAACTAGATAAAACTTGCGCGAACACATGAAACAGGGACGTAACCGATTATTGACCGAGAAGATTATACTCGTACTCGTAGGAGGTTGCTGGAGCTTAGGCAGGAACGTGAACAATGTGTACTCTCATTGTATATTTATGTTTTTATTAACCGACTTCACAAAAAAGGAGGAGGTTCTCAATTCGTCTGTATGTTTTTTTTTTTTTTGTGTGTATGTTACGCGATTTCTCCATCAATTGTGAACGGATTCAAATGATTCTTTTTTTAATAGGTAGGATACGTTTCCGAGGTGGTCCCATTTTAATTTTATCGAGATCTGATTAGTATCACCAGAGATATGGAGATAAATACCCCAAATATAGGAGATTGTACTAGTTTTAGTAGAAGAGTCCCAAGAAGATTATACACAATGGAGGTTGCTATTGCATATAAGATATTCTTACGGTAACTGTGAGCGAGATAGAAATAAAGGTGGGGAAATTTTTTTTGTAATATCTTATAGGCAAGCGTTTGACCACTATCTCACCTGTTGCTAAGTGATGATGCGGTCGAAGATAGAGAAGTGGACTAGAATGGGAACTGGCTTTCAAGGATAGCTGCCTGAACACATTAGCGGTGTTACTTATAAACGTGTCTCAAATTTTGAGCAATTGCTGAACTATTGATCAAGGAAAATCTCACTCATAAACGGTAATCGAAGTTGAGAGGTCGTTGAGCATTGCATTGACAGCTCTCAAAGTTAAGCACTTGCTGAGAAGCAAGATGGCGTTGACAGCACCAATCAGCTGATATATGGGTAGTTTATCGATTTTCGAATTTCGCGGTATTTTTTGTTACTTGATCTGTCAAATCTACAGCCCGTTACAGATAAAAATGAATATCTGAGGGCACACTGAGGGCTGGAATCGTTCTTTAGTCGATTAATTTGGTTATAGTCTATGCCAACAGCCCATGGAGCATATCTATTTCGTGTCTCAACCAAGCAACGACTGACTAACGTTTATGAGTGAAAAAAAGTTGAGTAATGATCAAGTCTTTGACATCTTCTCAGCTGAGAGGCAGTTCAGCAATTGATCAACAGATTTTTATAAGTAACACTGAAACAGTGTTACTTATAAAAATCTGTTATCTGTTTATGTTTGGCGACAGATTTTCTGACTTGAGGGTGGTAGCTGGCCAGGCGGACACTAGATATGTTCTACCACCATGCGGGGGTTATTGGTTTCTTAACGATGTTTTCCTTCACCGGAGGGCCACTGTGAGAAGCGCACATATATTTTTCGATAGAAAAATTCATTGGTGCACGGCGGTTTGAACTCGGTACCACGGCATCAAAGCCGACTGTTCTCCCAATTACGCCACCGGGCCCTCAATAAATAATTATATATTAATAATTATAATAAATAATTATGTATAAATATAAATAATTTGTCTTCACAGGAATGTTCTACCGGGCAAAGTCTTGTTAGAGTGCAAACTTTTTTAAACATACCTAATATTTTTTGACATGACATGACATTTGGCGAAGATGGCGGCTATTTCAGTCCCGCGACACTGCATACATAATTAAATAACTCAGAATCATGAACGTACTTTGTACCAATCAACACAGCAAAAAAAAATTATAAGCATAAAACCACATATTATACAATAGTTACTACGTAAATAATACTTTCCGTTGTTAGGTTGGCTACACAGTGCTTACATAATTCGGGTATCCACAATATAGGGAAGTGCCTCTTATAACGTAGTAGAGTGATTCAGTACCCTGTTGGCCATATGGCGGCAATTAATGTTAATAATCGCAAATAATACTTTTTTACTTTCATTTTGGAATACAACTAGTCCGTGTTATAAAAGTATTTGGAATTATTGTAATAAAATAGACAATTAATTATCGTGTGTCAGATGCTTTTATTGCACAGGGCCATTTTGGACATTGTCCTATGAGACCTTGATGACATCATTATTACTAGTGAATATTTTCACTTTAGCGCGGCATTTAAAGTCAATTTTTTTAGGGTTCCGAACCCAAAGGCTACCCAATGAACACTTTCTGAGACTTTGTTGTCTGTTCGTCCGTCCGTCCGTCCGTCCGTCCGTGTGTCTATATGTGCGCACTTTACAGATCTGTATCTTCTTAACCGTTATAGGTACACACTTGAAATTTTCAAAAAGTATATATCCGTCAGTGTATAACGGCCCAGACACGAAATTTAATAGATGCATGTAATTTCATTAAAACTTTTTTTGCACTAAAAAGGGTAAAATAAGTTATTTTTCAAAAAAAATAAAACCGACTTCATAACCACAAAAAGGCACTCAAAAGCGAAAAATAATTTACTTAAAATTATTATAAGCGTTACCCACGTCTCTTTTTGAAGTCGGTGCCAGCCAAGTCTATTGGATATTAGATAGATGCTATGTATGTAGTAGTAGTAAGTAGGTACATGTAGGTTAGTAAGTAGGTAGATACATGTACTCGTAGGTATTATCTATCTACTACCTATTAGACTTGGCTGGCACCGACTTCAAATAGAGACGTGGGTAACGCTTATAATAATTTTAAGTAAATTATTTTTCGCTTTTGAGTGCCTTTTTGTGGTTATGAAGTCGGTTTTATTTTTTTTGAAAAATAACTTATATCTTATAGGGAAGCGTTTGACCACTATCTCACCTGTTGATAAGTGATGATGCGGTCGAAGATGGTAAGTACGCGAGGCCTAGAATGGGAACTGGCTCTCAAGGATAGCTGCCGGAACACATTACATGTTTTGGCGACAGATTTTCTAACCTGAGGGTGGTAGCTGGCCAGTGGTGGTCCTACCATCATGGGGGCATGGGGAGGGGGGGGGGGGGGGGGGTGATTGTTGGTTTCTTGTTTCGATGTTTTCCACTGTGAAAAGCGCACCTTCAGTAAAGTGCACGTCTTTGGGTATATATAACTTGGCCGAGACTGACGCATATACACAGATTCACATGTCAAACGAATTACACCCCTTTTTTGCGTCGAGGGTTACAAATACATTTTATTTAATTTATTTGAATAGTGTAAATAGTGTAATGTGGCTTGGTAGCCTGGTTATAATGTGAACTAACTGTTCTGGTGGTCTCGGACGAGGTTCTTCAATTGTATCATAATTATAACTCTTGACAGCACTTGGATAATGAATGTTAAGAACACCTTGAAAACTGTTAGAGGAAAATCTCCGTTAGCGATGATATTGCGTGTTTCTAAACATATTTTCCGCTCAATAAACGAAGTCATGTCGTGTTTAAATAGCCTCTGTACAATGGATGGATACGATTAATGCACTAATATCAAATAATAAGTTTGTAATCGTAAATTAGTTTTTTAACCGACTTCACAAAAAAGGAGGAGGTTCTCAATTCGTCTGTATGTTTTTTTTTTTTTTTTTTTTTTGTGTGTATTTTACGCGATTTCTCCATCAATTGTGAACGGATTCAAATGATTCTTTTTTTAATTGGTAGGATACGTTTCCGAGGTGGTCCCATTTTAATTTTATCGAGATCTGATTAGTATCACCAGAGATATGGAGATAAATACCCCAAACATAGGAGATTGTACTAGTTTTAGTAGAAGAGTCCCAAGAAGATTATACACAATGGAGGTTGCTATTGCATATAAGATATTCTTACGGTAACTGTGAGCGAGATAGAAATAAAGGTGGGGAATTTTTTTTTGTAATATCTTATAGGCAAGCGTTTGACCACTATCTCACCTGTTGCTAAGTGATGATGCGGTCGAAGATAGAGAAGTGGACTAGAATGGGAACTGGCTCTCAAGGATAGCTGCCGGAACACATTAGATGTTTGGCGACAGATTTTCTGACTTGAGGGTGGTAGCTGGCCAGGCGGACACTAGATATGTTCTACCACCATGCGGGTGTTATTGGTTTCTTAACGATGTTTTCCTTCACCGGAGGGCCACTGTGAGAAGCGCACATATATTTTTCGATAGAAAAATTCATTGGTGCACGGCGGTTTGAACTCGGTACCACGGCATCAAAGCCGACTGTTCTCCCAATTACGCCACCGGGCCCTCAATAAATAATTATATATTAATAATTATAATAAATAATTATGTATAAATATAAATAATTTGTCTTCACAGGAATGTTCTACCGGGCAAAGTCTTGTTAGAGTGCAAACTTTTTTAAACATACCTAATATTTTTTGACATGACATGACATTTGGCGAAGATGGCGGCCATTTCAGTCCCGCGACACTGCATACATAATTAAATAACTCAGAATCATGAACGTACTTTGTACCAATCAACACAGCAAAAAAAAATTATAAGCATAAAACCACATATTATATAATAGTTACTACGTAAATAATACTTTCCGTTGTTAGGTTGGCTACACAGTGCTTACATAATTCGGGTATCCACAATATAGGGAAGTGCCTCTTATAACGTAGTAGAGTGATTCAGTACCCTGTTGGCCATATGGCGGCAATTAATGTTAATAATCGCAAATAATACTTTTTTATATTCATTTTGGAATACAACTAGTCCGTGTTATAAAAGTATTTGGAATTATTGTAATAAAATAGACAATTAATTATCGTGTGTCAGATGCTTTTATTGCACAGGGCCATTTTGGACATTGTCCTATGAGACCTTGATGACATCATTATTACTAGTGAATATTTTCACTTTAGCGCGGCATTTAAAGTCAATTTTTTTAGGGTTCCGAACCCAAAGGCTACCAAATGAACACTTTCTGAGACTTTGTTGTCTGTTCGTCCGTCCGTCCGTCCGTCCGTCCGTGTGTCTATATGTGCGCACTTTACAGATCTGTATCTTCTTAACCGTTATAGGTACACACTTGAAATTTTCAAAAAGTATATATCCGTCAGTGTATAACGGCCCAGACACGAAATTTAATAGATGCATGTAATTTCATTAAAACTTTTTTTGCACTAAAAAGGGTAAAATAAGTTATTTTTCAAAAAAAGTAAAACCGACTTCATAACCACAAAAAGGCACTCAAAAGCGAAAAATAATTTACTTAAAATTATTATAAGCGTTACCCACGTCTCTATTTGAAGTCGGTGCCAGCCAAGTCTATTGGATATTAGATAGATGCTATGTATGTAGTAGTAGTAAGTAGGTACATGTAGGTTAGTAAGTAGGTAGATACATGTACTCGTAGGTATTATCTATCTACTACCTATTAGACTTGGCTGGCACCGACTTCAAATAGAGACGTGGGTAACGCTTATAATAATTTTAAGTAAATTATTTTTCGCTTTTGAGTGCCTTTTTGTGGTTATGAAGTCGGTTTTACTTTTTTTGAAAAATAACTTATTTTGTTAATTAACAACATATTTACGTTTTTCCGATTTTTTCCTTTAAAAGTGCTTCACCTTGAACTTGACCCTTCAATACCTTGCTTCTTGCAGAATTTCATGATTATAAGTCAACAGGAAGTACCCTATAGGTTTTGAAAATATGCGACTTAAACGGTCACATCTTTTGATCGCGTTGACTTACAATACAAGGTTTATTTGTTCACACTTCACAGCTGAAAGATATCCCAAGTAGACCCCAGTATTTAAATGTAAGTTTCAACTTGATAACGCGTTCAACTTGACCTTTACGCGTTGCTGCGAAAAAGGGTCTTGACAGACGGATAATAAAGTGATCCTATAAGGGTTCCTTTTTTGCTTTTGAGATACGGAACCCTAAAAAAGGAGTTCAACGGGAAATAATAATCACACTGACTTCTATATGCACATAGAGAATGGTTGGCTTGAATGCCAAATGTTGTGACAAGATTTGATTATCTAAAATCTAAGTGATTCAAGGTCATATTTTAGTCTTATTCTTAGTTAAATTATGGCTCAACACGAACTGTATTGTACTTAGGGTCAGTTCACACCGCAACGCGACGCGACGTGACGATGCTTTTGGTTTCGCGCGGCGCAGCAAAAACCAAATTATCAATGCAATGTGTATCTTATTGTGTAGTTAATAAAGTTCAATTGCTTATCACACGGCTTCCCGCTGCGCTGCCTGAAGCCGCCGAACTAACTCAATGAAATGTGTACCTTTTTGTGTTGTAAATAAAGTTATTTTTGTTGTGTCTGAGCTGACCCTTAGTCCGTGTCAAAGCATTAGAAACAAGATTTCCGCAGACGCGGTAGGAGCATATTGTGTCGATGTTCCACTCGACTTACTACCAAAACCGGCCAAGTGCGAGTTAGACTCGCGCACCGAGGCTTCCGTACAAACCTGCAGTTCGATCGCTAGTATTAGCCGTGCTCCGCGGCATTGCCTAATGTCTTGTTCCAGCTTATAAACTATGTAACTGTGTGCCCCATGTCATAGAATTATGTAGAGTAGTTTTTGCGTGAGAGTAACAAACATCCATCCATAATTAGTGATAGTGATCCATCCACACTAATTCTCGCATTTATAATATAATTAGTGCATGAGATGAGCAGTGAGATAAGAATAAAACAAAAAACAAACAAAACAAACATTTTATTTCTCTTACAAGTAATTTGGTAAGTTTAATATTATGTAACATATAAAAGTAATAACTGTAAATACTTTGTGAGAGACTGGTGCCTGCGGTAGGTTTTGGAAAAAACCTGTATTGCCGGTCACCAGGACCCCTCCCGCGTATTGTTACTTAAATTTGAAGAACTATTTGTCACATGTGGGTAACTCCACACTAATACGTATAATCAGCATGTGGAGGAACAATTTGTTACGAAATGGTAACCATTTTTAACCGACTTCAAAAAAAGGAGGAGGTTTCTCAATTCGACCGTATATATATATATATATTTTTATTTTTATTTTTTTTTTTATGTTTGTTCGCGGATATCTTCGTCGTTTATGAACCGATTTCGATAATTCTTTTTTTGTTCGAAAGGAGATATCCCAAGTGTGGTACCATGGTAATTTTATCGAGGTATGATAAGTATCTCCAGAGATATTGAGATAAACATCTCAAAATTGGTACTGAAAATGAATAGCGCGGCATTGAAGTCGGTTGTTTTTTAGTTTTTAAACGATATTATTTATCACTAAGACGTAATGGTTTAATGATATAATGAGAGCTAGGAGAGATAAGAATGGTGAGCATAAGGACGCCAGCGACGAGTACAGCTACTTAGCTGCAGTGCCGCAGAGCCACCGACCAGCGACTAGCGTAAGTAGCATAGCACTAAGTTAAATGCGCAGTATCAATACTATCCATACTCCATTCTTCTAATGTGCTAATACTCCATCATTAAAATAACCGGCCAAGTGCGTGTCGGGCCACGCGCAGTGTAGGGTTCCGTAGTAGCCTGTTATTCAATGCAAGTCTTTACCCGTTATAAACAAGCAAATAGATACTCCGTCTTTGTCACTTTAAAGGATTTATTCTAAGGATTTTGTATTTGGTACAAATTTATCCAACACCCAAGTTCAATGACTATTACTGCTAAACTAATAAAGTTATCTTAACCGCTATAATTTTCCTTTAAGATTCATGAAATGCGCTATTATCACAAATTTTTTCAGATTTTTCAGTAGTTTCAGCCAGTAGTTTAGCTTTTAGAGGGGGAGGGGGGACGCCCTACTGGAACAAACTCTGAAGTCATTTAAAAGACCTATTCAACGATACCCCACACGATGAAAAAAAATTCATCTCCACTTCTCATATAGGGCAGCTACCCTAAAAAAAAATATTTTTCACAATTTTATTTCAGCACTTTGTCGGCGTAATATATATACATACTCCCACAAAATTACAGCTTTCTAGTATTAACGGTCTAACGGTAACGGTAGCAAAACCTCGGACAGACAGACAGACAGACAGACGGAACTATAAGGGTTCCTTGTCAGGACTACGGAACCCTAAAAAACGTTGGTAACTCTGTCTGTTTGTAACCTAATCACGCCTAAACGGACGATCCGATCTTACTGGTATTTAACACGGAGATACTTTATAGCATGAGGAAGAACATGGGCGACTACATTGTTGGTGTACGAGAACGAAGTCGCGAGTACCAGCTCGTATCTTATGTTGCTATGATGGCTGCACCGGAGCGCGGGGAGATGACGTGTCGTGCCAGAGAGCGGCGGACTCAAGTGGAGGCAATCAAACCTGGCCTGCTCAGTGCTCACATCGCACTGTCTGCATCTATTTAACTATCGATTAAGCGAGATGAAAATATACCTATCGATGAGTCCTCTACCGGTTCCTCAGCTTTATTCGCGTGCTTTTTAAGTCCGTGAGATAAACGGAATTGACCAAGATCAGATATCTATAAATAGTTATTTATTTTGCAACAAGAGAAGAGTGGAATTTCTTTTAGTGATAGAATTTTCAAAATTGAATAAGTAAGTAGTCCAGATATATGTCTGCATAAAATTATGCATATTATAATATGATACGTATACAACTTACACCTTTCACCTATGATTACTAGTATTTTAGGTTATACACATAATAAGTACCTTGGTAAAATATAACTTACCATATACCTACTTACCTATATTTATTCCCAAATTTCCCATTTTAATTACCTACTTAGTTAAATCAAAAAACCTACTTAGGTACCTATTTACTTGCTAAGGATTTTTCCATACGATAATGAGGATTTAATATAATTCTAATAGGTAAGGAACATTATATATATATTAATTGAATTCGATGTCAACGTAATCGTGAGTTTAAATTAAAAGTGTTGTAATTGTCAACATGACTGTTCTGTAGTATATAGGTATACTAGCTGTTGCCCGCGACTTCGTCCGTGTAGTAATGAAGATATAAAGTACTATGAAGTTTAATGATATTTAATATTTGAGTCAACAGAAAATGCCTATACAACATGATTAGAATAGTAGATCTTTCGTGCCCTTGTAACCATGTAATAGTTGACACTTCCCCCTTCCCCTGGTTTTCCATTTGGAGTTCCAGTTGGCCATTTCAGAGTTTGGAAAAAAGGGGTTTATGTTTAGGTATATTATTATTTAACGCTATAGCCAACTTCACCACTGCCTTAAAAATATCCTTTTTCCCGTGTCCCACCGAAACCCTTATGTTTTGTTACGGTAACAAATATCCTACAAGTTATTTTATAGTACCTATAACCTACTTACGCTCACTTCATGTTTCATTAAAATCCGTCCAGTAGTTACGGCGTGTTGCGATTTCAAAAAAATATACATACAGACAAAAATTACAATAATAAATTATATTTTCGGCATCTACATATTTCATAATCCTTTAACAGTTTTTGCTTAGTTACAGCACAGAACAGATAATAATACTACGAAGTTACAGTTTTATTATAGTACAGGTATAGATTGACGCCATCTAGGCTAGGAGGATAGAAATTAGCGTATCAGCTAGCTTGGGCGGAATTTGCAACTTAGTTTAAGAATTCATCAAGATATAATAGATGGCGGTAGGTTAGGAGTAGGTTTTGATATCTCTCAACGATTATCATGATTTTAATTTCACAAAAATCATGTTATCCTGTTTCCTATGTTCATCCTCATGCTATAAAGTATTTCCTTGTTACATTTCAGTAAGATCGATTCGTCCGTTTAGGCGTGATTAGCTAACAAACAGACAGAGGTTTCTAAAAGATGATGCAAAGATGGCGCTAGCGTAGATTTTAATACTTCTACTTTAAATATCGCCTAAATGTATGAGATCCTGCATCGGGCAAACGATATTTTCCGCGATATTGAAACTGATGCAATTGCTTCGTGATTAAACATCTCTAAAGTTCAACTCGTGAAAAACTTATTCTCTCTATAATATTAGTCTGGATTCTACTACAGAACAGTCTTTGCTACTGATATCTCAGAACATATTCGCCACAAAATCACTATACTAGGTATGCAGAGTCTGAAGGAGAGACAGTAACTACTTAGAGATTGCCATAATGATAGTAGTTTCCATAGTTACCGAGCGGATCGGCAAACATATGTTGAAATAACTGGTTAGCCGTGTCGCAGAGGTAGGTAATCAAACAAAAGATCGCTTGAAAGTAGAGGAGGTCGCCGGGAAGGGAGCGGCGCGCGGGAGGGGTGTGCGTGACGTCACGCAGGTGTGCGATAACACGCGATAAGCGTACCTACTCAGTGTTTACCCACTCCGCCTCCGCCGCCGCGGCGAGTGGCGCGGAAACAAACAACTCTTCTCTACCCGAGACCGGGACCGCCACCCGACACCTCAGTCTAGGTAGGTACTTAGTACCCAAAACATGACATTATTTAGACGAGTACAATTCATATAATAAGTAGGTGTTTATTATTCGCCTATTGTTTCAATGGACGGGTGATCTGTTATTTGATTATGATGAGTGCAACATGTTCGTCATTGGCACCTCTTACATCACCCACTTACATCGGTATTGTAAGTACCAGCGGCAGTTCAAACATGATAGGTATGCTATCACATTATCACGGACGAGCGTGGTTCGTCTCGTCAGTGTACATTACCTACCTACGTTATAATTAGATCACTATTGGAATTTACTCATTTTAATATTCTTTTTCAGTAGGTAAGTTTATTAATGTAGGAAACTTCCTCGTTATACATATTGACATACGTAGGTATACTCGCTTGTAGTGGACACACGTTTGTCCAGTAGCCGGTGGGTTAAGTTGTTAATTTTGTGTATTACACTTTACACATACATAAATTACATAATATGTTTACTATACTTACAAAGCAGGAATAGTATGAGTACATAATATGTGTATTTGTGATTATAAGCTTGTCCGTGTAATGAGCCCAGATTGATACCTATTGTAACGCAAAATAAACTGGCTAAGTGCAAGTTGGACTCGCACTCGTAGGGTTCCGTAACACAGTTAAATATTCCATAACTATGATTTTTCGCAACTACAAAATTAACTTTGTTTTTGATAGGGCTTGTATGAAAAACAAAGTTATCTTTGCGGTCGCCATATCTCTAAAACTGCTGACTGTATCTCGTTCAAACCAATTTTCGTTGTTAGTTTTTATTAAGATCTACAGCATATATTTTTTTTAGATTTTTCACTCACATACTTTAAAAGTTAGAGGAGGGGGGGGGGGGGACACACACATTTTACCACTTTAGACGCGTCTATCTTTCAAATGATTAACTTTGAGAAAAAATGATTCTAAAAACCTCAATGTCATTTTTGAAGACCTATCCATAGACACCCCACACGTATAGGTTTGAAGAAAATTTTTTTTTTTGTTTCTGTTCCATGTATGGGATGCCCCCCCTTAAACTTTTATATTTTTTGTTTTTGTATAAAAATCGGAAAGCGGTTCACAGAATACATCTACCTACCAAGTTTCAATTCTGTAGTCCTAACAGTTTCGGAATAAAATGGCTGTGACATACGGACGGACAGACAGACAGAGACAGACAGACAGACAGACAGACAGACATGACGAATCTATAAGGGTTCCGTTTTATGCCATTTGGCTACGGAACCCTAAAAAGTGAAGTCCCTAGGCAGGGAACATGATTTGCCGGTCCGTGGAAAGGGAAGGGTCAACAACTTCTTACGAATATGATTCTGTTGTAATGATTACCAATAACAAAAAAATGTTAAAAATCTAAGTAACGAATAGGCTAAGCTGGCTAGATAAATAAAATCAGTGAAGGTGATCGTGAGATGTTTTTTCATCGCACAACAGTAAGTATACGTAGGTATCTATCTAGGTATCCACACAGTCCACAGTAGTCTGATTTCTAACTAGGTAGTAATACACTGTGTCTTCGAGCATCCTTGTTGAAGTGTGAGATGGCCTGGTCAGGTAATGTTGATGGTGGGTAATATATGTCTAGGTAGTAGGTCTAGGTCTACTTCATTTAGGTACGTTTCTAATACACATAGGTACTTATAGTATTCAGTAAATTAGTGAGTACCTTCAAAGGTCAACGGAATTAGTTCTTGGAATGGCTGTTTGTTTTTAATGTCATCGCGAATCTCTATCACATACAGTTATTATAGGTATTGTTAGTTTTACGAGTTGCTAGAAACCGAGCCAGTCGGGGCTCAGCCTCGTTCAAGATACGTGTAGTACCTACTCGTGTCGCACGACCGCGACTGTGAGATTAAAATGATCAACAATAAACATGTCGCCCGTGATGAGGAGATATTCCGTGGAGAGAAGGCGCGCGGGCCGCAGGGATGAACGAGGTTCTCCCACCTGCAGAAACAGGAGACGGTGTCGTCGACGTCGTGCGGCAGCGCGGCGGGCGGCACGGGCGGCACGCTGCGGTACTTGACGTGCAGCACGCGCCGCGCCGCGCGCGCGCCGCTGCGCCGCAGGATGCCCACGGGCCAGCGCCCGCCGGACCCCTCCTCGCTCATGTGAGGAGCGCACGGCACCAGCACCACCATGCACCACACTGCACGCTTCACTTCCGTCACTTCGGTCGCGACACGATAAGATACTCGACACCGCAAAAGTGCGGCACTCGCGATTGCGCGCCGCGGACGACTGACGGCGCGCGGCGAGAGGAGCGCTCAGCGGCGTGAGAGCGCACGGCCACGGCGCGCGCGCCGCCCGCCGACCGGTGACATCACACGTGTTATCGCCGCACCTGACCAACAGCGCGCCGATACCTGCGACCGACTGAATACAACCACAACACCTACTGTCTCTTATTGCCCCTCAAATCTGCATCTTTATTTACCAGATACATAAGACGAGACGCAGTTACTCATTACCTAACGTGCTATCTAAATAATTTCTCCAGTTATATTTTTTATGCGGAAACGGGTATCGCTTCGCTTAACCACTATCTAGTTTGATGTCGACATAAAAAGGCTGGTCCTGCCTGAATCAACACTTCAACTTTCATAGATCTATCAATATTTGTATGTTTTCAGTCAGTGTGTTCGTATATTTTAGTACAATAAGTTCCAGATTTACGGGTTCCTGGTAAAGTTTCGGATAGTTATCATGACTACTTGCAATGAAAAATAGATTTATCTGAAAATAGCCGTCCGCCAATACGTAGGTGTATCTAGTCACAGTACCTACAAAGGTTGGGTTAGGAGAGAGTGCACTAAGAGATAAAACCGTTGATTGTTATAAAGGTTATTTTTATTATTGAAGCTGTTGTACATTTATACTTTGTTTAGGTAACCAAAAAAGGCGCTCAGCGAGCTGTGGAGAGAGCTATGCTCGGTGTTTCTTTGCGGGATCGAACCCGGAACGAAGTAATTAAGCCAGAGAACCAAAGTGATCGACATAGCTCAAAGGATTAGCAAACTGAAGTGGCAGTGGGCTGGTCATATCTGCCGCAGGACTGATAATCTTTGGGGTAGACTTGTCCAGCCCTAGAGTGGAGACCGCGAATCGGCAAACGTAGCGTAGGACGTCCTGTGGCCAGGTGGAGTGACGATATACGTAAAGCGGTGGGCAGAGACTGGAAAAGAAGAGCCGATGATCGGGCTTAGTGGTGTATCTTGGGAGAGGCCTACGTCCAGCAGTGGACTGACACCGGCTGATAATGATAATGAACCAAATAAAAGTTTTCGTTGTATTGTATTATGGAATTTATTAAGCCAAATAAAAAATCTGACAGAAGTTACTGATGAACCGGTGAAACTAGCCCATTATTTTTTATCAAAGTGTGTTCGTAGCGTAGATTGAGGAATTATTATTATATTATTTTTATAACATACAGCGGAAAACAAGCTGGCGATCCACTAGCCACCTGGTAAGCGGTCACCGCCGCCTACAAAACATCTGCAACACCAGAGGTTTTGGTGGTGTGTTGCCTACCCGAGATAGAACTCTTATCACTTTCCTTTTGAAGGTTGCCAAATTAACATTTTCTGGAAAGGTTTCAGACGAGAGCTCATACCACAATTTACAGGTACGGGGGAAAAACAATAGTGTAAAACGAATTTGACGTGAAGCCCACGTCCATAATAATATGTGGATGGGCTTCTGACTGTGGCGGAAATTTCGATGGTAAAAATAGGACGCAGGGCTGCGTTGACGACCTACGCTCGGAGTGCAACCAAACGCTATAACCCCGTTCTCGGCCTCAGAGCGTCACATTCGCTAAATGAGTTAAGAGAGAGAGAGAGTTTAGAGCTTTTGGTTGCACAGCCAGCACTCCGAGCGTAGGTCGTGAACGGTGCCCAGGTATGACACTCAAAAGCTCACCATCCGAGCATTCCCCGTTATAGAATAGGCTACGTTCAGAGAAGAGAGCAAACGTTACGTCCGAGGCTTCGAGGTTCTAGTACTACTCTACTGTTGGGTTCTATTTAGTATACACCGAGCTTTTTAGCCGTAAGGTTTGCTGTGCAATCCAAATGGCATCGCCTCCCAATATACTAATTGATTTTGACAAACTGAGGGAATAAATACTCTGACAATAAGGAGCTCTACGGAATGGTGACTTTTTAGCCGAAATAACGATAGCCTGCCTATGTTTTGGTTGTATTAAATTATACTAGATTTTGTGGACCCCAGGCTACAGCTACATCAAGAGCGCTCCACTTGTGATACCTAGCTCCAATCTTTTATTATCTATATCTTCCCTGGAGATATTTCTATGACCTGTGTACTAGGTATCACCCGTGCTGTCATGTCATCTGCATAGCATATTATATACAACTAGCTGACCCGGCAAACGTTGTTTTGCCATATAAATAAAAGGGTTGATCGTAGAAGGGTGAAAATTGAGGATTGTATGTATTTTTGTATGCTGTATCATAAAAAAATAGAAATAAAAAATTTTGTCTAAAAAATAAAATAAAAAATTTAGGGGTGGACTACCCTAACATTTAGGGGGATGAAAAATAGATGTTGGCCGATTCTCATAGATACCGGATAAGCACAAAAAATTTCATCAAAATCGGTCAAGCCGTTTCGGAGGAGTTTTTTATTTGGAGGAATTTTTTATTTCTATTTTTTTATGATACAGCATACAAAAATACATACAATCCTCAATTTTCACCCTTCTACGATCAACCCTTTTATTTATATGGCAAAACAACGTTTGCCGGGTCAGCTAGTTGTATATAATATGCTATGCAGATGACATGACAGCACGGGTGATACCTAGTACACAGGTCATAGAAATATCTCCAGGGAAGATATAGATAATAAAAGATTGGAGCTAGGTATCACAAGTGGAGCGCTCTTGATGTAGCTGTAGCCTGGGGTCCACAAAATCTAGTATAATTTAATACAACCAAAACATAGGCAGGCTATCGTTATTTCGGCTAAAAAGTCACCATTCCGTAGAGCTCCTTATTGTCAGAGTATTTATTCCCTCAGTTTGTCAAAATCAATTAGTATATTGGGAGGCGATGCCATTTGGATTGCACAGCAAACCTTACGGCTAAAAAGCTCGGTGTATACTAAATAGAACCCAACAGTAGAGTAGTACTAGAACCTCGAAGCCTCGGACGTAACGTTTGCTCTCTTCTCTGAACGTAGCCTATTCTATAACGGGGAATGCTCGGATGGTGAGCTTTTGAGTGTCATACCTGGGCACCGTTCACGACCTACGCTCGGAGTGCAGGCTGTGCAACCAAAAGCTCTAAACTCTCTCTCTCTCTTAACTCATTTAGCGAATGTGACGCTCTGGCAACGAAAACTGTGACACGAGAATTTTATATATTAGATATTATCTGCTGTAATATTCGTAGAGTGAAACTTTTTGACGAATGTAGGTCATTCGTTATGTAACTGGTTGTAAAGTTTCTTTATTGGAAGTAAAAGTAATTATGTCCCAAATTACAAATTCGAATAAAAATAATGAAGTAAGTAGCTAGCGCGCACTTTCTATTGAACATACAGACACAGACAGTAAACATTTTTATAAATTTTCAATAAAAAGAACCGGACTGTATTGACAGTCACTGAAAATAGCTAAAATATTCGGCAGACATGCAAGGTCACCGCCTCATTATCGCATGGCGTCTACAGTCAAGGAACATCGACACAATATGAAGGTGACGTATATGGGCTCATTGGAATGGTCTTATTGAATCTTGACCAGATGCTGAGATGCAGGATACCTAAGTCAGCGACAACTGATACAGTGGCCACAGATTATATAATAGTTACTCTTAATAGCTTGTCCGCCTCCAGCGATGAGAGCTGCCATAAATCTAATACTATAAGAAATGTTGTCCTGACATACTGACTGACTGACTGACTGACAGACAACGCACAGCCTAAACTACTGGTCGTAGAGACTCGAAATTTGAAGGGTATATTTGTCTTAGTACGTAAGGGTGTACTAAGAAAGGATTTTCCAAAATTCACCCCTTTAGGGGATGAAATGGGGGTTCAAACTTTGTATGGAAAAAACAAGATTAGATAGTATTTTCTATTCAAAACTTTACACAAGTGCTTCAGTAAAAAAATAAATAAACACGTGTTTCAGGTTTTTTTTTAATTCCACCCCTAAGAGGGTGAATTGGGGTAACAAAGTCTGAAAATTAATATTGTTTCAGGTTGCGCTGAAATTTGGCATGCAGTTATTTATTACGACGTTAGTTCCATCTTATACATGATTTTCTAAAATTCACCCCTTAAGGGCATGAAACGGGGGTTCAAAGTTTGGATGGAGAACCAATATTAGATAGTTTTTTCTGATCGAAACTTCACACAAGTGCTTCAGTAAATAAATATGAAAATACGTATTTCAGACTTTTTCGAAATTCCACTCCTAAGAGGGTGAAATGAGGTAACAAAGTCTGAAAATCAGTATTGTTTCGGATTGCGCTTAAATTGGGCATGCAGATAGTTATTACGACGTTAGTTCCCTCTGAGAAATTATTATTATTATTATTAATAGCCCTAAGTGTCCCATTGTTGAGCAAAGGCCTCCCCCCATGACTTCCACGCATCTCTATCCTGTGCTATTGTAGACCAGTATTCGCTAAAGGCGTCGAGCTCATCTCGCCATCTTCTACGTGGTCTGCCGCGCCGCCGATTAGCTGTATCAGGGCGCCACTTAGTTGTGATTTTGGCCTACAGCTGGTCCGACATGCGGCAGATGTGGCCAGCCCAGTTCCACTTTAGCTTGGCGGCTTTCTCAGCAACGTCAACAATTTGGGTTTGGTGCGTAGCTCGGTGTTGCGAACGTGGTCTGTTAATTTAACACCTAAATTGCTACGCTCCATTGCCCGTTGGCAAACCTTGAGTTTGGACTTTTGTATGTTAGTCAAAGACCAAGTCTGTGCGCCGTAGGTCAGCACAGGAAGAATGCACATGTCCATGAGTTTTCTTTTGAGTTTCAAAGGAAGGTTGCCCTTCATAAGTTCCTTCATTGACCAATAGCTCTTCCAGGCATTCTCGGTGCGTCTAGCAACTTCTTTATCTTGTCTGCTCTGGAAGGAGACTAATTGGCCAAGGAGACTCATGGACATACTGCATTTCTTCGCCGCTGACTTTCACCTTATGTTCGGTGGAATTGGTCATTATTTTGGTCTTCGACATGTTCATCTTTAGTCCAATTTCAAGGCTTGCGTCGCTCAGGTCTTGGAGCAATTTTTGTAGTTCAGTTGCTGAATATGAGAATAGTACGATATCGTCGGCAAAACGAAGGTTAGTTAACCTTGTTGCACCGACCTCGATACCTTTACCTTCCCATTCGGCCGCCAATGTTCGGAACACTTCCTCAAGGGTACTGGTGAAGAGTTTTGGAGACAGAGGATCGCCTTGCTTGACGCCTTTCTCTATTAGAAACGGTGAGCTAGGTGACTGTAGTTTAATAGATGCTGTACTTTGTTTGTAGATATTGCGAAGTAGATGAATATAAGTGAGATCGATATTTTGGTTGTGAAGAGCGTTGAATATTGATGAGTGAGTGATGCTGTCGAATGCTTTCGTGTAGTCGACGAAGGCAAGGTAAACCGGTACGTTGCATTCTTGATGTTTTTCTATTACCTGGTTTAATGTGTGAAGGTGATCCGTAGTGGATAGGCCACGTCGGAAGCCTACCTGCTCGGGAGGTTGTGCTAGGTCTAGAAGTCCAGATATGCGATTCTCTATTATTTTAATAAAAGTTTTGTATACATGCGAGACAAGACTAATGGGCCTGTAATTATTTATATCAGTTTTGTCTCTCTTTTTGTGCAGAAGTATTATGTTTGAATGGCAAAGCTGGTGTGGAAAGATTCCTGTGGTTAAAATACTGTTAAAAAGATTAGTTAGATATGGAATTAAAGAAGGTTCTTCAACTTTTAGTGCCTCAGTACTAATCCCGTCATGACCGGGGACTCTGCTGTACTTCATTTTCTTTAAAGCAATATGTACTTCTGCGCCTGTTATAGGTGGTATGGTATCGATGTAAGTGTATTCTGTTGTAAGTGATGTAGTACTTTGAGATTCTGAATAAAGAGATTGATAGAAATTGGAGCATATACTTAAAACTTTTTCTCGATTTCGTTGTAAAATACCATCTGAATCCTTTAAACTTGTTATCCAGGTTTTATTTCTATCGATTCCTTGTCTAGCTATTCTTAAGCTATTGTTTTCTAAACTGGTTTGTACTAGTGTTTCTTCATATTTCCTTACGTCTTTCCTTATGCAGCGTTTAACTTCCATGTCTTTTTTTCTGTATTCTGAGGTTTTCCTGTCAATACTGAGAGCTAGCCTTTCTTCTATTGAATTTCTGGTGGCGCTTGTGAGTTTTTTGAGTTTTTTATGAGTTTTATTAATTTTACTGCTAGCGAATTTAATGCTTTTTTCTATATTTTCGTATTGTGTTTAAATATCTTGAGAATCTGTATCTAGCAAACTGAAACTGTTCTTTAACTCGATATTAAATTGTTCGTTATTGTTTATGAGAGTGTCTTTATCTAATTTCTTTATACCCTGGAAAAAAGATTTAAATCGCTAAAGTTTTGCATCTAATTTGATTGAAGCGCGGACCGGTCGATGATCGGAACTGAATCTGATTGTGTTTATGGCTGGAACATTTTTAACTATGGCATAATTAGAAGATAATATGTGCTCTATTTAATTTTTTGTTTTGCCATCTGGAGATATCCAAGTCCATTTTCTTGCTGGTTTCTTTTGAAAGAAACTGTTACTAATATGGAGTGATTGGCCAAAAGCAAATTGAATTAGTCGGGTGCCTCGTTCGTTGCGTATTCCTAGTCCATGTGCGCCTAATATGTTGTAGATGTCGGAAGGGCATTTCGTACCAATTTTGGCGTTAAAGTCCCCGAGTATAATATTCCAAGAACCACGGTTTTTCTCGCAGGCTTTGTTTAATAGGTCGTAAAAATCTTCTACTTCATCATCGGAATGAGTTGTGGTGGGGGCATAAACTTAGATGATGGTTGGAGTACCTGTTTCTCATTGATTTTGAATTGGAGAACTGCAATTCTGTCAGAGTATGCACGGAATTCTGAAATATTATTTTCCCATTTCTTAGCTTCCAGGAATCCTACTCCGTTTAGGGTTCCATTCATTCCGTTGTGGTAAAAAATTGTGTCTTTGCGTTCAATAGTTTGTTCTCCTTCTCTTCGAATCTTGCAGAGACCAATAATGTCCCAGTTTAGGTAAGTGAGGGCATTTTCTAGTTAAAGCAAACGTTCTTCTGTTTTAAGTGTACGTACATTAAACGTTAATATATCCAGAGAACAATCGGTGTCCAGTTTTTTCGAAGCTTGAGTCGTTTGAAGGCAAGATAATCCCGCCCGGAGATCTGACCCCCTGCCCCAGCGCTTATCTGCCCACCGCCATGAGCAGGGCTACTGGGGCCGCCGGGCACTGGGGGTATGTCGTTATGGTGTACTGTCATATTGGGAGGGAAATGGACATTTAACCTACCTCGCTTGTCCAATGCGAGTTGGTAGGTAAGCAGTAGGCCATCTAGCTAGGCTTATAACTGCCGCCGTTGACAAATGAGAAATGATTTTCTAAAATACACCCCTTAAGAGGATGAAACCGGGGTTCAAAATTTGGATGGAGAAACAAGATTTAGATAGTTTTTTCTATTCGAAACTTCACACAAATGCTTTTAAAAATGAATAAGTAAATACGTGTTTCAGACCTTTTCGAAATGTCGCCCCTAAAAGGGTGAAGTGGGGTAACAAAGTCTGAAATCAATATTGTTTCGGAATGCGCTGAAATTTGGCATGCAGATAGTTATTATAACGCAGGTATCCGCTAAGAAAGGATTTGTCAAAATTCACTCAATAACACACAACCGATTTGGGTTTTACTTCTTTGATGTCTTTTACGATAGAAAAGTTTTTACAAAATAAAAGTTTTAAGTATATGAAAGAAGTCTTCAACGCCGGCGAAGCCGCGGGGCACTTCTAGTAATAATATAATATTTTAAACCACCCCGACTGATCTATGTATAATTCAATCATTAAAAGTATTCCAATGACTCTAAACACGACATTTAAAATCTGAGCTGTAAGTTGGTGAGGATTTGAGTATTCTGTAGAGTCCAGGAGATGTCCCAGCATCAGGTCAATGCTTCCATGTTATAATATCGTTGAAGAAGAAGATTTTCGAATTGATCAGAACTATGAAAGTTGATTTAATAGCGCAATTAACTAGAAACAAGCTCATAGTTTTATAACGATTGAAAATGGATGGAAGAATATTTTCTATGTAAGAGTTGTACAACTTAATAAGACCTACAAAAAAGTCCGCGACAGCATATGTCTATCTCTTAATGTTGACTCATAGTAACCATTTTAATCTTTAATTTTTTGTTAAAAAATATTACATAACTTCCAAGGCTATTTTCAAGTATATAGTATTAATCCTTATCCAAATAATTACGTTAATTATCTTGGCCACATATTATAGATTAAAATTGTCCTTTACGGTATATAATTCAAATGAAAACTCTAGAAGATATCACGGATTTCACATACACGCATCGCAAAATTAATAAAATATCTGCAGTGAAACCACAGATTAGGTCATAGTGACTACGAAAATATTATTATAAGCTTAGTGATTCTGTAGATCCCCACCGATCACAATCAATTTAAAGTCAATATATTATAATAATAATTTTTACTGTATAAAATTCTATTGTATAATATAGTTATGATCTATATATAGACCACCCCGACTGATCTATGTATAATCTTTTCAATAAAAGCATTCCAATGACTCTAACCACGACATTTAAAATCTGAGCTGTAAGTTGGTGTGGATTTGAGTATTCTGTAGAGTACAGGAAATGTCCCAGCATCAGGTCAATGCTTTAATGTTCTTACAATATCGTTGAAGAAGAAGATTTTCGAATTGATCAGACCTATGAAAGTTGATTTCATAGCGCAATTAACCAGAAAAAAGCTCATAGTTTTATAACGATTCAACGAATTTTCATGAATCAAAGCTAAGAACACTCTCGATGAAGACATCTATCAAACAAAAAAAAACTATCAATAATAAAATCAAAATTGGTTCATCCGGTTGGGTGCTAAGATGCTACAGACATACATACAGATACACACGTGAAACGTATAATACCCCTACTTTTTGCGTCGGGGAACGCCGTAAGGTTACGGCGGCAGATGTTCTCCTTGACGGTAACCTACTTTTTAGGGTTCCGTAGCCGAATGGCAAAAAATTGAACCCTTATAGATTCGTCATGTCTGTTTGTCTGTCTGTCTGTCCGTTCGTATGTCACAGCCATTTTATTCAGAAACTATAAAGACTACATAATTGAAACTTGGTAGGTAGATGTATTTTCGTTATTCATTACCCTCCGCGCCCTGTCGGTAGTCGGTAGCCGTAGTGCCACAAAAATTTCACTCCGTATTAGAAAATAAATTAGTCAGTTTTTTATAATATTTTGCTAGTATCTGCGATATCAAAATCGAAATTATTCAGTGGATTACCTGATCGAAGTGTTTGTGAGCCGTTGCATCTGTGATAAGTGTTATTAAAATAAAAAATATTTGATCAAGCAGCGATCAGCAATAACCTTACCCGCATCTGTGAACCGTGAGCAAAAAAATAGTGTTTGCTATGGTTGCGCGTACTAAAAGACAACATCAACTCACAGTTAAGGAACATAACACTCACAGTAAGTTCAGTTAATGACTAACGATTGACGAATACAAACACTGAATAATAGGGCATACATTTCTAAATTTCGAAACTTCATTATTTCGAAATTTCGGACCATATTTGCATGTTTTGTAATTTCGAAATTGATACCAAGTTTCGAAATTACGATATTTTCTTTAATACCGATCTAGCTAGTAAAAAAGTTACTAATCCTGTTTTGAAGACAATATAAAAGGTTGATGTTGGTTTTAAATTTTTTTTAAACCGGACTAGTCGACTTGGACCCGGCCACCGAGGCTTCCGTACCAAATTCGCAGACTAGGTTAAAGGAAATTCTTAACTTTGTAGTTCAATCCATTTAAAAGATATTGCACCAACTACAAATAATAAGTTTGTAAATTAACTGGTCTTGACAGATGGACAGAAAGACAGACAGACAGACGGACAGAAAGACAGACGCACAACAAAGTGATCCTATGAGGGTTCCTTTTTGTCTTTTAAGGTACGGAACCCTCAAAAGAGAAAACAAAGGAACTTGGCCTCTAAACATCATCATCACCTATAGCACGCTACTGAGCTCGATCTTAAGCTCTTTGTTTCCAACCGCTGCCAGCCAGCTTGCGTATATCTTTGCTCCACCTAGCTCCCCCTACACTACGTTTACCGAGGCGTGGTCTCCACTCTAAAACACGTCTACCCCAACGATTATCGGTTCTACGACAGCTGTGACCAGTCCCCTGCCACTTCAGCTTGCTAATTCTTCAAGCTATGTGACCAGTCCACTGCCACTTCAGCTAGCTAATTCTTCAAGCTATGTAGATTACTTTGGTTCTCCGACGTATGACTTCATTTCAAATTCGATTCTTCAGACAGACTGTCAGACCAGTCCCACCGTCAGTGTCCACGTCTCGGCTCCGTAAGTAATAACAGGTACCTACCCGTACTGGTTTGTCTGCACCGGGAACCCGCCTCAATGTCCTCACCCATAAAGACTTTCGTCTTCAGGTTTTGGGATATGGGCGATGAAAAGACTCGACCAGTCGGTGATCACTTCCCGGTGTTGAATCTAGTGATCCTGATCACTGAGACACCTCTAAATATACGCTTATTGTCCGTCATAATGAAATCAATCTCAGTTTTGGGCTTTGCCACGTCCACTTCTGTCTTCTTTTCTATATTTGCCCCCTATAATTCCTGCTTCAAAATCCGTGTGGTCTTACAACCGATTCGCCGCGTGTTTGTACTCTCACATTAGCGTTGAGGATTGAGATCCCCCATGACAACGTCGAAGTGGGCCTTTTGGCTGGTGTGTAAGGCTTTGAGGCCTTGAAAATGTCCTCGTACATTTCACGCTCTTCATCATCCGAGTGTGCTAAAGTCGGTGCGTACCTCTCGGTGAGTTTGATCACAAGATACGCTACCTTGTCGACACACTGGCGATTTATAAGACATTGTCAGCGAGGACCTTGTGTACCAAGAACCCGATGCCGCCTTGAGATGGTTAGTCTCCCTCTATGAAGTAAATAGATGGCTGGATTCCGGGGTTACGGTATCCTCCTCTTCGGATTTCACATAATCCCAGAATGTGCCATCTTATGTTCCTCGGCTTCTCTTCGAGTAACGCCAGATGTTCGTCAAGCCGTAACGTGCGTCCGTTATACGTAGCCGGAGTCAGTCAGTTCTAGCGGCCTACCGTAGCCCGGGGATTCATAGCACCCCTGCCCCGTCGTTACCATGAACGCCACTTTGCCCAGGAATAGTGGGGTGACCAGAAATTGGGAGCCGCTGCTGTGGTGTGCTAATCAATACAAGCTGTAGGGCTATTCTGTAAGCTATCTCGGAAACGAAATCAGCGATGAGATTCGAATTTCGTACTACGAAATTCAATCGTAACACGATCGTAATACGGTACATACAGAATAGCCCTACTGAGCAGGCGGGTTGGGTGATCGCAGAACGTAGCTCTCGCACCAGTGGCGCTGCTGCCCGTCACCAGCCTATGGAGTTTAGCTGTTTTGTTTGTAATGGTTTTATCGCTATTAATCGGCCGCCAGAGCCTCGTTCGCTAGGCGGCAGGATGCAACGCGGGCAGGTAAGGTTGGCTGGGAGCATTGAGAGCAAGAGCACCCCCAAAACCTCTAAAAAAATTACAGTACAAAATTTAATTTACGTAGAAATAGTACTTTACGAGAATGGAGGCAAGCGAGGGCAATACCTAAACAAGGCCTACAATTATTTATTCCCCATAAAAGTGTCGAATCTGAGAGAGCTTTTCCCGCAGCAAGCTATATTTGAAATGGGCTAAGGAGCTCTCTAAGCAGCAAAATGCTTGATACTCAATCTTTTTAAGGGCACATTTTCTACAAAACATGGAATTGTTGGGATTTCCTTTAAATTTTTCTTTGTCATTAGAAATAATTGTGGTTTCTAGTTCAATTCAACCAATGAAGATCAGTGCGCTAAAAAAATTTAGAAGAAAATTGTTTATAATTTTTAGGTACTTACTAAAGAATTTCCGAAATTTCGAAACTGATGACACTAATTTCATACGCCAATTTCGAAACTGAAAATCTATAAAACTGCATGCCCTACTGAATAATATGTAATTTATCTATACTAATATTGTAAAGAGAGAACATTTGTATTTTTGTAAGTTTGTAATGATTTGGCTCAAAAACTACTGGACCGATTTAAAACATTCTTTCATTAATATATAGAATGGACTTTCGGAATGAAAATAGGCTATATATTATGCCGTTTAAATCAAAGGTACATTTGTGGAGACCTAATTTGCAACCTAAGTCGACTAAAAAGCGGTCGAAAAAACACGTTTCTTACGAACGCTGCTCAATTGAAAATAGATGGAAGAATATTTTCTATGTAAGAGTTGTACAACTTAATAAGACCTACAAAAAAGTCCGCGACAGCATATGTCTATCTCTTAATGTTGACTCATAGTAACCATTTTAATCTTTAATTTTTTGTTAAAAAATATTACATAACTTCCAAGGCTATTTTCAAGTATATAGTATTAATCCTTATCCAAATAATTACGTTAATTATCTTGGCCACATATTATAGATTAAAATTGTCCTTTACGGTATATAATTCAAATGAAAACTCTAGAAGATATCACGGATTTCACATACACGCATCGCAAAATTAATAAAATATCTGCAGTGAAACCACAGATTAGGTCATAGTGACTACGAAAATATTATTATAAGCTTAGTGATTCTGTAGATCCCCACCGATCACAATCAATTTAAAGTCAATATATTATAATAATATATTTTTACTGTATAAAATTCTATTGTATAATATAGTTATGATCTATATATAGACCACCCCGACTGATCTATGTATAATCTTTTCAATAAAAGCATTCCAATGACTCTAACCACGACATTTAAAATCTGAGCTGTAAGTTGGTGTGGATTTGAGTATTCTGTAGAGTACAGGAAATGTCCCAGCATCAGGTCAATGCTTTAATGTTCTTACAATATCGTTGAAGAAGAAGATTTTCGAATTGATCAGACCTATGAAAGTTGATTTCATAGCGCAATTAACCAGAAAAAAGCTCATAGTTTTATAACGATTGAACGAATTTTCATGAATCAAAGCTAAGAACACTCTCGATGAAGACAAAAAAAAATATCAATAATAAAATCAAAATCGGTTCATCCGGTTGGGTGCTAAGATGCTACAGACAGACACAGATACACACGTTAAACGTATAATACCCCTTCACCCCTTCCACTACCTCTTTACGAAAACCCATGATTCATGAATGCACATAAAACTTTCATTGGTAGGTATATAGCTAAGATTAGAACCAACGACCGTCGGGTCAGAATCAGGGTAACTATCCTTTACGCCAAAGGGCCGTCCAATATCACTACGTAAGTATTATAAAACAAAGTCCATCACTGCGTCTGTTTGTCTGTTCGCAATAATCTCAATAGCTACTGAACGGATTATCATGCGGTTTTCACCAATAGCCAGAGTGTTGTTGTTGTTGTATGAGGAAGATTTAGGTGCATAATTCGTTAAGGTTTTGTGTAAATTGGTTGAAATATGACGATGATTGTTAAATATGTTAATATTTTATATTTGATGCAACAAACTGATGCAAATTTTGTAGGCATATATGTTCTACCCGTGCGAAGCCGGGCGGGCTGCTAGTGCTACAATAAAGTACTAAAGGAAACACTGCTGATGGATCTGCACCGTACTCCACCTTCGTCAATCGCTTCTACTCCAACACATACACGGGAATATGACTCCGACCCGATTGCTACCGAGATGGTTAAGGCGACTGATAATAAGTCTGTTAAGACGGCACAGCCGCAAAATAAGAAACCTAAACGGGAAGATCTTCTTAGTAACGAGCTTACTTAATTGAAAAGTGAGTTTCACAATTTCAAGGAAGAAATGCGCAAGATGTTTCAAGCTTTGTCGAATAAGCAAGAAACTAACGCTACGTTACTGACGTCATCAATGCATAGCATGGAGGAATCAAACAAGGATGTACGTAAATCCATCGAATTTCTTGCTAAAAATTACGAAGAAGTCAAGGAGCAGATGTTAATTTACGAGAAAAATAGTGCTGATAATCGTCAGGATATAAGGCAGCTTCAGGACCAATTGGAATCATTACAGCGTAACTTGAAGTCCTGCACTATCGAAATTCGGAATGTTCCGAAAGCTTCGAAGCAAGAAACAAAAAGTGAATTGTTGTCTTTAGTTCAAAAAGATGGACATGCTCTTAAAGTCGACGTCCAAAAAACAGACGTAAATGACGTGTACAGGACTGGGTCAGCATTATCGAAAAGCACGGCAATAGTGGTCAACTTTACCAGCTACATCCTCAAGGAAAGTTATCTCAGCTCAGCGAGAAGTTTTTATAAAATAAACAAATGCAACCCGAGTACAACACATGCCAAAATAAGTGGCCCGCCATTACCTATTTACATATCGGAGGGCTTGACTAGTAAGGCGAAAAGGCTTTCTTTTTATCACGAGATTTCGGCAAAACCTATCGTTACGCGTTCTGCTGGACCAGACACGGGCAAGTTTATCTTCGCAAGTCTTAAGGCTTGCCGCAGATTCGAATTGACTCTGAAGAAGATCTAAACAAACTACATTCGGAATGACTCACCGATTTCTTTAACATTGTAATATTATACGACATTTTAACATTTTATATGTACGAGAGCGTTCATTCATCATGCTTATGATACAAAGATATATGTTCGTTATTTCAACAATATCGTTTAATTGTTTTTATATGGTCATATTAATTGTAAGAAAAAGCCAACCATACAACACACATTAATCTCACAACAAACTCACACAAAATACATGCACACATATCACCATACATCACCCACATAACCATCTCATATTAATTAACTGCTACACTAATTATATACACACATATTTTATACACTCACTGCATACACTATATACAAACACAAACACTAATTAATAAATATGCCTGCATCCAAAGTTCATATGTATACACAGTATATATATATATATATATAAATATATACAATTTGATTCTAAGCTATAATATTATCGTTATATCATGGATAATCTACATCAGGATATAGAAAACAATCTAAATTCGCAATGTACACTGCTTGAAGACTCTTCATTGAGTCCCGCGATTATACAAAACATAGTAACAGTAAATCACTATGCATGGTAACAGTAAATATTCGCAGTATCAATAAAAACTTTGATTTGTTTCTGGCCTTCATTAGTTCTATAGGTATTTCTCTCGATGTTTTGATACTAACTGAGTGCTGGACTAATCAATAGTTTGAACCACCTCAGCTATCAAATGTTAATATGTATGTATATGTGCTGTAAGTAATAGTCTAGATGTAGTTGTTAACGAGCCTGGTATTTGTGATGGTAATTGCTTAATTTTGGAAATGAATAGTGATTTAATTTATTATTTGTTCTTACAGGCCACCGTCTTTCTCTAATCTCACTAAATATTTAGAGAGCATTGGTACTATATTTACAGCATATTAGAACTTCAAACATAATATTCACTGGAGATATTAATCTTGACATTCTACAAAACAACTCATCTAGTTATGTACAGGATTAGTTAAATCTAATGGCTACACACGGGTTACTGCAATGCATCGACATACCTACACGTATAAATAGCTATTTAGATCACTTTTCTATTAAAACGAACGAAAGTGGTAATCTTATGTGTTTCCGGAATTAACCGACCATTGTCCTATTATGTTAATTGTGCGTTCGGGAATTACCAGGATTGATAAAACTTTGTATAAAAATATTATAAACTACAATAAATTAGAAGAAAGCCTAAAACAAATTTCTTGGCATAGTTTTTATAACTACTCTGCTGACGTAAATATATTATCAAATATGCTCATAAAAAATATCCAATATGCTAATGAGGCGAATACAACAAACGTCACAGTGAGCCGTCGCAATAAACCAATTAAACCTTGGGTAACTAAAGGCATCTTACGTTCCATAAGGAAACGAAATAAATGACATATGAAATCTATACAATCGCCAAATAATAGTATTCTAAAATTAGTTATTAAAATTATATTAGCAAAAATATAAAAAATACCGAAATATAATACATATATATATATATATATATATATATATATATATAAAAGAGGTATGCAATCTTAACCCTACACATCAATCATCTACTGATCTTTTAATGTTGAGTGTGGACCCCTCCAGTTCTCATGATATAGTTAATAATTATTTTACTTCTGTCGGACATGGCCTAGCAACCAAGACGCTACAAACAATCCAGTCTACTGATAGCGAACTCGCTCGTAAGGCTCTCACAAAGAGCCCGTTGACTTCCTTTGTCTTTATACCTACTGATACCTTAGAAATAAAACAAATAATCATGTCACTAAAAACTACTAGTTCAGCGGGAAGTGACGGTATACCTACAAAGATAATTAATAGTAGATTATACAACAAGTGAATAATAGTAGTACCTACTTATAGTTCCTATTTATATGTATCATATGTTATTAATAATGTGTAATAAATCTGGATTATTAACCATTTAGTGCCGGTGAATGTGTGGAAACAGCACAATCTTTAAAAAACATGTTATTTGCGTTCTCAATAAAATTGCACTGAAAATCTTCAGTAAAGTTCACAGCTTTACTAAGAGTATGACTTGGACTAGACTGTGACTTCAAGTTGATCAGAAATGTGTCAATAGCTACTAAACGGATTATCATGCAGTTTTCACCAATAGCCAGTGTTTATGAGGCAGGTTTAGGTGCATAATTCTTTAAGGTTTTGTGTAAATTGGTTGAAATATGACGATTATTGTTAAATATGTTAACATTATATATGTCGGCGCGAACGCTCTATCCTACTCCCAATGAGTCCCAATAAATAATAATTCATTTGTAAGCGCTTAATTAATAACTTGAATGTCTATTTGAGGATTTCAAGTTGATTGAATTCATTTAAGATTGTTGGAATATTTAATTTACTAACTTCATTATTTATTACCAAAATCACTTTATTATTATTTCTAAATTCATTTTGTGATTTATAATTAAGCTTCAGGCTCAGAGAGAACATTATAAGCGTAAAAACATTTAAAATGTAAACTCAACGATCTGAAGTTGGTATAAATATGGCCGCCCGACGCTCCATAATGCATTCAAGCTTGGAGTGGTTCGGAGCTCCCAACATTGCTGTGTACTTGTGATGTTTTTGTTGTTACAACATCAAGTTTAAATAAATGTCTGGAGAGTGGTACCTCTGAGCTAAACTATGGTGACCCTCGAGCTAACCACGGATCCTTGATGTATCCACAAGTGAACCCTGAGATACCGTAGGGACGCCTTGTGGAACTATGGGTAGACACGTATACACCACAGATTCTAAATTAATAAGGCAGCGCACTTAAGATGTCTTTGTGTAATGTTGTAGCAACGGTAACATTAGCAATATTGTGCAAGGATAGGTGTTTTGTTCAAATGAATGACTCATCTAGTTTTGCTATAAAAGGCCGAGCGCATGCCGGACTTATTGCATTCTCACTTGAGCCGTCGTAGTGGTCGGACCTCCTCAAAAGTTCGAGAATAAATTGAAGAAAGTATTACTTGTGTTTACTTTGATCACCGAAGATGAGCGATAGCCCTGACCATGGAAGTTGTGACGCCAGCAATGCTGGTGTCACGCTTCTTAGAAATAATTACGGAGACCCTGCTTCATCATCAGAAGTCAAAGTCAAAGTCAAAGTCAAAGTCAAAGTCAAAGCATTTATTCAGTATATGGGCAAATTAAAAATTAGCACTTACACACGTCAAATAACATTAAATAGATCATATTCAACAAAAAATATAGATATAACAAAAACATAACGCTTTGAATTTACAAAAAAAAAAAAAACAAAGGTATTGAGCCATTCAGCTTTCATCTAGACGTCGAACGTCACACTTAAAACACATGTTTAATTCCCCTTATTAATGTAGGGTTGCCAACCGTACCATTACGTGCACCCGCAGTGGGATGAGAAGTGGGATGAGACCCTGCTTCGTCATATATATTCGATGCAACAAACTGATGCAAATTTTGTAGGCATATATGTTCTACTCAGGCGAAGCCGGGATGGGCTGCTAGTATAATATAAGTCTCTACGACCAGCGGTTTAAACTGTGTGTTGTCTTTAAGTCAGTCAGATTGTCAGAACAAAAATTCTTATAGTATTAGATAAATTAAATGTGTGATTTGCTCGATTGGTATCACAACCATACATGGTATAATAATAATGTTAAAAGATGTTGATTGTTTATGAATATGAGTAATACAGGTGGTTTTTATTTTCAGTTCATTAGGGCTATTCTGTAAGCTAGTTTACGCATCTCGCAAGCGGTGAGATTTTTACAAAATTCAACCATATTACAATTGCATTAAGATTTGAATTTTGTAGTACGACATTCAAATCTCACTGTGGATTCCGCTTGCGAGATGTGTAAACCAGCTTACAGAATAGCCCTACAGTTCAGTTGATGGCCATGTCCAGGCCGGTGATGATGACAATTATTACAATTAAATACCACTTCTCTAAGCACAACTTTAATGGATGTGTGACCTATATCAATGGCAGTATGTAAATCATATGTTTGTTTGTAGATTGGCCATATCACAATTTATCAGCTCATGCTCATGATAAGACCAGAACAACTGACCATGTCTCGCATGTTTAATGATCTTTAATACACAATTTAGGTACTTAATGTAGTAAAATGTAATAATAAAAGTTCAGTTAGTGTAAATAATAACTCCTTTGCTTTTAGGGTTCCGTACCCAAAGGGTAAAACGGGACCCTATTACTAAGACTCGGCTGTCCGTCTGTCTGTCTGTCTGTATGTCTGTCCGTCTGTCACCAGGCTATAGCTCATTAACCGTGATAGTTAGACAGTTGAAATTTTCACAGATGGTGTATTTCTGTTGCCGCTAAAACAACAAATACTAAAAACAAAATAAAGTTAAAAATTATGTTAAGGGGATAATATATAAAAAACGTGTTTATAAACGGCATCTATCTAATTAGTTTCGGCAAAATGACATAGATGGCGCTAGTAAACGAGCCCCGTCTTTCTAGATCGCGACCAAACCAAATATTCTTGGTAATATCAATTAATCAAATATATGAGGTTGAAACTCTCTTATGTTTTGTATTGTATTGAACCCTCCCTAAGTGTGCGATAAGAGACGCGATGCTGACTCGCACTTGGCCAGTTTTATTAAATACAACAAGGTGCTTAAAGCCTATGTTTAAAGCCATTATCCCTGAAAACATTCAGAGATTATACTAATAATGAATGAATAATGATTATAACAATAATAACATCAAAAATGGTAATTTTATCCATTTGATAATGCATATATGGATAAAATTACAGTCTTACTAAATACTTTGATTTTTTTAATATCTTATAGGCTAGCGTTTAACCACTATCTCGATGTGGTTTACGGTGGATCACGAGGTGGTAAGCCGGCAGATTTTCTCCTATTTGTGGTAAGCTACTGTTGGTAGCAAGTCAGGCGCAGCATCCTACCACTTATGGAAATGTCTCATGTTATTCCTAAATAGTAGTTATAAATGGATGGTGCCTAATAGGGTAAGCTTCAGCTATGGCTCAAACAACAAACCACCAAACACAATGACATCTCATCATTTGGTTTGCTTACTTCTGGTACCATTTCCCATTATGGGGCAAGCAGAATTCCACCATCTTCTTATCATTTTCACAATGAGGTATGATAGGGATCTATTAACATGCACTAAAGTTGTTATGGCAGTTATGGTAATGCACTAAATTCTAAAGTATATGTAAGTCTTGTAATTTTTTTTATTTCTTACTGTGCTTGAAGATTGCACCTGTTTGATGTTTTTGCTGACTATAATAAATTAGTTGTGCAATAAAATAGAGTTAGTCCTGAGAATACGACAGGAAGAAAACATAAATACAACTTATAAAATAGCAGCAAATCCAAGGTCTCCCAGCTGACAGTACTTGTTATGATGAAGAACGTTGGTCAGTGAACACAAAGAGACAGTGTGCGGGGGCCACTCACCCCATGAACCAGTCGACGGTGTCGCGCAGGTATTCCGGGAGTCGCTCCAGTTTGACGGATTCTCTTCGGCTGGTTTCACAACAAAAAATACCGAAAACGCAGAGAGGAGTGCCTCTTCGATTCTGTCGTATATCTCACTACTGTCACAGTCTCATCACAACACCTTCTAGTCAGCGAAATTCAATAAAAAGTACTACGCGTCCACTAAATCGAAGCTTATTAGAGCGTATCGTAATCACAAAACTCAATCATCAAAGTTTTTCACTCAAATGGTCCAAGCAGCTGAGTTGTACTCGCCATGTTGCGCAACTAATACGTTTATTTTTAGAGATTTCTCTTTAAAAAAAAGACGCAATGATGTTCATAGTTTATTTACGAATTCATCCACAGTCACTTAACATGCGATATTATTAGTTAAAGCTTTAGAAACAAAAATTAACATGAAAAGTGCAATGATTCCGTCTAGTTCAAATTGTCATCATGAATAATTTTTGTTGTAAGTATGTAATCTGTGAATGTAATGTAACAGACAGGCGACAGGTAACATTTAACTTTTTTTTAACACTGGCAATATTTTCAAAGGATCAAAACAAATCTGAAATATCCAGTTCAGTTTCAGTTCAGTTTATTTTTATTTATAATGGAAAATTAATAAGTTGACATTGCTTGAAATTAACATTTTCTAGTCTTAATCAAATTAAATACTAAATGCATCCTGTTATCAGTGTTGTTAAGTTTAATTATAATAAAGACGAAATTGTAACAGCTACACAAAAAGCAACATCGACATTTATCGGCGGGTCCCAAACTAGGCATAGCCTGTATCTTGGGAACCCTTTCAGTAGCAATTTTCTGTATACTTTTTGTCTAGGCGCTTACTGTACATGTATAACTATATTGTTATTATTCATCCATTCCAGACGTAGAGGGAAAATAAATAAATAGAGAAGACACTAGCAAACGCGAATGATATAGCCATAGAGATATAACCCAACTAAAATTATGAACTAGTGTTACCTACATATGCCAGCTATAAGATAAAATGAACGACTTAATTTGGTCGGGTCATACATGTCAGCGGGTGAAAGCCAATGTGTGCACTAGAACTGGGAGCCAGAGCTGGCTCCAAACAATAAAATCACATATGCAGAAAAGGATAAAAATTGTTGTCCATCTCGCTCTCTCATACTAGTGATTTTTATAGTTTCATCCTTCTCATTATATTATTATTATTTTAAGGACAAGTCTATTTTAATATACTCTGTCTAGGTAAATTATGAATTTAACTGATTAGGTAATTCATCGATATAGATTGATTTTAAGTATTAAGCCGCACATAACTATTTTATTCATTAAGTTGGTAGCACTAGGCTTGCTAATTGCTTCGACTGGCTTCGAGACTGACTATTTTTCAGGGTTTTAGGCTTCCGTACCTCAAAAGGTAAAAAAAGGAACACTTATAAGATCAGTATTTTGTTCGTATGTCTGTCTATCCGTGTGTCACCACCTTTTTTCAAGAAAGGGTAGACCGAGCAAGTTAAAATTTAAATAAAAAGAAGGTAAATTTTGGTACTTACAAGTTTTCGCCAAAATCTAAATTTGCCCATATCTTTTTATCGTGTTGACTCAGGATCTTGATTTTTATACACCTAATAGGGACCATAATAGACCACAGTATCTGGTGTATAGTATACGCCACTTAAGATCAGCCTCTGAGTTATATGAGCGCTCATACAATTTAGGGGTCTAGCTTAATTGGCCTCAACCTTAAATAAAGTACATAAATAAAAATGTGCTATTGTGTGTAGTGTATTTTATACATAGTTGACCAAACTACAACGTTAAGTTTGTTCCTCAACCTAGTCTGAGTCTGAGAAGTCGCTACGGAAGTGGGCGAGTCTAACTCGACTTGGCCGGTTTTTTTGTCAGGTTGCCTTATTTAGGTAGCCCTGTTTAGCTAATCTTTTTTTTGTTCTTCGTCCCGCTCTTCTTACGTATTATCTTTTTTAATTATCTGTGATACTTAATCAATCTGTGGTTTCAATGGTTTCGGCCTGACTCATATAGTAATCTGTGGTTTCGACTAGTCCCGCGACACTGCATACATAATTAAATAACTCAGAATTATGAACGTACTTTGTACCAACCAACACTGCAAAAAAAAAATTATAAGCCATGAATTAATTATTAAGTGGATGTGGCATTTCAATAACAATAATAATATGAGAAGGATAAAACTATACAATCACTAGTATAAGAGAGCGAGATGAACAACCATTTTTATTCCTTTACCTGCCTATGCGATTAAACAGTATCCAGCTTATGTTTGGATACAAGTTTTAGTGCACCCATTGGCTCTCACCCGCTGTCATGTATATTGTATAACCCGACTAAATTACGCTGTTCATTTTATCTTATAGCTGGCATATGTATCACGTGTTCATCGTTTTAGTCGGGTTATATCTCTATAGCTATTTTTTTTCTCTTTATTCTCCATAAATAGATATTACATATACATTTTGATGAGCTGCCGATTCAACTACATATTATTTACTTTATACTTATACTACTATGTATATACTACATTATTATACAGATTTATATATAGAAAATAATTATAATAATGGCTTCTATATATATTGAACAATCAACTATCTGCAAGAATTCAAATATGTTATTATAACCTACCGTACAACTCTTGAAGTATGCAACTACTCATAAGGTCGCTCGTCGCTGCCGAGCGCTGCGTATTGTGCTTAGCGATAGGCAAGACCGGTTCTGTGTTTAGATACAAAATGATCTTTAAAATGATTATTAAATATATATATATCTATTTCTTTTTTTTTGCCAATGTTATTGTAATATTTATATATTTATTAGTTGTGTATAGGTAAAATAATTTTGTATTTTACTACAGTTTAATAGCATAGAGTTGTGATTAATTTACTTATTCAGTGTTGGTTTTTGTACAGTTTCCATAATATTTTTTAAATTTGCGTTTATAATTTAGTGCGTTTAGTTCATGGTGCAAAGTTTGTGGGATTTCATTGTATATAGTGGGTATTAAATACTCAAAGGTCCTTCTTCCGTAGAAGTTCATGGCTTTAGGTATTTTTAATCTATTTTGAGTCATCATTATTGTGCATACTTTGTGTGAAACTGGTATTTGGATATTTTTATTGTTATATTGTTCTATAGCAATTTCCATTTGCAGTCGTGTTTGTATTGGAAGTACATTACAAAATTCAAATATGTTTATAGTTTTTTCTTTACATTTTTGTATATTATATATTTATATTTTTTGGCACAATGAGTTTCAATAGTCTTATTTGTAATATATTTTCTAAGTATGACTTAAATGTACGGCCATAGCTCTTTGGGACCTCCGGGAAATTTTCCGGGATATCCCAGTTACTTTTACGTGTGCCAACCCTATTAACTGCTGCTTAGATACTGAGACAGGAATTGGATGGCACTTGCAGTTCCGGCGTTTTACGACTGGTGCGTAAAAGCCGGCGAAGAACAGAGCGGAGTCCTCTTACAGATTAAATAAGGAAAGTGTACTTAGCTTTTGTTATCGACGGTCCCGGGTAGATATTAGTCCGACTAGACCGTCGTAATGCTCTGGGCGTTTCTATGTAAGCAAACGCAGTATTACATCATTTTTTTGTATTCGAAGAAAATATTATTGTAACTAGGGTCTTTCAATCGCCCATCACGAATTGAGGTGATATTCGTTACTGCATGGCCTTGATGCTTCTCAATCAAGGCTCATGCTTTAATAGCTAATTATTTCTCTAAGTATTTTACATTAAAATCTTGCCAGTCGGGGCAAGAGAAAAATATTAACTAGTTAAAAATAATGTCAAAATCCTTGACAACCAATCATATGAAAACATTCAAATCTGTCGGATGAGAAAATTAAGCCGTCATCAAAGAGTTCGAACATCATAAAATAAGGCGAGTTCGCCACAGCTTGTTAGGCCGTAAGATATGATGGATTCTGCCAGAGCGACGTACGTATTTCATTAGCATACGCTAATATTCTCTCTACATATATATACTTTCTCTATGTTATAAGCATAATACCACAGATTATATAATAGTTAATCGTAAATAATACTTTCCGTTGTTAGGTTGGCTACACAGTGCTTTCATAATTCGGGTATCAACAATGTAGGGAAGTGCAAACTGAAAAGTCTTATAACGTAGTACTTACTGACACAAATCCATCATCCTAGCTGACACATAAAGTAATCTGTGGTACTTACTCACTCAGTACTCTGTGGTTTCGACATGTTACTCTTTGGTTTCGACTTTCGGTGTGAAAGTTGTGGTTAGGGGAATATTTTTATTAAATTCAAGAAATATGTTTCGCTTACCTTTTGGTGAGAGAGTAGATCCCATGGAGGAGAAGCGTCAGGCGAGGGTAAACACTATCAACAACGTGCTCACCTTTGCCTTGCTATGCGCAGCTATCCGGATTGGTAAGATCACTTCTAGATTTTGATACTGCATTGCATCTTTTGTTTCATATGTCGAAACTACTAAATAGAAAGCTCAATTTTTACAATATATTTAGAAAATAAGTAAGTAATACATTTTATAAATCGTGAGTGACCAGGTGTCTTCTAGGTAAGGGTGCTCCATCGTCACAACCTGGCCACCAACTCGATGTCAAATAATGTACAACTTAGCCGCCATAAATATTATGTAGGCAACTACATTTTACCCTATATTACTTACCAACTAAATAGTAGTAATTTGGTGAAACTAGCATATTGTACATGTTCCCTAGCCAGCCAGTAGCTACATAAAAACATTAATCGCGGGCGTCGAGCTTTGCATCTCTAGCTGTCAGTCATGATGAGAGAGTGCGGTGAATTGCCATCAGCGTGGGCCATCTACTCGACTATGTAACGATGGCGTGGCCCACGACGCTTACCAATCGTGCTGGTGTGTCACTGTAAGACCTTACTAAGGTAACTGGATAAAGGACACTAGCAGGAAAATCTACTCCTTTTCAATATGTTATATTGCAGTGGCACATTTGTAAGTGGTCTGTGGTTGCCTACATACAGAATGGGAATTGTTATAAATTATGTAGATCTTCTATGGCGGCATTCTACTGTTCTAATTATACATGATAAAAACATCCAATAACCTTTACTCCGTCCAACCATTTATCATTTTTAACAGCTGATAGAGAGAATGTAACTTCATTATAATACTTAAATTCAAAATGTATAACCACCCCTGACTGATCTGTGTATAATCTGTTAATGAGCACAAACAAGATCTGACACATGAATTTCAATCAGGGTTAAAGGATGCCTAAACATTGTTAATGCACCAGCCGCAAATAATAGTAAAGTTTTTTTGTTAATTTTTAGTTTTTCAGATTTTTCATATATAAGTGCTGCAAGACCTAGCTTCTTGTCAAATTTCATGATTCTAGGTCAATGGGAAGGGGAAGTACCCTATAGGATTTGATTCCATTGTGCAATCACAAAATATGCAACATAAACAGTCATATATTTTTTGATAACATTGACATACAAGTCTAAATTTTTCACAGCTGAAAGATCCAAGTATTTGATATAAGTTTCAACTTAATAATAAATTTGAAATACCTCTAATAATTTGGGAGTTAATATATTTTATAACTCTACTTGTAGGGACTCACACCACTCTACATCCTCCCCATTGTTACCAAGCCAGTTTTTAGTGTTCCGTAGCCGAATGGCAAAAAACGGAACCCTTATAGATTTGCCATGTCTACATGTCTGTCTGTCCCTCCGTATGTCACAGTTATTTTATTCCGAAACTATTAGGACTACAGAATTGAAACTTAGTAGATGGATGTATTCTGTGAACTGCTTTCCGATTTTTATACAAAAACTAGAAGTGTCCCGCGGCTTCGCCCGCGTTAAAAACTTATTTTATTTTCTTAAAACGTTTCTTTTGTAAAAACGATTCTATCAATAAAAACATCAAAAAAGAATGAGCCAAATCGGTTCACCCGTTTTCATGTTATCGCGTGACTAAGGCAATTCGGGATTCATATTTATAAATCCCGAAAAACCCAAAGTTTCAGACTTTGTTGCCTACCCCATTTCGCAAAATCCTACAACACGTACTTTATCTCATCTTGTTTCGCCATACAAACTATGATTCCCCGTTCCGTATCCGAGAGGAATTTTTAGAAAATCTTTTCTGAGCGGGATACCTACGTCATAATAACTATCTGCATTCTAAATTTCAGGGCAATCCGTAACAATATTGATTTTTATACTGTTACCCCAGTTTATCCTGTTAGGGTGGCATTTTGAAAAAGTCTGAAACTCGTATTTTCTTATTTATTTACAGAAGTACTTGTGTGAAATGTCGAATAAAATGACTGTCCAAACTTTGAACCCCCGCTTCATCCCCTTGAAGAGTGAATTTTGAAAAATTCTTTCTCCTATGTCAAAATAACTATCTGCATGCCAAATTTCAGCGCAATCCGAAACAATATTGATTTCAGACTTTGTTATCCTTCTTCACCCTTTTAGGGGTGGAATTTCGAAAGAGCATGAAACACGTATAAGTACTTGTGTTAAGTTTCAAATATAAAAGACTGTCTAATCTTGTTTATCCATACAAACTTTGAACCCCCGTTTCATCCCTTTCAGGGGTGAATTTTGAAAAAGTACTTTCTCAGAGGGAACTAACTTTGTAATAACTATCTGCCTGCCAAATTTCAGCGCAATCCGAAAAAATATTGATTTTCACACTTTGTTACCCCATTTCACCCTCTTAGGGGTGGACTTTCAAAAAACCTGAAACACGTATTTACTTATTTTTGTACTGTAGTACTTGTGTGAAGTTTCGGATAGAAAAGACTATCTAATCTTCTTTCTCCATACAAACTTTGAACCCCAATTTCATCCCCTTAAGGGGTGAATTTTAAAAAATCCTTTCTTAGTACACCCCTGCGTACTAAGACAAATACACCCTCCAAATTTCAAGTCTCTACGACCAGCGGTTTAGGCTGTGCGTTGTCTGTCAGTGAGTCAGTCAGTATGTCAGGACAAAGATTCATAAAAATTTTTAAGTTTACCCTCGGCGCACACGGGCCACCGGCCACAAGCCGCCACCGGCATAATTATTTCCTATAGTTTTCATACATTTTATATGGACTCGCCGCACACGGTGACGCCGGTGGCCGCCACACGCTACATGATAAAATGTATGAAAACTATAGGAAATATGCCGGTGGCGGCGTTTTGTGGTTGTGGCCCGTGGCCCGTGTGAGGGGACCCTTTAGGGGGGGGCATCCCATACATGGAAGTGAAGCAAAAAAAAATGTTTTTGTTCAAACCTATACGTTTGGGGTGTCTATGGATAGGTCTTTAAAAATGACATTAATGTTCCTAAGATCATTTTTTCTCAAAATCAATCATTTAAAAGACAAGAGGCGCGTCTAAAGTGCTAAAATGTGTGTCCCCTCCCCCCTCTAACTTTTAAAGTAAGGGAGTGAAAAATCTAGAAAAATATATTCTGTAGATCTCAATAAAAACTTTCAACGAAAATTGGTTTGAACGAGATACAGTCAGCAGCTTTTGAGATATACCGACCACAAAGATAACATTGAACCAAAGTTATTTTTGTAGTTGGGAAAACTCATAGTTATAGAATTCTTTATATTTATATTTATAGACAACACAACAGAATTAAAACATCAATAGTGACAACCTCATGCCAAAAAAGTGACTGTGACACAACGATAACAGTGTTGCCACAAAAAGAAACAATATTTCCCACCATCCAGGGTTACCATAACTAACTTGAAATTTCCCAAAAAATATATTTTATCATAGTATAAAATGGACAAAAACATGCAAGACAAGCAAGCTGAAAATATAACGTACTCGGTAACCAAGAACGTTATGGAAGCGCTGGACGAGAAAATGAGAACAATTATCAACGAAAACAACTACCTCAAAAAGAAAATACCAGAACATGACCAGAAACTTAAAGCAGCAGATAGAGAGAAACTAAAAGCTACCTGGTGTTCTTTGGAATAGAAGAAAAGGGGAAATCTGAAGGAGAACTGGTAGATTACATCAAAGATATCATAGTGGAAATGGGAGTACACATGAACAGCCAAGAGATTAGCAACATATTTAGATTAGGCAGACAAACGGAAAACAAAATTCGCTCAGTTCTAGTCTCCGTCACTGCCCATTGGAAGAAACATTTATTACTCAAAAACAAGCCAAACCTTCCATCAGGCATAAATGTCAAAGAGGACTTCTGCAAGGAAACCTTAGAAAAACGAAAACAACTTCAACCCCAAGTTGAAGAAGAGAAAAAGAAAGGCAACATCGCATATATAAAGTTCGACAAACTGATAGTGATAAAGCTGAAGGACAATGCCAGAAAAAAGAGAAAAAGGGTAACTTCGAGTTCTCCCAACTCTTCTCCTTCTTTATCATTACAGAAGAAAGGCAATAACAGCAAGACCCTGCGTAACCCGGAACCATCACTACCCAAAACTTATGCAAAAGAGATCATCAGACCAAATATACTGAACTATGTCGAGCAGGCAATATCTGACCCACAATTGGCCACTTCAAAAAACTTATATCTGCCTCGGAAAACCGGAAAAAAACAACTGTAACACATACTTCAAGATACAAAAACAATCAACCAACGACACGTCTACCACCACAGCCGGTCCCTGCGAGAGATACAGACCACCACCCTCTAACACGAAGAAACAAAACACTTAAAATTGCAACTTTAAACACAAGAACTCTCAGAACAGAAGAAAGCCTACAAGAGTTAGAAAAAGCCCTAGAAGACATTAATTGGGATATCCTGGGTGTAAGCAAGATAAGAAGATTTGGAGAAAAAATCGAGGAACATTCTGACTACATACTATTTCACAAGGGCGAAATAGCCAGCCTTAGAGGAGTAGGATTCCTAGTCAAACAACCAATGAAACGACACATACAAGAGCTTATTGGGATTTCAGATCGAATAGCTGTTCTCAACATTAGTATACCGGGACACAAGAAACTTTGGTCAATTATACAGACTTATTCTCCGACAGAGCAAGCAACTAGAACAGAAATTAAAGGTTTTTACGCGAAGCTTACAGAAACTCTAACAATGTATTCATCAAACCAATACAAAATACTAATGGCGGATTTTAATGCTCAGGTCAGAGCAAAACAGTGCATGGAAGAATTTGTCCTGAGAAACTTCGGACATGGAAAAAGACGTCCAAACGGGGAACTACTAGTCGAGTTTCTGTTGGAACATAATCTAACACTCCTCAATAGCTTGTATATGAAAAACAAGGAGAATAAATGGACATGGACGTCTCCTGACGGCAACATAAAAAATGGGATCGACTATATAACACTACCCAAAAGCCTTCACGGACATTGGACACATCAGTCTTAACCAAATTCAACTTTAACACAGACCATCGCATGATAAGAAGCTCCTTGAGAATAGAACCACCGAGAAAGACTAGGAAATACCTAGCTTCAAAACAGAACACTGCAGTAATGAAACCCTAGAAAAAATTGCCCAAACCCTGATTAAATCAGCTGAAGAAATAATGAAGGACAATAACTCTGATGCCCTTATAAAATATGGAAAACTTGAAAAACTATTAACTCAATCCAAAGGCGAGAACTATAGAGCGAATAAATACAGTCTAAGTGACACAACACTTCAACTCATAGAAAAGACGAAAAACTTGCTTTGCACCCAAAAAAGGAAAACTCCAAAATTATCGCGGAATTAAGTAAAGAAATCAGGGAGAACATTAGAAAAGACAGGAAAACCAAGAGACTACGAACATTAGAAAAGCATATAAAGGCGGTGGCGTGAAAAAAGCACTTAAGGAACTACGAGAAACAGAAAAAGAATGGATACAAAGCTTAACAAAAAGGAAGAAAACAACAGGAAAGTCATAAAAGAAATAGCTACCAAATTTTACCAGAACCTCTACTCAGACCCAGACATCAAGCATAAACAGGGCCAGAGCGACATAAAAGAAAGCCAGCAAGAACTTGAACCAGAAATACTTCCTATTGAAATAGAAAAAGCCATATATAGTCAGTAGATGGAAAAGGCCCCAGGCTCTGATAAAGTAACGAACGAACTTCTTAAAGGCACTCTTGAAGAACTACTACCCATACTTACCCCAATATTCATCGAAATACTTGTGACCGGTGTAATCCCTACACAGTGGAAAACATCACATATTATTCTTATATTCAAGAAAGGTCAGAAGGAAGACATAAGAAACTATAGGCCCATTAGCCTAATGTCTAATATATACAAGGTATTGTCCAAAGTTATCCTGGGAAGAATAAGCAAAAAACTAGACAAAAACCAACCAAAAGAGCAAGCTGGCTTCAGACAAAAATACTCTACCCTGGACCACATACATACGGTGAAACAAATCATGGAAAAATATAATGAGTATAACAATAACCTATACATGGCGTTTATCGATTACTCGAAAGCCTTCGACAGCATAAGCCACAAGGCCATATGGGAGAGTCTAGAACAGCAAGGAGTACCCTCAAACTATACCAACATTATCAAGAACATCTACTCGAACAGCGAAGCAAGGGTCCAACTAGAAACCCTAGGAAGCAAGTTCAAGATAGAGAAAGGAGTCAGACAAGGGGATCCTCTATCACCAAAATTGTTTTCAGCCGCCCTGGAGGGCATCTTCCGCAAACTAGAATGGTGCAACTTCGGCCTAAATGTTCAAGGTGTAAAACTGAACCACCTAAGATTTGTGGATGATATAGTCCTGTTCGAAGAAAACCCGGCAAACTTAAAGACAATGATAAAATCACTGATGGAAGAAAGCATAAAAGTAGGCCTCTTCATGAACAAAGACAAAACTAAATTACTCACAAACTCTGAAACAGTAATCATAGATATTGACAACCAGACGCTCGAATATGTGACAGAATACATCTATCTAGGGCAGATAATCTCTCACAAAGACCAAACCTCCAAAGAAATTGATAGAACTGCAAATGGATGGAAGAGATACTGGTCCCTGAAGTCATGAAGAACGAGTTAAGCATGCAAATTAAAAGGAGAGTCTTTGACACATTATTCTTCCAGTCATCACCTATGGTTGCGAAACTTGGTCACTCACCAAACATCATAGTGGAAATGGAGAAAAGCCTTACAGGAATTAAGAAAATAGACAAAGTAAGAAGTAGCACTATAAGGGAAAAAACTAAAGTAGTCCATATAATTACCCATATTGACAAACAGAAGTGGGGATGGACAGGCCACATGATCCTCAAGACAAATAGTGCAAAAGGGTCACTGATTGGTACCCCAGAGACGGCAAACGCAATAGAGGGTGTCAACAAACAAGATGGGAGGATGACCTAAAACTTACAGCTGGACAGCACTGGAGAAGGGTAGCACAAGACAGAACCCAGTAGAAGGGGTTAGAGGAGGCCTAAGCCAAGAGACACACCGAACTGCGGGGCATCCTTTAATACTTTATTTATATTATAACACTACAAAAAAATGTGTAAACCCAAAGTTTGGAATAAATGGCTTATTGTTATATTATTAATATTAGAATTCTTTACTGTGTTACGGAACCCTACGAGTGCGAGTCTGACTTGCACTTGGCCAGTGTTTTTATTTTTTGTGTTTTCTGTTGGCATTTAATTGATTTTATGAGAATGCAGGTGCATTGTTGATAAATAATATTGATGGCTCTTCGAATTACATAAGCATATTCTTGAAGAAAAGTGATTAGTTATATATAAAATATAGTTAAACATCTGGATATTTGTATAGAATAATAAAACATGTCAACCAAAAGTAAATATCACACATATGTTAAAATTGATTAAAACACATTCGTAAATTAAGTCATTTGAGAAATAAAACCGGTAAAGCATAGGAACATCACTTATTTACTAGTCCTCGAGCTGTCAAAAATTAAATAATTGTTTGGATAGAGTATAGCAACTTTTGTGGTAATGCTTTTCAAAGGTTTGAAGGTTTTTGATTCAAAGTCTGTTCTGATTGTCGTTGATGATGTTCTTGGCAGTTTTAGATTTTAAAGACAGTTAAACATTACTGGTGTCCTGTCCTGTCCTGTGTGTGTCTGTAAAGCTATAACTGCATTAAGATTCCAAACATTTGGAGATGGTGGTCCTGTCACTGAGATTACCATTCTGCATTCATGACGTTGCTGACATATATGTCTTGCATTACAACCTAGCTGTGACTGATACCTTATATTTTCTATCATGCAAACTCTACATCTGTCTGTGTTTTATGACTCAACTTCAACTTTTCTTTGGTGGCTTTTGCAGAGTTACCACAACTTTGCCAATGTCAGATGGATAGAGTAGACAACAAGCGTAGGAGTTTGCCCGGTGTGCTGGTATTGATCGGTTAAATGACTCCTTATTATACAACTTGGCATATGTAGATGTGGTTGAGCTTTTATTTTTATTTAAAAATATTATTATTGTAATGTAAAGGGTGACTACTAGATGTACGTCATGTTTCATTCACGAAACAGTTCATATTTTATTTTTGTTTTTGTAGTGAGGTCTCCAGCTCACTTTTCCAAACAAAAAAGAATGTCGCATCTTCTACTTCATTATCACATCAATTTAAATTTGGGTTCCGATCTAACTGCTTTTTTCTAATTTAATAAAAATCCTTATAAAATGTAACTATAATTCCCTCCAGTGGGATTTGTAATACAAGTGGTGAATATGGCTTTTGCGGATCCCATTCCCCGTTGTCCCAACTCCCAGCCACAGCCATCTAAATGCAAGTGGTATTAGAACTCTTTCAAGTCAATATTAACAAAGGTTAGTTACACTACTTTGTAATCTTCGAGTATATTACAATTTTATTTATTGTCTTATTGGTTGAATTTATTCCAACATAGCCAATAGATTTTATACCCATAATTAATGAATAGTAAACAAGTGTTTAATTAATACATATAATAATTAAATGAAACAAGAATTAGTCTGTATCTAGCTAGATGTATGTTTGTATAATAGATGATATAATGTGAGTAGATAGATGTGAATGAGTCCCGTTGTTTGTTCCAGCACCTCATCTTCTAGAACACAGCGGCTTCTAACCGCGGAGACCAGCCCGCCGCCACATGTAGATCCTCACATTGGCCGTTGTTCTTTGAAGATGAAGCCGTGTACATACAGTTGGTGTTTCATCGCAAAATAAAATAGTTCAGTTGTTACTTGTGTAATTTGTATTTCTGTACCCAAACTACACAATACAATATATAGACACATGAGAAGGAAACAACATTATTGTAATAAATTACATTGAAGTTTATTTCTCAATGTGAATACAGTACATTATTGATCAATTATTTATGATCTGAATCATTTCTCAATTATTACTCACTCAACATGCATAACTTCTGCCCCGAGGGTGCCGTAGTATCGTTATTTTTGTTATTTTATTTAATATCTATCTTGTTATAAAACTCTAACTCCGATAATACAATGAAATTTAAGCATTCTTAAAGTTAATCACTAAATCCATTTAGCTTCGAAAATAAGATCATGATATTCAATAAGTAATTAAAAAATTGATTTAGGTCCTCGTTATATATATATATATTTTTACAATTCAAACTAAAACACGCTCACTGCCGGGAGGAGACGGGGTGCAACCATACGTCCAAACGAACACTATACATTGTATACAATTGTAAAAGTATCAAAATCGAGTAAAAGGCCTACAAAAAATTATCTCGAGATACTAATATTCGTTCACGAAATAACCTAAAATTGTTCCTATTCGACGACCGCGGCGACGGCGAGGGTAACGAACGAGGGCATTTTAACTATTTGGCTTAATTATATTTATATGAGATGAGCGCGAAACGAAAGCGGTGTGCGGGCGAGCGGGCCGGCGGGCGGCGCGGCCGGCGGGCGGCGCGGCCGGCGGGCCGAGTGCGGCCTAGTCTAGTCCTCGCCCTCCTCCTCCTCAGACTCCTGCTGCTGCAGCCACGTCAGCCAGGCGTTCACCTGCACCACCACAACACAACTCCTCGTTACAACATTATATACTTTCTTAAACTAAAGGGTACGGCATCTTAGACACCTATACAGAAAAATAATAATCTAGATCTAAAACCATGTGTTGAGGTACATAGCACCATACGTTCTGCCGAACATCTGAATGGTGTTGGTATATACAGGGGATGCACCATATTAGCACAATTCGATATGAAGCACCCCCCCCCCCCCACACACACAGCTGGCTACAGTATCAATATAATTGTAGTACAATAGTAGCATGTAGATCAGGCCTACCGTCACGATATCACGATAAAAAGCGCGCCAACTACTTGTTGGTGTGGAAATTAGTTTTTCGTACGAAACGCGTGTTTAGTCTTAAGCCGGCTTTTCACTATGGAATATCTTGAGATATAAAATTTTATCGCTCGTCATACATTTTGTATGAGACCGTTTACACTATGCTATAATATATATTACATCCCAAGCTATAAATATTGTTTCGACCGACTGAGCTATATTTGAAGGTGTATATTTTAGCTCACGTCCCCGGACACCGCGCCTCCCCCTGCCTCGCCCTCAGTTTTTTTATTTTTATTATGGCTCCACACAATTAGTGTATTTAGCCAGTGTTTCAATGAAACCATAGATAACCAAAGCTGAACTATAAATATCTTACAGTGTGAACAGCAATCGCGGGATTTAATATATAGCTCAAGATGTAATTTACATTATATCCCATCATCAAACACTCGTTCAATCATTCTAAAACTATTTTAGAAGAATAAAGGATATTTTTCGAGTATTTTAATCGCAAAATGAGTAGAAAAGGAGATATGTACAGTCAAAAAACTGTTATTTAGGTGCTATTTTTTCAATATGGTGGCGCGAGCGGCAAAGATACGAGGTGGCAAAATAGAGATTCGAAAAGAGCACGTCGTAAGTCTATAAAATCAGTAGCTTCTAAAACTACAGGAAAAGTTTCCAGGTAAACTTTTATCTTAGCTCCGAATGACTGTCCTGACAGGAGTACAGGGTCGGAGCACAACCAGTACAACAGGAGAGTAGATACGTGGAAGAGAGAGAGTAGATACCTGGAAGAGAGCCTCTCCCTTGCCGGGGTAGGCGTCGGTGACGTCCTCGCGCCAGCGCAGGAACGCGTCCTCCTCGCACACCTCCAGGTTGTACAGGTACATAAACCAGCGGAGCAGCATGCCTGCCACACACACACACACGTTATCTTCTTCACAATACGCATCGCTGTTTGTTTATATATTCTAAATGATATCATGAACATGTTCGGTAATAATTACACATGTACTTTCTAAACTAAAACGAACGACTTCCACGCGCCGCGAGTCAGTAGCGAGTTGAGTTTACACCGATAGCGCACTAGCGGCCACCGCGGACCGCGCGCTCGGCGCGACTCGCGCGATCTGCCGCTGCGATCTGGCCGCTAATGCGCTATTGCTCTTATCGTCATATTTCTGAAGATACTTATCAGATCTCGATAAAATTTAAATGGGATAACCTTGGAGATGAACCGTGCCTGTAAAAAAAAATGATACGTCGGTTCACAATTGGCGGAGTAATCGGTACATACATAAATAAAAAATACAGACGAATTGAGAACTTCCTCCTTTTTGGAAATCGGTTGAAAAGTAGATAATATCAATATCGTTATCGACCGACCTTTACGTACAGTAAGGTGAACTGATCAAAATTCAATGGAAAAGACGACAATATTTGGACATTACATCGTGAATCAGGAAAGAAACGACAGTTTAAGTTAAACACATAAATCACCGATGTGTATGTTAACACAGTTCCGGCCGGGGTACCTCTGATATTAATAGGTAAGCGGGGGGAGGAGAGGGGAGTGCGACTCACCTTTAGGGTATCGGTGTTGGTGCGCGTGCAGCTGCGCCGCGTACACGGCGGAGAGCTGCAGGTCGGGGCGCGCGGCCAGCAGCGCCGTGAGCAGCGGCGCGTAGGCCTCCAGCAGCGCCTTCTCGCGCTCCAGCGCCGGCTTGTCGGGCTGCGGCGCGGCCGTGTTGGCGGCGCGCGTCACGTGCGCCGCCAACAGGCCCACCAGCGCGGACACGAAGGCGGGCGAGGCGCGCACGGCGGGCTCCACCTGCGCCTTGATCCAGCGGTAGAGCGCGGCGGGCGCCGGCTCGCCGGCCAGCTGCCGCGCCAGCGCCGCCTGCACGCGCAGCTGCGGCACCAGCGCGCCCAGCCCGCGCGCCTCCAGCGCCGCCAGCGCGCGCTCCGCGCCCGACCCCTCCGCCGCGCCCGCGCCCACGCCCACCTCGCCCGACCCGCCCTCGTGCTCCATCACGTACGCGCCCAGGTTTATCTGCACCGCACACCACACCATCACATCATATATAAACCATACGACATACGACACGCGACCCGCTACCGATCATACATTCCACAGCTGGAACACCTAATTCTTTAATATATTTTTCACAGTGTAAATATACAAAATAAATGCGCGAATTGAATAACAAAATAGTGACATCATGACCGGAGGGGAGCCCGACGGCGGACCGATACCAATATGTACGGATATGTACTACACTAGTGGACGTTAACTTAGGACACTTTCATTCATTTACATTCTCTGAAATGTTAAATTCCAGTATTCCCTCCTCCATCCATCCTGACTGACCGTCGTCCGCGACACAGAGCTGGGTGTTCTCAGCGCGACTGGCACTACTATATGCATACAATATTCTGCTACTCGTATTATACATAACTCTGCGACTCGACCAGTTCATATGAGCATACACGAGCGACCGACGAAAACCAACTCCGGCCGATCTATATTATCATTTCATTGAAACCATTCCTATGTGAGCCTAAACACGACTTCTCTGCTGTTAATTAGACGCCCCAGCATCAGGTCGAGGTTACCATGTTCTTGTAATATCGTTAAAGGCATAGAATACCGAATTATAAATGTTTTTTTTACATAGAACTGGGTAGCACTTGACTACTATCTCACCTGATGTTAAGTGATGATGCGGTCGATGATGGAGCTTACTTACCCAAAAGATACCTATTCACTCGCGATTTGAAGAGCCCCATATTATATTTAGCCGGAAACACAGACTCGGAGAGAGCATTCCATTCTGTGGCGGTTCGCATGGTGAACGAAGATGCAAATCGCTTCGTTCGGGTAGATGGTATATCCACCATAAATCGGTGGCGCCTTCTAGTGTGTCTCTGGATGTCCGATTATAAAATGGGGATGGTGGAATCAAATCATGCAGCTCCATTGCACTCTCTCCGAAATGTAACCGATAGAAAACTGATAAACAATCGGCGATGCGCGAATATAAATCGGTGAGAACAGTACTCCGTACATGATCGGACCTGTGCTTGATACAAGTTGAGCAGCTGTCCCGGTGTGAAGTACTGTCTCACCTTGGCCAGAATACCGAGCTTTTTTGAAGCCAACTGGGCCTTGGACTCAATGTAGGATCCAAAGTTAAGTGTGGGTGTTAAAGAGATGCCAACTTGCCAAGAAGCTCAAGGTGGTTAGTTATCGGTACGGATATATTTCGAAAAGTAGGTGTCAATTGAAATGGACTCCTTTTGGCGGAGAATAGACACGCCTGGGTTTTAACAGCATTGAACTTTATCAAATTGGCATCAACGCAATCGGAGACATCCTTTAGAGACAAGTTCATGTGCTCGACCATCGCCTCCCTAAAACATTGGATGTCAGCTGCACTGGATGTATAGCTTTCTACAACAGTACTGTCGTTTGCATACCCAAAGATATATATAACGATCTGCTAAAGCCCGGCTTTAGCAGATCGAAAAATACCAACTGGTCAGAAGAACAGCCATCAAAGACAACTCTTATTGACCGGTCACTCTGAAAATCCGAAATCCAGACACAAAAACCAGTGGGCAGTCCGTATGATGGAAGCTTTTTTATAAGGCTATCGTGCCAAACCCTGTCAAAGGCTTTGAGACATCAAGGGAAACCGCAAGCGCTTCCCCATGATTCTCTATATATAGCTCTATACATAGCTCTGTCGGGCCACATCGGCCGCCTCACTGAGGAGGTTTGCGAGCCTGGCTGTCTCCTCATCTCCGCTGTGCGAACGGTAGACACTAGCATATAGAATTTTCTCCATGCCAGTGTCCACCAAAACCCACATGATGAAAAATGTATCGGCGTCGCCGCTACCTTGAAGGTCTTCAAGGTAGCGGTAAGCGGAGACACCGATAGCAAATATCATCGCGAGCATACATACAAACTCCCGCCTTCGTCCTAAAGTTCTGTTTTAGAACGTAGCCTGGGTACGCAAGGTATGCCGCGTCAGCTGGACATTTGATCTGCGTCTCTGTGAGGAACAGATTTTGCTGTTTTGCGGTCTCAAGATGATGGTGGACCGAGTTGATATTGGAGTGCAAGCCTCGAATGTTTGAGAGGTACACTTGAAGGGAAGGGACTTGCTTCCGCTATTGAACTTTTATTCTGTGTATATTTTGTATATATTCTGTTTCTATTTTGATCAGATCTAGTAGCTCTCATCGACTAGAAAAGATCTCATAATCTTCAAACGGCTGGACGGATTTTATTGAAACAAAGCCATAGAATAAATAATACACAAAGCTGAGAACAGAATGTCGCCTGTCAAACAAAAATAAACTAAATCAAAATCAGTTCGTCCGTTTGGTATAAAGATGGCAATAATGGTTGAAACATTTTAATGGTTAACAGTTAATTGATAAAAAAAATATTTTTATTCTTTAACGTTAATTTTGTTTATTGAATATTATTGTTAATTTTGAATATTAGTTAATCTTAATGTATGTAATGTTCATAGTTACATCCATCATCTCCAGTTCGGTAGTTACGATGCCACAGACAGACATACATGACAGATACACGTCTTTCTTATAACATCGCTTTTTTTGTGTCGGTGTTTAAAAACTGGTTGATTTTGTATGATTATCCCCAAGCTCGTATCCTCGACTGTATGCAAGTTCAACATTTTTGCCATTATTTTTGATGGATGGTTTCTGCTAGTCTGCCTGGGGCGGTAATGTCGCTGACGTGAGATAAGCGCGTGCCACAATTTTTATAAAAGGCAAACGTCATCGCTAACCAGCAGGCGGCGAGCGTTTTCAACCAATATAATATAGTTACCGGAGTTGAAAGAAAGAAAACACATTTATTGATAGCCATAAATGTAGGTACATAGTTACAATATCGGTAGGTATCAATAATGCTCGGCTACGAAAAGGGCACATGCTCAGCATGATGACTGCAGCAGTGCGCTGATTTTCAGCAGTGCCCCTTTTTTGACCTGAAATGTGACTTTTACCCATCTTTATGAGTTATGACTTTGAATTCAACATTTTAGTACTTGACACTGGCTAAATACACTAATCGTGTGGAGCCATACCATAATGCTAAAAAATAATAATAATTAAGATAGTTTAAAAACTAAAACAACCGATTTCCACGCTCCGCGAGTCAGTTTCAGTATTAAGTTTGAGACGTTTATCGTCATATCTCTGGAGATACTTATCATATCTCGATGAAATTACAATGGGACCACCTCGGAAACGTACCCTACCGATTAAAAAAAAAAACATTCGGACGGAGCAACCGCGTAAAATACATTTAAAAAGAACAGACGAATTGAGAACCTCCTTCTTTTTAAGAAGTTCTTTTTATAAAAATGCAGCGCCTCTAGTAGTTGTCACACAGTTAGACAAAATAGTGAGCGATCAGGCAGCCTCTGCCGCGGGTACTGTATGAGGCGCACTGACCTTGGTCTCGTCCAGCATGTGTCGGAGCGTGTCCGGGGGCAGCGCGGCGTGCAGCCGCTGCAGCACCTCCAGCAGCAGCGGGTGGTGCTGGCCGGCCTCGCACCACGCGCACACCTCGCCCAGCGCCACCAGCCGCGCCCGCACCAGCTGCGCCAGCAGGCCCGGCAGCCGCGCGTGCGGCCAGCGCGCCAGCAGCGCGCGCGCCGCCTCCTGTACACACACACACACACATTACGGCAGCCGAACTAATAGTAAGCGGTTACCGTCGACAACACCATGAGGTGCTGTTCATGCGTTGCTGACCGTTGAAAAGTGTGTCGATACATTTTAAAAAGATCTCTCTAATAGCTAGGTGGGAAGATCACGACGGGCAGCTCCCCACTTCCGTTGTAACGGTTGTCCGACACCATCGCTACAACTCTCACACTGACTCATTTTACTTATTTTTATTATATCGTACAGGTTAGTATTTGACCACTAACTCGCCTGTTGTAGAGTGATGATGCGGTCGAGGATGGTAGCACGCTAAGCCTAGATTGGAGACTGAGTCTCGAGGATAGCCGCGTGAACCACACACGTAATATAATAGGATGGTGCACTGCAGATGTTTTAACAAATTCAATTTAATTCGTATGCTGTAACAGTAAGGTTGTACTCGCTTTGTAGAACAAAACGGCTTAATCGAAAGGCACCCGGGAGAGAGTCCTTCCTCGTCTAACAACCTGCTAGTGCTATATGTGTTCTATAACTATACGTATAGTATATATATAAGTCGTCCATACAAAAGAAAAGGACAAACTCCTCTCAAGGTCGGTCTCATCAGGGCCGTTTTGCGCAGTCGAGTTTAATATTAAATAGAAGGTCTTCGGCTGAAACATTAGATATTTGGTTCTGTACTTTAAAAGAAACCTTCTTTTGTCCTTATAAGGAACGAAAACGTAAAAGTGATGTACAGTAGGTAAGCGGTAGTGTAGTGATGTACCTGTTGCGGCGCTCGCTTGACGGCGCGCACGACGGCGGCGGCGGCCCACAGCGCCGGCTCCCCGCTGGCCGCCAGCGCGTGGTCCAGCACGGCGGCGATGGCGCGCCGCACCACCTTGTCCGGCAGCTGCAGCGCCACCAGCCGCTGCAGCTCGGGCGCGGCCGGCGTGGCCTCGTCCGACCACTGCGCGCCCTCCGCGCCCTCCGCCTCCGCCGCCACCGCCGCCGCCGCCTCCAGCGCCAGCCGGCACGCCTCCTCCTTGTTAACGCCCTGACACACCACACGCCACAATATAAACATTAATATATTATTAAATAAATTTACAATCATTGCCAAAAAGAAACAAATTTCAACATAATATAAAAGAAAAAAATTACTAAATAAGCAATATTTTGGCATAAGGATAGACTCGACACTGTACTGCGTGGGCTGGGTCTACGCAGGGCTGATTCTCAGTCTACCCCTTCGCCCGAACTGGGCCGGTAGTCTCTACACGAATAGCGATGAATTTCGAGCGATGATCGTCGCTAACAAAGTACATGTGATAATGTATAATCGTTTAAAAAGAACCGACAAGTGTGAGGTGTTTATCTTCATATCTCTGGAGATACTAAACATATCTCTTTGAAATTTAAAAGAGACCTCTAAAGTATACCTTTTCAAATTAAAAAAAATAAATCACATCGGTTTAAACGTCTTCGAGTAATCGGTGAACATACATAAAAAAAATACATACAGTTGAACATATAACCTTAAAGTAGGTTAAAAACACGACTATCTAGCCGCTGCTCCTCCTACTACACGTTTGCGATGACAGGACACATCGATATCAATGTAGAGACTTCCACCCCTAAGATGGTCGTCAAGCGAATAGTTAAGCGGGATTTATATTTGATTCATTTTTATATAGCACAATTTATAAATTCCCTGCCGCGGATCGAAATATGTGGACGATCGCCGAGTCCCCGCATCATGTGCGGGACCGGACAGAATAGAAGACGGGTTGGGATGGTTGATGTGATAACTGAGCTCGGTTGTCGAACGACCACAATTCAATCTAAGACGGTATCTTCACTTAACATCGGGCAAGTTACTGATCGATATTTACGTAGGGTTTATACCATTTAGCGGAGTATTGTCTGAATCTACACTATACCGTAACGTCCGGAAGAACGTAAACATTCTGCTCGCAGTACGTATTGGGAGTGTCGCTTTATGTAGGGCTGCCATATCATAGTCGGCTGGTCATCACTTCGTTTCACTGTCGTCTTACTTTCAATAAAAATATAGAGGTGCGTGTAATAGTACTATGGCTGGCAACCCTACTTCAATATGTTTTTTGTAGTCTAACGATTAGGATCGTAGGTCGAGGATTAGGTGAAAGCTGAATAGCTTACTTCTTTTGTTTTTTCTTTTAAAATTGCATTAAATTATGCTTTTGCTATGTTTACATTATAATTGATTGTGATTCATTTTATGATATTTAATGTGTTTATGTGCGTATAGTGCGTGCCTACATACTGAGTGAACACATACAGTACACATTGAATTAAACAAAAAATTGAATATGAAACTGCGTCGAATGGGTCCTTCTTGTTCGCAAGTCAGGAAAGAAAAAGATTTCGAAAATGAAACTAGCTTGTATCAGCGGTCGGTAACGTTACTTCAGAGAATTTCCCTGCATTCGTATTTTCATAATATACGTTTTTAGCCGGTAGCCTGACAGTAAATGATGCTATACCTTAGCCCAAACGACCAATGACATAAGAGATGTCTCGGACATCACGTTACTAGCTCATACGCGATAGTCTTCGTGGGCACCATCCCAGCCCCTCCACGAAGCGAAACATGGCCCGGTGAGAACCTGGAGCCAACTCCGAAATGATACATCCAAAAGTTCAGGCCCGACCGAAACACGGACTAATTTGCCGATGACGTACTACGAACTCATTTCAGACATTTTTGACATATAAGATCGTTTAAAAAACTAAAAAAAACCGACTTCAAATGCTACGCTATTAATTTTCAGTACCAAGTTTGAGGTGTTTATCTTCATATCTCTGGAGATACTTATCAGACCTCGATAAAATTAGTATGGTACCACCCTTGGGATATCTCCTTTCCAACAAAAAGAACAATCAAAAATGGTTCATAAACGACGAAGTAATCCGCGAACGAATACCCATAAAATATATATACATATATATATATATATATATACCGATCGAAGTGAAAAACCTCCTTTTTTTTAAATCGGTGTAAAATGATGTTAAACTCTTGTCAAATCATCTGTCGGGCTTTTTTCTTATAGAGTGGGGTTTACGATACAACAAAAATCAAAATGTCAAAAGAATTTCGGTCGGCCGATACTTCGGAGTAGGCCTCCTGTGGTGAGGACGCAGCTAGCGATGGTAAGGTGAGGGTGGAGGAGAGGACGGTACCTTGTCCTTCTTGGGCTTGTCTTTCTTGTCCGGCGCCGGCTTGATGGTGATGGCGGGCTCCTTCAGCAGCGGCGCCGAGCTCGCGAACGACGGCGTCAGCACGTCTGCAACGTGCACCCGCTGGTTACTGTCTCTTGTGTTGTACGACCCCGCCGGCACATACCGGCGATAGTGTCACGATATGTGGTCTTTGAGAGTTACACTATCAGATCACCTCCACGATACCGAATTATAGTATGTCATTCGAACTAAGTACTCAAACAAATATATCGATAGGAATGTTTGTATTGCGACGGTTAGAAGTAGGTAAAAATTGACACATTTCGATTTGCTGCTTTGCTCCAAACTGATATGTTTAGAAACATGTCGTCATGACAGCTGTCGATCGGAGCGCTGTTACTTGCAAGTATCTGAATCGAAGGAGAGCCAGTCATCGAGTGATCGCAAACAGGCACGCCGGACCTACTCAACTATAATATAGTTCAACACCATCAAGAACAAAATCTGCCGTCAAAGCCTTACGGTATTCCGGCAGCGGACACCTCGAGAGTCAGACCATTCTAGGCCTAGCGTTTCACCATCCTCGACCACATCATCGCTTACCATCAGGCGCGATGGTGGTCAAATACTGGCACATTTGATTAAAAAATTAACAAAATGTAAACATTAGTCCATGTTTGTTACTCCATCTCTAAAAACGAGTTCTAGTTCATTTGGATGAACACAAGGATGGTTCAAGCTCGGGCACAAGCAGTGACATGGATGTACTATATGTCTATAAGGATCGTGCACAGCAAATGTTTCTACAACTAACATTTAATCCATATGCTCTAAACATAAGGTTGTAAATGCTATGCACATCAAAACGGTTCAAACGAAAGGAACTAAAAGGGAGTGTGTCCTCGTCTAACAACCTGCCAGTGCTATATAATATATGTATATTGAATAGTGTACGGTATGGTCCCTCGCCCTACAAAAGAAAGGGAGAAATGTGTGTGTGTAGTGTTGTAAATAAATAAGTTAGATGTAAGTACGTACTCTGCTGGACGGGCGCGAGCTGCGGCTGCAGCTGCGGGCGGGAGAGGCGGTTGGCGGTGAACATGAGCGAGTTGGCGGCCGGCCGCATCTGCACGTCCTGCAGCGTGCCGGCCGGCAGCACGCGCGCCTTGCTGGCGCGGGACCCGCCCTCCTGCGGCGTGCACACCACCGTTATCACCTCAACTCATACACACATACAGTGGGAAGAATCATCTGTTTCAGCACAAGTTGCGTGGCCACTGTCAGCTAAATGGACACGCGGCGCTGGTTTAAGTTCAGTCATTATAGTGAGCCGGCACCCGAGCAGCACCGCCTCGTCGGTCACCGCTGTGGACAAGCGGGCCACGGGTGGACGCCGCGTGCTCGGCCAGTGACAGACGCCACTCTGAGCCCGCACTCCCGGGCAGCGCGCGCTCTACACCGACAGCGGCTGCCCGAGTGTCTCATTCCATTATTTTACATTAGAGTGCATAGTTCGAGTGTTATTCGTTGGTTTACTAAATCGGGGGCATGTTACCCCACGGGAAGGTCAATGTTAGACCTTGACCCTTACACGTGATCTCTGGATGGCGCTACTAAATGGGCGACCGTTCGTGGTAAGCTTCAGTCTTGGCTCGAAACACACTACCAACAATACATATTTATAACGAGAGACTATTAATACAAACATACAAATCAGGGACACAATCACACCGAGACTTAGAACAATTTGTACGTGGGTCACACGAAGAGAGAGAAGAATTGAACCGGTGACGGTGCGACGTCTCACTGACCACTGGATATCGCCAATCGTTTCGACGAGTATCGGCATCACGTTCAATGCCAGGGAACATTAATATCGGATCGGCACAGTTGCACTCCGTGGTGCACGCACACTACAGTCGGTTGTCCAGCGGAGAGACTCACGGCCCTCTTACGATCTCGGACAAGCACGAGTCCGTCTCGCACCGCTCGACAGTCACCAGTCACTCGACATCAGGCGAGACAGTGGTCGAGCGCTCGTCGACAGTGGTCGGGACGACCACGGACACTCGACATAATAATATCCGAGTACCGAGTAGTACGAAAACTATAATAAAATATGATCAGACGGCGTAATAAAGCGAGCGGCATACCTTGTTACCGGGTGTGGGCTGCTGCGAGTGCTTGGAGTAGTGGTTGTTGTTCCCCTGGCGCGAGTAGTAGGCGGGCGCGGAGCGCTGGCGGAAGCCGTCGCGCGCGGAAAAGCCGTTGCCGAACATCTTGTCGGGCGGCGGCACGAGCGCGCCAGCGGGCTGCAGGCTGAGGCCGGCCAGCACGTCGTCGAGCGGGCGCGCGCGCAGGCCGCCGCGGAATAGCGAGTCGCGGTCGCGGTGGTCGCGGTCGCGGTGGTCGCGGTCGCGGCGCGGCGGCTCCTCATCCTCACGCAGCTGGTGGATGGGCACGGGCCCCTCGTGGCTGGAGGCGGCGCGCGGCACCCAGCCGCCGCGGCGCAGCTCCACTGTGTCGCGCAGCATGAACCGGATGCGCGGCGCCAGCTCGCGCGCGGTGGACAGCGTCTCAATGCGCGCGAAGTACTGCTCCATGAGGCCGCGGCCGCGCTCCGAGTCCAGCACGCGGCCGCAGGTGCGCACCAGCTGCGCCAAGCACTCCAGGTCCTCGTGGTGCTCGGCGGCGGCGCGCCGCGCGAGCAGCTTCTGGATGCAGCGGTGCAGGATGGACTCGGCCAGGATCTCCAGCTTGCCGAGCTCGCCGATGAACTTGATGTTGCCGAGCATCTTGCACTTGGCCAGGTGCCGTTTCTCCTCCTCTTCCGGCGCAAGCGCGCGGTCCTCGTACTCGGCGGACGCCTCGGCGCGGTTCTCGAACTCCGTGCGGCATTTGTTCAGCAGCAGCAGCTTGAAGGTGCAGGGCTGCCCCTCCGGCTCGAAGTTGGGCGCCTCCTCGCTGAGCCGCTTGCACAGCTGCGCGTACATCGACGAGTACTTGGGCTCGTCGAGCGCCTTCTCGAAGATGAGCAGGATGACGCCCTTGAGGACCTTGTCCGAGTCCAGCTCCAATCCGAGCAGGTCATCGCTCAGCTTTTGGAACTTCTCCGGAGTTAGCTTGTTGAGAATACCACGCACCTGCGGACGAGAGGGGGGCGGTTCTAATCATTTCTAAACGAGTCCACCGAGTTACAGAGTGTAGGAAGACAAACGATTAGCTAGATTTCGAAGATTCATTTGCGATTCTAAATCGTCACTGCGGCGCGGTCGGCACGACGAATCACCGAAATCGGCAGAGCGACTCGTCACGGTGACACGGTCACGATCCGAGCGAACGTATCGAGCGGTTACCTTACGGAAGATGATGTCGTGCTTCGATTCCCCGTCGGGCACCTCGTGGTGTCGCACGGAAGAGGGAGGGACCCAGCGTCGCCTCGGCGGGACAGGCGCCCGGCCCGAGGCGCGCGGCGCGGGCCCCGGTGTCCGCGCGCTGTCCGTCTTGTCGCCGGTGCAGTCTCCCGCGCAGCCGCGCCCTGCTCGCTGCTCGCTGCTACCTCACTGCCGCTTACAGGACTCACTGCCCACTGTCGACCCTCACCGCACTGAAACGTACCAATGGACAAACTATTACAATCGATGCTCATTCATTCATACACTCGTTTTTGATAAGAGATTATTTGTAACTAAGCCTAAACGTCTAAGCGTAAACCTACCTAAGTCTAAACGATTACTGTACATTCGCAGTAAGCAAAGTCCCCCGCCGCGTCTGTCTGTTTCAAAAACTACTGAAAGGATTATAATGCCGTTTTTACCAATAGATAGAGCAATTCATGAGGAAGGTATATGTATAATTCCTTAAGGTTTTGTGAAAATTGGTTGTAATATGACGATGATTGTTGAAGACGTTAGTGCATACTTCTTTGTTTTGCATAGTGTTTGTATGAAAACAATCTATCTAATACTATAAGAATCTTTGTCCTGACATACTGACTGACTGACAGGCAACGCACAGCCTAAGTCGCTGGTCGTAGAGACTTGAAATTTGGAGGGTATATTTGTCTTAGTACGTGAGGGTGTACTAAGAAAGGATTTTCCAAAATTCACCACTTTAGGGGATGAAATGGGGGTTCAAAGTTTGTATGGAGAAACAAGATTAGATAGTCTTTTCTATGCGAAACATTATACAAGTGCTTCAATAAAAAAAAGTAAATACGTGTTTCAGGCTTTTTTTAAATTCCACCCCTAAGAGGGTGAAATGGGGTAACAAAGTGTGAAAATCAATATTGTTTTGGATTGCGCTGAAATTTGGCATGCAGATAGTTATTACGACGTCAGTTACCTCTGAGAAAGGATTTTCCAAAATTAATATCTGAAGGGGATGAAACGGAGGTTTAAAGTTTGTATGGAGAAACAAGATTAGATAGTATTTTCTATTCGAAACTTCATACAAGTGCTCCAGTAAACAAATAAGTAAATACGTGTTTCAGGGTTTTTTTAATTCCACCCCTAAGAGGGTGAAATGGGGTAACTGAGATATAAAGATAAGATGTAGATAGTGTCCTTTCAGACACATTATCCGTAAAGATAGGTTCCTCAGGGTTCAATCTTGGGTCCATTTCTATTCTTGATCTACATAAATGACTTACCCTTTTTTATGGAGAAATTTGCGAAACCTGTTTTATTTGCAGATGATACATCACTGTTTTTTAATGTCAAAAGAAAACTTGATAATACTGACAACATTAATTTGGCTTTACATGACATCCATAAATGGTTTAGTATAAATAATTTATCGCTAAATGCCACTAAAACTAAATGTATGAAATTTTCGCTGGCAAATGATACTTTTTTACCTTCAATAAATATTAATAATAGTAATTTAGATTTGACATGCCATACAAAATTTTTAGGATTAATATTAGACTAAAAACTTCAATGGGGACCACATATTGATGAACTGGCAGGTAAACTTGGCTCAGCTGCTTATGCAGTTAAGAAAATTAGAGAATACTCCAATGTACAAACAGCAAGACTCGTGTATTTCTCCTATTTTCACTCAGTAATGACATACGGAATTTTACTATGGGGAAATGCAGCAAAAGTAAATACCATTTTTGTGCTTCAAAAAAGGGCGATACGAGGCATTTATGGACTTGGGCCCAGAGAATCGTTGAGAGAACGCTTCAAAACTATTAGAATCATGACAAGGCCATGCCAATATATTTTGGCTAACTTATTGCATGCACGAAAAAATCTACAAAAATTCAGTAAGCGCAGTGACATACATAGTTATAATACACGAAATAAGGACAAATTACTTTTGCCTTCTACTAGACTGTCCAAAGTAGACAGATCGTATTATGTAAACTGTGTTCGATTTTATAACTTTCTATCAGAATGTATAACTCAGCTGAAGGAAAAAGCATTCAAGTCTATAATCAAGTGTATGTTACTAAACAAGGCTTACTACTCTGTACAAGATTTTGTCAATGACAGAAAAACTTGGCAATACATTGACTGTCTTGATTGACTGTCTTGGCAAAACATATAAAAAAAAAGATAAACAATCAATGTTGTTATGTCTATACTTAAGAAGAAGAAGAAGAAGAAAATCGTTTATTTGGCAAAAACTCACATGATAACAAATTCAAAAACACTAAATATTATAATAATGTAAACATACAAAAAACAAGAACATAAAACAGATAAAAATGAGGTGAGGTGCCAAAAAGGCTTAACTCAGCACATACTATGTCTGGGGTTGCACACCTAGACGCTGGTTTTCAGCTAAGCCTGCGGGTGTTGGACTAGCGCGAAAACATATATATATATATATTAAATATTATATATAATGTAATAATAAATATACAATACATATAAGTAAATAAAATATATATATATGCATACAATATATATACAGTTTTAAACAACATTAAACCTCCTAACTAATTACTAAAGAAAGAAAAAGAAAAAAAAAAGAAAAAATAAAATAAATTAAAGAAACACATATAAGTGCTGGATACAAATTCAATCTATCTATATATAATCTATGGTTTATGGCAAGAGAAGGGAAATAGTTTAATTGACAAAATGTCATATTTATACATACTACTATACTAATTATTATGATGCTACTGATTATTATGTTATATAAACGACATATCACCAACATTTATATCACCATGTTTCCGCTGCTCGGCTACCAAGTACTGTTTTAATTTCTTTTACTTCTACTACTTCTTTACTTCTATTTTGACATTTATATTATTTGACTTTTTATTGTTTTGACATTAATTTAACATTCTCAAAATTTTGGTAATTGTTTTTACACATAGCAAGTTGAATGAAGTTATTGTATTTATAAATATTTAGCAACTACTGGACATGGATTGTTCCTTTTCTTTTTAAATAATATTCTATATATGTGAAATGTAAATTGCTGACGTTCAAAAGTGTACCATGTACCTAATTGAAATAAACGATATTGAATTGAATTGAATTGAACAAAGTGTGAAAATTAATATTGTTTCGGATTGCGCTGAAATTTTACATGCAAGATAGTTATTACGTCGTTAGTTCCCTCTGAGAAAGGATTTTCCAAAATTCTCCCCTGAAGGGGATGAAACGGGGGTTCAAAGTTTGTATGGAGAAACAAGATTAGATAGTCTTTTATAGTCGAAACTTAACACAAGTACTTAAGTAAGTAAATACGTGTTTCGAGCTATTTCGAAATTCCAACCCTAAAAGGGTGAAGTGGGGTAACAAAGTCTGAAATCAATATTGTTTCGGATTGCGCTGAAATTTGGCATGCAGATAGTTATTTTTATTTAAGTATCCGCTAAAAAAGAATTTTACAAAGTTCATTTCAAGGGGATGAAGCGGGGGTTTAAAGTTTGGATAGTCATTTTATTCGATATTTCACACAAGTACTTCTGTAAATAAATAAGTAAATACGAGATTCAGACTTTTACAAAATGCGACCCTAAGAGGATAAAATGGGGTAACAAAGTCTAAAAATCAATATTGTTTCGGATTGCGCTGAAATTTAGAATGCAGATAGTTATTATGACGTAGGTATCCGCTCAGAAAGGGTTTTCTAAAAATTCCTCCCAGATACGGAACGGGGATTCAAAGTTTGTATGGCGAAACAAGATGAGATAAAGTACGTGCTGTAGGATTTTTCGAAATGGGGTAGGTAACAAAGTCTGAAAATTTGGGTTTTTCAGGTTTTATAAATATGAATCCCGAATTGCCATAGTCACGCGATAACTTGAAAACGGTTAAACCGATTTGGCTAATTCTTATTTGATGTCCTTAATGATAGAATCGTTTTTACAAAAGAAAAGCATTTAAGTAAATAAAATAAGTTTTTAACGCGGGCGAAGCCGCGGGGAACTTCTAGTAGATTATATATGCGATTGTGAAAATGTGCTACATCTCATTTCATCTCAAATCTCTCTGCTCACTATATCTCGTTCGAACTAGTTTCGTTGAAAGTAAACTTTTTATTGAGATCTACAGCATATATTTCTTTTAGATTTTAGAAGTTAGAGGGGGTAACCTGTTCTCAGACTACATTTACCAACCAAGTTTTAACTGTTTAGTCCTAATAATTTCGAAATAAAGTGGCTGTGACATACGGACGGACAGACAGACTGAGATGACGAATCTATAAGGGTTCCGTGTTTGCCATTCGGTTACGGAACCCTAAAAACCGACTTCACATGTCGCCCGAGTCCACTTTCAGTAGCAAGGTTGAAATGTATATCGCGTAAAATTTTAATATAAAAAATGTTTAACATACAATATCAGAACATGAATGATTCAAAAATAAATGCCTAATAAAGAAATGAATACCGTCAATAGGCGGAGTAACAAATAGACGAATTGAGAACCTCCTCCTTTTTGAAAGTCGATTGAAAAGGACAGATGGATATGATATTGATAAGCAGTCATCCATAAATTCCGTGAGGCAATTTTGGCGAACCCCCCCCCCCCCCCCCCCTTCTCCTCTTGGTGAGAAGTCGTGAGATTTTGCATGACCCCCTTCCCCCTTGTCTAATCTCACGTGAGATTTTTTGAATGCGTATTTTTAATCTAAATATGTTAATCTATGCCTTTAAGTAAAGTACGAACTACTAAAATTTGACACTGTTACTTGCGGAAAAAAATTACGTGATATTGCCGGGAACCCTCTCCCCCACGTGAGAACCCTCTCCCCCACGTGAGAACCCTCTCCCCCTCTCCCCCACGTGATCCAAATCTCACCCAATGGTGAGGTTTGGATCAACCAATGTCTCTCGAAATTCATTTATTTGTTTGACGATGTATTTAACGACACGACAACAGATACGTACTCCATCAGCTGTCATAAGTGAAGTAAATGGTTGGAGGGAGTATAGGTAGAAGAAAGGACTACTCCTTTCTTCTACGTATACTAGAGGCGGCGCGCGCGCGGTCGATACGTGTCGGTCGGCCAACGTCGCGTCGGGTCGACGGCCGAGCGAGGGGACCTTGACGCCGCGGCCGCAAGGTCGCGCCTCGCACCGCCCGCGTCCGACCTACCTACACCACTACCACTAAAATTAACTCATCTACACTAATCACTTCATGTGGTCTTACATACATACACGTCATATTCCGCATCCCTAGGGGTGAAGGATCGCATACGAAATAAGCCGATAGAGAACCGAAGTCCGCGTTACCCACTGCATCAGCGAGCAAGGGTCCGCGACACATAATGTCTAATCTAAAGTCTTTAATATAAGATCGTTTAAAAAACTAAAATAACCGACCTCAAACGTCGCGCTAGTCAAAGTAGCCAGCAGTAAGTAGTATGTCGTCGATGTATATAAATGCATTGTAATACAAATGTTAATATATTAAAAAGCGCTTGACCGATTTCGTTAAAATTTAAATGGGTGGTCCCATTTAAATTTTAACTGGAAAGAGTACCCTTTAAAACTAAAAAAGAATTTTCCAAATCGGTTCAGGCATCTTCGAGTAATCGGTGAATGTACATAAAAAAAGATTCCAACGAATTGAGACCTCCTTTTTTGTAAAGTCGGTCAAAAATAATATTATTTCAGTGTCACAAGGGCGCAAAGCTAGCAGTGGACTGATATGCAGCCGTTGTTTTACTCTCCTCGGCGTGGTGTGAATTAAATAAGAATGTTTGAGGCAAATTTCAGGCCAGCCTCACTTGCTGAATTATCGATTTATAAGAGTTCGAATCTAAAGTGTCAACCGATGATCGGCGAACGTACTGTACGACGTAGGTCTTCTGTTCTGGTCTTTGTAAGATGGCCACTGGCCAGTAATAACTGACAGTAACGTACACCGATGCAAAAGGAACTTATTCAAAAAATAGCGGAGAAATTAGGGGGTAAAACGCAAAAAATCTATTTTCAGTCATTTCGAAAATGTTCTAAAATGTCAAACTTTATGCTTGAGCAAGTTTTTATTACATAAACTTCAAGTAGGGTAAGAGTGGGGGTTGTGTTTTAAGCTAATCACAGACATATTCGCGAGGTCTACATCTCACAGAGCAACTAGTGTATTTAAATCAGTCAGTATGTAAGTACTACTGGTAACACATAATTAATATGCTATTATTGTTTTAGTACCTAACTATACAACAGAATAAATATTATCCGTCCAAATAGAAAACATATCGATTAAAGAACTTAAATAGATAGTATTTCGGCAAAATGGGTCGTACATCACTGGTCGTTGACTTATAATCAAAAGTTTACTTGGATAAACTATTAAAATATTATACGAAGTCTGATTTGGTTATGTTGTGGATGAGGCCAAATGATTGTTGCAGTGAATCCGACCCTGGATAGTTTTAATACTAATCAAATAGTAAGGTCATAATGCTTTATCGAATCCATTTTGATAAACGACTTTAATCGACCCAAAATTCAGAGGATAAATGTATTGCACCAACTAATAAGGGTGTAATAGAACTTGTACTATTCATTATTCTGTGGTAATAGTAAACTCACTTTTTTTGTTATTATACTACATATTTACGGTTTTCAGATTTTATCCTTTCTATTATAAGTGCTTCAAGACCTTGCTTTTTGCCAAATTTCATGATTCTAGGTCAACGGGAAGTACCCTATAGTTTTTTAATCCCTTGTGTAATCGCAAAATATACGAAAATATACGACATAAACGGTCATATCTTTTGAGCGCGTTGACTTACACGTTTGATTTGTTCACACTTCACAGCCAAAAGAGACCGTAGACCTAAGTAATTGATATACATTTCAACGTGATACCTCTACGCATGCCTAAGAAAAAGGGTCTGGACTGACGGACAACAAAGTGATCCAATATTGGTTGATCCTGACAAGGAACCCTTATAGTTTCGTCATGTCCGTCTGTCTGTCTGTCCGAGGTTTTGCTAAGAGACCGTTAATACTAGAAAGCTGTAATTTTGTGGGGATGTATATATAAATTACGCCGACAAAGTGCTGAAATAAAATTGTGAAAAATATTTTTTTTTAGGGTAGCTCCCCTATATGAGAAGTGGGGATGAATTTTTTTTTCATCGTCTACCCCATCGTGTGTATCGTTGAATAGGTCTTTTAAAATGACTTAAGGGTTGCTAATACCATTTTTCGATTGAATGCTCCATTTACGAAATATTAAACTTTAAACTGCAAACTTTTGTTTCAGTAGGGTATCCAGATTTTCGGATATAGACCCTAAAACCAGGACGCTGATTCTCAAAATGGTCTTAGAGCGGAAGTAGGAATAAAGGTCGTCGCCCACTTACACGACCCTGCTCCAACACCGCTCCCGCACAACACCGCCTTAAACGGAGATAACTACTCGATGCCCACGCGCGGACAGCTAGCAGGCCACCAGCTGTCCACGCGCTTACAGCTGTCAGCCTACAAAAAGTAACGTGCTTCAAGCGAAATCCTAGTGTGCGTGCGGGCTGCTCGCTTGAAGCGCGCAGTAAGCGAGACGAGTAGTACTAGTACTAGTACGGTAAGCTCGGCTACAGCGCAGCGAGCTGTTTGCTAATTTGTGTTGTCAATGTAAAGTCTTTCTACAGAGGACGTCCTAAGGCTCACATTTTAACGAACATTATTTTGCCGGGTGGGAGCGGGGACGTGTATGTGTGTAGGGCGACGAGCTTAATGCCGATAACAATTATTTAAGTAAATAGATAGAATAACATACATTAACATATAACAGATCATAAAATAAATATTAATACACTGCGACCCGGCGAACTTCGTACCGCGAATATAAATAAACTGTCCAAGTGGGAGTCGGACCCGCACACGCTTGAACAAAATTTGCCCGAATAATACGTTTCTTGTATGGGGAAACCCTTTAATTTTTAATTTCATTTCATTTTTAGTGTTCCGTACCCAAAGGGTAAAACGGGGCCCTATTACTAAGACTCCGCTGTCCGTCCGTCTGTCTGTCTGCCCGTCTGTCACCAGGCTGTATCTCATGAACCGTGACAGTTAGACAGTTGAAATTTTCACAGATGATGTATTTCTATTGCCACTATAACAACAAATACTAAAAACAGAATAAAGTTAAAAATAGTAGAGGGTCCCCATACAAGAAACGTGTTTTTTTCGGCATTTCACGCCATCTATGTACACTTAGTTAGGTAAACGTCCCATAGATGGCGTTATATTGAAATGTCGATTCCTAACACCTTTGTTAGACGTTAGATGGCGTTATAAGAAACAAAATGTTTAATAATTATTATTTTTTGCTGGCGAAAAATGATAGTGGTATTTTTTGCTCGATCTTATAAAATACTGTAGTGTGGTACGGAACCCTACGAGTGCGAGTCCGTATGTCAATACAATGACAACATTTCTGAACGAACCAAAAATGACAACCTGGGACAACCATCATAATTCAAAATATTACAATTTAAATACCTACGCGATAATCCGAGTAATGTAAAAACCCTTAATTTAATACGTGCTTCAAATTTCAATTCGAGAGTGGAACAGAGTCTACCCTTCCGTACTGAAGGGACGGTGTGCGTTCGCCCAGCAAAAAGTATCGGCTTTTCAAGAATTGAATGATGCAGATAATTAGTGCCTTATGTCGTGTAAATGTACCCGAAATTTTAAATTTGTACCTCCAACGGCTTCGGAGTTATTTAAGAAAAACGGATTCTGCTGCACGATCGTTAGCCCAGCAAAACTTTTTTTAACAGATGGGTCTAGCTAAATGTGCCGTGAAATATTTTATGAACAGATATGACTAGAAGGGTTATTTTGATAATATCCTGAAAAGCACCCCACGCTTTTTTTTATAATAAAATCATTTTTCTTACACTATTTTTAATTCAAATTTATTAAAATTTATTTTCTATTTTTTAGTTGGATTTTCTATAAAAGCGTATTTTTTTATTTTTTTTAAACTATTATTTATTTATAGTCTATATATAGTCTCTTATGAAAAAAAAATTAAATAAATGAGTCGTTTTTAACGCAGGCGAAGGCGCGGGGCACAGCTAGTTTTTTATAATAATAATCTTAGATGGTACTCTATGTAAACAAAAAGTGTAGATATTTAAACTTCAGCTATACAGAATACATACATTCATTGGTTATTTATCATGATATTTTGACGTGTAAACTAAGCACAATGTACATACCTAGTCATCAATGGTAATGATAACAATAGATATACAATGTGTGAGTATTCAGTGCATCGGGCTGTGCGACGGTGACTGGGGATGGGGACAGAGGAGACGTTTATTGACTCCGCGTGAGTCAGTGTTCGGAGCGGGGGCGGGGCGCGGGGCGCGGGGGCGGTTTCATCCCCAGCCCGACAGTCGGCAGGTGAGCGGTCATCGACCCCGACGCCCGCCCTTGCCGCGCCCGCTCCGCCCTTTCTCATATTCGGTGATCGCCCGTTTGATGCACCCTATACTGTACATAGCGCCGCTACCCGCTACTCCAGACGAGAGACGGGACGCGAAAGACGCGGCGTTCTTTCTCCTGAAGGACGTTTGTCCCAAATCTAAAATCCATAAACAGATTACCGAGGAATGGTATCAATAAACATAATGAGTAAAGTTCGACGTAATTGTAGCAACGACTTTGATATTTCCGCGGCTCAACCGGGTCAATGCACGGCGGCTTTTATCTTCTTAAATATTTAAGTAGCTCGATTCCAAATTCATTACGTTTAAACTGTTACTGAACGATCTATTTCTAGTCGCAAGTGAATAGGTATCTTCTGGGCAAGCATGCTAGTTACATCTTGGACCTAAGCCACAGAATAATGAATAGTACAACCTAAGCTAACTAACTTAACTACTCAAACATAATAAATAAAAAGTTATAAACTTTTAAACACAAGATTTTTGTAAAAACGTTATTTGTGTAAAAAAATACTAATGATATAACATTATATGTGTAATAGCCAAAATTCGATTACCGTCCCTAACAGCCCGGCTCCGTCAACAGGTGAGATCTATGGTACCATATTCACTAACACTGAGACAAACATAATATTTAATTTTAATTATATTTTGCGTAGTTTACATGCAATTAAACACATTAGATGTTTAGCGACAGTTGAGGGTAGTAGCTAGCTAAGCGGTCACTAGACAGTGCCCTACCACCATGCCGGGGTTTCCAGGGCCACTGTGAAATGCGCACATTCATTTTTCGACAGAGAAATCCATTGGTGCCCGGTGGGGATTTGAACTCACTACGTATCTATGTCATGGAATTCGCGTTCACTGCATGGATTAGAATATGGAACAGAACAATAATGCCGTCAGCGATGCAGCGAGCAGCGTCATAAATACTGCATAAAAGTTTTTAAAATGCAAGGTTCAACAAAATTTAGACAAATTGCCATTTGGTTCGCAAGCTACTAGGTGTACAACGGAGCTGTTGGCAAAGCGTCTACAACTCTACACATTCTAGATAAATATATATTACCTACTGAATTTTTGCGGAGTGTACGTCGTCGATTCTGTGAATCCACCGGTGTATTCGCGACGAGTTTTGTTGGTGCGTGACCTCGCGTAACCTCGATATTAACGGATAATGTGACGTCAGCCTTCACCGGCCGCTCGGCCGCGGGACTTCCAACAGTTCCGACTTCGTTTTATTGCGTTACCGAGCGTGCACAGGCCAACGAGACAACACCGAACTCAGGTGTCGACCTATCTATTCAACGCGGCACTTATAGTTATGCTTAGTTGTAGCACAGAAGTAATAGGTATGTAGGTACGTTGTAGAGCGTTACAGTGCGGCGTGCCAGGGAATCGACACGTCGTGCCCATCTCGCTAATAAACGACCGCGACGTATCTTTAATACTGAGTCTAGTCGACCCAGAGAGAGTAGTAGACACCGAGAACGTAGATGATAGTATCACGAACACTTCATTTGCCTGAAGACAAGCAAGCCTGAGGCGACCTATGACATGACCTACGATAGTTGTACAAGAAACGACCTCGACCTACCATTTAATGTGTCAGCCAAACTAGCGCGATGATGTACGATAGCTGTCAAAACCAACATAACACTGAGGAAGAAGTAAGTCTATCGAAGTGTACCTATCGGGTAGTTATCAATAGTCCGTTGGTCCCATCATGATGTATAGTCCCAGCGTGTAGCTTGTAGCGTGTAGCGGCGGCGGGCGACCTAGTTGCACCGCGGAGTGCGCTACCATTGACCCAGATAGGCGGCCCCGCGCTCGCAGCGCCGCCCCTATGCACAAAAAGTGGCACACGAAGGCCCGCCCGACCCGCCGACGTTGCCTGACCTACTAAACCTTTGGCTCGACATCTATACCGTTTAATACCTCCTCAAATGTAAATGTCGCGGAATCATTGATTTTGGTAATTTGCCGAGTGCACACGACTACGTCCGACCTGAGTATCGAACCGGAACCGATTAACGAATAGAGGCCACATATCGACCTGCCATAGAACCGCCGATTTTACTTCAATATTTGTTTACCCACGGGACTGAATAGAACATAATATCAGATGTAATAGAATAAAATTAAGTAGCTAATAAGGTCTAATAAAGCAAATCTAATATATAAAATTCTCGTGTCACAGTTTTCGTTGCCATACTCCTCCGAAACGACAGAAACGTTAAATAGTGTTTGTATGAAAAACAAAGTTATCTTTGCGGTCGCCATATCTCTAAAACTGCTGACTGGACTCGTTCAAACCAATTTTCGTTGTTAGTTTTATTGAGATCTACAGCATATATTTTTTATTTAGATTTTTCACTCCCATACTTTAAAATTTACACACATTTTACCACTTTAGACGCGCCTATCTTTCAAATGTTTGACTTTGAGAAAAAATGATTTTAGGAACCTCAATGTCATTTTTGAAGACCTATCCAACGACACCACACGTATAGGTTTGAAGAATTTTTTTTTTTTTTTGTTTCATTTCCAAGTATAGGTTGCCTCCCCTTAAACTTTTATATTTTGTATTTTTGTATAAAAATCGGAAAGCGGTTTACAGAATACATCTACCTACCAAGTTTCAATTCTGTAGTCCTAACAGTTTCGGAATAAAATGGCTGTGACAAATGGCAGACAGACAGACAGACAACAGACATGACGAATCTATAAGGGTTCCGTTTTTTGCCATTCGGCTAAGGAACCCTAAAAAGGAACTCGTAGAAACCGAAAATATGTTAATAACAAAAAAAAGCTAATTAATGATTACAAAGTTATTATTTGCGGTACATTAACAGTGTCTAGGCATCTGCATCGGTCTAGGGATTGAGCCACAAAGTTAAGTTTGTCTTTTAACCTAGTTTGAAAAGTTGATACGGAAGCCTGGTTATACTATTCATTATTCTGTGGCCTCGGTGGGCGAGTCTAACTCGCACTTGGCCGGTTTAGTTTTTGTTTTTACTTCGCGAAAAAACCACTTGTGATTTAGAAAGATTTATTTTAATTATATTTTTTTTAGAATTAGAATGAGTTGTTGTTGATGGCACACTCCACCTCGCGAGGCTACGACGTGGTCATTACAATAGTTACATACATATATTTAAGTAGGTAAATCGCCATCAGCAATAAAAATTACCATCTGTGTAAGTTATGAGTCACTTTCTTTAGCTGTGCCAAATTAGTAATAATATGTAGTTATGAAAATGTTCCTAACTAATAATAGACAAATGGACATTGAATGTCTAACCGTAGTTAGACAATTATACACCTTTACATAGAATACTATAACCATACAAATAAGTGATTAATAATGTATGATCGTACAAAACGAAAAAACCAACTTCACATTTTTTTTAAATATATAACTGGGCAGATCTTGACCACTATCTCACCTGATGTAAAGTGATGATGCAGTCGATGATGGAGCACGCTTACCAAAGATACTTATTCACTCGCGATTTGAAGACCCCCATATTGTATCTAGCCGGAAACACAGACTTAGGCAGGGCATTTCATACACATGCTGCAATAGTCAAAGTTCTGGCTAGTTATAACCATGTCATCAAAGTATACACATTTGCTTATTTCCATATCTCCAGATATAATAGTCAGATCTCGATAAAAATTGAACGGGACCAAACGGCGGCATAATCTCTCAAACAAAAAAAAAATTGACGGAGTTCTGAGGTAACAAACATAAAAAAAATAAAAAAAATATATACAGTCGAATTGAGAACCTGTTCCTGATTTGTGAAGTCTGTTAATAACAATTATTGATTATTCAAATGATTCGAAAAGCGTACAAATTTAGCTCTCGATCCTTACAAACAAAGTCTGTAGATATAAGATTTAAGAATCATTTAAGATCATTTCAAAAACTAAAAGACCCTACTTCAAATGTTGTTCTAGTTATTTTCAGTACCAAGGTGTTTATCTCCATATCTCTGAAGTTCAAAGTCAAAGTGTACTGAACATATCTTGATGAAATCTAAATGGGACTACCTGGGAAGTATAACTTTGAAACAAAAAATGAATTTTCCAAATTGGTTCCAGCGGCATCTTACGAGTAATCATTGAACATACATATTTAAAAAAGATTCCGAAATATTGAGAACAGTTCTCAATTTCGTTGGAATCTTTTTTCCTATTTTTAAAGTCGGTATAAAAGAGAAATAATCCATGTCTTTTGATGTTTTAAATTTATTAGAAATAATTTCAGGTCATTTAACAAACTAAAAAAAAACAAAACTTGTTAATAATTGTTTACAAAGCTTGTTAACAGGCGGCAATAGCACAATTGATAAGGTGTCAGCTGGCAATCGAGAGGTCGTGAGTTTGATCCCCACCCCAACCATTGCCCTATTGACGTGAACCCACTCCAGACACAAGCATATTTAGCTTAGTTGGAGGGGTTAACAAGAATACTAGTAATGTGCAACTCACATTGAGTTGATTCTTAAATTAAAAAAAAAAAATTATTTTAAGCCATAATTTGTAGTTAATCAATGATGAAAGGAAATAATAGTGAAAATAATGAGCAGTAACGTAATAACGTCAAAACATGCACTACTTTTGTCCTCTCTTTTTAAGGTTCCATACCCAATGGTTACCAACAGGACCCTATTACTGAGACTTCACTGTCTGTCCAGGTTATAACCAGGATTAAATACGGGCAAAGCTGCTGGGCGCAGCTAGTATATCATATTACAATTTTTTTTAAGTGTACCATCCAACGTTTTGCTGAAGGCTGAATGGCTCATTACTTTTTTTTAATTCTAAGCAATAAGTTATTTTTTTTTTATATTTAGAATAATTATGATTGATATGATTGATCTATTGATGTTATTTGACGTCTGTAAGTGCAGATTTTTAATTTGCTAATTTTTAAAATTGGAATAAATTCTTTGAGTTTTTAGTTTTACCATAAATAACATTATGATTAATTTAATTTTAAGTGTGGCATTGTGGCTTGACATACGAATAAATAACCTTCACTTAGTTAAAATAATATATAAATACTATAATTGCATAATGTACATAATGTACACTGGATGCAAAGATAGTGTTAGTGGCCTGTTTAAGTCTAGATTGACTTCTCACAGGATATATTTGTCTTCAACTGGGGTCTGTACCACGCTCCACAATATTCAACATTCATATAAAACACCAAATGTTAAAAAAAAAAATGAATATTAAAATACTGTTATGTAGAGTGAGACACTTATACAGTGTGTCTGGTCAAGGACTAGCGATATTTAAGGTACTTATATTTCAACATATTTTATATCAGAAAACACTATACACTAAGGGTGCAACCCCCCCTCAGTTTTATGTTTAGGATTCCAACAAACGTCTTTTGTGCTTGTTCATACTCTATGTTCAAACAACAATAGTTTTAAAAGTAATAGACATACAGCCGAAAATTTAATATTGTATTGTAGCTTAGCACAAAATCTATCGATCTAGTAAAAGAATAATAAAGAGTCATGATCATGAGTCATCATTTTTTAAATATATCATTTTATTATTTTTAATCTGGTAATGTGAAACATTATTTCGTATTTTTTTAACAATAGGCAATATTGTTACCTATCGAATAAGCCTATTATCTTAGTGGGATCAAAACTTTGAGAGATATGATTTTTTTTGTAAACACGTAGAGAATATCTCTACATAAAAAACAAAATGGCTGCCACATTGAGGTGAGGGGGGTTGGACCCAACCATATAGTGTTTTTTGATATAAAAAATGTCGAAATATAAGTACCTTAAATATCGCTAGTCCTCCAGACACACTGTATAGCAGTGTTGGTAATAATGAAAGACTTAAATAAGAGTGTTTTAGACTTAGTACCATAGGCCCAGGTTGACCGATTCGATGCTTTTGTCTTCACGTTGCCATATAACACATTCATATATATAAATCAGTGGCCTGTACAGTCTACCACTTTTACAAAATATGTACATTCGATTAGACGAGATTGTATACATGTTGACACTTGATAGGAAATCTTGATTAAACCTGCAGTACATGTACTACAAACTGCATTTAGTACACCAATGTAGTCAGGTACCAGAGGCTGCAGCTAATTGAGCTTGATTGTGGAGGCACACTACAACAATATGCCTGCATTTAGCAAATAGTTTTAACCTGACAGGTTCTTTATGTATTTCTTAATGCATTTAATTGGTAACTGTTGAAAATGTTATTTGCCAATAAGTGATATCTTCCATTATGTATACTCAATAATAATGGAGAAATAATTATATATATTGAAACAGCTTAAAGTTGACACCAGTACATTAGTCATCTCATCATGAAGAGTGCTTCTGAGGTGAGGTGAATGAACTTACAAATATAACATCTGCAATTAAATCTTCAGATTGTGGCTGCAAGATTTTTACTAAAAAGTTTTTTCGAAATAATTATTTAAATAATTTTGTATTATTGTAAAATGAGGTGGGTACCCTGATATAATAAACGATGAGCACTTTTTGGCGGATATTTTTGACTGAATTGACGAATTCGGCAAGATATTCTGCGTTAGCAAGTGACCAGGAAAACGATTTGAAAGATTCGACGCGCGGCCCTGGCGACTGCTGGCTGGTAACACGACTGCCGCCGCCAAAGCCACCAGGCTCACCTAGGCGAGGTTAGAATGCATTCTGTCGCTACTCACTCACCCAGGACTCTTCTTTGTTTAGGAAACACAAATCACCACACTTATACGTGAATAATATTACAATTATTTTGATTGAAACGAGATATTTATCCAGGAATTCGTGTAAAATGGCTCGCAGGGTGACGCATCGACACGATCCGATTGAATGATTCTTGTCGATTCCGAGAGCTTTATTTGGTGCCGAGATGCACAATTGGACACTCGTTATTTAGTACTTAAACACTAAATACACTGCAATTTATAAAATTCACAAACTTACGAGGCGATGAAAGTCAAATTGTAGTAGAAAGAACACACGCACTGCAACACGACAACACAGTCACAGACACTACTACCACAGACTAAGTAGAGATGCTCACTACTACACAAAGCGCAGAAAGGAATACGAACGAATACATAATACTATATGAAATACATACATAAGTACGTATTGTACACAGACACTGACATTCAGCCAGTAGTAGTCAAAATCTAAGAATGTTGCCAGATTAAAATATAAGTTTAGCACTGGGCTGCGTTCACGACCTACGCTTGGAATACAACCAAACCCTCTAACCCCGTTCACGACCTCAGAGCGTCACATTCGCTAAGCGAGTTAGAGAGAGAGGTTAGAGCGTTTGGTTGTACTCCTAGCGTAGGTCGTGAACGCAGCCCTGTACAAATTTTAAAGTCACATAATAAATTCATTGAAAAATAATCCTTTAGGGTAAAAGCACCAAATTTTGGCACCATTTCAGTTATTAGCACCAATACTTTAAATGAAAACTGTAGAATATTGTGCATGATTCTTGCATTTCCAAGTATTCAAATAAACGTATAACGTTTCTGCGTATATTGCAATTATTTGCGATGCAAAAATTAGGCACAATAAGTTACAATGGTGATTTAAAAATCAGATGCTAATAACTGGGGGCCTATCACGAAGTTTGATAGGGATAGAAATGAACGAACATGACAGAGATTGAGCAATACAGCCTAAATACAGTGCCACAAGTATAACTTGGCGGTGGTGGTTTTTGGAACTAATTCCGCTCTCTTGAAACTGTGAGTTTGACGTTTGAGAGATTACCGCAACATTATTGTTGATAAATCTGCTACATTAAAATAGTTCAATAATGCCAAAAGTAATTAAAAGTGGTTTAAGAGAAACTGTTATCAAAGAACAAAGTAAAAGCACAGTGGCGCACAGGCACGCCAAGTTATACTTGCCGGACTGTAGCTGCTTCCCCGTCATTTAGTTCATTTCGTTCATTCAATGATCAACTGTCAAAGTTCGTGATAGTGACTAGACTATAATAGTGCCAAAATTTAGCCCTTTTACCATGGCGAATGGATTCTAGGTAGAAGGAGAGTGATCTTTCTAACAAAGCTTGTCTAAAAAAGTTCTGAAAATCTGTGGTATGGTGTGTGTATGTGGTGTGTGTAGTACTCAGGCCCGCCGGTTTAATGCCTGTGTCGCTAGTGAAGTATATCGATGGCAGAAAACGTTAATGTCGTAGGTATCTAAAAATTTTGAATTTGAAAACACAATTTTTGAGTGAACAGTAGACAACCTAGAAACAAATCAATGGTGTATCATTAAATTTTTTTATCATAGAAAGACTAGACATAGACTATTCGACGCGGCTTTTTTTTCTGTACAACAATTTAGTAAAAATTCATTCAGGCAAATTTTGAGATACGACATTTCCACTTTTTGCCGTCTATATATTACACTAGCTAAAAGCCGAGCTTTGTGACAAAGAGAATATAATACTAAGTACTTTGTGAGGGCTCGCGTAGTTTTTCTGCCTGGTAATAATTTTAAAGGCAGTTTTTTTTAATATTAAATTGCGAATCTGCCCGACACTGGCAAAAAAATTGCCAAAACACCAACCACTCCAACAAATGCATAAAATTTGCCATCATATTATTCAATTATGGCATAAAATATGGCATAATAATACCGGCCAAGTCGAGTTGGACTCGCCCACCGAAACTTCCGTACCAGCGATGGTAGGTTAGTTACCAATTAAGCGAACCTTAACCTTAACCTCTAAATTGTATGAGCGCTCATATAACTCGGAGACCTATCTTGATTGGAGTGAACTATGTATGTATGGGGACACCCTTTGATTTTCAACTTTTTTTATTTTTTGAGTTTTTCCTTTATTTGTGCTATGAGAACTGGCTTCTTGCCAAATTTCATGATTCTAGGTCAAAGGAAAATACCCTATAGGTTTTCGACCCAAAACCTATAGGGTACTTCCGGTTGACCTAGAATTGTTAATTTTGGTTAAAGGTAAGGTCTTACAGTGCAAGTAAAGGAAAAATTCCAAAAAATAAAAAAAATTTGAAAATTAAGGTAAATTTTGGTACTTACAAGTTTTTGCGAAAATCTAAATTTGCCCATATCTTTTTATCGTCTTCACTCAGGACCTTGATTTTTATCCACCTAATAGGGACTATAGATCTCAGTATCTGGTATAAATTTCAACTTGCTAGGTCCACCCGCTCTTGAGAAAATCGATGGTGACACATGGACAGACGGACAAGAAAGTGTCTTATAAGGGTTTCTTTTTTTACCTTTTTAGGTACGGAACCCTAAAAATTAAGTTTACCTACTTATTCAAACTTTTACAAAGGCCCTAGGGGTATAAGCTAAGGAAATCTGAAGATTTGAAATCTCGGAAGATATTTGATTTATATATATACGACATGTAGATAAATATTTATTATCTGAAAGTTTGAGATCTGTCACTCAATTGTTTTTTTTTCTAAAGCAGAAAATGTAAATAACAGAAAAAACGTTTTTTTCAAGACTGCAGCAATTATTCCAAATTTTTATATATCTTTAAGACTAATATGGTATTATAAAAAAATTAAAAGCTTTATAACATTATAGGATCATAGAAAAATAAAAAATATTAATGTTAAATTAAATTTTTTACCATGATACAATTTTGGCTCAATAACAAAAAAAAAATCGTACCTTTAATATTTCCCTATAATAATGTATATCTATAGACATATCTATAGACACCCATAGGTTTGATGATCTTTTTTCTGTTTCCGTTCCATGTATGGGGGAGCACCCCCTTAATCTTTTATTTTTTTATTTTTGTATAAAAATCGTAAAGCGGTTCATCTACCTACCAAGTTTCAACTGTGTATTCTTAGGAATTTCGAAACTATTATACTAACTTTTCCCAAATTATTAGTAGTTTCGGAAAAATGTGGCTGTGACATACGGACGGACAGACAGACAGACATGACAAATCTATAAGAGTTCCGTTTTTTGCCATTTGGCTACAGAACCCTAATAAAGTGTCATAATAATACTTTGTTCCTTCAAACATAGCTAACTAATATTGAATAATAAAATTGATAATTGATATTTGAATGTTTTATTTATTTACTTTCACAATAGAAGCTATTGTTGTTATTTTGAAAATTAATATTATTTTTAATAAATGATGTATATGTGGTATATATAATTATGTACATAAATAGCAGAAAAAAGCAATGAAAAGCGAGCATGTAATGTATTATTTTATTTTTAATGTTTTTTTTACTATGTCGTACTTTAAAAAAAAATATATTACATTATTATAGGGAAATATTAAAGGTACAAAATTTTTTTTTGTTATTGAGCCAAAATTGTATCAGTGTAAAAAATTAAATTATCATTTTTTTTCTATGATCCTATGATGTTATAAAGCTCCTAATTTTTATATAATAGCTATATTAGTCCTAAAGACATATATTTGGATTAATTGCTGCAGTCTGTCTTGAAAAAAATTATTTTTTTCTGTTTTTTATATTTTTTGCTTTAGAGAAAAAAACAATTGAGTTAGAGGTCTCAAACTTTCAAAATATACCTATTTTATTAGTACCTACATATCGTGTAAATATCAATAAAATATCTTCCGGGGGCAGATTTTCTTAGCTTATAACCCTATATATCCAACAAAATAAATGCATAATAAGAATGTTATACTTATAATATCGTTTAAAAACTAAAAAACAACCGACTTCAATGCCGCGCTATTCATTTGCAGTACCAATTTTGAGATGTTTATCTCAATATCTCTGGAGATACTATCATACCTCGATAAAATTACCATGGTACCACACTTGGGATATCTCCTTTCGAACAAAAAAAGAATAATCGAAATCGGTTCATAAACGACGAAGTTTTCCGCGAACAAACATAAAAAAAAAAAAAAAAAAAAATATACGGTCGAATTGAGAAACCTCCTCCTTTTTTTGAAGTCGGTTAAAAATAGAAACAGAAAATTGTCAAAATTCTATTTATATTTCAAAATTCATAAAGATCCTTGAAATCTGCCACTTTTTGGCATAAGTAAGTGTAATCCGCATCATCACTTAACAACAGGGCCCATAGACAAAGTCCATTTTCCTATTTGCCTTCACGCTAACGCAAGTTCAAAATGTATGGGAATGACATTTTTGTTGCGGATACATAAATGTCATTTCATACACTTTGAACTTGCGTCAGCGTGAAGGCAAACAAAAAAATGGATCTTGTCTAGGGGCCCAGGTGAGATAGTGGTCAAACGCTAGCCTAGAAGATATTTAAAAAAAAATCTGCCAGAGTTAAAATTTAGGTCCTAAATCTGCCTTAAATACCACTGATACACCAAAAAACACTGATACCAGACGTCATTTGGATGACAGATGTAAATTCTTTAGATTTCCAACAGATGGCGTTAGTAACTAAACATTATGTTCGCAGTGAAGTTAATTCTATGATCTTCTAACGTCCCCCCCCCCCCCCCTCTAAAAGCCAAAGTGCTGGCTTGAAAAATCTGGAAAAAATCGTGATAATAGTGCATTTCATGATATTTAAAGGAAAACTATAGCGGTTAAGATAACTTTATTGGTTTAGCAGTAATAGTCGTTGAACTTGGGTGCTGGATAATTTTGTACCAAATACATAATCCTTAGAATAAAACCTATAAAGTGCAAAGACGAAGTACCTAGTTGCTTTTTATAACGGGTAAAGACTTACATTGAATAAGAGGCTACTACGGAGCCCTACACTGCGCGTGGCCCGACACGCACTTGGCCGGCTATTTTTAATGTTAATAAAATTATGTATATTTTTTTACTGATAACACATCTACATGTGAATTTACATGTGAATTACTATGTTAAAGCACAAATCAATAGGCGTGATAGTTTTCCAGTAAAGTGCACCACACAAGTGCTCAGGTTGTGGGATAGTGTTAGGGCTCGCTTCGCTCGCCCTGATTATGACACTTTATTAGGGTTCCGTAGCCGAATGGCAAAAAACGGAACTGTTATAGATTTGTCATTTATGTCTGTCCGTCCGTATATCACAGCCACTGTATTCCGAAACTACTAAAAATTTGGGAATAGTTAGTATAATAGTTTAGAATAGTTTCGAAATTCCTAAGAATACACAGTTGAAACTTGGTAGGTAGATGTATTCTATGAATCGCTTTACGATTTTTATACAAAAATAAAAAAATAAAAGAGAAAGGGGGTGCTCCCCCATACATGGAATAGAAACGAAAAAAGATCATCAAACCTATGGGTGTCTATAGATAGGTTTTTAAAAATTATATTGAGGCTCCTAAAACTATTTATACTCAAAGTCAATCGTTTGAAAGATAGACACTTCTAAAGTGGAAATGGTCTAAAATGTCTCCATTCCCGTCTTAGGTATTTTGAGCAGATAATGGGGGGCTAAAATGCGACATATTTAGTACTAATAACCCTGCATAATGTATGTAACCAAAGTTATACCCCGCACGTATCTATAGGTTTGATGATTTTTTTTTAAAGTTTCATTTCCATGTATAAGTACTCCCCTTTATCTTTTCTTTTCAACCGACTTTACAAAGGAGGAGATTCGCAATTCGACAGTTTTTTAAAGTTTTTTTTGTTACCTCAGAACTCCGTCAAATCTTAAGCGATTTAGAAAATTATTTTCAGTTTGATAGAGTATGCTTCCTGTGTGGTCCTATTCAAATTATAACGAGATCTGATAATTATCTCCGGAGATATGGAGAATGGAGATAAACATCTCAAACTTAGTACTAAAAATTACTATCGCGGCATGTGAAGTCGGTTTTTGTCGTTTTGAAAACGATCATAAATTATTTTATTTTTGTATAAAAATCGTAAAGCAGTTCATAGATTCTACCAAGTTTCAACTGTGTATTATTAGGAATTTCGAAACTATTATACTAACTATGCCCAAATTATTAGTAGTTTCGGAAAAAAGTGGCTGTGACATACGGACAGACAGACAGACAGACATGACAAATCTATAAGAGTTCCGTTTTTTGCCATTTGGCTACGGAACCCTAATAAAGTGTCATAATAATAATATTTTGTTCCTTGAAACATAGCTAACTAATATTGAATAATAAAATTGATAATTGATATTTGAATGTTTTATTTATTTACTTTCACAATAGAAGCTATTTTGTTATTTTCAAAATTAATATTATTTTTATAATTATATCATGGTAAAAAATGAAATTAACATAATTTTTTTAAATTTTTCTATGATCCTATGATGTTATAAAGCTCTCAATTTTTAAGGTTCCGTAGCCGAATGGCAAAAAACGGAACCCTTATAGATTCGCCATGTCTGTCTGTCTGTCTATCTGTCTGTCTGTCTGTCTATCTGTCTGTCTGTCTGTCTGTCTGTCTGTCTGTCCGTCCGTATGTCACAGCCGTTTCATTCCGAAACTATTAGAACTACAGAATTGAAACTTGGTAAGTAGATGTATTCTGTAAACCGCTTTCCGATTTTTATACAAAAATAAAAAATATAAAATTTTAAGGGGGGGCATCCCATACATGGAACTGGAACAAAAAAAAATTTTTTCTTCATACCTATACGTGTGGGGTGTCTATGGATAGGTCTTTATAAATGACATTGAGGTTCTTAAAATATTTTTTTCTCAAAGTCAATCATTTAAAAGATAGGCGCGTCTAAAGTGGTAAAATGTGTGTCCCCCCTTCTAACTTCTAAAGTAAGGGAGTGAAAAATCTAGAAAAAATGTATTCTGTAGATCTCAATAAAAACTTTCAAAGAAAATTGGTTTGAACGAGATACAGTCAGCAGTTGTTGAGATAAAGCGACTGCAAGTATAACTTTGTTTTTCATACAAACTCTATGAAAAACAAAGTTATTTTTGTAGTTGCGAAAAATCAAAGTCATAGAATACTCTACTGTGTTACGGAACTCTACGAGTGCAAGTCCGACTTGCACTTGGCCAGTTTATTTAATATAATAGCTACTATTAGTCCTAAAGATATATAAAAAATTTGGATTAATGCTGCAGTCTGTCTTGAAAAAATTTTTTTATTCTGTTTTTTACATTTTTTGCTTTTGACAATTGAGTTAGAGAGAGAACTTTAAAAAAAATACCTATTTTATTAATACCTACATATCGTGTAAATATCAATCAAATATCTTCCGGGGGCAGATTTTCTTAGCTTATACCCCTAGGGCCTTTCCAACCAAATAAATGCAAATGCATAATGCTATACTTTAAATAGAAACAGAAAATTGTCAAAATTCTATTTATATTTCAAAATTCATAAAGATCCTTGAAATCTGCCACTTTTTGGAATCGTCAGCGTAATCCGCATCATCACTTAACAACAGGTGAGATAGTGGTCAAACGCTAGCCTAGAAGATATTAAAAAAAATCTGCCAGAGTTAAAATGTAGGTCCTAAATCTGCCTAAATGGCAGATATCTGCCATAAATGGTACACTGATACCAGACGTCATTTGGATGACAGGTGTAAATTCTTTAGATTTCCAACAGATGGCGTTAGTAACCAAACATTATGTTCGCAGTGAAGTTAATTCTTTGATCTTCTAACGGTCCCCCCCCCCCCTAAAAGCTAAACTGCTGGCTTGAAAAATCTGGAAAAATTCGTGATATTAGTGCATTTCATGAAATTTAAAGGAAAACTATAGCGGTTAAGATAACTTTATTAGTTTAGCAGTAATAGTCGTCGAACTTGGGTGCTGGATAATTTTGTACCAAATACATAATCCTTAGAATAAATCCTTCAAAGTGCAAAGACGAAGTACCTACACGCACTTGGCCGGCTATTTTTAATGTTAATAAAATTATATATTTTTTTACTGATAACACATCTGCATGTGCATTTAAATTACTATGTTAAAGCACAAATCAATAGGCGTGATAGTTTTTCAGTAAAGTGCACCACAAAAGTGCTCAGGTAGTGGGATAGTGTTAGGGCTCGCTTCGCTCGCCCTAACTAGCGACACAGGCATTGAAACGGCGGGCCTGAGCACTACTCTGCGACAGATTTTCAGAACTTTTTAAGACGTCAGTTTCCTATCATTCTGTCTTTATCCGTGCCTTTTACCTTTACAATAAAAAACATTTTGGTTACTTTGTTCCAGGTTCAGACCACACTCCACAGTTCAGATGAGATGATGATGAATATGAATGAATAAGAATAAATATATATATATATATATTTATAAATATATATATTTATATATATATATATATATATAATATGAACATGAATATGAATGTTGGGATGTAAGGGAGCACAAATACGACCTCAGTGCTCCCAGCCAACCTCACCTGCCCGTGGTGCATCCTGTTGACCAATAGACGGGGCTCTGGCGACCGACAAATGGCAGTATAACCATTTCAAAAATTATGGCGTAGTTAAATACTACAGGCCAGTGACAGGCAGCAGCGTCATCAGTCCGTGAAGCTGCGTCCTGCGCCTGCCCAGCGTAACGATTAGGGCATATCCCTCCCAAGGGATGAAATCAATATGAAAGGTCACGATATGCCACGGCCCCCAGTTCCCGGCCGCCCTGCTATTCGTGACCACGGTGGCGGTCACGGTAACGGCAGGGCAGGGGGTGCTAAGAATCCCCGGGCTACGTTAGGCCGCCTAAACAAACTGACCCTCACAACGTTCAATGGACGCACGATTCGGCTGGATGATCATCTGGCGCAGCTGGAGGTGGAGCTGAAACACATAAGATGGCACATTCTGGGGTTATGTGAAGTCCGAAGACAGGGAGAGGATACCATAACCTTAGAATCGGGCCATCTTATGTACAACAGAGAAGGAGATCAGCCATCCCAAGGCAGGCGTCGGGTTTCTGGTCAACAAGGTTCTCAGTGACAACGTTGTAGAAATCTCCAGGGTGTCGACCAGGGTAGCGTACCTCATAATTAAGTTAACCAAGAGGTACAGCCTCAAGGTTATCCAGCTTTACGCACCAACCTCGACACACTTGGATGATGAGGTGGAGAGCATGTGTCGCGACGAAGAGTTCTTGATATTCCGTGTTGGCAACACCGAGGTTGCCGCCAAAGTAAGTGTCAAGTCAAAGTTAATGATACTTAGGTCGTTTGATTATACAGTCAGTTTTAAGTGGGCGTAGTTTTGAATATGTCTTGTGAATGTGTGGTGAAGTCTTGGAGCAGTTTCAGCTCAAGGACATGCATGATGCAAAAGTATCGTGAGTAGGCTTGACGTACATCAATAATTATTATTAATTGTTTGCTGGACTTGCACGACCGATTTTGCATCCAGCGAGCACCCCCACCACCGCGAGCGTCGTGCAGATGGACAGCAAAGAGAATATAACCACTGATGGACAGTGAATAACGCGGATGTACGTCAGAGCAGTCCAGCATCGTGCGGCTTGATGGTGTATACTTGCTGTACAGCAGATTTAACATATACGTATAATATACTTTTATAATTTACACCATTTTTCGTTCTGTTTACTCTGCTCGCTTGATGCGCGCACGACAGTCAGTATGCTACATCCAGCGCCGCGGCCTTGAACTGACGTACAGCCGGGATGGATCGTGAATAAGGCCTTTAAGTCTATAAGAGTTATCTGACCTATTTATGCATACCTTTATTACTCATCATCATCATCATCATCAGCCTGTATCAGTCCACTGCTGGACATAGGCCTCTCCCAAGATGCGCCACTGAGCCCGATCTTCGGCTCTTTTCTTCCAGACACTGCCCACCGCTTTGCGTATGTCGTCGCTCCACCTGGTCACAGGACGTCCTACGCTACGTTTGCCGATTCGCGGTCTCCACTCTAGGACAAGTCTGCCCCAACGGTTATCAGTCCTGCGGCAGATATGACCAGCCCACTGCCACTTCAGCTTGCTAATCCGTTGAGCTATGTCGATAACTTTAACAAGTAGTACTGAACTGAAGTACTGAAACACACAGTTACATGTATGGTTGGTTTTAACCTACTTTAATTTTTTTTAAATATTCTGACGTAAACGATTGGATGACAGCTGAATGGTTCATTACTTTTTTTTTCTAATTCAAAGCGTTAAATTCTGCTTTTGCTATGTTTACTTGATAATTGGTTATGATTTATTTTATGATTTATGATTTTGACGTGTATATGTGCGTATATTTATACTGCCTACATACTGAATAAATGCTTTGATTCTTTGATTCTTTAGTTCTCTGGCGAATTACTTCGTTCCGGATTCGATCCCGCAGAGAAATACCGAGCATAGCTCTCTCCATAGCTCGCTGAGCGACTTTAAACTGGTGGACCAGTCGGACTGTGAGTGTCCACGTCTCCGCTCCGTATGTCATCACAGGTAGGACGCACTGGTTAAAGACTTTTGTCTTTAGACACTGTGGTATAGGCGACGAGAAGACTCGACGGAGTTTTCCGAATGCTGCCCAGCCCAGCTGAATTCTTCTCTGGATTTCCTTCTCGAAGTTATGTTTGCCTAGTTGGAGCGTTTGCCCTAGGTAAACATACTTAGTGACAACTTCGAGTGGGATTCCATCTACGGCAATCGGTTCCGGAACAACGTGCTCGTTGTACATGACTTTGGTTTTGTCCAAATTCATCCGGAGACCGATGCTACGAGAAGAATCAGCTAGGCCATTCAACATCCTTTGTAGGTCCTGCAGCGTCTCTGCCATAATGACCATGTCATCTGCGAATCGTAAGTGAGAGATGTACCTGCCGTTGATGTTAATGCCACGATCTTTCCAGTCCAGCGTCTTAAACATATCCTCCAAGGCGTTAGTGAACAGTTTCGGGGATATGACGTCCCCCTGTCTCACTCCTCGACGCAGGTGGACATGTTTAGTTCGCTGGTTCTGTACTTGTACAGTCATCGTTGCGGCATTATATAGACATCTCATCACTTCGATATATCGCCAGTCGACTTGGCAACGCTGCAAGGACTCGAGAACAGACCAGGTTTCGATTGTGTCAAAAGCCTTCTCATAGTCCACAAATGCTAAGCACAGGGGCCGATTATACTCTTCGGTCTTCTGTACAATCTGCCGCACCGTGTGGATGTGGTCTATGGTGCCGTAACCGCTTCGAAACCCGGCCTGTTCCGGAGGTTGAAACTCGTCGAGTCTTCGCGCAAGACGGTTCGTGATGACCCTTGAAAACAGCTTGTAGACATGGCTCAGAAGCGAAATCGGGCGATAGTTTTTCAATAGGGTTTTGTCTCCTTTTTTGTAAAACAAAACCACCATGCTTCTGTTCCATGCCGGAAAAACGGAATTAAATAGCTGCTGAAGCTGTTGAACTGCTGGAGCTCCTCCGGCTTTTAAAAGCTCCGTTGTGATTCCGTCTTCTCCTGGGGCTTTTCCATTTTTGAGTTGTTTAAGGGCCATCACGATTTCGTCTCGGCTAATTTCGGGCAGAAGATCTGCCTCTGATTTCTGATCTCTGTGAAGTGGCGGGTTAAGGTGGCTCTAGAATCCTCAGTATCGGGTTCGGGCCTTGAAGCATGCGATGCGTAGAGCTTGCCGTAGAAGTCTTCAACTTCCGACAGAATCTCCGGCTTGGATGCGACGACGTTCCCCGTTGACGTTGTCAGCTTTGTGAGGTGGTTTCTACCCAGAGGCTGGACGAACACTTTCGACCCCCGATTCTGTTCAATTGATTCTTTAATCAAGAGCGTGTTAGAGGATCGAAGGTCGCGTCGTACCAGCTTCTTTATGGATTTGTTGCGCACCAGGTTAGTTGACAAAGCTGACAAAGGGTCTGTTCGTCTCTCTTCCATTAGCCGAAGTGTTTCTGCCGAGAGTTTGGACTTTTTGCCCGTACGCTTGCTCTCGCAAAACTTCGTCCCTTCATCCCTGAGGATTTCCGCCACTTCTTCGAGTTTCTGGTCTACGTCATCTGTGGTTTCCAAGGCAGCGAATCGATTTTCCAATTTTAATTGGAATGTTTCGGACCCAACAACGGTTTGGAGTAGGTTCGGACGGAGCGTAGACTTCATCAATCGGAATCTCTCGGCTTTAAAGTCGATATCCAGAGTGCCTCGTACAAGTCGGTGATCACTTCCAGTATTAAACCTAGTGATCACTGAGACGTCTCTGAATATGCGCCGTTTGTCCGTAATGATGAAGTCAATCTCGTTTTTAGTCACAAAGTCGGGGCTTTGCCACGTCCATTTCCTTTGGGGCTGTTTCTTGAAGAACGAGTTTATCAAGAAAAGCCCCTCTCTCTCGAGGAAATTGACGAGCATTTGTCCCCTGTGATTCCTACTCCCAAATCCGTGTGGTCCTATAGACGATTCGCCGCAAGTTTGTACTCCCACTTTGGCGTTAAAGTCTCCCATGACAACGTTGTAGTGAGCCTTGGAGGTGGTGTGTAAAGCTCTGGAGATATCTTCATACATGCTCTCCACCTCATCATCCAAGTGTATCGAGGTCGGTGCGTAGACCTGGATAACCTTGAGGCTGTACCTCTTGGTTAACTTAATTATGAGGTACGCTACCCTGGTCGACACACTGGAGATTTCTACAACGTTGTCACTGAGAACCTTGTTGACCAGAAACCCGACGCCGCCTTGGGATGGCTGATCTCCTTCTCTGTAGTACATAAGATGGCCCGATTGTAAGGTTATGGTGTCCTCTCCCTGTCTTCGGACTTCACATAATCCCAGAATGTGCCATCTTATGTGTTTCAGCTCCTCCTCTAGCTGCGCCAGATGATCGTCCAGCCGAATCGTGCGTCCATTGTACGTTGCGAGGGTCAGTTTGTTCTGGCGGCCAACCGTAACCCGGGGATTCTTAGCACCCCCTGCCCTGCCGTTACCGTGACCGCCGCCTTTATTACTACTAGAACTATATACCTTATCTGAGAATATGATATGTTTATATTATACCTACATAAAATCACAAGTCCTTCACACTTGCCTTGCCCACAATTAACAACATGAGGGCGAGTGCCCATTGTCATGGGAGACTTTAACCCCAAAGTGGGAGTACAAACTTGCGGCGAATCGTCTATAGTACCACACGGATTTGGGAGTAGGTATCACAGCGGGCAAATGCTAGTCAATTTCCTCGAGAAAGAGGGGCTTTTCTTGATGAACTCGTTCTTCAAAAAACAGCCCCAAAGGAAGTGGACGTGGCAAAGCCCCGACACTGTGACTAAAAACGAGATTGACTGCATAATTTCGGACAAACGGCGCATATTCAGAGACGTCTAAGTGATCACTAGGTTCAATACTGGAAGTGATCACGGACTTACGAGGCTCTCTGGATATTGACTTCAAAGCCAAGAAATTCCGATTGATGAAGTCCACGCTCCGACCGAACCTACTCCAAACCGTGGTTGGGTCCAAAAAATTCCAATTAAAATTGAAAAATCGATTCGCTACCTTGAAAACCACAGATGACGTAGACCAGAAACTCGATGAAGTGGTGGACATCCTCAGGGATGAAGGGACGAAGTTTTGCGAGTGCAAGCGTACGGGCAAAATGTCCAAACTTTCGACAGAAACACTTCGGCTAATGGAAGAGAGACGAACAGACCCTTTGTCAGCTTTGTCAACTATTCAGGTGCGCAATGAAACCATAAAGAAGTTGGTGCGACGCGACCTTCGATCCTCTAACATGCTCTTGATTAAAAAATTAATTGAGCAGAATCGGGGTTCGAAAGTGTTCGTCCAATCTCTGGGTAGAAGCCACCTGGGTGGTAGCTGACAACGTCTCTCCTCACAAAGCTGGGAACGTCGTCACTTCCAAGTCGAAGATTCTGTTCGAAAATGAAGACTTCTACGGCAAGCTCTACGCATCGCATGCTTCAAGGCCCGTACACGATATTGAGGATTCTAGAGCCACCTTAACCCGCCACTTCACAAAAGATCTGCCCGAAATTAGCCAAGACGAAATTGTGATGGCCCTTAAACAGCTCAAAAATGGAAAAGCCCCAGGAGAAGACGGAATCACAACAGAGCTATTAAAAGCCGTATGAGCTCCAGCATTTCAACAGCTTCAGCAACTCTTTAATTCCGTTCTTTTCACTGGAAGAACTCCACAGGCATGGAACAGAAGCATGGTGGTCTTGTTTTTTAAAAAAAGAGACAAAACCCTATTGAATAACTACCGCCCGATTTCGCTTCTGAGCCATGTCTACAAGCTGTTTCCAAGGGTCATCACGAACCGTCTTGCGCGAAGATTCGACGAGTTCCAACCTCCGGAACAAGCCGGGTTTCGAAGCGGTTACGGCACCATAGACCACATCCACATGGTGCGGCAGATTGTACAGAAGACTGAAGAGTACAATCGGCCCCTGTACTTAGCATTTGTGGACTATGAGAAGGCCTTCGACTCAATCGAAACCTGGTCTGTTCTCGACTCCTTGCAGCGTTGCCAAATCGACTGGCGATTTACCGAAGTGATTAGATGTCTGTATAATGCCGCAACGATGACTGTTCAATTACAGAACCAGCGAAATAAACATATCCACCTGCGTCGAGGAGTGAGACTGGGGGACGTCATATCCCCGAAACTATTCACTAACGCCTTGGAGGATATGTTTAAGACGCTGGACTGAAAAGATTGTGGCATTAACGTCAACGGCAAGTACATGTCTCACTTACGATTCGCAGATGACATCGTCGCTGACGCTGAGACGCTGCAGGACCTACAAAGGATGTTGATAGCTGATTCTTCTTGTCACATCGGTCTCCGGATGAACTTGGATAAAACTAAAGTCATGTACAACGAGCACGCTGTTCCGGAACCGATTCCACTCGAAGTTGTTACTAAGTATGTTTACCTAGGGCAGACGCTCCAACAAGGCAAACACAACTTCGAGAAGGAAATCCAGAGAAGAATTCAGCTGGGCTGGGCGGCATTCGGAAAACTCCGTCGAGTCTTCTCGTCACCTATACCGCAGTGTCTAAAGACAAAAGTCTTTAACAAGTGCGTCCTACCTGTGATGACATACGGATCCGAGACGTGGACACTCACAGTTTGACTGGTCCACCAATTTAAACTTTCTCTAAAATTTTCTCTAAACTTTTTCGCTGAGCGAGCTGTGTGTGGAGAGAGCTATGCTCGATATTTCTCTGCGGGATCGAATCCGGAACGAAGTAATTCGCCAGAGAACTAATGTGATCGACATAGCTCAACGGATTTGCAAACTGAAGTGGCAGTGGGCTGGTCATATCTGCCGCAAGACTGATAACCGTTGGGGTAGACTTGTCCTGGAGTGGACACTGCGAATCGGCAGACGTAGCGTAGGACGTCCTGTGACCAGTTGGAGCGATGACATACGCAAAGTGGTGGGCAGTGACTGAAAAAGAAGAGCCGAAGATCGGGCTCAGTGGCGCATCTTGGGAGAGGCCTACGTCCAACAGTGGACTGACACGGGCTGATGATGATGATGAATATGAATACTACTTTTCTATCGGTTAAATCGCGCTTGATTAGCAATTCTAAACCATACTATCGCTATATAATGCCAGATTAAATGTTATTGCGACATAAATAATTGAGTAACGAGACGAGTACTTTTAACCGGTAGCTACTCAGTATCGATCCTAAAAGTACTTGGAATTGAAATAACAGTAAATTCCTAGGAAGTTGAACAACACAAATCGAGTGATTGAATACTCAAAGGATGTCTCTGATGTGAACCCGGAGCGTTGTCTGTGTTAAACTATATTATCACAGTTTTTACAATCATATCATGGAGAATAAACTTCACTCTTGGAATCATATGATTCTAAAACTGTGATCACAGAACAGATAATTGCTGTGATATTGTGTTGTTCTAGTACCTTTCTAGATACCCTGCTGCGGACCGCAGGCTGACCGCAGACCGCAGATCGCAGCAGTGTGTTTAACGCTTCATCCACTCTCACTAGAGCCTGTGCAAAAAGAGAACCGTCGTAGAAATTTAGGGCGCGCGTGTTATTGGTTCTAATTTACTGTATCGTAAAATCGTAAAGCCACGACGGTTCTCTTTTTGCAAAGATTCTGTAGCAAGCAAGCTACTGTTTCAATTTGAAGCACCCCCTACAAACACAGGGTCTTTGAAACTAAATAAATTTGACTCCTACAAAAATACCCCTGAGATCAAAATGAAATAGCCCTACAAATCCCTAAATGCATTATTGAAAAACCAATAAAAACCCTGTATTGTGTACTTATTCAAGGGTAATGTTTAAATGAGCTTCCCTTTTTATTAAGGTAGTAAACAAAACAGTCCAAGTCATAACCCTCAGTAATGAGGAGTTATGACTTGGACTAGACTTTGACTTCAACTTGACCGGAAATGTGACTTTGACTCGACTTCATGATATGAATTTACAAAAACTTGATAATTTTACGATAATTTTAGTACTGGACACTAGCTAAATACACTGATCGAGTGGAGCATATGGAGACTAGAGGTGTGGAGCCATAAGGCGTCAAACATTCTGCCGCGGTTTGCGGTCTGCGGTCGTGCCGCGGTCAGTTGTGATGTATAGAAAATAATGAGAATGTCCACACTCTGGCGTGTGAACTGGATAGACCGCGGAAGTGCGCTTAACGAAACAGTTTCTCGGCGTCGACAGTGTAAGTTAAAATAGACCTGGCATTAAAATAACAATCATAATATGAGAACGTCGTTATGTGTGTACCTCACCCCTCAGTACTTGATTAGCGCTGCGTGAGCATTCTCACGGTGATCACCCAGACGCTAACGAGGCATTCTAGATATAAGCTGATTTAGCATTTAAGTAGTACACATAAGGGTTCTTGTACAGACCATTAGATTAATTAATTCAATATATTTCTTGCCTCCGAATCGGCAACACCTAAGTTAAGTTTTCATTTTAGTTTTTAAAAAGGCATTTCACCTACCCCGATACTTAACTGGCGCTGCGGACAGGATTTGCTCGTATAATATAATCTACGTCTCTACATTATTACGGGTGTCAAGATTCGCCTGTAGTGGGACAGTAGTAGAGCAAACCCACGAACCAAATAAATTTGTTATAATTCGGGCGTGTGTGTGTGTGCAACAATGGGTGTAGCGGTCGGTTGGTAAGTACAACTTTTTGCCATCCTTCCTCAATATCCCCTTATTCATTTAAAGTGTTCAATGTGATAAGTCTTCTCTCATTAGCACGTTATCTGGTTACTAGTACTAAGAACTAAGCGATAAGAAATATTGTTTACTACAAAGAAAGTTACATAGAGTAAAGAAATTTTTGAATTGACTTTAAATTAATATAATAATCGTGTTTAACTAGTATTTTATGAGCATCTGCTGGTTTAAAACTCAATCATTTTAGATGGTACATTTATTGAACAAAGAATAAATAACTTAATATTTTTACAAAAATAATTAAATTTTTATAGTTAATAAGTTTTACTAATATTGATTTTACTTGTTCTTTTACTGTGTTTATACTGTTTTGATTCTGTGTATTTTGTGTCTTTTACTGTTTTTGTGTATTATCTGTGTTATATAACTATATTATAACTGTGTTTTTGTGTGTCTAAATTGTTATAACTCTGTGCAAAAATGGAAGGTCAACCGCATGTTGTAGCTATACCAAACGATATATTAAAATTAATCCCTCTTTTTGGAGGCGACAATAGACAACTTAATTTGTTTTTACGAAAATGCGTTTATGTGATTGAAAGGTACCGTGACGAGTAACGAGGATCAAAATTTATACGTTTACCACGCCATTACGAGTCGGTTAATTGGTAACGCAGCTGCCTTATTATCAGAACGAGAAGATATTGTGAGTTGGTCTGAACTCAAGGCCTTATTAGAACAGCATTTTGGTGACCCTCGCAGTGAGGAATGTATAAATATAGAGTTAGAGAGTTTTAAGATTAAATCCAGTGAAACGTATTTAGAGTTTTGAAATCGTATTCAAACGGTCCGGTCAATTTTAATATCCAAGGTGAATGCATCGAGTAAAAATCGCTAAAATTGCAATTTATAATCATACGTCACTGAACGTATTCCTTTACAACTTACCAGAAAATTTGGTGCGTATTGTTAGGTTAAAGGCACCCGCGACTTTAGAAGCCGCCTTAAGTATTGTTTTAGAGGAAGTAAACTTTTTTTTTTGGGTATCGACCACCTCAATTTGGGTATCGTCCACCTGTTCCACAACAATTCGGTTATAAACCGCAAAATTTCGGGATGATGCCACAGCGATTTGGCTATAAGCCTCAAATGGCTCCCCAACAATTTGGCTACCAGCCCCCAATGGCCGCTGAACAATTTGGTTACCGGCCTCCAACGGCCCCGCAACATTTTGGCTATCGTCCTCCTACAGCCCCGCAACAGTTTGGGTATAGACCTCAACCGTTCGGCTATCGACCTAATATTCAGAAGCCGCATTATCAGTCCACGGACGTCTCTATGAGAACAGCACCGCTTCAACAAAACTCTCCCAACGGGTTTAAACTTAATGAATTGGCCCTGAATTCTGAGTACATAGACGATGAATGTTATGATCCCAACTATTACTATCCTGACTATTGTGACGAACACTATGACGATATCACTGAAATAGTTCCCTCTGAACAATATTCCGAACACCGTAAACAAGACGAGACTGATGACGAAACTCAGACTTCTCCTTTTCAGGCACAGGCCTCGACCAAAGACAGGACATAGAAATTAACTGTGATCATAGTTTAAACTACCCTACGTGTATATACCAGAAGTCGACGCGAAACTAATGATCGACACCGGAAGTACACGTTCCTTCATTAGCCCTCGAAAGGCACTTGAATATTTCTCTCAGTTTATCTGTTACGAACCATTCAGAGTTATCAGTACCCATGCTTCCAGTCAACATGACGAGGTTATACAAATACCCCTTTTCCCGACATTTAAAAATGCCGAAGAACACAAATTTTACCTGTATGACGTCGACCCACGCTATGATGGTCTAATAGGTTTTACGATTTGTTACAACAGCTAGGCGCGATCATATATCTGAAAAATCTTGTTCTGAAAACTCAAACAACATCTATTGCCATAGTCAATAATAACCTTAACTATGTTATACGAGTGCAACCACGAACCGAACAACGAGTGAAGTTGCCTACTAACCAATATTCTGGCGAAGCTATTCTTGACTATCAAGAACTTTACCCTGGTTTACGGATACCAGATGCTTTAGTAAATTGTACCAACGGATATGCATCAACGATTATCCCAAATACTACAGACCAAGAGATTATACTGACTGTAGAACGACCCTTTACCGTAAATACATACGACAACTCTGAAATTGAACTAAACCATACAAAAGACAACCAGGACATGAATACTGACATATTACTTGAAAATAATCTCCTTGACAAACTCGGACTAGACCACACAAATGAAGAAGAACGACAAAAAATACTAAATCTCTGTAAAGAATATAAAGATATTTTTAATTGCGAAGATCTGCCCTTATCATTCTCTAATCAGGTAAAACACCAAATTAGAACAAAGAATGAAGATCCGATTTACGTACGACCATATAGGCAAGCCCCTGCACAAATAGACGAAATAAATAAACAAGTTGAAAAATTATTAAATGCCAATGTTATACAAGAATCTCATTCCCCCTGGAATGCCCCGGTACATTTGGTACCTAAAAAGACTGACGCATCAGGACAACCGAAATATCGCATGGTAATTGATTATAGACGTTTGAATGACATTACAATTGATGATAAATACCCGCTTCCTAACATGAACGACTTATTTGACAAACTGGGCAAGAGCTCTTACTTCAGTACTCTTGACCTAGCTAGTGGATACCATCAAATTGAAATACAAGAGCAAGACAGACCAAAGACCGCCTTCAGCACACAACACGGACATTTCGAATTCTCAAGAATGCCATTTGGGCTAAAGACTGCTCCGGCTACCTTTCAACGAGCTATGGATAACGTCTTGAGAGGCCTGCAGGGAATACACTGCATGGTCTACCTTGATGACGTCATCATATTCTCAGCCAGCTTAGTAGAGCACATACAAAAACTGCGAACGATATTTGACAAATTCCGACAGACAAACTTAAAAATTCAACTGGACAAATCAGAATTCTTACGGACAGAAGTACTTTACTTGGGACACACAATTACAAAAGACGGACTGAAACCTAATGACGATAAAATAAAGGCTGTACTTAATTATCCACTGATAAAAACAACGACTGAAATAAAGAGTTTTTTGGGACTGGTAGGTACCGTCGCTTCATCAAAGATTTTGCCAAAATAACCCAACCTCTAACCTCATGCCTCAAGAAGCGTAATAAAATGATTCTCGACCAAAATTATATTGATGCCTTTAACAAATGTAAGGAACTCCTTACTAATGCCCCACTATTACAATACCCAGATCATGATAGACCGTTTATTCTTACAACAGACGCGTCTAACGTTGCTCTTGGTGCTGTTTTGTCCCAAGGCACAGTCGGTAGCGACAAACCTGTCGCGTATGCAAGTCGAACACTCAGTGATACTGAATCCAGATATAGTACAATTGAGAAAGAGCTTCTTGCCATCGTATGGGCAATCAAACAATTAAGGCCTTACCTTTACGGCAAAAAGTTCTTTATATATACAGACCACAGACCTTTAGCTTGGTTAAATTCCGTAAAGGACCCTAACAGTAAACTGACTAGATGGAGACTACAAGACTATGACTTTGAGATTACTTATAAAAACGGCAAACAGAACACGAACGCTGATGCTTTATCTCGAATAAAGATAAATGCACTTGACTCTGACGATGAAGGACAATCCATACAAGTTAACGTTGACAACGATTTACAGACAAAACTTGACATAGTTCAAGAAATTGAACAGTTTGTTAATAAAAAGAGAACCCGTAATGACTCCTCGACTATAACTATCTCTGATGAAAGTGCCACGGCAACTCTTACAGATATCTCCGATACCCTGTCAGCTACAAGCACAGTAAAACTTGCCGAATATCCCAAAACATCCCCTGAATACCCGATTAGGTCACCCTCTGAATCTAATCACTCCCAAACAATTCATTCAACTGCAGATTTAGAACCCACCGGGATACCTATCCTGCATGAAGCAATTGACACGAAACCTAACCAGATACGAGTATTCTCATGGTTCAAAAATGAATTACAAGTTATAAATATATCAACCAACAAAAAATTTTAGAAGTTTTTATGCCTATAGGTAATGATGAACTCATTAAACAATTTCTAAAAGAGTACATCACTCCGAAGCTTAAATATTTCATATACTTCGAAGAAAGCGAGCATAGGAAACAGTTTGGCAAGGTAGTAATAGAGTTGTTTAAAAAAGATTTGGTAAAACTTATTGAATGTACACAACGCGTAGTTTGTGTAGAGGATGAAAATGAACAAAAGGCCATAATCCTGAAATTTCAAGATGGAAAACAATGCCATCGTGGAATAAAAGAAACATTAATGAGACTGCGAAGAAATTATTACTGGGAAAAAATGCAAGAGACTGTAGCAGCCATAATCAATGCTTGCGAGTCTTGCCAAACTATGAAATATGACCGTAAACCTATTAAACCGATTTTGCAATTAACACAAACCCAAGATGCTCCTTTCCAGGAACTTTTTATAGATCTTTTCAACATTGAAAGCAAATACTATCTGACAGTCATTGATGCCCTCAGTAAATTAGGACAAGCCATCGAAATCTCAAATCGGTCAACCCCTGAGGTTGTTAGAGCTTTAACAAAATACTTTTCCTTTTATGGCACCCCAAAAAGAATAAGTTCTGACCCTGGCACGGAATTCAACAATGAGTTGCTAAAAGAATTCTTAAGCCTACATAAAATTGACCTTCATATTGGTACCCCGCGAAATCCAAACTCAATGGGTCTCATTGAGCGCTTTCATTCAACGTTAACAGAAATTTACCGCCTTGCGAAGTATGAAAGGAAGTGTACCGATGCTGGATCGGTGATGACCTATTCCATTATCGCATACAATCATTCCGTTCACTCAACTACAGGCCTTACACCCTTTGAAACGGTATTTGGACATACTGACTCCGATAGCCCCTTTAACGTAGAATTTGAAAAAAAATATATACAACTTGTAAAAGACCATGCAAAACGAACTAAATACCTATACAATCATATAGCCGAAAACATGTTAACTACTAAAGAAAAGATAAGGAACAAGAGAGGAGGTGAAGTTGATATTCAGCTTAGTACAGGAGATACAATTTATGCTAAAGTAGTAAATACAAGAAACAGTAAAGATAAGCCCCGCTATCGAAAGGCTAAAGTAGGTGGTCCCACAAATAAAAATGTTTTACCCATTCAAGTAGGTGAAAGACAGACCAAGGTACCAATAAAAAATATAAAACGTTCTCCACAGGTGGTGGCTCCTGATACTAGCCACTCCGTTGCAGACCCTTCAACTTCGATCACTTGAAGGCAATCCAGGGATTCTGCCGGTAAAGAAAGGAAATGCGTACCTACAAGTTGATAATTGGACTATAATTAAAGTAATTAAACTCGATCCACTTCATACCGATTTAAAACTCATTACATCTGAATATGATACATTTGCAAAACTATTGGCACAAAATAAGACATATCCACAAGAATTCGTTGCACTTAAGACTCATGTAGAGTACTTACGTTCTACTACTATAGAAAAATATAGACAGCTCGTTCCGCAACGATTCAGCCGAGGATTGATCAATCCATTAGGATCATTGATTAAAATTGTAACTGGCAATCTAGATCACGATGACGCTCTCAAGTATGATAAACTTACTACACAACTAGGTGATAATCAGATTATTGTGTCCAATAAAGTAAGATTAATTTCTAAAATGCTAGATAGTGTTATTAATAATACCGAAACCATGAACAGTAACGTTATCTTATTAGGTAATAGAATATAGAAGGTTGAAATAATGTTCAGAGAATTAGTTGCACAGAAAAATTGGGTGTTTTCTAAATATTTATTAGGATTGTTCAATTTATTTATAAGTAACTTTCGAACTGTATTTATTAAAATAAGTGAAATTGAAACTGCCTTAGCTTTAAGTAAAGTTTCAGTTTTGCATCAAAGTATTGTTAACTCTACCGAATTATTGTTTCATCTGAAGTCTATATCCAAATATGGAAATTTGTTATATCTACCTACAGACAGTAACCTAGTAAAACTTGAAGAATCGATTAGTGTTAAATGTTACCTTAAGAAAAACCAGATAACGTTCATAATGGATATACCCCTTATCACTAATATAACTTATAACTATTTTAAAATGTACTCCCTACCTATTTACCATGAACGTGAGAACCTAACACTTACCATATTTCCCAAACACCCCTTCCTTATGGCGAAAGGTGTTAGCTACTTACCGATTGCGAAACCATGTCGCGCACTCGCCGCTGGGGATCAGCTAGGCTATTCTGTAAGCTATCTCGACAACGGAATCCGCGGTGAGATTTGAATTTTGTACTACGAAATTCAACCGTATTGCGAACGTGATACGATTGAATTTCAAAGTACGAAATTCGAATCTCACCGCGGATTCCGCTGTCGAGATAGCTTACAGAATAGCCTAGCAGTTCTTCTGCACCGACAACAATCGAGCCTTGTATGCAGAGCCTACATGTATAGAGCAGCTCATGGAGTTCGACAATACCTCTAGATGTGTACAGCAACCGATATTGATGGAAGACATTAAGCTACAGCAAATTAATGATGCTAACTGGATAATTTACTCCAGATTGAGAACTACACTTCTACAAATATGTGAAGATGACATTACCAGATATCCTATTTTTGGTACATATTTGATGACCCTGAATGAGCCCTGCGATGTTAAGTCGACGGTATCAAAATCCATTATCACAATGCCTATGTGATGCACGAGGATGTGGAACAAATCCCTACCATCAAATTGCCTCCACTACAGATGCACTCAAGCACCGAGCTATCCGGTGCACATGCACTAAACATGAAGGAAGTTAACCTGGACGAACTGAAGTACATGGCGTATGCGTTAAAACAAATTGAATTAGTGAATAGTGCTAAAAGTGATTCGGTTTTTACAAGTGACTGCTTATTTTATGTATCATTATGTGTAGTAATGTTAAGCCTTATAATTTCTTGTTTGTTAATTTTTAGGAAAAAATGTATTGTTATCTTTTCGCGAAATCATCGGGATAATTTAAAAATCAATAAACCTGATAATTTCGCTCTTGAGGGGGGAGACGTTATGTATGTACCTCACCCCTCAGTACTTGATTAGCGCTGCGTGAGCATTCTCACGGTGATCACCCAGACGCTAACGAGACATTCTAGATATAAGCTGATTTAGCATTTAAGTAGTAAACATAAGGGTTCTTGTACAGACCATTAGATTAATTAATTCAATATATTTCTTGCCTCCGAATCGGCAACACCTAAGTTTAGTTTTCATTTTAGTTTTTAAAAAGGCATTTCACCTACCCCGATACTTAACTACGTTGATGGAGTATTAAGTGGATGTGGCATTTAAATAACAATAATAATATGAGAAGGATAAAACTATACAATCACTAGTATAAGAGAGCGAGACCGCCTCCAAATTATTTATCCTTCTCTGTGTATGCGATTTTACAAACTGTTTCCAGCACTGGAACCAAGTTCTAGTGCACCCATTAGCTTTCACCCGCTGTCGTGTATGACCCGACCAAATTACGTTGTTCATTTTATCTTATAGCTGGCATATGTATCACGTGTACATCATTTTAGTCGGGTTATATCTCTATAGCTATTTCATTCGCATACGCTAATGTTCACTCTACATATATATACCTTCTCGATGATGCGAATGAAATAGCTTTAAAGATATAACCCGACTAAAATGATGAACACGTGATACATATGCCAGCTATAAGATAAAATGAACAACGTAATTTGGTCGGGTTATACACGACAGCGGGTGAGAGCCAATGGGTGCACTAGAACTTGGTTCCAGTGCTGGAACCAGTTTGTAAAATCGCATATACAGAGAAGGATAAAAAATTGTTGTTCATCTCGCTCTCTCATACTAGTGATTGTATAGTTTTATCCTTCTCATATTATTATTGCTATTTAAATGCCACATCTACTTAATACTCCATCCACGATTCGCATACGCTACTGTCTTGTCTATTTAATTTATCGTCTACGGTTTTCGGAAATCATATCGTTATTTTTTTAATTTTTTAGTGGCTCCACACGACTAATCTATTTAACCAGTGTCAATTTTTTGGTAATCGTCACTGAGGTTTCGATGCTCGAAGTACAGAGGTGATAACTAATATTTTCGCTGAAATGGTGTGTGTATATAAGATCGTAAAGAACCGACTTCAATGCCGCGCTATTAATTTTCAGTACCAATTTTGAGGTGTTTATCTCCATATCTCTGGAGATACTTATTAGACCTCGATAAAATTACCATGGTACCACACTTGGGATATCTCCTTTCCAACAAAAAAATAATAATCAAAATCGGTCCATAAACGACGAAGATATCCGCGAAAAAACATAAAATAAAACAAAAACATATATACGGTCGAATTGAGAAACCTCCTCCTTTTTTGAAGTCGGTTAAAAACTAAAAAGAACCGACTTCAATGCCGCGCTATTAATTTTCAGTACCAATTTTGAGGTGTTTATCTCCATATCTCTGGAGATACTTATCAGACCTCGATAAAATTACCATGGTACTACACTTGGGATATCTCCTTTCCAACAAAAAAATAATAATTAAAATCGGTCCATAAACGACGAAGTTATCCGCGAACAAACATAAAAAAATAACAAAAACATATATACGGTCGAATTGAGAAACCTCCTCCTTTTTTGAAGGCGGTTAAAAAAGAGCATACATTTTAAGAATAGAATAATAAGAATAATAATCGTTTATTGCCATAAAAAAAGACATACATTAAAGATACACTAATATATAATTAAAAAAGAAGGCAACAGGATCAAGTTCAGCTTCTGCTACGTGTACAATTACTTGCACACGCAGCGCTGGTTTACAATTTGACCCAATGCTCGGGCTAGGATCTTTGCCGAGATGTTATAAGTCAACACCATACAACAAAAAAAATACAAAATTATGTAAGGTAAACAACAACATTGCAGTAAGAAATACTTATCAGTTTTATGATTGACAGACAAACATAGTAGTTCTATAATAATATTAGGAAGAAAAACGAAACAATTATGTACATCTTGTGTTTAAGTGTGTGTGTTGTGAGTGTGTCTGTGTATGTGTGTGAGTGTGTGTGTGTGAAATTGCTTATGTTTTAAAAGTTGTTTCAAATATATGTTTCTCCTTTAACAATAACAATAATTTAAGACGCGATTTAAAAGTGTTGCAGCTAATTTTTTAATACAGTTGCTCAAAAAGTGGCGTATTGCAGGGACGTATAGCGTTCGGGATGTGGGCTATTACACACTCGTGCTTTTTTTTTACCTTTCCCGAACTCTCGGAACAATGACTAGCATGGAAGCCGGACTAAAATAAAAATCGAGTAAGCTATATAGTATTCATTTATGTCAATTAGCATGTCATAATGAGTGAAAGAAACAAAACATGGCTGTTTGTTTTTATTATTTTTAAACATGTCACAAAGCTTAAATGGGAAATGTCAAATGGTCACCTTTGGTCATCTTATAATGCTAACAAATACAAAAAATCTATCCAAGACGTCAAAATACTATATGTCAGCTATCAACTTAGTTTTGCAGTTTTATGTTTTGTCGATACTTGTCGCGGGTTTGACGAATTCACTGAGTGAAAAAAGCGCTATAATTATTAATTTCTGTCTGAGAACGTGACCAGAAAGTAAAAGTATATACTTACGTGAGGTGTACAGTGCTTTGGACAAGATGGCTTGTGTTGTTGAAGGGTGTATTACGGATTTACGCACCATTATCATACTATTTCTACATTACGATGCAACGCTTTTTTATAATTCGCACTACCCATGGAAGAATGGTGCAAGCACACTTGCGTCAAATATTTTTTATTTCACCATTGGATAGAGGAAAGACTAACACATATACTCAATTTTTTTCAAATTTATATTTCATTAAATTACGGAGCAATTTGAATTAAAAAAAATAATACGAAACTATTTTTTTAATAAATTCCCTAGTAAAATGATGTAAGATTTGTTACTCTTATCACATTTGAAGAGTTTCCTTGTAGTATTAGCTTAATTAATCTTACGTTATTATTATACGTCTTCCTAAAAAACTTTTGTTGCATAAATGATCTTACATACTTAGTCCACGTGATATTTTACAGCTTTATGTGCGTATATATAAGTAAGCATGATTAAGCAGTTATTCTTTGCAGTATTTTCTTGTCTTTTATTCGTAAATGAAATAACTGATTTCTTCCAGGCAAGCACAGGAATCTTTTTTAGCATAACTATGATTAAGTGTGATAAAAATATAACATTTTTTGCAAGTAACATAATATACTTACTTTTTCTATGCTTGGTTAGCAGTATAAAATATATGTGATGCAAAATATTTCATTTCCCTTCCGATAACTTTGTCAATATAAGTCATTTATATGTAACGAAGATCCATAGCATAGTATGTGTTCGGGGAATAGAACAGCGAGAGCTGTTCTATTCTCCGAACACACTCTACCACACACGAGAGCGGGACATACTCGTACACGCGACTACGTAACGCATTGGCTTTGCGGCACGTACTATTCACGACTTGAAGACTTCTAGATTATACTTATCGGGAAACACAGACACTGGCAAAGAATTGCATTTTTTGGTAGTACCTATGATAAAAGATGAAGCATAATGCTTGGTGCAAGGAGATGGACCACATAGCGGTGGCGCACATCTAGTCCCGTCTGGTCGACGAAGAGGCAGGGTGGTATTACTTTGCGTAATCGGATGGCGTAGGTACTCCGAAATGCACTCGATAGGAAACATGGAACCTTTTATTGTTTTAATTTTGTTTTATTTTAAATCAAGCGCACCATGCTGTATGCTACAAGTTCTACCATGGGGGGTTGTTGGTTTGTTAACGATGTTTTTAAATAGAAAACATACATTTTCCATAGAAAAATCTGCTGGTGCACGGCGCGGATCGAACTCGGTACCTCTGGCATCAAAGCCGACCGTTCTCCCGATAAACCGGGCCCTTAAAACTACTGCCTCAGCTTGGCCATAAAACTAAGCTTTTTCTACGGTAATTGGACTGTGTGGACTCATTTTTTTTTCATCATATAAGCAAGCGTTTTATCACTGAAGAAAAGATGGTGCACACGCTACGCCTAGAAGACTCTTAACTACTCTAAAGGGCTGTGTGTTGTCGGAACACTGTAAGGTTATGGCGGCGAATTTTCTCTTTGATGGTGGTAAGCCACTTTTGATAGCAAGTTAATCGGAACATCGATATAATATGCTCCTACCACCTGTAATGTAAGAGCCAAAGTTGAGAGATGACGTCAGTAAAATTCCAAGAAGCTCAGGTGGTCTGCCATCTGTACGGAAACATTTCGAATAGTTTTTTAGCTTGGCAGAAAATTGAACTAGAACCTAGAACTAGTTACTTAGTAGTAGTAACTAGTAACTTAGTTGCATTGAACTTGACCAGATTGGCATCGCCCCAATCGAAGACAGCCTGTAAGGACAAGTTTATGCGCTTGACTATATAAAATTGAATTTGTGCCACACTAGACTGTGCACTGGACGTATAGCTCTCTACAACGGTGCTATCGTCTGCATTTCTAGTCATACCGAGCATTAGCAAGTCGTTAATATGCAGCAGGAATAAGAGTGGCAGAAAGCAATGATCCCTGAAAGACACCAATTGGTCAGAAGAGCAGCCATCAATGATTACTCTGAACGACAGGTCACTCAAAAGAAAATACAAAACTCAGACACACAAAGAAGTGGCAGTCCGTAGGATGGATGGATGGACTTGCTTATAGGATCCCCCCACTTTCGTTGAAACCCAAATTTTCGGTCACTGACAAAGTTCTATGTATGTAAGGAGCCAGTTGTTCACTAAAGGTTTTTTATAGCCTTGCAGAGTATTAACGTGTCTAAAAATTGGCAGGGTCAGCAAGACTGCCTTTTTGGGCACAGGTTGCACTTTGGCAAGCTTCCAAGTTTTTGACACTAGTCATAGAAAGGTGAAACAAACATATTAATACAAAAGCGAGATCAGGCATACAGGTCCTCAGGATTTTGGATGGAATACCATCCGGGCTACTGGCTTTGTTCACGTCTACAATTATTTGCAGTGGTTTTTCAACCTTAGCCTGACGGATAGGTATATCAGACATTTGTTTCACGCGTCCAAGGAGATAAGGAAGTGTCTCACGGGCAGTGTCAAGAAGTAAAGACTCCGTGAACAGAGAAGCAATCAAATTCGCTTTCTCTTTGGTGGTATGAGCCAGCGCCCCATCTAGTGTCAGCAGTGGAAGAAGTGAGGGCCGACTAAAGATTGAGTCAACTTATAAATCAAAGCTATGTGGTCAAATCGAGCCATCAGTAAAGCATTCTTGCAGAATTAGGTAGCAGCATTGTTAAAGGTTTTATTCCTTGCTGACACATTTTTGGCTTTGCGGTTTGGAGTGTTAATCCAGTCCAAGTTAACTGCATGCTACGGCAGTGCAGTACGGCCACACTTAACCCCGAACCAAGGCTTAGCTTTGCTTTATATCACAACTGCTTTGCTTTATATCACAAATTAAAATGAAATATAGTTTTCTATTCCCTGAAGCAGCAAATTTGTCACAGGGTCCACACAAACCATAATGTCATCGATAGAAAAGCATACCGCTACTCATCCCAATCTGCTGCCTGTTATTGCCTCACGTCGAGTACCGCTTAAGCTAAGGTTGGGCGGAGAGTAGACTTCATCCGATAGTGGTAGGAACAATCTAGTGGTGACGATACTGAAACAGAGTAGCGGTTTGGATCAGTTGCCAGCAGAAGGTCCAAGCAATTGGCTATGGCCGTCTCCTGATCCCCATTGTGCGGCGAAAAGACATAGGCGTAGAGAAGTTTTTTTAAGCCTGTATCTATCAGTATTTGAAGCATAGATTGCGAGAGTCTTTATGGTTTTGGAGACGTTGACAGCAGATACCCATCATGTACACGCAAACGTTAATTTGCAAACTGTTTGGTGTGTTTGTCATAAACGTATTATGCATAAGAAATAAAGAATTTGAATGAAATTGGAATAGAGATAGCCACCCTGGCTAACTATTTAATTAAAACAAACTGCACACAGACTTTTTTTTATATCCACACAAGTGGAAGCATATAGGGTATCTTCAGTTATGTTATTATACACAGGTTTTTTTTACGTATTTACCACATACGTCTTTCAAAGTAAAGTTTTAGCCACAGAATAAGTAAGTAATAAGTGATACAACTTTTTTTGTTATTTTTATCCCACTTAATAACAGCACTAGTTACTATAATTTTTACTAGTCACTATTAGTAACAGCGCAAGTTACTATAATTTTTCTTAATATTCTCTCATTGAAGAAAACAATATAATTGTTTACGTACATATGTTCTTTAAAAGCGGGCTGGAATAAAGGCGTAACTCGAAATAAAACTACGAAGTTCGCCTAATTTCCATAGCAACAAAGCGGTAACTTTAGATGTTTTTCAATTTCATATTATTATTCCATATATTAATGGAGTAACCACCTAATTTTAGATTTTTGCAAAATCCAGAGTTTATTTAAAAAAATGAAGTATATAGGTATCTGTATGAAAATGTTTGCTTCCATGTTGCTGAAGACACTAAATTGTCACTAATTGTCTAGGACTTCTCAGTTCTTTACAAATCAGTTTTTTGACGCTCCTGAAAAGTTGGTGTTTTCATCTTACGCCATTTTTCAATGGATAGTGCGAATTATACTGAGTGAAGAAGAGAAGATTTTAAAGGAAAATTTCATGAACTAAATTTTCGCTAAATGACTAGGTTTTTTATAATTTAAAAACCTAATCGGAACTAACTTTTTTCATTAAGATTGATTAATTGATATCATAGCCATTGTCTAATTTTTCGTGTGTTCCCAAAATCCTACTATTTTTTGCAAAAAACGTTTTATCAATAATACCTACGACATACACATATATATCATATAATGAACATGTATTTGAATTTTTTAATAAAATTAAATACATATTTGCTTTGATGACTGACATCGACACGATAATGTCGATGATAAGCCCATCACTAGCCAAAAATTAACTTGTGACAACCTGCATGATAACGAAACAGAACGGCATTATACGTCTCTTTCCTACGCACTATTAACATCGTAAGTAAAAAACAGTAAAACATACGTATTTCATTTCTTATTTTAGCCCGGCTTCCATGCTAGTCATTGTTCCGAGCCCGAACTCGTGCGTTCTCTTTCCCAACTGTCAAAATAATGTCTATGATAATATCGTTTAAAAACTAAAAAAGAACCGACTTCAATGCCGCGCTATTCAATTTCAGTACCAATTTTGAGATGTTTATCTCAATATCTCTGGAGATACTTATCATACCTCGATGAAATTACCATGGTACTACACTTGGGATATCTCCTTTCGAACAAAAAAAGAATAATCAAAATCGGTTCATAAACGACGAAGTTATCCGCGAACAAACATAAAAAAAAAAAAAAAAAAAATATATACGGTCGAATTGAGAAACCTCCTCCTTTTTTTGAAGTCGGTTAAAAAAGAAAAACCAACCATGAAGTTTTTACTAAAAAAAATCATAGAAGTTTTTATGATTCATGCAAATACGTATATTTCTAAAAAGAAGCTACTAATTTGTTTCAATATCAGATTTAATGATTTGATTGAATGAGTTAGGTTTGGTTTCACTTCATTTTCATTTCATATCAATAAAAAAATTCTACTGAAGACTTGGCTGTATGGGCATAGTTCCCTTTGCCTACCGGAATGGGTGAAGAAAAAAAAACTCTGCTTATATTCTACGGTTGGCGCCATTTTTCAGAAATGTTCTATGCGAGTTTAGTTGTTTGTTGCAGAAAATGAGTAATTTCGACCCTACTTTTTATGAATTAACACCACCGGAACTCAGTATAATTGCACAAAATGCTTCGGAGAACATTTTACCGGAAAAGTCAAAAAGTCGCTACATATCTACATACGACGAATTTATTGCGTGGAGAGAAATGTTAAGTTAGTTGAGTTTATTGTGTTTTTATTGTTTTATTAAATTTCTTCATATTTTCGCAACTGTATTAAAAATAGTCGTTCAGTACACGTGCGGAACCGTCATTGCAACTTGTTCCGACTGTCAACCCTCGCCTTCAGCTGCGCCTCGGCTCGGGTAGACATTTGTCGGAACTCTTTGCAATGACAGCCTTTCCGTACTTGTAATGAAATATACTATTTCTCCTCAAAGGAGGTGGCAGATCATTCCATATTTTCGAGGCGCTGTATTTGAAACAGCCTTTAAAGCCGGCAGTTTTATGTTCGGGGATGTAAAGACGATTGGATAGTGTAGAACGCGTGTTTCGTGTGTAGACATCTTTGAACCAAGTGAATTTTTCGAACAGATATTCAGGTTTTTTGTTCCAAAGAATCTTTTGTGTTGTGCAAGCTATGTGAAGCTCCCTTCGCGATTTCATATTTAATATACTCTTTTCAACAAGGTATGGGCTAACGTGGTCTCTCCGTGGTATATTAAAACAAAAGCGTACGCAGGCGTTTTGCACAGGTTGAACGGCTTTTTCGGTTTTGGCCCACAACCTAGGCCCATACACCGCGCTGCAGTATGTAAACGGAGAGAGCACCAAACGGTCACACAATAGCAGCCGCTTTTCCTCCGATATATTTTTGCGAATACTATACAAGACTATAGAATGAATGAATGAATGTTTATAGAATGCGTTTTTAATTTTTTCATTAATGTGTTTAATGTATCTCATATCATTATCGAGAACCAGCCTTAGATTTCTCGCATCCGATTCTATAGGAATATCAATATTATTTATGCATACTCTGGGATTGTGATCTAACACTCTTTTTACTTGTTTTTTTGTTCTGAGAACTAAGATTTTTGACTTTGCCGGATTGAGGATAAGAGAATTGCGTCTCGCCCAATTAAAGATCGCCTGTAAGTCAGCACTTATCTTTGCAATAGCATCCTGTGTATTGTTCGAATCAAAGCTGTGGTATATCTGTGTGTCGTCCGCATACAGATGATATTTGCATGTTTTAATACTCTCTGGCATATCAGCTGTAAATATGGAAAACAGGATCGGACTCAAAATTGATCCCTGTGGCAGTCCTCGTGGTACGTTCACAACATCGGAGGTAAGTTTGGAACCATTAGAAGTTTCAACTTCAACGTACTGTTCCCTACCGAAAAGAAAAGTTTTGAACCAATACTTTGGGAAAAGCCATAGTATGAAAGTTTAGCAATAAGAAGTTCCGGATCCAGGCAGTCGAAAGCACGCGAAAAATCAAGAAGCACGAGAATACTACTCTGTCCCGAGTCAGAAGCTGTTAAGATATCATCAGTGACCTGCAAGAGTGCTGTTTCGGTACCGTGATACTTTCTAAACCCGGACTGGTACTTAGGTATTATATTTTCTTTTTGTATAAATGTCTCCACCTGGTTTAACACTACTCTTTCTAGTATCTTCGAGAGCACAGGTAGGATACTGATAGGCCGTAGATGTTTAATATCTTCTATTGTGCTCGATTTTGGTATCGGTTTAACCAGCTCGTTTCCAGCAGTCTGGAAATTTGCTTGTGGAGATCGAGTGATTAATTATGTTCGTAATAAAGGTTAGCGTCTCTGGCAAGTTTAATTTAATCATGTCTGAATTAATGAGATCATACCCAAATGCATTTGTTTTAATATTTAAAATAATTTTACCAACTTGATCTTCTGTTACTTGATTTAATATAAACTCATTTACAACTTTTTTGTGTGACGAAAAAAACATAAGTAGTTCATCATCGACTTTTCCATCACCCGGTAGTTTCAGGAAGTGGTCATTGATTTTTGTTTGGTCTAAGAGGTTTTCCGGGATAGGTATTGACATTTTGTTAATTACTGATTTGGTTTTTTTCAAATAGCTCCACAATTTTTTCGGCTGGTGAATATTTTTATTTATGTATTGCGTGAAAAATGCTGTTTTTTCTCGTTCTAATGCTCCTGTTACTAAATTTTTAAAACTTTTGTAATATTTTTTTGAAGACTCTGTTTTTTTACTATGTGCCTTCACTAAGGCTTTATCTCGAAGATACATCATTAACCTTATGGTATCCGTTAACCAAGGCTTTGGGTTTTCTTTTACTGTTTTTCTTTTCAACGGGGCGTGATTGTCAAATAAGTTAAAAATTATTTTATTAAATGCTAATACTTTAGTGTTAATACTTTCTAATGTAATTAAGTCTTGCCAGTCTATAGATTTCAGGTCCGAGTCAAATTTCTTCCGGTCAATTTTGCTAAATAATCTAGATTCAATAACACGCGGTATACATTTTGGTTTTTTTATATTAAAGTCACACAGAACCGTAGCGTGATCGCTGAGATCTCTATTGTGAAGTATAGTGATTTTCTAGCATCTATCGGGTACGTTTGTAAGTACTAGGTCTATCAGGCTTTCCGTAAGATCAGTGACTCTAGTAGGCTCGTCGATAAACTGAGTGAGATTCTGCTGTGTGCAGAATAAGTTCAGCTCGCGAGCCCTCGGTGAATCAGACTTTTGTAAATCCACGTTAAAGTCGGTTAGAAGACAAATGTAGTCACAATACGCGAATGTATTTAGAGACTCACTCAGGCAGTCTAAGGCTGTGTCAACTTTGACACTTTCCGGTCTGTTAGCAGTACCGATCACCATTCGACTACCCGGTAGTGCTATTTCCAGCCATAGTTGCTCTAACGCAGATTCAGGATGACTACGTATTCGAACTCGAAAGCATTTCCTGAAATAAAAACCGACACCGCCGCCTATACACTTTGATGTACGTGCTTTAAGTTTAAGCGTATATCCGGACAGAATTGGGACCAAGTTTTCTTGGCCATCTTTGATCCAGGTTTCGTTTAGTGCTAATATATCTGGTTTGTGCGTTTCAATACTGGCTTCGAGTTCGTCTCTACCAGTGTTAAGGGAGCGTACATTTAGTAGACCAAGTCTTAAACTTTTAGTTAATTTAGTTTTACTATCCATTAACAATTACGTTATTTTTATATGTTTCGAAATTTACACGTCCTGCAAATTTGTATTTTATGTAGGAGAGTGTATAGTATAATGAAAGTGTTATGAGTGATGATGTCTGTATCTGTGTTGATATTTGTGTGTAGAGAGTGTGTGGGTGTGCATAGCAGGCGATCCTAATAATTATACTATTTGCTTGCAGTACTACGTCTCCAGTGAAATATAAAATGTGTTTCTGAGATACATTTTCATTATTAAATATTGTGCAAGTTAAACTGTATATGTGAATAGCCAAAAATAAAAATGTTTCGCAGTACAACGACATACATTCTTTCGTCCGAATATATTAAGGGTCTAAACATTACTAACACGACGTAAATTAAAAATTCTATCGAAATCTTCTTCACGCCGGATACGGAAGGACGGTTTTCCGTCACTTTCTCTGACGAAGATTCTTCCTTCGCGGGTCCAAGAATACTTCCATCTATGTTGTTTACATAGAGATCGAGCGCGACCAAAAAGAACCCTGTTCTCCTTAGATAGCCTCTCATTGATATATACCGGGCGCGGCGTCCCGGCAACTTTGACGTCAGCCGTGGAGATGTTCCGGCGGACCCTGGCGGCACGCAGCACGGCTTGGTGCACGGCGCGCCGCGTCACGCGCAGCACGATGGGGCGTGGTCGCAGCGCGCCATCCTTATCCAGCTAGGCTATTCTGTAAGCTATCTCGACAGCGGAATCCGCGGTGAGATTCGAATTTCGTACTACGAAATTCAATCGTATCACGACCGTAATACGGTTGAATTTCGTAATACGAAATTCAAATCTCACCGCGGATTCCGCTGTCGAGATAGCTTACAGAATAGCCTAGCAGGCGTGGCGGCCCCACTGCCGATGAAACACAGCTTTACATTTCGAGCATGCAGCGCCACCTGTCAGAAATTTCCCACATGCACCACATTTACTCATAGTGATAAGTATCGACCGCGCACTATAATTCTATTTCACGTTGAAGTCCAATAGAGGGTACTTTTACGAAGTGAATTTGTAATTGCCTGGTCAAGCGATAGATGGCGCTATAAGTAGTTGTTATCAATAACTGATGTTTACTTTCACTTATTTAATGCAAGAAACGATAGTTACTGACCATTCTAATCCTCGCTGTGTTGTATTCGATATAAACCGTAACATCTAGGTATTATCTTTCACCTAAAAAGCTCTAGGTTTGTTGTCGTCAGCCACTCCGCTTCAGAATGATGGTATCACTGTTCTGTATGTTATTCCACTTTATCCACACAGGTGCTTAAAATATCCAAGGTTACGAGTATGTAAAATATTCACAGTACTTCAAACAATTTTACGCGCGAAATTATTTTTAAAATAATAAACAAATATCAGCTGTTGTTTACTTGCGGACTACCTACCCGCTTTCAAAATTATTTCATTTTTCTTAAAATAAATTATTCTTAAATAGAGTGACCATCTCGTTGTTATCTACCGACTTCCATAAAAGGAGGAGGTTCTTAATTCGTCTGTATGTTTTTAGGGTTCCGTAGCCAAATGGCAAAAAAGGAACCCTTATAGATTCGTCATGTCTGTCTATATGTCTGTCCGTCCGTATGTCACAGACCATCAGAATAAATTCCGATACTCTAAGGACTACACGGTTAAAACTTGGTAGGTGGATGTATTCTGTGAACCGCTTTACGATTTCTATACAAAAGTATAAAAAAAATAAGATGTTATGGAGGGGTTCCCCATACCACAGAATAATGAATAGTAAAAGTACAGAAATTGCACTCCCTGAGAGCAAAAATGCAAGATTAAACCTAGTTACAACGCTAGTAACGTTCAAAATGCGCTTCACGCCTCGGGTACGACCTTGAATTTGCGCCACAGTATCAACTAATAGTAACTATGAACCGCGTGTTGCGCACAGTAAAATGCACCGTAAGTTCGCACAGCGAGAGTCTGAATAACTCGGTCAACTCGCGGCCTTTACTATAGGGTTGAATGTTATGAGAAAACTTGTAAGCCTTTAATTGGTAGAAGAATACTCGTAGAACAATGTAATGAGTACATTACTGATAATAAGTACTACATTAATGTTTAATGTCGAGGTAGGATAAAAGTACTACAGTTAAACTAAAATACGTGACGTTCAATTAAAATTGAGTAAAGTTTTAGATTGCGTAAGTTAAATAACGCGACAATAGTATCACTTGCCTAGAATCGTAGGTTGTTTAACTTGTAACATTATAATAGTGTAGGAGCCGACTCACTTTTTCGACCAAAAATAATTATGTATTTTATTCATTCTAGGAAAACTTTATTTTGTAATAGTTGAATATCAAAATAAAAAAAATATATTTAAAAAAAAATTCCAATATTTTATTTCACCATTTTGTCGGCGTTATTGACACATACCTACACAATTTCAGCTTTCTAGTACTAACGGTATCCTAGCAAAACCTTGGACAGACAGACAGACACACAGACAGACAGACGGACATGACGAAAATATAAGGGTTCCTTATCAGGACTACGGAACCCTAAAAAAGAATTTTCAATTTCAAATCGGTTAAGATCTGACAGAGTTCTGAGGTCACAAACATTTAAATAAACTGGCCAAGTGCAAGTCGGACTCGCACTCGTAGGGTTCCGTACCACACTACAGTATTTTATAAGATCGAGCTAAAAATACCACTATCATTATTCACCAGCAAAAATAATAATTAATAAACATTTCGTTTCTTATAACGCCTTCTAACGTCTAACAAAGGTGTTAGTGATCGACATTTCAATATAACGCCATCTATGGGACGTTTACCTAACTAAGCGTTCATAGATGGCGTGAAATGCCGAAAAAAACACGTTTCTTGTATGGGGACCCTCTATTATCTTTAACTTTATTCTGTTTTTAGTATTTGTTGTTATAGCGGCAACAGAAATACATCATCTGTGAAAATTTCAACTGTCTAACTATCACGGTTCATGAGATACAGCTTGGTGACAGACGGACAGACAGACAGACAGACAGACAGACGGACAGCGGAGTCTCAGTAATAGGGTTCCGTTGGTACCCTTTGGGTACAGAACCCTAAAAAACGTCGAATTGAGAACCTCCTCCGTTTTTGTGAAGTAGATTAAAAACTAAAACACCGACTTCCATGCCCCGCGAGTCAATTTCAGTAGCAAGTTTGAGACGTTTATCGTCATATCTCTGGAGATACTTATCAGATCTCAGTGAATCTCAGTGATCTGAGATCTATAAGTACTTTAATTAAATTAACTCTCCGATTATAAAAATCTGACTAACGTATGACACGACAAAATTATTAAGAAAGAAAAAAAGGAAAATTGAAGTAAACGTTAGTAGGTACCTACCCTATTTATTTATCTTAGAACTAACTAAATAAAGCAAGATGTAATGTCGATAGAAATTCCCTAAAGTTCATTACGTGAATTCCCTTGTAACATGAAACTTAGCTGATTTATACCAACCTACCATTTTATGTGTGACATTCTTTGCTTTTTACATAGTTATTCTTTACAGTTACTATATGAAGCAAGGAAGATAATATTGAGGTAGGTACAAGTAAGGCGCGCGGCCGATCGAGAGCGCGCGTGACACTTAACTGACTGAACTTGGACCCTAGCGGGTGCGCGGAAGTACTTGTAGTTTCATAGCTACAGCGCGGAGTGCGACAGGCCTGCCCATACATAGAACTGAACCTAAAAAACAAAATTTCATCACACCTATACGTGCGGGGTGTCCATAGATAGGTCTTTACAAAATGACATTGAGGTTCCTATAACAATTTTTTCTCTAAGTCAATCGTTTGAAAGATAATACACTTCTAAAGTGGTAAAATGTGTGTCACCTCCTCTAGCGAGGAGACATTTGAAGTAAGGGAGGGAAAAATAAAAAAAAAATATGCTGTAGATTTTTTGAGTATACAGCCAAGATTTATCTGGGTGTGTGTTAACGAGATATAGTCAGCAGTTTTTGAGATAAAGCAACCGCAATTATACCTAACTTTGCTTTTCATACAAACACTATGAAAAACAAAGTTAACTATTTGGCATGGGCGCCGGCAGGGGGGTGCCAGGGGGTGCACTTGCACCTCTTGGGAATCTCGGGATCAACAGGAATTATTGAAATAAAAAATAAATAAAATATATAATAAATTCATAATGAATAGTCAGAAATTTCAAAATGTCTCGAAAATTCAGACTAAAATTTCATCTTTTTATGAACAATCATATACGGCAAAGATTGTAAGAAAACTAAAATCTGCACCACCTGGAAATTATTTCTGCCGGCGCCCAGGTGGCGAAAAATTATAGTTATAAAATAAATTATGTCAGGCCTGTCGCACTCCGCGCTGTAGCTTGAAACTACAAGTACCTCCGCGCAACCCTCTCGGGTGCATGTTCAGTCAGCCAGGCTATTCTGTAAGCTAGTTTACGCATCTCGCAAGCGGAATCCGCGGTGAGGCGTACTACGAAATTCAAATCGTAACACGATTGTAATACGGTTGAATTTCCTAACACGAAATTCAAAACTCACTGCGAAGTTCGCTTCCGAGATTAGCTATCAGAATAGCCCTACAGCTAGGCTATTCTGTACGCTATCTCGACAGCGGAATCCGCGGTGAGATTTGAATTTCGTATTACGAAATTCAACCGTATTACGAACGTGATACGATTGAATTTCGTAGTACGAAATTCGAATCTCACCGCGGATTTCGCTGTCGATATAGCTAACAGAATAGCCTAGCAGTTAAGTGTCACGCGCGCTCTCGATCGGCCGCGCACCTTACTTGTACCTACCTCATTATTATATTCCTTGCTTACGATATTAACATACAAAAATATTATTCAGTATGTCTAAACGAAGGGTTACAAAGCTTTGCGTAGCATACGGATGCTTAAACAACAACGGGAATGACGACATTAGATTTCATACACTTCCTAAGAATCTCGAGAGGTAAGACACTTCGATCAAGAATCTGATTGAAGGTAAGACATTAATAAACTTAATATTATTTATAAGTAACGTAAATCTAGGTAGTAAGGCTATCTAGGTACTTTTTGTTTAACGATCCGGTCGTTTAGTAGTAGTTATCGACTTTTTTTCGCGTGTAAGTCAATGACCTTAAAGATCGTTTACTGTAAGTAGACCTCCCGGTTACTAGCGGCCGCCTTCTAATGCAGGGTCAGTGTATACTAATTTTAGTTTAATACTTATATCAATTGAACAATAAAAGAAGGGAATAGAAAATGTTTTTTTTTTTTTGCCTTTTTTCATTTTATTTGTTTAATTTTGTCGTCGCGCTGCACATGTAGGTACTTATGTAAAAAGCAAAGAATGTCACACATAAAATGGTAGGTAGGTATAAGTCAGCTGAGTTTCATGTTTCAAGGGAATTCACGTTAAGATCTTTAGGGAATTTCTATCGACATACATTTCGCAAAATATTAATTGTAACCTACTTGAAATTGGTAGGTTTAGGTAGGTTACGTAGATCCTATAGGTAGGTACCGAGGTGGTCCCATTTTAATTTCATCGAGATCTGATGAGTATCTCCAGAGATATGACGATAAACGTCTCAAACTTGCAACTGAAACTGACTCGCGCGGCATGGAAGTAAGTTGTTTTAGTTTTAACTATCTTAATTAAACTATCTTAATTATAGTATAACTGTAGTAGTTTTATCCTATGTAGCACTTTAAGGCTGAGTTGCACCATCTTACTTAAACTATAACAAACGTCAAAATTATGTCAAACTCCATATAAAAACACCGGTTAATAGTTATAGTTACGGTTAAAGTAAGATGGTGCAACTCAGCCTAAATATACTCATTACATTGTTCTACCTTAAAGTATTCTGCTACCAATTATAGGCTTCAATAAGTTATCTTATAACATTCAACCCTATAGGAGAGGCCGCGAGTTGACAGAATTATTCAGACTCTCGCTGTGCGGACTTACGGTACATTTTACTGTGCGCAACACGCGGTTCATAGTTACTATTAGTTGATACTATGACGCAAATTCAAGGTCGCACTCGAGGCGTGAAGCGCATTTTGAACGTTACCAGCGTTGTAACTAGGTTTAATCTCGCATTTTTGCTCTCAGGGAGTGCAACTTCTGTACTTGTACTATCCATTATTCTGTGCTTATGTGTCAAGAAACCCTTCGAATGCGAGTATGACCAGCTAGGCTATTCTGTAAGCTATCTCGATAGCGGAATCCGCGGTAAGACTCGAATTTCGTATTACGAAATTCAAATCTCACCGCGGATTCCGCTGTCGAAATAGCTTACAGAATAGCCTAGCAGGCCTCCCTCACTCGCCTATAGCTACTGCGGTATATAATATGTTACTCTTTGGCTACTGCGCTTTATACCTAATTCGTTAACGCCGGCGGTACTATCTGCCAGTCGGTTGTCACAGCTCACGCGCGCGCAACGTATATTAAATAGAAATAGAAATAGAAAGTTCTTTATTCAGAATAGCTTATGTGATGGTACATAGTTTATAATATGCAACTTAATGATAAGAAGACAATGGCTGTACCTTTGGTGACCGCTGTACCCTGCACTAGGTCTAATAAGCCTGTATTGCAGGTTACAGTGTTCCTCTTCTGGTCAGTGCCATTCATCACTACCATTTTTATCGATACATAGTATTTTCATGATTTGTATTATGATCTAAAGGATTAAAGCCAATACAATGGTTGTACCTTTGTTGACCGCTGTACCCTGCACTAGGTCTAAAAAGCCTGTATTGAGGGTTACAGTGACCATCTCTGGTCAGTGCCATACTTTAATTATGCTATTTTGAGTGAGTGGTGTTTACATAATTTTAATTCATATCCTAATCTTGACTTTATATATAAACATATACTAATAGGTGCCTTATTCTTACAATATTAAATTAGTTTATAACATTTTATATTATCTACTGCTAATATAGAAACTTAAAGTACTCTAAATATTTTTTTAGAACTCTTAATAAAATAACCATAAACTATATAACCATAACCTATAAAGGATTCGGTTATGTTTAAGCAAGAGATTTATAAAATTTCCTAGCGCATACTACATATATTGCTATGGTATGACCGACCGACAAATATTATTATTCAAATGATGGGATAACTGCGTATTCGTATTCTATATTAGAAATATGCGGGTTTGACAAAAAACAAGCATAATCTTTTTCATTTTTAGAGTTCCGTAGTCCTGACAAGGAATCGTCATGTCCGTCTGTCTGTCTGTCCGAGGTATAAACTACGCCGATAGATTGGTGAAATAAAATTTTTAAAAGTATTTTATTTTTAGGGTAGCTCCCCTACATGGGAACTTGGGATGATTTTTTTTCGTCGTCTACCCCATCGTGTTGTTATTATCGTATCGTATCATCGTATGTTGTTATCGTTGAATAGGTCTTTTAAAGTGACAAGGGTTTCTAATACCATTTTTCGATTGAATGCTCCATTTACGAAATATTAAACTTTAAAGTGCAAATGTTTGTTCCAGTAGGGCGTCCCCCCCTCCCTCTAAAAGCTGCTGGCTTGAAAAATCTGGAAAAATTCGTGATAATAGCGTGTTTCATGAACTTTAAAGGAAAACTATAGCGGTTAAGATACACGCACTTGGCCGGTTATTATTTTTTATTTCATTGAGTCAACCCTTTACTGTATCGTGCGCGCGCCGGTACATCGCGCGCTGAACGAAGTTATAACAACGCTAGGTCGAGCCGAGCGCCTTAGACACATTTTTGCTTGTATTGTCTTAAATAAACGTTGGTATTGTGTTTTTGTAGGGGAGTGAAATATCTCTCTAATAATTACGCAGTAACTATTATATAATCTGTGGTATGACCATTAAGCCAGTTTATTTTCGTTTTGTATACGATCTTAAATTGTTGTTACTTTGTGAAAATGTTAAGTCTATTACGGTTCATTAGAACAAGCAAAAAACGTCGAACACGTTTCATGTATGGGGTTTAGGACCCTTATTTTACTTAGTTTTTAGTGTTTGTTGTTACAGCGTCCATAGTAATACATTCATTCTGAAAATGTCAAGTATTTAATTTTTTTTTAATATGGTAATAGGTAGCAGGACAAGCACGACGCTCGCCTGACGGTAAGCGATGGCGTCTACCTATTACAGATACAGTGGCATGCAGAATTCTGGCAGTCAAGAATTTTGCATGTCACTGCCCTGCGCCTGTTACCTTGACCAGAAAGATGTCTCACATGCCCTGTAATTTCACTGGACAGCCTGCCTTTTCAACCGAAAAACATTCCTCTTTCACGGCTGAAAACTAATTGGCAAAGTGGTGGTAGCGCCCCAGGCGACTAGCAGAAGTCCTACCACTAAAAAAAAAAATCTTTGGAGATACAGCCCTATGAACAGACGGACGGACAGCGAAGTCTCAGTAATAGGTACCCCTTGTGTACGGATCCCTAAAAAACTAAATCGTTTTTGTCGTATCGTAATCGTTTGTAGCGAGTGTATTGGAACTATTTTATGAAAACGGCTTATTTGTGGACTGTGGCCTCTCAGAAAAATGCTTTATTAGTAATTTTCTTAAGCGTGGACTGGACTATGACTTTAACTTGACCTGCCCCCTAGACAAAATACAATTTTTGTTTCCATTCCCGCTAACGCAAGTTTAAAATATATGGAATGACATATATGTTTCCGCAACAAAGTTGTCATTCCCATACATTTTCAAGTTGCGTTAGCGTGAATGGAAACAGAAATTGGATTTTGTCTAGGGGCCCTGAATTGTGACTTTGACTCGACTTAATTTACAAAAACTTAAACAATGTTTTTACTTTTGCACTGGCTAAACTACAAATCGTGTGGAGCCATTATGAAAGGAAAAAAAAATGTATTGCTAATGTATTTGCATGACTATGACCGCCTACATCAACACCAATATTATAAATACGAAAATCAGTTTGTATGTTTGTTTGGGTCTTCTTCACGGTCAACGGCTGAACCGATTTAGCTGAAACTTTGCACAGGTATAGCCAGCATTATGGATGAGGTTACTATAGGATACTTTTTAACGAGAAGAAGTGCACGCTAGCGAGGTGTTTAAACAGATAAATAACACGCTTATTAAAAAATAGATCATTTTATTTCAAATTGCCGCAAAAACCTGCGTTTTATAAAATGTTAGTAAGCAATTAATAAAATATTGTTACTTAAGTATCTCTTTTTATCTGCATTTTTAATGCTTTACCGTTTATAACGTATATATTTAACTAAGTACCTATATAAATCAAGTGTATTAGATATAATAGAATACGCTTTATTCCACTTACAAATAATCTAGAATACAATGTTTATAAAAATAAAGTACAATCGGGGGCCTCCTCACTAGCAGCAAGCAACGATCTCTGTTGTTAACAATTCGTAAGGAATGAACTCGTCTTGGAAATGGCCACCGACTGATATTGATGTAGTTGAATCCAGCGGCGGGTGGACTGAGCTGTCTATAGGACACATTGCGGTGAGGACACAGAGGCGGGCACTGGCTCCCCGGTGCAGCACACCGGTACGGGTAGGTACCGCTCCGTACCGGTAAACATTCCAATGTATAATCAGAAGAAAACAGGTTGGGGATACGGGTATGTACTCGTACCGGTTTGTCTGCACCGGGGACCCGCCTCTTTATGTCCCCATCCTAACTTAGGTAGCACGCGCACTCGACCCAATAAGATCGACGTGTGTGCTCACTACACTACACTACTTACATCTGTAATAATCTGTATGCAATGAGCAGTTTTCATTAAATATAAATAATTTAAGATCGTTAAAAGAACCGACTTCAAACGTCACGCTAGTCAAAGTAGCCAGTAGACGCAGTAACTATTACATAATCTGTGCCAGTAGTTAGTAGTAAGTCGTCGAGATACGTAAATGCGTCGTAATACAAATGTTGATATATTAAAAACGGCTGGGCCGATTTCGTTAAAATTTAAATGGGACCACTTGGAAAGGGTACCCTTTGAAACAAAAAAAGAATTTTCCAAATCGGTTCAGGCATCTTCGAGTAATCGATAAACATACATAAAAAAAAGGTTCCGACGAATTGAGAGCCTCCTCCTTTTTTGTGAGTCGGTTAAATAGTTTCGCTTCACTCGCTAGTTGGATTTTAAATCAACTAATTGTCTGTTTATTCATTTTTTGTTACCGAACATATATTTTTTATTATTTAGTAAAGGTCGTTGCCAATTTAATAATAAAGTGTTTTCGCGACAATAATAAACAAAGATTAGTGTGGACGGTTCAGGCTGACATCTCGGCGGTCACATAAAGCCACGTAGCAAGCGAAGCAGAAGTATAAAAAAAATAGTAAACGTCTCATTGTATATATACTATACTAAATGTCATTCTTTAAAATAAAAGAAAAATATAAATATTATATCTTCCCTATCGTTCCGGTAGAAGTTTAAGTTGTAAAAAACTCTGTCAGATAAATTCCTAATCAGGAACCGGTGAAACCGGCCCTAAGAGTTAAACTTCACTTAGATCAGACGTACCTTATAGAGCTGCTGCAATTGGACAAAGAGTAAATAGAGGTAAAACAGACAACCCACCCGAGCCGTCTCGGTCGTTTCCACTCACTCTACTGCTGCGGGCTGCAGACCGCGACCTAAGCTAACTTAGTTTAGCTTAGCTCGCATAGCTGACGCAGTTTTGTTGGTCAAACAGCTTGCATAAGCTTGCATTTGCAGTTTGCAAAAACAGTGTAATTTATGCGAGCTAAGCTAAACTAAGTTAGCTAAGTTTTCGGTGTACAAGTCGCACAATGAACTACCTACAAGCCGCACATATTTACAAGGACACATATAAACCTAGTTACAACACAACAGACGACAGCCGCGCTTCAGGTACTACTGCTGTAAGTCAGCCGCGACTCACTTTACTACAACTTTGAGATTCCGCGTCGGCCGCCGTCCTCGTCCACAGGACACACCTATACATATCATACAAAAATATCAGAATATACAAACAGAGTAAATACGAATACCGGCTACGTTACAGTCAGCGTCGAACGTCCGCAATAAATAATCTCAGAGGGTCTAGTGCGAGTTTTATAGATAGAAAGCGCCATCTAGTGCGCATAAGAGGTAACATTGTAATTTCCATACAAACCTGCGTTTAGTTTAATATGATCGAGTGTGTAAATAAATGTAAAGAAAGTCGCACTAGGCACCCTGTTCCCTGTCACATAGTCTAGAGTCGACGTCGATGTCGACACGCGTCATACAAACACGAACCGTACAAACCTCGCGGCCGATTCCTAAGAAGAGTTTCGCAAAACACGCGGCCGAGATGAGACTATATGAAAATTATCAATTTATCCTTATCATCGATGATAAACGTCGTCGATGACGTCACCTGATCAACACCGGCATCGACCGACCGTTACAAATACATAGTTAGTTAACGTAACTGTCGAGATGTGTCGAGGAGGCGACGGTTGCCTCTCGCCCGCGACATAATCTGCGGCACACGTTCCAGTACACTCTCCTTCCACCGTTATCTCGTTAACAAGAGGAGGCTTCTCACATGCCGGACTCCGCGATGCCCTCGTCGTCTGAAAAACACACAACTATATGGTAACATATATACAGGGACCAGGGCACACTCACAACACATCATTTCGTACATTTATAAAATAACATATTTGCTCGCATTCAATAATCAACATCGATCCATTTCGATGTGTAATGGCCGTGCAATAAACCATGCTTCTATATCAAATGTTATTCATTACATTATTTTTTTCAGGAGGTTACGAAGTCAGTTTCAACTGTTACTGAGAGAGTCGCTAAACCGCCAAGCTACAACTTTTATACGAAACTTTACATGTCAGATAACTGTCTAAAACTTGTCAGGAACTGGTAAAACTGGACCTCAGTCAACAACAAAATAAAGCTTATTAGATCGAGCACGGTGCGAACACAATCTTGCGAAACAATAAAAAAACAGACATCTTTAAACACACACACACAAACTCACATAACGCAATGAGGTACAAAAGTGTAATACACAACATAGAAGCTCAACACAACATAGGCACGGCACATGTCGCCGCCAGTTACGAGTCGTGTGCAACACAAAACCTTACGCGTATTCGAAATAGGTGGGGCTTAGTTTGGACGTTATAATTAGTGAAGTATTACATAATGTGATGTGATGGTATGAGTATGTAACAGATGGTACAGAGACGTCTAGCGACCACTCACTGAGACAGCCAGCGGCGCGCGGGGGCGCGGCGGCGCGGCTACCCGCCACCTGTACGACCTTACTGTACAACCTTACTGTGCACTGTACAACCGGCTCTATTATATATGTAGTGTTTTAAGGTAACAGGACAAACACGATGCTCGCCTGATGTCTACCTATTACAGATACAGGCGGTATGCGAGATTCTGGAATGCCAGAATTTTGCATGTCACTGCGACTTGGTCGAAACGTCGAGTTGAATAAAAAATTATGTTTTATGTGCGAGTCCCGTATTTTAATATTTATAACTATAAAGATGTGGAGTCTCACAAGCCCTGTAATTTCACTGGGCATTTTGCCATTTAAACCGAAAAATATTCCTATTTCACGGCTGAAAATTAATTGGCACAGTGGTGGTACTTGCAGCAGTCCTACCACTACTACATATTGTAACTCAGCGAGCGCACTCAACTGCCGTCCCACTGTCTGAGCCGGGGCTCGAGCTCGATGCACGCTACACGACACGCTAATATATGTATGGTAGACTAGCTGTGCCCGGCGGCTTTACCCGTGTAGGTGTGAATATCGGAATAAAAAAGATCCCATGTGTTATTCCAGGCTATCTACATACTACATTTCAGCTCAATCGGTGCAGTAGTTGTAGCGTGTATGAGTAACAAACATCCATACAAACTTTCGTGTTTATAATATTAACTAAGGATATTTGTTTTGTATGAATCAATTTAGAGAGTCCTGCCGGGGCACGATGTTTTAATGTAATGTTTGTCCGGGATGCCGCACCGTGTGACGTGACCCACCATCCATCATCACAGTGTGCAAGCCTGCTGTGTGTTGCTCAGCTTACATCGTCACTTACATTGAGATGGTGGTGGTTTGCTACCATCTGAATATCTTTACACACGGTTACGAAATCTATTTTTTAATACAGTTGCTCAAAAAGTGGCGTATTGCAGGGACGTATAGCGTTCGGGATGTGAGCTATTACACACTCGTGCTTTTTCTTTACCTTTCCCGAACTCGTGCGTTCTCTTTCCCAACTGTCAAAATAATGTCTATTAAAAAGAAAAACCAACCATGAAGTTTTTACTTAAAAAATTCATAGAAATTTTTATGATTCATGCAAATACGTATATTTCTAAAAAGAAGCTACTAATTTGTTTAAATATCAAATTTAATGATTTGATGGAATGAGTTAGGTTAGGTTTCATATCATTTCATCTCATTAAATTTCATTTTCATTTCATATCAATAAAAAAATTCTACTGAAGACTTGGCTGTATGGGCATAGTTCCCTTTGCCTACCAGAATGGGTGAAAAAAAAACTCTGCTTATATTCTACGGTTGGCGCCATTTTTCAGAAATTTTCTTTGCGAGTTTAGTGGTTTGTTGCACAAAATGAGTAATTTCGGCCCTAGTTTTTTTGAATTAACACCACCGGAACTCAGTATAATTGCACAAAATGCTTCGGAGAACATTTTACCGGAAAAGTACAAATTTGCTACATATCTACATACGACGAATTTATTGCGTGGAGAGAAATGTTAAGTTAGTTGAGTTTATTGTGTTTTTATTGTTTTATTAAATTTCTTCATTTTTTCGCAACCGTATTAAAAATAGTCGTTCAGTACACGTGCGGAACCGTCATTGCAACTTGTTCCGACTGTCAACCCTCGCCTTCAGCTGCGCCTCAGCTCGGGTAGACATTTGTCGGAACTCTTTGCAATGACAGCCTTTCCGCACTTGTAATGAAATATACTATTATAGCACAGTGTGACCTAAACCCGCACTTTACGCACACTGTTCCGTGACTTAGGGCCAGTTTCACCGGTTCACGATAAAGTGTCAGATAGTTATCAGACAGATAACGCCATATAAAAGTTGTCAAAAATGTGTGAGATAAGTTACCAATAGGGCTATTAAGAAATGCTGAAAGTGGCCCTAGCAGTCGTGCAGGGCGGGCGTGGTAGTGGTAGTACCTTCGAAGGCGGGGTTGTGGTGGTGGTGCAGGGCGGGCGGCGCCAGGTCCTGGCCCTCGAGCACGGCCACGAGGCACTGGTGGATGCAGATGTACTGCTGCTCCGTCTGCACCATCCACACGCGCTCGCGCCGCATCGCGTGCACCATGCCGAAGATGTCCAGCGACTCCGCGCCGCGCGCCAGCTGCACACGACACGTGCTTACATTATTCTACCAGCGTACTGCCCGTACCCGTACCCGTACCCGTCACTATACGGGGATCCAGTATAGCTTATGTTACTCGCTGATAATGTAGCTTTTCATTAGTGAAACAATTTTTGAAATCGGTCCAGTACCCCGAGCACGTAAAATCATCGAATTCGTATCGTAAAGGTATCGAGTCGACGATACAATAACGTGGTGTTACGATAGGCGGCAGCACGAAGCACACTCTGACAGCTATCGAGAGCTCGATACGATTATGTTAGTAGCGTCATCCTAATGTAAGTAGGGACGAGCCGTTGTGAATGAAATGAACGTCTTATTGAATGAAATATTCGTTCAAAAATTAAATTGAACAGTGAACTTTTTATTACTTCTGGCTTAGCTTTCTATTTATCGGAAATTATATTTAAAAAAGTACTTTAACAGAATAAACATCTTCAAATACGGTATGAGTGATATTAAAATGCATTTTATTTGAAAAATAGAATAATTATTAATACCTTTAAAAAAATATATATCAGTTTATGAACGAAAGATATAGCGTCACCAAAGACTTGATTCTTTGGAGTTTGGGTTCCGTATTTCGAAAGGAAAACGACGGCGCGAGGCTTCCCCACATCACAGAATACTTAATAATAGCAAGAAGATAATAAAGAGGACGACGTTGGTAAAGCGGGCGGTATTTGCATTAAATAAACGCATAAAATATGTTTTATGCAGTTAAAAAAGGTTTCGAAACTTTTCTCACCGGAAAATCCTAAGTGAAAAAATATTCGACTATGCTCGATAGCCAGCCTTCGAAATGAACATTACCGTGCGACAACAGTAAGTTCATGCTCGCATTTTGTTAATAAAATCTCAAGTATCGTTTACGTAACGATACGTTTGCGATACGAAAGTAAATCAAAATCGTTCGTGCTGCCGAATTTAATTACTTTTACGCACGATAGGGGCGCTGTACCATTTACATTTGTACGTCGATGACGATACGAATAGTTTTTCGCAAGTCGTGCGTGCTCGGGGTGCTCGTGTTTGAGGTAAATCGATACAAATAATAATCAAATCTTTCCGCTTATAATATTAGTTTAGATAAAAGCATCTAGATGGCGTTAGAGTAGGTTGAATAGCTCTCCTTGTAAATATTGCCTAAATGTATCAGATCCTGCATCGCGCAAACTATATTTTCCGTGATGTTGGAACTTGATGCACTTTGCTTCGCCATTCAACATGTTAAAATTAGAACTCGTTACAAAACGTGTTCTCTTTATAATGTTAGTGTAGATTACAATGTTGTGGATCAGTAAGTAGCCAGTGTCTCGAGCGCGCTGGAGAGGTAGTATATACGGTGGTGTTACCTGTTGGAGCGCCGTGTCGAGCGTGATGAAGGTGCCGGAGCGGCCGACGCCGGCGCTGCAGTGCACGACGACGGGGCGCGCGTCGGGCGGGCAGCGCTCGCGGAAGGCGCGCACGAAGCGCGCCAGCGCGGTGGGCGGGTCGGGCACGCCGAAGTCCGGCCACGTCGTGAAGTGGAAGTGCTTCACGACGCGCTGCTCCGCGCCGCGGCTCAGCATCAGCTCCGTCACCGTCCAGTCCGGGTAGCGCGACTCGTTGAGCGCCGTCACCGCGATGTCCCCGTAGTAGACGGGCCGCGTGTCGTACGGCCAGTAGCGGTCGCACTTCTCGCGCCCCTTCTCCACGCACCGCGTCAGCATGACGATGCCGCGCGAGCCCGACTCCCACACCATGCGCCAGAAGTCGTCGCGCGTGCAGTGCAGCGGGCCCTGCGTGACGATGAACTCGCGCGGCGAGGAGTGCCCCGGCACGTAGTTGGCGTTGATGTAGTCGGACCCCTCCTCGTCGTCCACCGGCTGCAGCTTGTAGCGCGAGTGGTCGTACGGCAGGATGTTCGTGAACCGGTTCTTGGGCCGGTTGACGGGCAGGTCGGCCGCCGAGCACGGCTGCTCGCGCCCCACGTGCTTCAGCTCCTCGAACTCCTCGCTGAACCGGAAGTCGGAGTCGGCGGACATGAGCCGGTAGTGGTCGAGGAAGTCCGCCACGCGCACGGGTCGCGAGGCGCGCGGCGCGGGCGGCGCGGCGGCGGGTGCGGCCCGCGCCCCGCGCCGCCGCCGCAGCGCCAGGGCCGCGCCCGCGCCCACGGCCGCCAGCGCCACGCCGCAGCACACGCCCACGATCCACGCCGTGTTGTCCACCTCTGCGAACATGCCCCCTCACTGACACCACCGCGACGCCCTATCGCGCTCCGATTGAACACCGACACATAATGCGATAAAGACGCGATGTGATCGCGGTGGCGATATCCGTCGGTGATCGACCGACCTTCGCGACTGATATAGAATTAAAAGTACATACATACAATCACGCCTTTTTCCCGTTGGGGTAGGCAAAGACTAATTCTTTCCACTTATTAAAATTAACACAATTAAAAGTAAGTAAAACTAATCGATAATTAAGAGAGCCCGTGCCGCAAGGCGCGCGGCTGCCGCTCGTTTATACATGAACTTGGGAACGATGTATCACGTGGTACATTTTATTTCTTTCCTCGACGGTACTTTCCCTAATGCGTCACTCGGCCGAACGTATTTATCTGTTTCTGCGCTCGGTCGAGTGTAACGCGATGTCCTTCCCTATCTCCCGACGCCCTAGAAGAGGCGGCTCGGCAAAGCTATGACGTGGCAGGCGTGCAACACTTCCTTGAACCGATCTAAATAAAAACTACATAAATAGCAACACACACATCTCAATACGAGAAGTTTCCTTTAGTAAGGTGTTAGGGTACAATATGTACTGTAAATAGTGTAGAGCAAATACATAATTGTATTACTAGTATAGTGTCAGGTATGTGGTATCAGTCAAGAGTCTGATCGGGTCCATTTTAAGGCTTCGATAGAGCTGAGGTCTACATTGAGAGGTACTGATGATAAACATGAGGAAAACTATGGACTGAGAATGTGTATGGGAGGAAAATCGTGTTCTGACGATGAGACCTTACACATTCAAGCATATTATTAACAAATTTGTACTTTATCAGTAAACAGTTAAACACCTAACACCTCTTCTATTTCATTCTAATGTAAAATAAATATAGTATATTACGATACGTGTGACTTAAGTAGTTATTGCACGGCGTGAAGTTCGTATATCGAGGGTATCGTATATTATTTTATAGGTGTCAGTGTGACGTAAACCCGCACTTTACGCTTGCTACGCTTTTCTGTCAAACAGTCGATTATTTCAATGCGTGAAGTTAGCTAAACGTCGTGTAACAATCGACTGTTTAAGTCACGGAAAAGCGTGCGGGTTTAGGTCACATAGTGCTATAAAATAATTTATATATCTTTGTAATAAACAAGCAACCGGCGCGTGCTAAGCTAAAAAAATAAATGTGACCGAATGTGCCCAATGAATTGTTTTTGTGGTCTAAAACCATGTTCGAATGATTGCCTTTCTTATAAAACGGGTTTGAGGCACGTCTGTTGGATGACGCACATTTGTCGAGGGCTCGGTGGCGTAATCGGGAGAACGCTCGGCTTTGATGCCGTGGTACCGAGTTCAAACCGCCGTGCACCAATGAATTTTTTTATCGAAAAAATTATGTGCGCTTCTCACAGTGGCCCTCCGGTGAAGGAAAACATCGTTAAGAAACCAACAACCCCCTCATGGTGGTAGGACACTATCTAGTGTCCGCCTGGCCAGCTACCACCCTCAAGTTAGAAAATCTGTCGCCAAAACATCTGTGTTCCGGCAGCTATCCTTGAGAGCCAGTTCCCATTCTAGGCCTAGCGTGCTTACCATCTTCGACCGCATCATCACTTACCAACAGGTGAGATAGTGGTCAAATGCTAGCCTATAAGATATTTAAAAAAAAAATGGTTTCAAAGTTTACAACGGACATAGGTAGAAACAATTTTTGTGTTTTATATATAGATCACAATGCGGTTTAGTTGAGCGGTAGAACTGAATCATACAGAGAAGTGTCGCGACACGTTATCAGTTTATTGTGAAGCCGACAGTGTGTATCTTCAGGTATATCTTCTATTGAATATATTACGCGGCTTTATTGTACTCATTAACTTAGTACATTTTTTGCCTATATTATCTTCATTTGTATTTGTTCCAGTTAGATATGATAAGCAATTGAGTCGGACCTTTTTATATTCAAATCTTGTTATTTTAAACCGACTGCCAAAAATGAGGAGGTTTTTAATTAGTAGGTATTTTAACTATGGTTTAAAAGTTTATTTCAATTATTCATATTCAGCAATGATATTCAAAATTGTTTTTTTTTCATACGTTATAGGCTAGCGTTTGACCACTATCTCACCTGTTGGTAAGTGATGATGCGGTCGAAGATGGTAAACACGCTAGGCCTAGAATGGGAACTGACTCTCAAGGATAGCTGCCGGAACACAGATGTTTTGGCGACAGATTTTCTAACTTGAGTGTGGTAGCTGGCCAGGCGGACACTAGATAGTGTCCTACCACCATGAGGGGGTTGTTGGTTTCTTAACGATGTTTTCCTACACCGGAGGGCCACTGTGATGATAGATAAGCAAGCGTTTGACCACTATCTCACCTGATGTTAAGTGAAGATGTGATCGACGATGTAGCACGCTTGCCTAGAAGATACCTGTTCACTCGCGATTTGAAGACCCGTGTCTTTAGTTCATTTAAAGACTCATTGCATTTATCGTGTCTTTATGTCGTGCAACATTAACTGCAAGAGGATCACGGTTTCTGATAATGGCTCTGATCTGATCTGATCACAAACATCAACCTGAGAGACGGGGGAGGGGAAGAGAGATATAGATAAAGAGAGGTATGAGTTTTGGCGGGAACGTGCAAAAGTGTGTGTCCTGCATTGTATATTTTATCTTAAAACTTGTGTTCTTACGCAAGTTAATGTAATACTCGTACACGTGGATTGTTAACCATTAGGTGCCGGTGAATGTGTGTGAGTGTAGGGACACAACACAATGTGTGTGAGTGTAGGGACACAACACAATGTGTGTAAGTGTACGGACACAACACAATGTGTGTGAGTGTAGGGACACAACACAATGTGTGTGAGTGTAGGGACACAACACAATGTGTGTGAGTGTACGGACACAACACAATGTGTGTGAGTGTAGGGACACAACACAATGTGTGTGAGTGTAGGGACACAACACAATGCTGAAAACATGCTATTTGCTTTCTCATCAAAATTCCATGGAATATGTTCAGTAAAGTCCACATGTTTACTGAGGGTATGACTTACACTAGACTATGACTTCAACGTGACTTGAACTGCGACTGTGACCTTATGCCTATGATTTTTAGGGTTCCGTACCCAAAGGGTAAAACGGGACCCTATTACTAAGACTCCGCTGTCCGTCTGTCTGTCTGTCCGTCTGTCACCAGGCTATAGCTCATTAACCGTGATAGTTAGACAGTTGAAATTTTCACAGATTTATTTCACAGTTTTATTATGACTTGAATTCACAATAACTTGAAAGAATGTTAATATTCGATACTGGCTAAATACACTAATCGTGTGGAGCCATACATACATACATATAATCACGCCTTTTTCACTTCGGGGTAGGCAGAGAGTACTTTTTTCCACATGCTATGATCCTGACATATCTCCTTCGCTTAATCGCATCGTGTGGAGCCATAGTGAAACTAAATAAAACTGGCCAAGTGCGAGTCAGCATCGCGTCTCTTATCGCACACTTAGGGAGGGTTCCGTATAATATGAAACATAACAGAGTTTCAACCTCATATATTTGATTAATTGATATTACCAAGAATATTTGGTTTGGTCGCGATCTAGAAAGACGGGGCTCGTTTATTAGCGCCATCTATGTCATTTTGCCGAAACTAATTAGATAGATGGCGTTTAAAAACACGTTTTTTGTATGGGGACCCCCTTTAATTTTTAACTTTATTTTGTTTTTAGTATTTGTTGTTCTAGCGGCAACAGAAATAAACCATCTGTGAAAATTTCAACTGTCCTAACTATCACGGTTAATGAGCTAAAGCCTGGTGACAGACGGACAGACAGACAGACAGACAGGCAGACAGACAGACAGACATACAGACAGACAGACAGACGGACAGCGGAGTCTTAGTAATAGGGTCCCGTTTTACCCTTTGGATACGGAACCCTAAAAAAGAATGAAAGTTATAGAGGGAGTAGGTCGGAGCGAAACGTGGATAAACTGACCTGTGTGCACTTCAGCATAAGCGGTGTCCGTGAACTTGTCGGCGGCGGTGAAGGCGCGCAGCTTGACGAAGTACCTGGTGCCGGGCTTCAGCGGGCCGTTGCAGTAGGCGGCCGGCGCCGCGTCCTCGCAGCGCTCGTCGCCGATGACGAAGCGCTCCTCGCGCGGGCCGGCCGGCCCGAAGGGCAGGTAGGGCTCCGTGGCCTGGTAGGGCGGCCAGCGCGGCAGGCGGCGCACGTCGCGCCACGCGGGCAGCACGGCCGGCGTGTCCCCGCGCGGCTCCTCGCCCACCACCTGGCGCCGGGGACACTGTTAGCTCACGTCACTCCTCACACACCACTGTTACTACTTTATGAACTACTGTAAGCTGTGCCCCGCGGCTTCGCCCGCCTTTTAAATTATCGTATAGCCTAATCCATAGTACTGGCTATACTTGTACGACATTTCAGCTAAATCGGTCCTGCCGTTTGACCGTGAATAAGTTCCAAACAAACAAACATACAAACTGTTTTTCGCATTTATAAAAAGAGTGTAGTTAGAAAGCTACGCGTTAGAAGTGAAATTTCCAAGTTAATTCAATTGATTTCTGAACTCTTTAATTTATTAATTTTTTTTATACAACTCTATCTGTTGAACTTAGCGGGACGAATGTCCGAATTATAGCGAATACGCCTCCGTAGTTACGTCGTTCTATACAATAGAGGGCGTTTATAAATATAAAATATAACATGACGCTGACGTCACATCCGCTGCCTTCGGACCGTGACGCTACGTCACTTCCCTCTAATTGTAACCCAGTGCGCCTACAGAAGTTAAGCCGGATTTTCACTATGGGATATAATAAAATTTATATTATATCTTGAGATATAATACTTTATCGCTCGTCATACATTTTATATGAGACTACCTACACTGTGCTATAATATATACTACATCCCAAACTATAAATATTTGTCGACCGACTGAGCGATATTTGCCTCGCCCTCAAGATGTAATATACATTACATCCCATGGTGAAAAGCCGGCTTTTAACTTGTATACGGACATACGGTCATTCAGCACCGATGGATCAAACGAAGCAGTAGAGGACCTCACTGCGTATCTATTGAACCCCCTTGTATGTTCTACCATTTTGGATAGTTTATGAGATATGATTTTTCGCCTTTCGCCGCTATGGTTCCCAAAACATTTTTTTTTGCTCAAACAAAAAAAAAATCTCATATCTCATAAACTATCCGAAATGGTAGAACATACAAGGGGTTCAATAGACGCGCAATGAGGTCCTCTACCACCCTGCTTCGTGTGATCCATCGGTAGTGAATGACCGTGTATGTGTAGATGTAATAGATGTACTATACCAGCGTGTAGGCGGTGACGTCCCCGTTGGCCGGCGAGAAGTAGTCGGAGCGGAAGCGCACGGCGACGGTGGTGGGCGTGGCGGCGGCGAGCGCGGGCAGCGCGTCGGGCGCGGGCGGCGGCGGCGCGCCGATGGCCATGCGCTGCGTCCACGCGGCCGCCGGCCCGCGCCCCGCCGCCGTCCACGCCCACACGCGGAACGAGTACGTGCGCCCCGGACGCAGGCCCGACACCGTGCCGCCCCTAGCTAAACGCACACAATATACATCTGTACAGGTACTCGTCTACACTGCGATCGATTGTCATTAAACATACTTTTTCTGTAAAACCGATGGCCCATTTTCTGAGTTCTGAATTGTAGATTATACAACAAAAGAATAAAAAGGCAATTTAATTCGAGGGTCTAAGTTGGATCCCGAGAGCAGCGAAGGATTCTAGAGTAGAATCCTGAGCGGAGCGAGGGATACAAGGACCGAGATTAATTTTTTTATTCACGCGTCGTGTAATCTTCTTTTTACCATTAACTGCGAAAAAATTAGTGCCGGTGAATGTGTAGGGAAATAACACAATGTTGAAAAACATGCTATTTGCGTTCTGACCGAAATTGCACTAAAAATCTTCAGTAAAGTTCACATCTTTACTAAGGGTATGACTTGGACTAGACTGTGACTTCTACTTGATCAGAAATGTGACTTTGACTCAACTCAACACAATTATGTATAAAAATTATTTTATACTTATTTCTGTTGAGTTGATTATACTTGATTCTGGCTAAATACACTAATCGTGTGGAGCAAAATGAAAATATTTACTTTTATATAGCTTCTATGGTATACCTCCATGTAGCCAGCTAGGATGATCTTTCAGCAAGTTTTATTTATTTTTTGTACATAATTCGTATTTCGAGCTTGTTCTAAATTCAAAATGTTTTTATTTACCGAGTGAGTAAAAGCACATGAGTAAAGAAGGAACAGAGACAAACCTTCTAAGGAACGGAGAAAATGTTTACCTATTCTTGTAGTTGGTACAAAAAAAAACAAGAAAAATCTTCATCGTAATAAAATCCAACGTCAAGTAAACATGACCAGCTTTTTTTTTTTCAAGCTTCATCATTGTTGACAACGATGTATGTCGATCATGATCATGAGATGTCACGAAATGTCATATGTCATGAAATATCACGAAATGTCATATGTCATGAAATGTCATAAATGTCATGAAATGTCACGAAATGTCATATGTCATGAAATGTCACGAAATGTCACGAAATGTCATTAAATGTCATATGTCATAAAATGCCATTAATGTCATGATATGTCACGAAATGCCATAACATATAATTCAATGTCATGAAATGTCACGAAATGTCATGAAATGTAACAAAATGTCATGACATGTCACGAAATTTCATGAAATGTCATGTTAGGTTATGAAATGTCAAGGAATGTTATTGAACCTCCTTAGACAGGGCACTATAAAAGAACATTCATAAGCAAAAATTTTAAAAATCACTCCTACACCCTAGGGCGGAAAAGACTTACTTTGTGCGCACTTATCGAGGAACTAACCATCACTTTTCGAATAGATGGGATAAAAATAATATAATATAACGTGACGTGTCGCGAGCGACAGCCCTGAGTTAAAGCACCAGCCGAGCCACTATAAACCGGTTTCACTCCGTACGTGTGTACGTGACAGGCGGCACACAGGCGGCTGGTGCTCACGCACTCACGTGCGTCTACGTCATCATCACAGCGCAGTTGTATGAAGCTTTGTCTCTGTTCCTTCTTTACTCATGTGGTAAAAGAGCGTTTTATTCACTGCTATCGATGAATAAAGTACTCTTTTTTGAGTGGCAATGGTAAAAAATAAATTATTTTTGACTAAATATTGAAGTGTATTTACAGAATTTAAATAGTAGATAGTATCACATGGGCATATTCTTCTTTGAGGCTGCTATTTTGTATCCAGAGCGGTGCGAAGGATTCTAGATTGGTCTGATACGTCCACCGACATACACAATTCGAGAGTATTGTAAAAGAGACCGACTGTTATAAAACAAATCGCATTGATTGGCATCAACAAAAGTTTTTACTAATTTCCCTTTTTTTTGCTGACTGTGCATTTTTTTTAATTCTGTGAATGCAGTTCAAAATATAATCAAAAATAATGGATTGCCTCTTCATAATGTTTTCCTGTAGCTACAACGGAAGAAGTGCCTGCCCTTTACGATCCCAACTCAAAAATCAACCGTGAATATAACGGCTGTGGCGTAAATAATGGTTAATTCTCTTTACATGCGGATCGAGGACATCACGACTGATCGGAAAATTTCAATCCGTATTGAGTAAATGTTCGTTTTTTAAATACAGGCCATTTTCGAAATTTAGAAAAGAAATGAACCCGATTTAGGCTGAGCGCAGACTATAGACAAAACAGTCTTAACGGTCTGTCTCAAGACAGTTTTGTCTATCACCCTGCGCACACTGCGAACAAAACTTTTTTGTCTGCGAGGATGCGACACAGAACAAAATATAGAATTGACACTTTGATCACTCCACCAATACATGTATTATGTACCTACCTACAATTTGTCTTCTTCAGTTATACAGTAACTAGATATCTACTTTATCAAAGTCAAAGTCAAAGTCAAAGCATTTATTCAGTATATAGGCAAATTAAAAATTAGCACTTACACACGTCAAATAACATTAAATAGATCATATTCAACAAAAAATATAGATATAACAGAAACATAACGCTTTGAATTTACAAAAAAAAAACAAAGGTATTGAGCCATGTATCATTTTTAGGGTTCCGTTTCTCAAAAGGTAAAAAAAAGGAACTGAGCGCTTATACAATTTAGAGGTCTAACTTAATTGGAACCAACCTTAAAATATGTTAATAAATAAAATAGTGCTATTGAGTGATTTATTTACGTCGCGTCGTTCGCGTGTGGCGCGTCCTTGCTCAAGTTAGTTCCTCGACAGCTCAAAATCGGTAGGGAGGTGAGTAAGCCTCGATTGTTGGGGCGAACAGAGTGCCCATTCTATACGTAGTATCTGTTCTGTGTTGCATCGGTTTTGTTTGTCGGCACCGAGAACAAATAATAATACCACGTATAGAATAGACACTCTGTTCTCAGGAGGTTCAAATTTACGTAGGTTCTATATTATATATAAAAACCAGCAAAATCGAGTTGAACTCGCCCACCGAGGCTTCCGTACCAACTTCTCAGACTAGTTTAAGGGACAAACTTAACTTTGTAGTTCGATCCATATAGGAAATGTATTGCAACAACTACAATTAATCATAAGTTAAATATTATGTTTATTTGAAGTGTTTCACACTATATATTTTTGTAAATTGTTAAACAATTATTTGTTTAACAATTAATCATAAGTTTGTAAGAGTAAATTAATCGTTTTTAGGGTTCCGTATCTCAAAAGGTAAAAAAGGAATCCTTATAAGATCACTTTCTTATCCGTCTGTCCGTCTGTATGTCCGTATGTCAACACCGATTTTCTCAGGAATGGGTGGACCTAGCAAGTTAAAATTTATACCAGATACTGATGTTTATGGTCCTAATTAGATATATAAAAATCAAGATCCAGAGTCAACACGATAATAAGATATAGACATATTTAGATTTTCGCCGAAATTTGTAAGTACCTAAATTTACCTTAATTTTCGAAATTTATTTTTCGGAATTTTTCCTTTACTTGTGTAATACCTTGATTTTGACCAAAGTTGACAATTCTAGGTCAACCGGAAGTACCATATAAGTTTTGGGTCGAAAACCTGTAGGGTACTTCCCGTTGACCTAGAACCATGAAATTCGACAAAGAGCAAGGTCTTACAGCACAAAAAAAGGGGGAATTTCAAAAACGAAAAAAATATTAAAGTAAATGGTGCCCCATACATACATAATTAACGCCAGTTAAGATATGCCTCTGAGTTATATGAGCGCTCATATAATTTAGGGGTCTAGCTCAATTGCACCAAACTTACGTTTGGTGCCATAAGGTAAATATGTAACTAAAATTGTGCCTCTGTGTTATTTATTTTATTCATAGTTGACGCTAATTAAGATAGGCCCTTTGAGTTATATGAGCGCTCATACAATTTAGATGTCTAGCTAACCAACCTTAAAAAATGTAAATAAATTAAATAGTGCTATTGAGTGATTTATTTTCGTCGCGTCATTCGCGTGTGGCGCGTCCTTGCTCAAGTTTGTTGACAGCTCAGAATCGGTAAGGAGGTGAGGAAGCCTCGATTGTTGGAGCGAACAGAGTGTCCATTCTATACGTAGTATCTGTTCTGTGTTGCATCGGTTTTCTTTGTCGGCACCGAGAACAGATAATAATACTACGTATAGAATAGACACCCTGTACCACCCACCAATCGGGGCTTTCTCACCTCCCTATCAATTCTGAGCTGTCGAGGAGCTAACTTGAGCAAGAACGTGCAACACGCGGACGACATCACGAGACGGTTGTTATTAAAACATAACCCTCCTTCTTCCGCAGTCGGGTGACTGCGAAAGGAGGGTTAATTTTGTTTCGAGTGTATGTATATATTATATATATATATACATACATATTATATATATATTAACCGTATATATATTATATATACATATGTATATACATATAAATGTATGAATATATGTATATTTCTTTTGCACGCCCTAGAGCCTGAATGGCTTATCGTATTTTTATGTTAGTGGTGTCAACATCAAGTATTAGAAAGATAATTCTTGTTTTCAAAAAGCTTCGTCTATTGCAGACGAGAATACTATCAGATCTGTATATACAAAGTTTTGAATTCCCACCATATTTGCAGGAGTATGTATACTCCATGTAAAGAAATCAGTAAAAAAATATATATAATTAACTAGGTACTTGAAATTAAACCTTCTTAAATCAACTCGCTCTTGGTGAACTACACGCACTCAGTCATAGCGCCGCCACAGGCGCCGCATTGCCTTTCGGCAAAAATCAAAGGGGCCGCGTCCGTTGGCGGCGACCGGTCAAACATGTTTGTGTTATTATTTTCGTTTTGTCGCTTCATTTTTAACCGACTTCAAAGGTTTCTCAATTCGACCGTATATATATATTTTTTTGTTTGTTCGCGGATAACTTTGTCGTTTATGAACCGATTTTGATTATTCTTTTTTCGTTGGATAGGAGATATTTCAAGTGTGGTACCATGGTAATTTTATTGAGGTCTGATTAGTATCTCCATGATATGGATATATGGAGATATGGAGATAAACACCTCAAAATTGGTACTGAAAATTAATAGTGCGACTTCGAAGTCGGTTCTTTTTAACCGACTTCAAAACAAGGGGGAGGTTTCTCAATTCGACCGTATATATGTTTTTTTTTTATGTTTGTTCGCGGATAACTTCGTCGTTTATAGAAGGATTTTCATTATTGTTTTTTTGTTGGACAGGAAATATCCCAAGTGTGGTACCATGGTAATTTTATCGAGGTCTGCTAGGCTATTCTGTAAGCTATCTCGACAGCGGAATCCGCGGTGAGATTCAAATTTCGTACTACGAAATTCAATCGTATCATGTCGTTATACGGTTGAATTTCGTTGTACGAAATTGAAATCTCACCGCAGATTCCGCTTCCGAGATATCTTACAGAATAGCCCTACTGATAAGTATCTCCAGAGATATGGAGATAAACACCTCAAAATTGGTACTGAAAATTAATAGCGCGGCATTGAAGTCGGTTCTTTTTTAGTTTTGTAAACGATCTTATTTAGTTTTTAAACGATATTATAGCCTAGTGGTGAGTCGTAGTCACTTGTTATTGCCAAGACAAAGTTTGTAGAGAAGACAAAATAAACGAATAACATCGTTTAAAAAACTAAAACATTCGACTTCAAATGCCGCGCTATATTTTCAGTACAAAGTTTGAGGTGTTTATCTCCATATCTCTGGAGATACATGGAAGGAAGGATAGCTGGAGGGGATTGGATGTGGAAGTGAGGGGAAGGGGGAGGGTAGGGGAGCAAAGGGGGAGGGTAGGTAAGCGAGGAGGAGGTTGGGGGGTTTAGGTGGAAGTGAGGGGGTAGGGGGAGGGGAGAGCATGTGAGGGACGGAGGGAAAGGGGGAGTAGCGTGGCGTGGTACGGCGTGGTGTAGTTGGGATACGTATGTGTCTTATTTGTTAATGCTACCCAAAGACACTATTCCACGCGAACGAAGTCGCGGGCACAGCTAGAATTTATTATATATAAATATATACATATATATATATATATATATATATATATATATATATATATATATATATATATATATATATACATATACATTTTTAAGGTTTGTTAGCGGATAACCGCGTCGTTTATGAACCGATTTTGATTATTTTTTTTTTGTTGGAAAGGAGATATATATAAAGAGGTCTGATAAGTATCTCTAGAGATATGAAGATCAAAGAAACACCTAAAAATTGGGACTGAAAATTAATAGCGCGGCATTGAAGTCGGTTCTTTTTAACCGACTTCACAAAAAAGGAGGAGGTTCTCAATTCGTAAGAATCTTTTTTCTTTTTTATTTTAGTTCACCGATTACTCGAAGATGCCTGAACCGATTTGGAAAATTATTTTTTTGTTTCAAAACATACCCTTCCCAGGTGGTTCCATTTAAATTTTTACGAAATCGGCTGAACCGTTTTTAATATATCAACATTTGTATTATGACGCATTTACTTATCTCGACGACTTCCTACTTGGCTGGCACTTTACCTACTGGCACAGATTATATAATAGTTACTACGTCTACTGGCTACTTTGACAGCGCTACGTTTGAAGTCGTTTCTTTTAGTTTTTTTAAACGATCTTAAATTATTTAGTTTTTAAACGATCTTATCTGAAGTCGATTAAAATAAAATAAATAGTTTTTCTTTTTCCATACAAGTTGTTCGTACCCGTCAAACAGGATGTTTATTTCATTTGTTAAGGTGCGTACAGACTATGTAACATAACGTATTGTATAACATGGTGAGATAACATGTTTCAGATGATGTGGACACTCATAAAACATGTTACATAACTCATAACAGTCGTCAAAGCGCCGCTTCGCTTTTCGGCAGAATTCAAAGCGGGCCGCTTCCATCGGCGAATCACGTGTACACGGTAAGGCGCGATTTATACAGAAGAAACGTGGCGCGGACGGATGTCAGTGTGGACGTTCGGTCCCATTCTGGGTTCGTGTGAGGGTTTCGAGGCGAGCCTCCTTACCCTGGTTAGGCTCTGGGGCAACTACCCTCGGGGTACGCGCGGGCTTTAATCAGCCCTATAGTGGTCCGATATGGTCGTTGGCCAGATCTGGGCGTGGTGGTCATGTTGGCCATCTTGGCATGGTGGTCTTGTGCTGCTGTGGTAACCGCTACTCCTCCTCTTTGCTGGCTTCATCCACCGGGACTAAGTCGCGTGGGAGTGCACGCCAGGTCGATACAGCGCCATCAGGCGGCCGGGCGTGGTGCAATGCAATGTTCTGGAGGTGAGGGTGTGGTCCGTTGTCTGCACGGTCATATTGACAGCGCGCCAACCGGACCACGAACTCCCTCACCGTCTCGATTTTCACGTCCGGCGTTGGCGTCATTGCGTACGTATCGACCGGCTCCCGTGCATATCCGCAGGGTGACGTTCTGAATGATCTGAAGATGCTTGCGCTGGGTTTCCGAGCATAGGGCATACCACGCAGGAGCAGCATACGTCATCTTCGTGCGTATATACGTCTTGTATATGCCGACTTTGGTGTAGAGTGGCAGCTTCGATCGGAGGACCGGATGGAGGAGGGCCTTAGCGGCTTTCGCTTGGTGGACTGCGTGATCCACGTGCGGGCGCATCCTCAACGTCCGGTCGATGTAGAAGCCCAGGTACTTTGTACTCGTTTCCGTTCGTCCGTTTCGTGGCCGATATCCGCCAAATATCTTCACATCGTGTCCTCCAAGTTGGACCACGACGGCAGTGGTTTTGGTGATTTGATTGGGTAGGTCACCAACTACGTCGTGCACTATGTCCCTCCGCACTAAGGCAGCCGTTCCACGATATGGTCGGCCCTGGGGTGAGACATCGTCGTGCCGGTACACGAAGTAGTTGGCGAATTTAAATTGTTCCGTCTTCTTCAGCTTGGTCTCAACCAGGAGAATGATAATGAACATCCTGCGAGTGGGTGAGAATGCGTAAGTTGTCGGTCTTGGTCTTGATGCCGCCCGGGTACCAGTACAGTATGCGGAGGTCTTATCTATGCATACTGGAACCGGGATAGTGCGGACAGTCCTCGCATAGCTGCCGTCCGAAGATCGTCCGGCTGCTATGGCTGCAAGTAGGCCCACCAGGGCTCCCACCAATGCTGAGATGGGTTCCGGGAAGGTACTCTGCTGTTGACCTGCTTGGTAGCAGGGGTATCCGGCTTGAGTAAAGACGGCTGTCATTTGTGGCTGGTATGGTGGGGCCCATGGGTACGGACCTGTTGGCATGGGTCTGGTAGGAAACCTTGCTGCAGAGCGTGGGCGTGGCTGGGCAAAAGCACTCGCACCTGCTAGGCTATTCTGTAAGCTATCTCGATAGCGGAATCCGCGGTGAGATTCAAATTTCGTACTACGAAATTCAATCGTATTACGTTGGTATACGGTTGAATTTCGTAATACGTAATTTGAATCTCACCGCGGATTCCGCTGTCGAGATAGCTTACAGAATAGCCTAGCTGCTTGCATATAGTATGGTGCTCCTGGTGGTCCCTCTGGCCAGTCTCGCTGTGGGTCTAGTCACTGCCGATGCTGTGGTGGTGGTACCCGTGACAACCTGAGTTACTGGCACGAAGTGGACTCGTGACTCTGGTCTCGGTCTGGTCTCTGTTAGTGCTTGTGCTGGTCTTGGTACTTCTGTTGTATTAGTGGTGGGCTGTTGCGGTTGGTGTTGCAGGGGTGCCCCTTCTGTCGCAGTGTCCGATTCTCCTGCTGGCGTACTAGCAGGTGCTTGCCGTCTTCTTGGGGCTCTCCACCTTGAGCGAGGTCTGGTTGTTGCTGGCTCGGGTAGTGGAGGATAGTGCGCCATGGAGGCTCTAGACGGCCCATAGGTTACTGTGGGTGCAAGTAGCCTTGGGTCTTGTGGTGGTCGCATCTTGGGCAGGAATGGTGTGAAGTTGGCCGGTCGCATTGAGGGGGGTACCGAGGTGGATGCTGCCGTGGGCGCGGCGCTTTCTGGTCTACCCTCCCTTCGCGTTCTCTTCCTTCTTCTCCCTCCTCTTCCTCCCCTACGGTGCACTGTGGGGGTGCCTCGTGGTATTGGGTCGTTAGCTGGAGGGCGCGGACGGATGGCGGAGGTAGATAGTCAAAGTAACGCAATATAAACCTTATAGTGCGTAATAAAGAGTAATTTTTGGCTTAAAGAGAATTGCGCCCGGTTCTTTAAAACGTTAGCCGATCGTGTCAGAGGCTAAAATAAGAAGCCAATACTGCCAAAATGGTAGGAACCTGCCACAAATGGTCACACTAGCCGTATCGCGCCACGTGTCTCCGCCACTTCAGTATAATTTACGAAACTACGTGACAAAAGTTGGCGCCACGCCACAAGCCCTCGCCACGTCTCTTCTGTATAAACCGCGCCTAATATTCGCAAAACAGTCGTCAAAGCGCCGCTTCGCCTTTTGCGGCAAAGTTCAAAGAGGCCGCGTCCATCGACGGAACACGTGTACACTACTAAATAGGCTTGGGCTAACTATATCCAACAGAGGAGTGAGTACATCGTATATCATTCCATGTAAGGATATATATCCGCTTAGTATGTCCGCTTAATATATTATCCGCTTAGTATAACTGCTTAGTACACACATCAACACTGTCTAGGGATATTTTGTAAAAATTTCTTCAACTCATAAAATACTGGTTGGAATAAAAATATTTTAACGTAAGCTTATTTTGTAGCTCTTAATGAATGATTCAAAATTAAATTTGAAAAATAAATTAAAAACAAAAGATTTGCGCGGCATAATTGTAGCGAAGTTCGAATGTTTTTATTTACCTAACCTAGTTTTTGGAATTTTATTTGTTTCAAATTAATGTTTTAATAAAAATTATCGGTTACTTTCGAATTTATGTACCTGTATGCATCATGCAGCGGCGCCATTTAACGAGAGACGAGATGTTAAGAGCAGTAAGCATGCTTCAAGCTGGGGCTACTCAACGGAGTATAGCCGAGAAGATTGGAACATGACAAAACGTGATATCAAGGTTTTGGTCACATTATCGTACCACTGGTGAAGTGGCTGAAAGGCACCTAGGCGGGAAGCGCATAACCACCCAAAGACAGGATCGATTTTTGCAAGTGGCCGCGAGAAGACAACTTAATGTGACGGCCATGCAGTTGGTTCAAAGGCTCTAGTCAGAGTACCAGTTGCTTGCCAGTGACCAAATTGTGAGGAGAAGACTGCATGAGGCTAACCTTCATGCTCGCAGGCCGTTTCGTACTCTAGCACTACTCAGAGGAAATCGCGGACGAAGATTAGAGAGGGCTCTAGAACATTTGCTCTAGGAAGATAACCAATGGTCTGTAGTGCTGTTTACCGATGAGTCCCGATTTGGTTTTTATCCTGATTTACGAAGAGTACGTGTATCGCGAGCTCCTGGACGTGAGAAGCGTCTGCAACACCCTCAGGAACTCCATCCATACCACGGCGGAACAATTATGGTTTGGGCGGGTATTCGTGTTGGTGGAAGAAAAGACCTCGTTTGGATCAGTAACACCATGACTGTAGAAAAATACCGAAATCAGGAGCTAGCATCAATAATCTATCCTCATCGAATGCAAATGGGCCAAGCTTTCACGCTCATGCACGACAACGCTCGTCCGCACACTGCGCGAGTGGTCACCAGTTGGCTACAGGAGCACGACGTGTCGGTCTTAGACTGGCCCATGCAATCACCAGACCTAAACCCCATAGAGCATGCGTGGGACATGCTCCAAAGAAGAGCTTAGAGGAATTTTCCTCCAAACGTTGCGACTGAAAAGCAACTTTTTTTGCATCTTAGCAGGACCTGGGACAATATCCCGCAGCAGACTTTGATAACTTGATTCGATGCATGAAAAACCGTTGCAGGACCGTGATTAACGTCATGGGTGGTTTTACTGACAACTAATTTTTCGGGTAACTAAAAGAACCTAATAATTTCGCATTACTTTCACTTTTTTCTTAAAAAGAAATTCATCTTTAGGTTTACCATTATTTCACTTTTTGTCTTTATTTCATAAAAAAAATATTTACACAAAACAAATAACTTTGTTTTATTGTAAAGCATAGTCTGATAAATGGGCTCTATAAAAATATATACATGTTGTATGTTAGTTGTAACACGTTTGGAAAAAATTGTGAAAATCAGAATATCCCTAGACAGTGTTGATGTGTGTATGTTCGGTATATCCATGTGAAATGTGTTTCAGACTTTGCAGATAAATAGATAAATAATACTTCAATTATTAGTATATCCCATATCCAAAATAAAGCATATCCGCATTTCATAACCGATATTATGTAACATTATAAGACCGTATCTGTTGTGTGTTTGCATTGTTTTTGTACCCGTTGTTAGTGATGATGTGATCCTAAATAATATGGCAAGGTTGCCTAGAAAATACCACTAACGGCTTTACTTTTTAACCGATTTCACATTTTTTTTGGGTTTCATAAAGGTATACCGGATATATGGGATATACTAGTATTAAGGTTTCGGGAAGTGGAATGATGGGTATATATTCGCTTAGGGATATATATCCGAAGATATAGATGTGTCCGGAGTAACCCAAGCCTACTAACCGAGAACGACAAACGATAATTGTTAAATAACATTGTTATTCTAATGTGTACAGTAATGTTTTGGGTTGCAATGTTGAATAACAAGGTTACATGGTGTGGACGTGTTATATAACACAAGTTAAATAACATGTTACATAGTCTGTACGCACCTTTATCAAATCAGACATTTTTTAGGGTCCCGAAAACAAAGGGTACTGAGACTTCGCTGTCCATCCGTCCGTCTGTCTATCCGCCTTTCTCAAAGCTGTATCTCCTTTACAGTAATAGGTAGATACTTGACATTTTCACTAAGTATGTATTATTATGGGGATTTAAGAACAAATACTAAAAACTAATATAAAGTTAAAAATAAAACTGGCTAAGTCGAGTTGAACTCGCCCACCGAGGCTTCCGTACGAACCAATTCAGCTAGATCTCTAAATTGTATCAGCGCTCATATAACTCAGAGGTCTACATTAATTGGCGTTAACTATGTATGTATGTAAACCTTTTAATTTTCAACTTTTTTATTTTTTGGAATTTTTTCATAATTTGTGCTGTACCTTGCTGCTTGCCAAATTTCATGATTCTAGGTCAACGGGAAGTACCCTATAGGTTTTCGACCCAAAACCTATAGGGTACTTCCGGTTTACCTAGCATTGTCAATTGTGGTTATAAGCAAAGTCTTAGAGCACAAGTATAGGCAAATTCCGAAAAATAAAAAATGTTGAAAATTAAGGTACATTTTTGTACTAACAAGTTTACGCGAAAATCTAAATTTGCCCATATCTTTTAATTGTGTTGATTCAAGACCTTGATTTTTATACACCCAATAGGGACTATAGACTTCAGCATCAAATATAAATTTCAACTTGCTAGGTCCACCCGTTCCTGAGAAAATCAGTGGTGACACACGGACAGACGGACAGACAGACGGACAGACAGACACACAGACAGAGAGACAGACGGACAACAATGTGATCTTATAAGGATTCCTTTTCTACCTTTTGAGACACGGAACCCTAAAAACGGTTAATTTACTTTTACAAACTTATGATTTGTAGTTGTTGCTATACATTTCCTATGGATCGAACTACAAAGTTAAGTTTGTCCCTTAAACTAGTCTGAGAAGTTGGTACGGAAGTCTCGGCGGGCGAGTTCAACTCGATTTAGCCTATTTTTTATATATAATATAGAACCTACGTAAATTTGAACCTCCTGTGTGTACTGGTCCCAACATATATGTATGAAGTTGACGTTAATCTTCACGTGAGTAGTATTATTGTTCTGTTTTCGTCCGCGTGTGGTACCTTGCTTAAACTAGCTCCTCAGCAGCTCCAGAATCAGAGGCGAGGTGAGGAAGCCTCGATTGGTGGGTGGGACAGAGTGTCTATTCTATACGTAGTATTATTATTTGTTCTCGGTGCCGACAAAGAAAACCGATGCAACATAGAACAGATACTACGTATAGAATGGACACTCTGTTCGCTCCAACAATCGAGGCTTCCTCACCTCCCTACCGATTTTGAGCTGTCGAGGAACTAACTTGAGCAAGGACGCGCCACACGCGAACGACGCGACGAAAATAAATCACTCAATAGCACTATTTTATTTATTAACATATTTTAAGGTTGGTTCCAATTAAGTTAGACCTCTAAATTGTATAAGCGCTCATATAACTCAAAGGGCCTATCTTAATTAGCGTCAACTATGAATAAAATAAATAACACAGAGGCACAATTTTAGTTACATATTTACCTTATGGCACCAAACTTAAGTTTGGTGCAATTGAGCTAGACCCCTAAATTATATGAGCGCTCATATAACTCAGAGGCATATCTTAACTGGCGTTAATTATGTATGTATGGGGCACCATTTACTTTAATATTTTTTTCGTTTTTGAAATTCCCCCTTTTTTTGTGCTGTAAGACCTTGCTCTTTGTCGAATTTCATGGTTCTAGGTCAACGGGAAGTACCCTACAGGTTTTCGACCCAAAACCTATATGGTACTTCCGGTTGACCTAGAATTGTCAACTATGGTCAAAATCAAGGTATTACAGCACAAGTAAAGGAAAAATTCCGAAAAATAAAAAAGTTGAAAATTAAGGTAAATTTAGGTACTTACAAATTTCGGCGAAAATCTAAATATGTCTATATCTTATTATCGTGTTGACTCTGGATCTTGATTTTTATATATCTAATTAGGACCATAAACATCAGTATCTGGTATAAATTTTAACTTGCTAGGTCCACCCGTTCCTGAGAAAATCGGTGGTGACACACGGACATACAGGCGGACAGACGGATAAGAAAGTGATCTTATAAGGATTCCTTTTCTACCTTTTGAGATACGGTACCCTAAAAACGATTAATTTACTTATACAAACTTATGATTAATTGTTAAACAAATAATTGTTTAACAATTTACAAAAATATATAGTGTGAAACACTTCAAAGAAACATAATATTTAACTTATGATTAATTATAGTTGTTGCAATACATTTCCTATATGGATCGAACTACAAAGTTAAGTTTGTCCCTTAAACTAGTCTGAGAAGTTGGTACAGAAGCCTCGGTGGGCAAGTTCAACTCGATTTTGCTGGTTTTTATATATAATACTTATATATAAACCTACGTAAATTTGAAGTTCGTCCGCGTGTGGTGCCTTGCTTAAACTAGCTCCTCAGCAGCTCCAGAATCAGTGGCGAGGTGAGGAAGCCTCGATTGGTGGGTGGGACAGAGTGTCTATTCTATACGTAGTATTATTATTTGTTCTCGGTGCCGACAAAGAAAACCGATGCAACACAGAACAGATACTACGTATAGAATGGACACTCTGTTCGCCCCAACAATCGAGTCTTACTCACCTCCCTACCGATTTTGAGCTGTCGAGGAACTAACTTGAGCAAGGACGCGCCACACGCGAACGACGCGACGTAAATAAATCACTCAATAGCACTATTTTATTTATTAACATATTTTAAGGTTGGTTCCAATTAAGTTAGACCTCTAAATTGTATGAGCGCTCAGTTCCTTTTTTTACCCTTTGAGAAACGGAACCCTAAAAATGATAATGTAGATATCTAGTTACTGTATAACTGAAGAAGACAAATTGTAGGTAGGTACATAATACATGTATTGGTGGAGTATTCAAAGTGTCAATTCTATATTTTGTTCTGTGTCGCATCCTCGCAGACAAAAAAGTTTTGTTCGCAGTGTGCGCAGGGTGATAGACAAAACTGTCTTGAGACAGACCGTTAAGACTGTTTTGTCTATAGTCTGCGCTCAGCCTTACTATTTTCACGTCATGACCATATAATATTTTTTTTTGGTCTGTTTAGGTTGAATTTTTGTTCCTAATTTGGGTGTAACGTTAACGTTCTAACTAAACAAAAGGTGCAGACTGACCGTCCGGCGGGAAGTCGAGGGTGCGGTTGTCGGCGGGGTCGTCGTGCGGCCAGTACTCCAGCTGGAAGCGGGTCAGGTTGCCGTGCGCCTCCTCCGCCGGCAGCGACCACTCGAACGTGAGCCGCGAGGGGGTCGCGTCGCCCGGGTGGAACCCGCGCGGCGCCGCCGGCGCGGCCTCCAGTGTGAGCACCTGCGCATACACACCGCGTCACCTTCACCTTACTGGGCTCATATCCGGCGAGCCGACATGGACTGTCTCAACCGTTCCAGTGAGGTGCGTATGACCACCATATGGTTAAACTCAGAAAATAAATTCAAACTTTCATAATCCATGCCACAGCCGCGTGCATGACCGGAGCGAAGCGAGCGTCGTAGTTTGTGACTTACCTCGGTAGAGAGCGCGCGGGAGACGGCCATCAGAGCGCCCGCGTCGCCCGCTCGCACCACCACTGTGAACGTATACGAAGTGGCCGGCCGGAGCGAAGCGAGCGTTATAGACGTTAGTTTCGTTTTGTTCGACTGGAGGGTATTCGCGTCCGCTAGATATTGCACCTAGAAACGTTACAAAATATATATGTCGACAGATATATCTATTTTGAAGGTGACTTGTGAAACGGTATGTATAATGAAGAACCTCGAAGTCAGTGTAGACCCCGGCCGGCGGTCCCCAGGCGAGCACCACCTCGGTGGCGGAGACGCGGCTCGCGTTCAGCCAGGGCACGGCGCGGGGAAACAGTCGCACCTGTAACACACACCTACACATTTACACAACGTTATTGAAACCTGCTACAGAAAGACCGGCATGCAACGACAAACATATATCATTTACAGTATATAATTTAAATTAAATGAAAACTTTAGAAGACAAAACAGATTGAAGCGCATCACAACGAATAAAACATTCACAGCGAAACCACGGATTACATAATAGTTAGAATGTTTTTATAAAGCGTTAACATTCTGTAGGTACCAGCAGATATACATCAAGAAGATGAAATTATAATTTGATCTATTGTATTAAATACACTTTTATATATCTGATAAGTTAAGTGTTCGGTCACTATCTCGCCTGGTGGTAAGCCATGATGTGGTCTACAATAGTGAACACGCTAGGCCTAGAATCATTTGATTCTTAAGAGAGGTAGTTTTTCTCCTTCATGGTGGTAAGCAAGTCAGGCGGAACATCGTTATAATGATCCTACCACCGGTGGACGAACACACATGAATACACATAGAAAGATCCACGATTAGGATTGAAACCAGCGACCGGGTTAGTGTGTATCGATCCTTTAGTCATCGGGCCATCCACATATGATATAAAGAGTCGTGCGGAGCCGGGGGCGTGCTGTAGTTGGCACTAAAGGAGGGAGGCCATAAAGTGGAGTACAGATAACATAAATCAGTGGAGACCTGTCTCTGCACGGGATGCGAGCTGACGTTGCTGGAGACGGTCCACATGGTCACGTTGTAGAGCGCGCCCGGCGTCAGCTGCGAGAACTGCACGCGCCGGGCCGCCTCCTGCGCGCCGCGAGACGCTTCCTGGAACACATACTACGCTGTATTTCACTTTTCAACCGATTCGCAAAAAGGAGGAGTTTCTCAATTCGTCTGTATGTTTTTTTTTTGTATGAAGTTACGCGATTACTCCGTCAATTGTAAACCGATTATAATGATATTTTTTTATTGGTAGAGTACATTTCCAAGGCAGTGATCTGATAAGTATTTCTAGACCTGAAAATGACCAGCGCAGCATTTCAAGTTGGTATTATTCGTTTTGTAAACGATATTAAATTATAAATATTCGATAATATACCTTTCACCGAATGTAGCTTCATCACGGTCACGGTCCGAATGCACCGGAAGTCACGTAAATTGTCAATATTTCAATGTGAAGGTAGTTTCACTTACGCGTAGCTCTCTGCACACTTGCTTTTTAACGTGATAACGTCTTAATAAATCGATGAACGCTGGCTACATGCACGAACAAGCGATCGAGTAGCACGGTCGTATGACGTTATCACGTACAATTATCGTCCGTCAACAGACTTCACAGACACCCAATATTTATTTACATTAACTTATTTTTTTTACTTATACCAAAAACAAACAGCTTTAAGTATACATTTTGGAAGCATTTTCAGATAATGATGATGATGTAGAGTGTTACAAGTGACGTAGCTAGCGGTGAGGCTGATGAGGTCGATACCTGCTTGGGTCCGGGCGCGCCCTCCGCGGGCTCCAGGCGGAAGCGGTAGGCGTCGAAGGCGGTGGCGGCGGGCGGCGTGGGCGTGTACGTCACCAGGATGCTGGGCTCCTGCTGCTCCGTGTCCCCGCGGTCCGCCTCGTGCACGATCGTCATCTCCGACTGGATCAGCGGCCCTGACACACCACAACACACACATACACGGCTGAACTATTCGCCGGCTACATTTACTCCCATTCTCGTATCCCATTTATATTACTGTTAGCTATAAGGTGCTGTATTTTTGATATGTGATTTTTGATGGAATAAAAATATTATATTATAGGATTTATCCTTCCCGTAACACGGTCTCGTAAATGTCTGCGTCCACTAAGGACACATAAAAAAGGTAAATTGTTTTTCTTTTTTTTTCACTGAACTGGGTATTTGACCACTATCTCACCTGATGTTAAGTGATGATGCGGTCGATGACGGAGCGGATGGAGTGGATGGATTACCCGAAAGATACCTATTCACTCGCGATTTGAAGACGTGTTATTATGCTCTATACGAATTATATGTACAGATACCGGCGATAAATATTGCACATCGACCTTTAGAAAGAGACAATCGGCTAATTTCGGTTTCGTAGAGCGTTCGTTATCTCTGTGCATACTACCTATGTGACGTTTTGTCAGTCGTTGTTCAAATGCGATAGAGTGCGGTCGCGTCCCGTTCAAAATATATATATAGAGTTGTTAACACCCCCAAATTTAAATAATTTTAAAGTTGTACTATGACATCTTTAGGAAAAAGAGGGAAACTTTTACGAGGTCAGTCACCCGAAATCATCTACACTGTCTATAAATATTTTGCAACAGAAGCCGAGACATAAAAAAAAAATTAGGATGACAATGGAGGTAATTATTTTAAGAAGGTTCAAGAGCGAGTTGCAAATGCCTCTGGAATTTCAAGAAGAACTTTGAACAATATATTAAACGAAGTCAGTACTGAAACACAGTCTACTGCTATTAAGTTCAGCACACCGAAAAAAGGGAGACCAAAGGGACACTACGGGTGATTATCACAATGAAATGAATTATGAGAACTACGAGAAATGGCTGATTAATCAACTAATCCCAAATATATCCAGTGATTCTGTTCTAGTTATCGACAACGCACCCTATCACAACAAATATGTTGAAAGACCCCCCAATTCAAACACCATTAAACAGGAAATGATCAACTGGTTAAACAGACACGAAATTCCAGTTGACCCAAAATTGACACAACCCCAGATTTACGGTATTATATGTCAACACAAAGAGAGGTATACAGAGTTTTCCGTGAATAAAGTACTTGCCGAACAAGGGCACACTGTGTTGCGATTGCCACCATATCATCCGGATTTTAATCCGATCGAAAATATATGGTCTCAACTGAAAGGCTATGTAGCCTCTAGAAATGTGGGTATGAATTTAACTACCTTAAAAACATTATTGACTGAAATGTAAACATGATCGGAGCTGAAGAGTGGGAAAAGGTTTGTGATCGTGCAATCAAATGTGAGAATGAATATCGAAGATTTCAACACAGTTGTGATATTCCTAAGTTCTTGAATCGACTTCTTGCATGTTTTCATAATCCATCCTTTTTTTTTATATTGGAATGTAATCGTTTTATTTTTCGAGTGTGGGTGGAACGTTTTCAAAATTTGAAAAAAAGATTGAAGGATACAAAAATCATTTTTGACGGGATTGGATTTTGGACTTTGAGAAGGCGAGATTGGAAAATCTGAGAAGAAATACAAAAATATGTGGATTTTCTAAATAAGTTGCGGATTGCTATATTTTAATGCATTAAAACTTATTAGAGGTCATTATAAAAATACCTCATGCGACGAAATGATACCATTTTCGTTATTATGCATTACATTTCTGCAAAGCGCGCAGTTAGAAGGTAATGTTGTTCTGACCAACGTGTATTAATCTAGTGATTGTTGAAGGGCAGGAGTCGGCGTTGCGATACGCTTGTCATTCTCATCCCTACGTCTACAATATCCAGTCGAAGGTGACAACCAGGACTTTCCCGGAACTAAAGAAGCTTGATTACATAATGGGCCCGAAGAGCATTGATGTACAATAAAAGTTCGGTAAAGATAAATAGTAGAATATTGTAGTGTTTTGTATCAATATATGTTTAAACGTGTGTCCCGTGTTCATATTTTATCATTTAGACTTCCCCTATTAATGTAGCGTACGGTAGGTCTCCTCCAGGCGCTCCGTTACGTAACACAGTTTAGACAATCACACTGACAGACTAGTGATAAATACGGCTGATAGTGACAGTGATATTGATCTCACTGAGAGCACAGATAGTGAAATGGAAGGAATTGAGAGTTAGAATTATTATTGTTTTTATTAGAATGCCTCATTTTAACAATAGGTATAATGGTGTTTATTATGTAGGTATAGGTACTGCAGCTGTCAAATAAATAAATACGTTAACATGATGTGACTATGTTTTTTAATTTATTTTAGCCCAACCTGAAGACACATCACTTCTAGAAAAAACTTGTGTATACAAATAAAAAAAAAATGATCAAAAGAATCAAATCATAATTGTTTTAACAGCTCCTAATAGATACCGGACCGTTAGTATTTCGTACGACAGAGATAACGCTCTACGAAGCCGAAATTAGCCGATTGTCTCTTTCTAAAGGTCGATGTGCAATATTTATCGCCGGTATCTGTAACGACATGTACATGTCGCACGGGTCAGGACGACCGCGAGTGATGCCGGTGTTTATCACCACTCCCAGCGACCGCACCGCACCATCTCTACCATTACCTAATTTCAGACTGCAGAAAGTTAGTGGTTCATTCATGGGGAACTGTGTACGCTTTTACAATAAGCTACCTAAAGATATTGATCAATTGCCTATGAGCAAATTTAAAATCTATGTAAAATCCAATTTGATGAAAAAATCATACTATACAATAGGTGACTATATGGATGACAAAAATGCATGGCCTGAATGCCCCAAGTTCCAAGAACAAATATAAATTGTATTATAATTAATAATATATTGTTAAAATATTAAAGCTGACATGTACAATTAATTAACAAAAAAAAAGATAAAATGACAAGACAAGCCCCATAGAGTTTCTTGGTGTTTCTTCTCTGATGGGAGTATTTCCGAAACACCGGTAGATTCAACAGCCATTCAGTTTTCCCCTTTTGTCCGCAGATTTTCTTTCTAGGCTTGCCATTTTTATTTTTATTTAAACAATATTATGCAGCTGACAGACGGACTATCAGTTCCATTTGGATCATGATATGTACTGTGATCGGTATGCGTTTCTCTATGTTGTGTTTCACTATTACACTTTTTTTATTTTTTTTATATAAAAATTGTCTGAAGTACTGAAACACACAGTTACATGTATGGTTGGTTTTAACCTACTTTAATTTTTTTTAATATTCTGACGTAAACGATTGGATGACAGCTGAATGGTTCATTACTTTTTTTTTTTCTAATTCAAAGCGCAGCTGAATGGTTCATTACTTTTTTTTTTTCTAATTCAAAGCGTTAAATTCTGCTTTTGCTATGTTTACTTGATAATTGGTTATGATTTATGATTTTGACGTGTATATGTGCGTATATTAATACTGCCTACATACTGAATAAATGCTTTGATTGTTTGATCATCGTTTATCCAGTGACAATCTCCGATATTCGAGGGTTTATCATAGTCATGAGTTTGTAACAAGCAATATCCGCACGTGTGTTATACAACATTCAAAAGTTTAAACAATACGTTTTTAACATGAAAATGGCGCGAATTTGCAAATGGGCACCGCGTGTAATAAAGTTAAAACTACTTCTATAGTCTCATTTACTCTTTAGTTTTTAAGTGAGAGAAACGTATTCAGCAAAAGCGCTTTTAAGGAGATTCTAATATTCAGTATTTATTATCGCAATGTGAAACTCTTTGGTGGAATTCTTACGTAGTATATTCGTCGAGTGATCGATGTGAGCACATTATATTACAATCAAAATAACGAACTGAACTACGTCAGTGTTACAGTCATCGAGATACCGTCGGATGGGAGGCGGCGGCGTCTCCATTTAACGATAACGATCGAACGATAAGGTGGACCAGTATGAATGGAGAATGAAAAGTATACTGACTGGTGCGGGTCTCCATGGTGAACACGTCCGAGGTGAGGTTGTAGGAGATCGCCGTGATGGCGATGGAGTAGGCTCGGCCCGGGTCGAGCGCCGGCAGTAGCGCGCGCACGGCGGCGGCGCCCGGGTCCGGCACGGCGGCCGCGTGCGCGCCGCCCGCGCCCGACCACGACAGCGCGTACCGGTCCACGCGGCCGGCGGCGCGCGGCCACTCCAGCGACACGTTGCGCGTGTCGGCCAGCGCGGCCACGTTGGACACGGGCGCGGGGCGCACCGTGTGCTCGGCCCGCAGCGGCGCGCCGCTGGGCACGCTCTCGCCGGCGGCGCCGCGCTCGCTGCCCGAGTCCACCTCTATCTCGTAGCGCTCGCCGTGCGTCATGTTGCCGATCTCCGCGCGCGTGGCCGTGGGCGGCAGCGCGGGCAGCGCGCTCCACTCGTCCCGCGACAGCGTGCGGTAGCGCACCAGGAACTCCCCGAGCGCGGAGAGCGCGCGCGGCGGCGCGGCCCACTCGACGGTGACACTGTTGGAGGTGGCGCGGCGCACGGCCAGGTCGCGCGGCGGCAGCGGCCGCACGGCCTGCAGCAGCGCGTGGCTCTCCCCGACCAGCCCGTGCGACACGGCCGCCACGTGCACCTCGTACACGGCGCCCGGGAATAGATCCGTCAGCGTCACGCTCGTGTCTGATGTCTCCAGCTGTTGACATACATTACTGCATAGTTACTAGTACACTATACAGGTTGTTTCTTCCCGTAACAAATTTGCCTGCTCTATGGCATAATGCGTCTACGCGCGCGTGCCGTTTGATGACTTTGACGTCTGTCACTTCGCGACTGTCATGGCGCCGTCGCCCAGCTGTGTGAATCATGCATTCGGGGACGATTGGGTTTTTGCTTGGCATCGGTATGCATTTAAAACGACACGTGTCGAATTTAGCAATAGATTTTGTTGAAAACGCGTTAATTTGATCCCCTTTGGACGCGTAATATTTGTCCCAATTGTGCGGTGTGACGTGATTTTGTGACTGAACACGACTCGTTCGCAACCGGGCGCAGTCGTAATATACATCTGTTTAACCTCGTGCGGACGCGTGGGAACCTTTGCAGTTATCGTCGAGCACCCAAGCCACGTGGACTTCATCAACGAGTCAGGGAAGTACTACAATGAATAACAATTAAAATTGCAATTTAGAATGTTAGTATTAGGAAACCCCACTTGCATGAGATTCGAACTCCACCATCAGGTAGGTTATAACCTCAAATTTAACCACCTCAGAAACGCCGCGAAACGCGGTGAAGTTTCCCCAGGATATCGGGGTTATCACGTAATCCACGACCACACGCTTCCACTCTTAAACAGGACGTGGTGCACCTCCCTTTTGAATATCCTGGTCGTAAACATAGGTTTAAGCCGTTTTGATGCACGTTTCACTTTGAAAGACCTCCTACATACATAGGGTTCCTTGGAACAGTGCCGGATTTAGAGATTTGTAGGCCTCGGGGCAACATAGGAGAGTTGAGGCCCCATGGCCCCATTTTCCAAATAAAATGGTCAATTTTTTCAGTCGAAGTTTACAATAAACAATTTATTGTGAAACCAAGTATAGATTCTTTTATTACTACTTAATAAACATAATTTATTTATAATCAGAAATAAGAATTATCTGAAATAAGCCAGTTCCCATTTTAGGCCTAGCGTGCTTACCATCTTCGACCGCATCATCACTTACCGCCTAAAAGATATAAAAAATAAAATAAAAAATTTTATTAATGAACGGAACCTTTTGAGCTGTTTTCGACGAAAAATCGATGATTTCGATGTTTGAATTTTTTTTCTTAGAAGTCTCTATAGTGGAGGCCTCTCTTGTGGAAGTCCCGGGGCTACTGCTTCGGTTGCCCTTCCCTAACTCCGACCCTGCCTTGAAACTAAATGTAACACTATTGATATAAAATGTTCAGTGTTAGTAAATGTCGGAGGTAGTGAAGTGGATATGTGTAGATAGGTAGAGGTGCAGACCGTGAGCCAGTCCCGCGGCGCGGCGGGCCCGGCGCGCGCGTACCGCACGCGGTACCCGTCCTGGCGCGAGTTGACGTCGGAGCGCCAGGCCAGCCGCAGCGCGCGCTCGCCGCCCGCGCCCGGCACCACCACCGGCGCCAGCGGGGCCGTCGCCGCGCTGCCCACCGTGGGCGCCGACTCCACGCCGCGAGACACCGCGCGCACCGCTGCACACACATGTATCATTATAAACTACCGACTATTTGGCTCACTACCGTTTGTTGTCGATTGTCTGCACCTAGGTTTCGTGCATGTTCGACGAAATTTTTCGGTTTACGCAGAGTTTACGCAGCGAGATCGCGACGACCACTGTACATCAGAAGTGCGTCGCACATGCACGAAACCTAGGTCGAGACGGTCCGCGACGATCAGTAGTGAGTATAATAGTCGGTAGTTTATAATCGTCGTTCAAACTCACGATAACTATAAACCTCAGAAAGTATCTCAAATGATACAAAATATTAAATAAATCTTCTCTGAATATTTCACTGTAGCTCGACGGAAGGGCGTACCATCTAAGAATACTGACCTGTACAGGCTGACGTTTGACCACATCACACCTATTGATGATCGTGATTACACTTTCACTCGCGATTTAAAGTTTTCAGAATCAATAGAGCAGAAATATCAGCAACTCGTAAATAACGAAAAATGTGGTAAATATATCGATTTAAAAGATAATATTAACATTACATTATTGAATCACGATTATTTTTTGTATTAGCGGGACTTCCGCCTAGGGTGGCGGTAACGCCACTTCGTATGTTACTCAGCCGTGACATACTAATCGTTTTGGGTTTGTTCGTGAGATTACACAGCATGTACCTAAGACTCATTGATGAGCCAGAGTTTTCCCGAAGGCAGATATCATGTTTACCATCAAGCGAGCATCGAGCTCTTCAAGTTACCTCATATTACAATAAACAACAAATGAACACAGTAACACGCGGTGCGTACTCAGAGCTCGCTCTCGTGCGTACACACTCCGAGCGAGTACCCCGCTATGTAATATTGGTCGACTCAACTGATAACCGTTGAGGCAGACTCGTTCTAGAGTGGAGAACACGAATCGGCAAACGTAGCGTAGGACGTCCTGTGACCAGGTGGAGCGACGACATACCCACAGCGTTGGACAGTGACTGAAAACGAAGAGCTGAAGTTCGGGCTCAGTACCGCTTCTTGGGAGAAGCCTACATCGCAGTGGACCGAGTCCGGCTGAGTATGAGTGGTTGACAGTGATGTGTACGGTCGAGTACAGGATGCAGTGGGTCAGAGAGCAGTTACCGATGGTGTAGTTCCTGCCGGGCAGCAGCGCCAGCGTGGCGTTGGGCGCGGCGGTGACGATGGTGGAGCTGTCGTCGCGGCTGGGCCCCGCCTCGTGGTACGCCACGCGGAACTCATCCTGCGTGGAGCCCTCCGCCGCGCTCCACCGCACCACCGTGCCGCCTTCGCCCACTGTGCACACCACGCCGGACACCGGCAGCGGCTCTGCAACACACATACACACACAAATCATATCACATGTCCTGTCAAACACAAACATATCATATAACATACACAAACATTTCATATCACATGTCCAGTCAAACACAAACATATCATATAACATACACAAACATTTCATATCACATGTCCAGTCAAACACAAACATATCATATAACATACACAAACATTTCATATCACATGTCCACTCAAACACAAACATATCATATAACATACACAAACATTTCATATCACATGTCCAGTCAAACACAAACATATCATATAACATTCACAAACATTTCATATCACATGTCCAGTAAAACACAAACATATCATATAACATACACAAACATATCATATCACATGTCCAGTCAAACACAAACATATCATATAACATTCACAAACATTTCATATCACATGTCCAGTAAAACACAAACATATCATATAACATACACAAACATATCATATCACATGTCCAGTCAAACACAAACATATCATATAACATTCACAAACATTTCATATCACATGTCCAGTAAAACACAAACATATCATATAACATACACAAACATATCATATCACATGTCCAGTCAAACACAAACATATCATATAACATTCACAAACATTTCATATCACATGTCCAGTAAAACACAAACATATCATATAACATACACAAACATATCATATCACATGTCCAGTCAAACACAAACATATCCAATAACATACACAAACATTTCATATCACATGTCCAGTCAAACACAAACATATCATATAACATACACAAACATTTCATATCACATGTCCAGTCAAACACAAACATATCATATAACATACACAAACATTTCATATCACATGTCCACTCAAACACAAACATATCATATAACATACACAAACATTTCATATCACATGTCCAGTCAAACACAAACATATCATATAACATTCACAAACATTTCATATCACATGTCCAGTAAAACACAAACATATCATATAACATACACAAACATATCATATCACATGTCCAGTCAAACACAAACATATCATATCACATGTCCAGTCAAACACAAACATATCATATAACATTCACAAACATTTCATATCACATGTCCAGTAAAACACAAACATATCATATAACATACACAAACATATCATATCACATGTCCTGTCAAACACAAACATATCATATAACATACACAAACATTTCATATCACATGTCCAGTCAAACACAAACATATCATATAACATACACAAACATTTCATATCACATGTCCAGTCAAACACAAACATATCATATAACATACACAAACATTTCATATCACATGTCCACTCAAACACAAACATATCATATAACATACACAAACATTTCATATCACATGTCCAGTCAAACACAAACATATCATATAACATTCACAAACATTTCATATCACATGTCCAGTAAAACACAAACATATCATATAACATACACAAACATATCATATCACATGTCCAGTCAAACACAAACATATCATATAACATTCACAAACATTTCATATCACATGTCCAGTAAAACACAAACATATCATATAACATACACAAACATATCATATCACATGTCCAGTCAAACACAAACATATCATATAACATTCACAAACATTTCATATCACATGTCCAGTAAAACACAAACATATCATATAACATACACAAACATATCATATCACATGTCCAGTCAAACACAAACATATCCAATAACATACACAAACATTTCATATCACATGTCCAGTCAAACACAAACATATCATATCACATGTCCAGTGAAATTACAGGGCATGTAAGATTCAACATTTTTATGTCTCAAGGTAACAGGCGCAGTGCAGTGACATGCAAAATTCTAGACTTGTAACAGGTAGACGTCATCGCTTACCGTCAGGCGAGCGTCGTGCTTGTTCTGTTACCTATTATCATTAAAAAAAACATCTCAGCTCCATCTTCACTGGGACCGTTACTACACTACAACACTACAACTCAACTCACTACAACCGTGGATGTACTATATAAGGATCGTGCACAGCAGACGTTTTAACAAATTCAATTTAATCTGTATGTGTGGTCCCTACAAAAGAAAAGGACAACCTTCGTTCAAGTGTCAGTCTCTTTCGGGTCAGTTTTGAGCTAAGTGCACAGTCAAGTACACACCATCCAAATTTCGTTGTACCAAAGGGATTTAAACTCGCACCACCTGGGATACATTCCATTCAATTATGCATTGGTGGAACCATCTCTGATAACTATTTCGAAATTATTAATTCGGAAGAAATCATTACAGTTTTCAAATCCGACGAAAGTTGTTGCAATGCTTAATGAAACGATTATGTTGTCGATGGTGTCGGCAGGCTATATGAGAGAGTATAGTGAATACTGACTTAGGGTGAGGTCGGCGGTGGCGGGCCAGGAGGTGACCTTCCCGGACATGGTCTTGACGGTGACGGTGTAGCGCGCGCCCGGCTCCAGCCCGTCGAACGCGGCGGTGGGCGGGTCGCTGCGCGCGCGCACCACCGGCGCCAGCCGCCGCGCCTCGCCGGACACCGACACCTGCACCACACACCGCTTGTACCTGCGCTCCACTCTACTCTACCTTTAGTACGAGCTTTCATTGTAAGCGCTTTTGACAGATCTCACATAGTTTTCAACTCGTTCATTTTTTTTTTGTTTTTTAATTAAAAAGATTACTCGCAATGTGGGTCGCACATTACTAGTACTCTCGTTAACCCCTCCAACTAAGCTAAATATGCTTGTGTCTGGAGTGGGTTCACGTCAATAGTGCAATGGGTGGGGTGCGGACCGAACTCACGACCTTTCGATCGCCAGCCCGACATGTCGCCCCCTTATCCATTGGGCTATTGCCGCCTAAATTCTGACTCCCTGATTGGTCTACATTTAGTGAAGTGTGAAAACCACTAGAAGCGCTGTACTGTTTTTCATACATTTGTTCGATATACGATATCGAGTTTGGTATGAAAACTCGTCCTAATGGTAGTGAACACTGCCGCGATCGAACATACAGATACACATCAGATGTTGAGAATATGTACTGAGAACCACACCTACTCAACAATAAATATTATCGGTTTATTTTCAGTGACAAATTTTTTTAAATATCTGATAGGCTATCGTTTGACCACTATCTCGCCTGGTGGTAAGCGATGATGTGATGGAAGACGGTGAAAACGCCAGACCTAGGAATGGTCTGCCGGAGCACAGTAAATGTATTGTTGCATATTTTCTTGTTGACAGTGGTAAGCTACATTTAGATATTAAGTAAGGCGGAACATCGATATAATATTAAGTCAGGCGAAACATCGATATAATATGCTCGTACCACCTATATAAACTATATAATATGTTGTGGTAATGGTAATGAAGTGAAGGCGGCATACCTGGTACTTCTCGAACTCGCTCTCGTCGGCGGGCGGCAGCCAGGTGACCTTGAAGGAGGTCTCGGAGAGGTCTTGCGGCGGCGCCGTCACGTTGCGCGGCCGCAGCGGCACCGTGCGGTACTGCGCGGTGGTGGGCGCCGAGATCTCGGGCTCCGACACCGTCTGCACGCTGATGTTGTACGCGCGCCCCGGCACCAGCCCCTTGAACGCGGCCTGCGCCGGCCCTGGCGGCTCGCCCTCCTTCTCCACGTACAGCTCCGACTCGCGCGCGTCCGCCGGCACTATGGACACCTGCCACACGACACACATCCATGCATTCATAGCCGCGTACTGACTGAGCGAGCAGCCGACTCGCGCGCGTCCGCCGGCACTATGGACACCTGCCACACGACACACATCCATGCATTCATAGCCGCGTACTGACTGAGCGAGCAGCCGACTCGCGCGCGTCCGCCGGCACTATGGACACCTGCCACACGACACACATCCATGCATTCATAGCCGCGTACTGACTGAGCGAGCAGCCGACTCGCGCGCGTCCGCCGGCACTATGGACACCTGCCACACGACACACATCCATGCATTCATAGCCGCGTACTGACTGAGCGAGCAGCCGACTCGCGCGCGTCCGCCGGCACTATGGACACCTGCCACACGACACACATCCATGCATTCATAGCCGCGTACTGACTGAGCGAGCAGCCGACTCGCGCGCGTCCGCCGGCACTATGGACACCTGCCACACGACACACATCCATGCCTTCATAGCCGCGTACTGACTGAGCGAGCAGCCGACTCGCGCGCGTCCGCCGGCACTATGGACACCTGCCACACGACACACATCCATGCATTCATAGCCGCGTACTGACTGAGCGAGCAGCCGACTCGCGCGCGTCCGCCGGCACTATGGACACCTGCCACACGACACACATCCATGCATTCATAGCCGCGTACTGACTGAGCGAGCAGCCGACTCGCGCGCGTCCGCCGGCACTATGGACACCTGCCACACGACACACATCCATGCATTCATAGCCGCGTACTGACTGAGCGAGCAGCCGACTCGCGCGCGTCCGCCGGCACTATGGACACCTGCCACACGACACACATCCATGCCTTCATAGCCGCGTACTGACTGAGCGAGCAGCCGACTCGCGCGCGTCCGCCGGCACTATGGACACCTGCCACACGACACACATCCATGCATTCATAGCCGCGTACTGACTGAGCGAGCAGCCGACTCTCTTTTTTAGTATAGCTCTCGATTTTAGTAAAGCCTCTGACTTATATCCAATAAGTACGCGGAATCGTGACCGACTGGTCTATGTCCATGATACACGTCCAAAGACTGCACTTTACCAGAAGCAATGTCATGCCATGTGCATTAAAGTATTCAATGCTCGCCCGACACATATTATAGACCCTAAATACGAAACAATGCAAAAAGGAATAATTATGTTGGCTAAGGACGAACATGTTTTATAGTAGTCTGTGCTAAAAGAGAACCGTCGTGGCTGAACTATTATATTACTTATTATTATTTTTTTATTATATTTTCTTCTTTATTTTTTATGTTCTTATTATTATTTATACTAACATTCAAAGACAAGCAAGGAAAGTAATGATATGCCTGCCTAGTACCACCCGATAATGATAAGAGCTAGACCTACCCAGGTTTCAAACATTTTAGTCGTATTGGCAATGACAGAGCAATGTTCAACGCAACAAAAACCATCAAATCTCAATTTGTGCGACAGTTCTTGTTTTGCACAGACTCTAGTAACCACATCTTGTACACTTTTATTCTTTCCAGTTACCTCTGATTTCATCGTTCAGTTTACCATTACCAACGGCACATGACGCAACGGCACTATGAATCCTCAGCCGCAGCCTATTATAGGTAAAAACCAGGAAACAGACGGGAATATGGCTCACATCCATTTTGGCGCGACGAAGATTAGTCCGCATTTTCTAAATGTTACCCCAGTAATTTTACAAATTTTTTTTATATGCGCTCCAGGGTATTAGCCCGCATCGTATCGAATCAAACTGAACTGGCTCTCAAAGAAAACTGCCGGAAGTCATTATATGGTTAAGACGAAGAGTTTCCAAGTTGTTTAAAAATATAATTGCACCGACGAGCAAAAGGAATCCTGCTTCGTTAATACAAACTAAAATAATAAATAGTTTTTAGCTTCATCAGATAGATAAGTAACAATGAAGATAACATTGTAGTATAGGTACCAGTTACAATGCCGAGGCTCGTATTTTGGCAGATCAACATCTTTTCTGAAGGTAAACTACTCGATAGCAGCTTAAAGCAAAGTGGTTGTGATGTGGAGCATGCAAAACTGAACATATAAGTGTCACGAGACAAAAAAAGTGATCGTCAATCTCAGGGCGTGAGTGGAACATATATGTAGAATGACTTAGGCGATTCTATGTTTATACATAATGAGCACAAGCGTGTTTATGACCGGGACATGGATGCGGGCACCAACCACTGCAACAACAACAATTGCCACCACCCTCACCATCAACATCATCATCACTGTCTGCTGCTCTTGGCACAGCTATGCACTTTCCATTACGTCAGCTGCTTCGACTCTATTATACACTATTATAATCTACTCCACAGGGACCGCTTGCCAGCGAGCCCAGGCCTAACTTCGCTTCATAGAGGAGCTGGGATGGCTTGGTTAGGCGCAGTTAGAGGGGATGCACAACAAAGCACACGCGGGACGTCAGTGCAGGACTCATCACCCTCACCTCAAATTAAAATTAGAAGCGTGTCGAGTACCTTGTAATGAGTGTAGAAGCCGGGCGGATAGGGCGGCTGCCACAGCACCAGCAGTGTCGTCTCGTTCCGGAACCACACGATGAACTTGCCCGGCGTGTTCGGCTCTGCGCAGTATACACGTGTTACTTCTACGCACACACACCTACCAAAATGTGTGCGGGTTTCAACTACCAATAGTTTAGGTGTTATTCAACATTTTTTATCACGACTGTCCTATTCCACTGGCCACCCCTTTCGGAATAGCAGCCATTTTTAATTTCGTCGGTAAGAACCGTTGAATAACAGCCTCCGAAAATATGAGTAGTGCAAATCCGCCTGTATAGTATACTAATACATAATTATGAATAACATAGTCGTGTACATAAACTTGTGGACGCTGATGCAAAATTAACCAGTTGTCTTTTACGATTCTCAACTCACAATATATTAAAAAAACTTTATATCTAATACTAAATACTGGTTGATTTTATGTGAGTGTCCTATGTCATATGTATGTATACATAATATATTTATAGATAGATAGAAAAATTCTTTGTCACACCTCAAATATTCAAAATATCATACAATATGGCATGCATTTATGTTAGTGTTAAAATTGTATATATATACAGGATGTGGCGTAAGTAATGGATAATCTTTACCTGCGGACTGGGGACTTCACGAATCACGATTTATAGGGAAATATATTTTTTTATTCAGTAAAAGTGTCACAGTTTTCGAGACATCAGCCATTTTTGAAATTTCACTTCAAAAACACCCCGTTCCACTTTTCGATGTCATGATCATAATAGAAGGAATTTACTTAATCTGTTTTTTTTTACATATTATTTATTAATACTTATGCTATCATTTATGTAGATTCATATTTGGTTTGCGTAAATATGATCACGTATCTCAGTTTCGCACAAAGCTCAAGTGGCTTCCTATTCGCCTTCGCCGGAATACTCATATTCTTTCTCTTCTCTATAACATTCTATTCAATCCTTCTACTCCGCGATATCTTAAAGGACGCTTTAACTTCCTCCACAGTTCTAACTCTCTTTCTCTAAGGTCATCAGAAAACTTAACCCTGAACTTTCCCGCACATGGTTCCAGTTTTTATGATAAGGCTTTTACCGTCCAGGCTGTTAGGCTCTGGAACTCTCTTCCCGAACCTGTGAAATCTTCACAATCCCTTCATATTTTCAAGAGCCGTTTAAAAGCTTATCTTTCATTATAAATAGTGTTAAGCTGCTTCTGTCTGTTCTGTCAATCTGTTTAAAATTTATAGAATGCGTGTTTAGGAATTTATGTAAGTTGTGTTTATTGTTGTAGGTAAGTAGGTATGATTATGTTAGTTTAGGTATAATATGTTATTGTTATTCCTTTCATTTTAATTTAAATTAGGCGCACCCTGCATTAGGCTACTATTTCGATCCTATCCATACAAAGGTTTATCTGGAAGAGATCGCTGTTAGCGATAAGACCGCCCATTGTTACACGTTAAATTTAAGCTGTAAAAGTTATATGTGTCTGTATCTTTGGTGTCGCAATAAAGAGTTCATCTATCTATCTATCTATGTAATATTTTTTTAAATGTGGTTGCACATTATTTTTAATTGTATTAAAATTTGTGTTTTGATCATTTTTGTCCTAAAATTGGACCCATATATAAAAAGTATTGGGACTAGAATGCCTAATGCATAAAAAAACTTCCTGAACATTATCAATATTTATTTTTTTCTTAGAAAATAATAGGAGGATATCAATCAGAAATTGTGATTGATACTGAAAGAACTATTTTGTTTTCATTATTAGGAATTCAAAAATTAGGAACATACATGGGGGTCCAATAATGCGTAGTAAAATTCCCTACCACCCTGCTTCGTTTGATCTATCCGTGAATCATGAATCATCCTGTATGTTTCAGTACAAACTAATTTATAATCAATAAATCCTATGTTTTTAGACTGTCTACCGCCTTCGAAAACATTTATCTACGGAGATGCAACAAAACTTGTCGATATTGATATAACAAGGAAATATCAAAGAGCTTCGGTAAACTTAAAGGAAAATATTGTATTTCACCTTCATGTTGTTCCTAAAAGCCTTCATGTTATTATTAATCAATTAACATATTATATAGTAAGGTAATCATTGGTTTTTCCATTTGGCAAACATACCTACATTAATTGGAATCACACTTTGTCAATGCAAATACCACCTTGTTTACTAGTTATCGAAATCACCAGGACATATCAATTTCGAAACTAATTTGTTTTTTCGTCAAGGCAAAACGGATCAATCGATCGGGTTAAAATTTTGCACATGGTTACCCAATATGGTAGAAAAGGACATAGTATAATTTCACAATAAAAAAAATATATACATTATTACGCAATTCTCTTATAGCATGATATAACAAATAAAGGTGACAGGTATAAATTTAATACACCGGTTTTATTGTGTCTTGTATTTTGTTGTTTATACTAATAGATGAAATCAATGCATGCCCTGATACATCGTAGGGGTTTCAAAATTAAGTCATATAAGTACATATTATGTCATTATGTGTGTCATACATGAATGTTCCAAGAACTAAAAAGCTGAACAAACAGATCGGCACGAACAGCACTCGAGCGCTTTGTCACATTGCAAATATTCAAGAGAAAATTAAACTATTTATGAGCACAATGTGAGATTTTTGTTTAGCTGCTGAAAGTGAGTGCGACACGGTCCTCGAGCGACATGACTTCACGGCGTGTTACTTTGACTGTGAACGTTACATTGTCACCATATATAAACATGTATACAGAATTGATTGCAGCGGTAACTACCCAGCCGAGGAATCAGGAGGCCAACTCCAAAATGATACATCCGAAAGTTCGGACCCGACCGAAACACGACCGAATTTTCCGATGACCTACCACGAACAAAGTTCTGACATTGATGAAATAAAATGACGATAAAACTTTTGTCATATTAACGGGTTGGCTTTTTTCGTTTAGTAGGGTTTACGATACAATACATTTCAAATGAATTTCGGTGTGACTGAATGATAAGCTAAACCGACCGACCGAATGTGAATCGTAGTAGGAAACGCCCGATAATTTCGGATTACCACTTCAGAGTAGGCCTCCTGTATTCATCTGTGCCCACGCTCCATTGTTGTGTTGCACATACCTACTTACTTATTATTGTCGATTGTTTCTTATTATTTACATTATAATTTACCTCTTGTAAACAATCCTTAACTATATATAACTTAAACAAATGCACATTGATTGTATATTGTAAGATATGTTATTGTAACTTTTAACCTTTATAACATACATGGTTTTCAGGAATGCCGTGATAGATTCTGTCTTTATTTGGTAGACACGGCTTCGGTCCCCAAAAATGTTTTTACGAAAATACAAAATGTTATGGAAATAAACTTCGTTACATTGGTTATCAATTATCATCCTTAGGTGACAACTAATGTCCTGAATAAATCCATGAACCATGTCATACATGTATTTATTATTTTATCAGAGTTTGGTAGCCCAATGACTGAATCAGAAATACGGATACATCAATGCAAGATTCGCGTAACTTCTTTCAATTTGAAATCGATTCGTAACCGATACACGATCGGCCCGCCGGCGGTGTCGTGATGACGTCAAATAGATTCTGACGTCATCACCATTTAACTGTTGTTCCGCTTGTTGTATTCTCATTCCGAAACGCATTCAGCGGCCAGTAGATATATACCGATGGACTGTAGTAACGTTATGCTCAGGCACATTATAATAGAATAACATTACCGTGTTTATGGGTAGACCGTAGACATAAATAAGGATATTTTTATCGTAGTGATATATATAAAGTAGTGTATATATTATCATCATATAATTTGGAGTAGGCCTAAGCTTCATGTGTACACTATATTGTGTGTGATATTAAGTGAGGAGTCTGTGTAAGATGGATCGTGCTAGCCTGGAAGTGGCAGGCGGCTGGGAGACGAGCCGCTGGACATCTGACATTTTGTTCCAACCACACACGGCAACTGTCACAATCCCAAACTACCATTTACTACGTATTTAGGAATGAAAAAGAGTAATAATATACATTTAATGTGAAATTAATAGTATTGGTTCATAGGATAGTAATCTATTAAATTAATATTGAAACTCAGAATACAGAACAAACAGAAACTGCGTCTATACGTAATTTCAAGCGACGAACCTCTGTATCCTGAAGCTGACCCGAGAATCCGCGCGCGGAATAGAAGGGAGGCCCCTTCTAATCCGTGTAAAATTGTTAGCTAGCATTTTTACAGGTTGGACTTAATTAGACATGTATAAAACACGTTATCTATGCAACGACGTTCACGGAGTCACTTATCATTATCAAGTCACCGGTTCGTGAAACTACACTATTTATGAGTGGTTTTAGTGGCTTCACTTTAAGGTGAGTTCGCCTTCCAGTGTATTCTGTACTCTGAGTATTAAAATTATAACAAAATCATGCATTCAAATGTTATTATAAAGGAGAACAAAAGACATTTAACACATTAATGGCTGTAAGGATGACATGACGGGTGTTACGAGACAAGACGATACAATCTTAACTAAGACACAGATCATGCTGCATTAGTTTGTTTACAACGAAGACATTAGCGTAAATAAAAAACACATAAAGGCGAAGGCGTCAATTTAGATAAGCACCAACTAAAACTGAACGCCATGACACTAAGCTACATTTGAAAGCTCTAAAACTCTGTCGCCTCTGTTTTACTTTAGAGGATAGACAAGGACAACACTATTTTAATGCTGAGTTCAAAATTGCTAACTTATAGATAGGAAAGAGAGGACAAGATGTTTTATTGTTATCTCTTTCCTGTGACAGAGATGAGAAGAAGATAAGATAGTTGGAGGTGTCAGACGGTTCAGTTTAGTTGGTGTATCAGAATAGAGGAGCATGACAGTGAAGCAGAGGCTATCAGAGAGAGATGCACGCTCACCATTAGTCCGGCAGACCTGCGAGGGAGAGGAAACCACAGCTGTTAGTTATTGTATGTACCGGTACATGACGCGCCGACTTATTTTATATTATATGTATATCATTGACATGATGAGACACGCTCGCTGCTAGTTTATTAGTTATTATATAAAACCCACAAATAATAAGGCTTTAATTATGTTTATTTATATAAGTTTACACATAAGTATAACTGTAAATCTTATAAATGCTACCTATCTTAAAGTAATTCGTCTCTTACCTTCTTATCATAAGAGACCAGTTACTAACAATATTGAGAAAATTCATTTATCGTTTGTGGATCTAAACACGGTAATACGAAAACTTGTGAGAAATATACGAGAAAAAATAAGGGAGCTGGCGCAACGTATTAACAGATCGCGCTTACTTTCGTCAGAGAGCAAGAGTCAATCTGGATCACCGAGCCAGAGGAAAAGGGGTATTACACCACACTGAATCAAGGTACATAATTAAGGGTTGGCGTTGTCCTTTATAGGCACCCTAAGTGTTATTACACTGCACATATATAGGCAACCGGGTCCTCTCTTGCTCCCTAAGTAGGGACCCATACTGCCTTACGCTTATTACACCTTCATGATTAATGAGTTAGGGGTCCTGATTCAAGTGTGGTGTAATACCCCTTAACTTGTCCTCGGACGTCATGTCCGGGATAAGGACGCGGCTGTCATCGATGTGACGCCGTGAGTGAGCGGACACGATGGACACGTGCGATCACGGCGCACAGCGCGCCGCGGCGGCTTCACGGTCCGTATTGTAGTGGACAACGCGACCTTCGCGATACACACAACCTACCTACTTCTCTGAACGTTCGGGTATGAAAAAGAGATTTTGCACAGGCTTGATGCGTAACATAATATGATAAATATTTCACAAATATTGCAATATTTTTCGACCTTGGGTCTTTTGGGTAACCGGACATACGTAACGCGTTGGGACCGTTGAATAAGAGATGTCTTCACTTACCTACCTATCAGGAGTTCAATAATTATGTGATACATGCGCGAATAAAATGGGTTTTGGGGACAAACGACCTCGCCGACCCAATTAGAGTCGAATGAAAACAAAACGAAACGCCTGGTTCGTGAACATCACGGATTACGGCATCGAAGAAAGCCGATTAGCTTCGATGCAAGAGGATCTGTCGAAACGAGTCGGTCGTGGGGAACATGACGTAGCCAAATTAGGAGCAAGTAGAGCGGCGGAGAAACAAATCACCATTTTGTTAGCGAGCAGCGTTTAGTGGCGCATGGCGCGGCCAATTTATGAATACGCGTACTTGTCGCCTCGTGCATATTGATGGCTACATCTACCTGCCGCCGTCACCGCCGCGATCACGGGGCCAGCCGGAACGCATCCTCATTATATTGCTTGTACGCAAAACGAAAGTCGCTTCCTATTATTACAATCATAATACACTCCGAGTAATTGTCACTCAGCTAGATACTCGAGGACAGTTTTAACATCGCGACATTGTGAGTTCGGACATTATATTATGTTTTACAGTTACAAATTTAACAGGGAAAAAATCTCAGAAGTCAGTCTTAGTTTTCTAAGCTATTATGTAACATAGATTTCTTACGAATTGAGACTAGATACTACAAAGAAAACCCAACCGTAATTATTAATATATTAATTGCGGCACGATCATAATAACAGGAAAATTCTCTTTAATATATTTCGATTCTACGGAGTCACGCATTTTGGCCAGAAACTGGTTTTAGGTTGTAATTAACATATTAAAATATAATGTACCACAGTAGCATCTTCTTGTTGTTATTTTTCAAATGAGGTATCTAGTTTTTTTATAAGTAGATACCTGTTACAGGTCTATGAAATAAGTTCCGGATTGGGCGCGGCGACTGTCCACCAGTGACGGCGGCCGTGACTCAATACCTAATCGATAGATGATTAACCAAAAATACCAGAGATTTTGCAACACGACAACAAGTTTGGCTAACCATCGACGAATGTTAACTTATTCACCGGTTTTCCTTCACCCAAGAGACTAAACTAGCTTCACTATAAAGTATCAAGAACTTCGGAGCAAAATATATCTATTCGTGATCGCTAGTGAAGGGTGATCACAATCATTATTATTTATCTATAGACATACCTACAATGATGTTATAAATTATTTAATTTACCTACTTTTCCTACTACACCATCTTATCATCTTATAAGTAGACTAGCTGGGCCCCGCGGTTTTACCCGCGTAGACTACGTTCCCGTGGGAATATCGGCATAAATATTACGTGTGTTATTCCAGGGTCTAGGCTATCTACATACCAAATTTCAGGTCAATCGGTTCAGTAGTTTTAGCGTGAAGACGTAACAAACACACACAAAAACTTTGGCCTTTATAACATTACTAGCTGATACCCGCGACTTCGTTCTTGTATACTAAGAATTTAGTCGTCTACGTTCATCCTGATGCTATAAAGTATCTCCGTGTTACATTTCAGTAAGATCGGATCGTCCGTGTAGGCGTGATTAGGTAACAAACAGACAGTGACAGAGTTACAAACGTTTTTATAATATTATTAGTATGGATAGTAGGATTACATGTATCATTTTAATGTATATTGACTGTGGTACATTTTTTGTTAATGATGGATATGCAAGTGATTCACTTTTTAACCGATTTCACAAAAAAGGAGGAGGTTCTCAATTCGTCTGTATGTTTTTTAAGGGGGTTATATCTGGTTGCATTTTTTTTTACATTTTTTTCTTTGTGTGTTTGTTACGCGATTACTCCGTCAATTCTGAACCGATTCGAATGACTCCTTTTGTAATCGGTAGGGTACGTTTCCAAGGTAGTCCCATTGTAATTTCATCTAGATCTGATAAGTATCTCCAGAGATATGACGATAAACGTCTCAAACTTGCTACTGAAATTGACTCGCGGGGCATTGAAGTCGGTTGTTTTAGTTTTTAAACTATCTTAATTATGGGTAGCACAGTCAGACAAGGAATAATTCAATATTATCTTCGATAAACAATCTATAGATATAAGGTCGAAAGAAGAATAGAGATAGAATAAGAAGAAGTATAGATATATATAAGAAGGAGAAGAAGAAGTATAGAGATGAGCTCTTATTTTGTTCGTCGAACACAAATACTTTTGTGACAAATAGCCGTAAGTATAAGATGATGTATTACAGAATTGCGACTTTATTTTAGGGTATTATGGTCGTAAAGATGTTGATCATAAAACGGTTTTATAACTTTTGTATCTGTTTATTAGTCAGTATACACTTTGGACAGAATTTGGCTTTGATTTTGTAGGTAACCCGTTATCTATAGATTCTTGATCGAAGAATATTATAGTTAGTTATACTTCAGTAAACTACCTGCTCTTTTATTTTAAAAATACATACAACCATCCGTGGTTAAACTGTTTATAACAGTATTGAAATTCAAAACCGAAATGATATATCAAACATAAGATAATGTAAATCAAATGTAATCTCACGCTTACTAACTTTAAATAAAAAAAAGGATAATACCTATTATGTTCACACGGTTTTCCTCATATCAGTTTTAATCCTAACAGATAAAATAATACTAGCATTTACACTTTATCTTAATAACTAAAACTAGTACAAACTAACAAATTATCGCTTGAGAGAGTGGAGAGCGTTGTGACCAGTCCAGCGACTAGTTAACTAGTTTCCTCCACTTTAGACGCTGCCACCCGTGAGCAATAAGCCTTATATTCACAGGTTTTGTCGCTATTGGTACCTACAGTACATTAGTGACCCATAGTGGTACCGTGGTACGTAGTTCCCAAGTTCACTAATAATCAGTATTTAATATTATGTTTCTCTGAAGTGTCTCACACTTTATTGTGTTAACAATTGTGTTAACAACAATTGTGTTAACAATTGTGTTTGGATTGTGTTTAACAATTTACAATCAGTATTTAATTACAATTATGGCGTGATCTGTTTGATCTGAAGCACATTTTGTCTCCCTTCTGTAAGGTTCCACTACGACAGTAGGTGTAATATCGGAAGATGTACGAGCACGTACACTGCCCCACTTGATCACGTCTTGTGCCAGCAATCATTAGCAGCGAATCAGTTCATACCTCGCGGCTCATTATCATACGTTTTCTATATTATATCAGTTAAAATGTAGCTTACACTGATACAATTAGATAACTTAGTATTATCACATAGCCAGGGTGTGCGGTAGTTCTATACTGTATAGAAACATCATATGCGGCCATATCGAGCGTTCGACCATGTCACTATGCTGTCATCAATTTATTGTTTTCCCTCCATTGAGGTACAACATCGTGGCTCTCAGGTGGAGTAAATATTTTTGTGTTTATTTATAAGCTTTAGACAATGACATGCCCCTCTTGAGCTCGCCTGATACACTTAGGCCCAGCTTCACCGGTTACTGATAAAGTTTCAGATAATTATCTGACAGATGGATCCATACGAAAGCTGTCAAAAATCTGTCAGATAAGTTCGTAATAGAGCCATCAGTCACCTGTGAGGCCCTTGCTCTCATCTTGCACTAATTAATGTCGTTTTGCAAAAAGCTTGTTAGTGACTGTCCTCGATAGAATAGCTCTTTAACTTACGAACTCCGTTGATAATAAAGTTAATTAATGAAGAAACCACACCGGTTAGTTGCGGAAAATGTACAACAGTGAGCAAGTCCACACCTGCAAATCAGATATTAGCGGTAACTATAACTACTTTTCCATATACCCTTGTCGATTAGTGAAACCTTCACGGTTTTACCGATTATTAATATAACTTTAAATGTTCTGTCAGCCCGGAAACAAACACTATATGATCTCATTTTTAGGTAGAAGAACTTTCGAGTCTGTTTGCATTAGTCACCGCACTAAGAAGATAATACTAAATGGAGGTTGCATGTAGAATAACTAGGTGCTAGTTAGTGGTCGCCCAGTGATCGAAATTCGACCAAAATCATTTAATTTTTAAGTTTAAACTTTATTAGGGTTCTTATGTCAAAGACTAAATAAAAAGTGTTATGCACTTCTTCTCCATATACACTTTTACTGTCTTTCAAGATTATCTGTTCGCGAAATTTTCTTAAATAAAATAAAAATGTTTCATTGAATAACGTCAAATTGTTCGTACAAGTAACGTCAATTGTTGTCAATGTAATTGCACGTTTCTTCGCGTTCAATTAGGTGTTGCACAGAATATTACAGACTGTTATAAGGTAAGTGTGAGTGGGATAGAAACAAGACAGGGGAGAATTAATTTGTCTTCACAGCAATGTTTCACCATGCAAGCTCCATGTTAGAGTTTAATCTTTATGCACTGCACACTAGTGAAACGTTTCAACTTGGTTTTATGTTAAAACCGTGAAGGTTTAATTAAAAAATATTATGAATATGTATGAGACAATGAGTCTACGTGATTCATGTCTATATGAGAATAGGGAATATGAATGATTTTTAAAAATATCATTATTTCACTGATTACATCCATTTAACATAGTAAATAAATGAAATAACACTGAAAGTGTTCAAATTAAGCTACATAAAACAGTTTTAGCATTGAAAAAATATGAGGTGTAAAACACCGCCAAATTTTCGCGCGCTTTTGTGACGTCACAACATACCACTGCTGTCACCACAGATTAAATCTTAGTCCTAAAAATAGTACGTATTCGTACAAAAATGCATACTATTTCTATGAGAAAAATTTAATCTGTGGTGAAAGCTGTGATATGTTGTGTCTTGTGACGTCACTTTCTAATTGACAAGTGGTGATGCGTTTTGCAAATTAAAATTTCCCACGCTTGTTTTGCATTTTTCATATAATATTTTAACCAACGTAAGAGTATTTTATTCATAAAAAAATGTTTGACATACAATACCAGAACAATAATGTTTCTAAAATTAATCATTTCAAGTAAATTTATACCACATGCATATTCCCTATTGTATATTTGTATATTTAAGGAAGATTTTTTTTCTTCGTAGTTGATTGCATGTTTAATATACCTAAGAAATCGGTATGATGATCGAAGTAGTACCGGTACTCGTGTACCAGTGTGCGGTAAGATAAGGTAAGGTAAGGTAACAGTAACAGTGGCGACTCACTGGTGGTAAAGTTGCGCGAGGCGTAGGCCGCGCTGTCCTTGTCGTGCAGCAAGGTGAACGCGTGCAGCTGGTAGGTGGCGCCGGGGGACAGGTCTCGCAGCGCGTACGTCCAGTTACCGCCGTCCACCGTCACGTTGCGCCCGCCCTCCGCGCGCTCCGACAGCGGGATCACCTGACCACATACACTTTTATCAACTACCCTCGCAGACTTTATTTGGAGGGTCTACGCCACCTGCGAGAAGCTCATTGTTGCCACGTCTAGGCTTGGGGACCTGCTTAGGACCTTCATTTATCCTAAACGTGATTCGTGGGTGGTGCTGTACCGATCGACGACATGTCGCCAATCGGTTCGCCGAGTTTCGGCACGATGTTCGGTGCAAGCCAGGATGGAACACGGGTTGGGATAGTAGCCAGCTATGGATGTGGTGCAGGCTGAACTAACTAGGCCAGGGCTTCGTCTCATCGCCATCTTCTTATTCTAGTCAAGCACGACCCTATCTTAGACCGCATCTTCACGTAACATCAGGAGAGACAACAGTCAGTTGCTTGTCTGGCTGAGAAGAAGTTGAGAATTGTATTTTATTCGGTAAACAAAATCGGATTTACATTTGCCGATCCTTACCCCCGTATTCAATAACACTACTATGAGCTCTCACGGTGCTTGCGAACGCATCATGTCATCACAATTAAAGCAATACATTATTGACTTGTAAACTTGTGTGACATCCACCGCTATGCGTTAGTCATAACATAATGTTCATAAATACGGCAGTGATAATGGCAAGCGTTCACATTCGTGACGTCACACCCGGACGGAGATTTTATAACGTAAAACCGATAAAATTATGTCTGCATGAGAAACGTTATTTAGAATTAAAATAAAAATAAAGCGACATAGTAGTCAAACGTTTCTTTATCTATACTAATATTATAAAGAGAGAACATTTGTATTTTTGTATGTTTGTAATGATTTGGCTCAAAAACTACTGGACCGATTTAAAAAATTCTTTCACTAATATATAGAATGGACTTTCGAAATGAAAATAGGCTATATATTATCCCGTTTAAATCAAAGGTACATTCGTGGAGACCTAATTTGCAACCTAAGTCGACAATAAACTGGCCAAGTGCAAGTCGGACTCGCACTCGTAGGGTTCCGTAACACAGTAGAGTATTCTATAACTTTGATTTTTCGCAACTACAAAATTAACTTTGTTTTTCATAGTGTTTGTATGAAAAACAAAGTTATCTTTGCGGTCGCCATATCTCTAAAACTGCTGACTGTATCTCGTTCAAACCAATTTTCGTTGATAGTTTTTATTGAGATCTACAGCATATATTTTTTTTAGATTTTTCAATCCCATACTTTAAAAGTTAGAGGGGGGGGGACACACATTTTACCACTTTAGGCGCGCCTATCTATCAAATGATTGACTTTGAGAAAAAATGATTTTAGGAACCTCAATATCATTTTTAAAGACCTATCCATAGACACCTCACACGTATAGGTTTGAAGAAAAATTTTTTTTTTTTGTTTCAGTTCTATGTATGGGATTAAACTTTTATATTTTTTATTTTTGTATAAAAATCGGAAAGCGGTTCACAGAATACATCTACCTACCAAGTTTCAATTCTGTAGTCCTAACAGTTTCGGAATAAAATGGCTGTGACATACGGACGGACAGACAGACAGACAGACAGAAAGACAGACAGACAGACAGACAGACATGACGAATCTATAAGGGTTCCGTTTTTTGCCATTCGGCTACGGAACCCTAAAAAAACGGTCGAAAAAACACGTTTCTTACGAACGCTGCTCAATTGAAAACAGATGGAAGAATATTTTCTATAGAAGAGTTGTACAACTTAATAAGACCTACATAAAAGTCCGCGATAGCATATGTCTATATCTTAAGGTTGACTCACAGTAACCATTTTAATCTTTAATTTTTGTTAAAAAATATTGCATAACTTCCAGGGCTATTTCCAAGTATATACGAGTAGTATTAATCCTTTATCCAAATAATTACGTTAATTAGCTTGGCCACATATTATAGATTAAAATTGTCCTTTACAGTATATAATTCAAATGAAAACTCTAGAAGATATTACGGATTTCACATACACGCATCGCAAAATTAATAAAATAGGTCATAGTTACTACGAAAATATTATTATAAGCGTAGCTTTTCTGTAGATCCCCACCGATCACAATCAATTTGAAGTCAATATAGTATAATAATATGATCTATTGTATTAAATAATAATGATCTATATATATAATATAATATTTTAAACCATCCCGACTGATCTATGTATAATATTTTCATTAAAAGCATTCCAATGACTCTAAACACAACATTTAAAATCTGAGCTGTAAGTTGGTGAGGATTTGAGTATTCTGTAGAGTCCATGAGATATCCCAGCATCAGGTCAATGCTTCCATGTTCTTATAATATCGTAGAAGAAGAAGATTTTCGAATTGATCAGACCTATGAAAGTTGATTAAAGCTAAGTTTTATAACGATTGAACGAATTTTCATGAATCAAAGCTAAGAACACTCTCGATGAAGACATCTATAAAAAAAAAACTATCAATAATAAAATCAAAATTGGTTCATCCGGTTGGGTGCTAAGATGCTACAGATAGACACACAGATACACACGTCAAACGTATAATACCCCTACTTTAAATCAAAATCGGTTCAACCGGTTGGGTGCGAAGATGCTACAGACAGACACACAGATACACACGTTAAACGTATAATACCCCTACTTTAAATCAAAATCGGTTCAACCGGTTGGGTGCTAAGATGCTACAGACAGACACAGATACACACGTTAAACGTATAATTTTACCTACTTTTTGCGTCGGGAAACGCCGTAAGGTTACGGCGACAGATGTTCTCCTTGGTAGTAAGCTACTTTTCAATCGACTTCCAAAAAGAAGGAAGTTCTCAATTCGTCTGTATGTTTCTTATTTTTTCTTTTTTTGTGTGTGTATGTTACGCGATTACTAAATTATTATATTATTATAATATTATATATATTATATTATTACTAAATTATTAATTGTGAACCGTTTCGATTGATTATATTTGTAATCGATAGGGTACGTTTCCGAGGTGGTCCCATTGTAATTTCATTGAGATGTGATAAGTATCTTCAGAGATATGACGATAAACGTCTCAAACTTGCTACTAAAATTGACTCGCGGGGCATTGAAGTCAGTTAGTCTTAGTTTTTAAACTATTTTAATTATTGTTAGATTTAATGATTCCACGAAAACCCATGATTCATGAATGCACATAAAACTTTCATTGGTAGGTATGTAGCTAGGATTAGAACCAACGACCCTCGGGTCAGAATCAGGGTTACTATCCTTTACGCCAAAGGGCCGTCCAATATCACTACGTTAGTATTATAAAACAATGTCCATCACTGCGTCTGTCTGTCTGTCTGTTCGCAATAATCTCAATAGCTTCTGGAAGGATTATCATGCGGTTTTCACCAATAGCCAGAGTGTTTATGAGGAAGGTTTAGGTGCATAATTCGTTAAGGTTTTGTGTAAATTGGTTGAAATATGACGATGATTGTTAAATATGTTAATATTTTATATTCGATGCAACAAACTGATGCAAATTTTGTAGGCATATATGTTCTACCCGTGCGAAGCCGGGGCAGGCTGCTAGTCATGCATAAAAACGTCAAGGTGACGGACGCAGCGTAGTCACACGCAAAGTTCTATTTATCCAGTGTTGCATACCACAGACGTCATCGCTAACCATCAGGCGAGTGTCATGCTTTTTCTGGTACCTCATATCACAACTAAAGACCTTGCGTGAAAATTCGTGACTTCGTGGTAAGCTACTGACACAGTTCTACAATCACTTCTGATATGCGACAGTGTGTCAAATTAAACCGTTTCTATCCTTTGTGGATTGTGGAATGTACTGTCAATAGTAACGTCAGATCTATCTATGGATATTACATTGGCGGGATACAGGTGTTGAATAACCTTGTATCAATCCATTAAAGGCTCCTGCATGGTAGTAGAGCAATACCTAGTGTCCGCCTGGTCACCTAACCATCAACTCGGAAAATTTGTCACCAAACATGTTATATAATATGTTCCGGCAGCTGTCTTCGACAGCCAGATCCCGTTCTTGGTCTAGCGAGCTACCTTCCTCGACGGAATTGTCATTTACCAACAGGTGATATAGTGATCAAACGCTAGCCTTTAAATTATAATAATATGGCCAAGTGTAAGTCGGACTTGCACTCGTAGGGTTCCGTAACTCAGTAGAGTATTTTATAACTATCATTTTGCGCCACCAAAAATTTACTTTCTTTTTCATAGTATTTGTATGAAAAACGAAGTAAATTTTTTGGTGGCGGTTTTTAAAATATAGATGCGGTATATCTCAGAAACTGCTGACTGTATCTTAGTTAAAACCAATTTTCGTTAAAAGTTTTTATTGAGATCTACATAGATGATACTCAAAGTATCTACAGCATATATTTTTTAGATTTTCACTCCCTTACTTTAAAAATTAGAGGACACTTTACCCTTGAGACGTGCCTATCTTTCAAATGATTGACTTTGAGAAAATGGTAAAATGGTTTTTGGAACCCGCACATATAGGTTTGATGATTTTTTTTTTAAATTCAATTCCATGTGGAGCCCAACCCCCCCCCCCCCCCCCCCCTCCCTCTTAATATTATTATTTTTTTATTATTCTATGAAAATCGTAAACCGGTTCACACAATACATCTACCTACCAAGTTTCAATTGTGTAGTCCTAATAGTTTCGGAATGAAGTGGCTGTAACATACGGACAGACAGACAGACATGACGAATCTATAAGGGTTCTGTTTTTTGCCGTTCGGCTACGGAGCCCTAAAAAAAGTTACACTAGTGTTCGACAGTCGACGATGATTTTGAGACGGAACAGCTCTTGGTCGTGGCAATAAAGCAAGGTTTAGACCAAGGAAGCCAGCCGTTGCTTGTCTGAAAAAACTGTTCATACGAGGCAAATCACAAGCCAGCACTGACGACGTAGTATCGTGTCTCTGACAGCCCACAGGTAGAATTGTGGCCCAAAGTTTGCTTGTCTCGATCAAACAACAAGTTGGCTAAATAATAAGTCGATTCCATTGAACTCGACTAAGGTTTTGCGTTCCGGTTGAGAGGGACAATTTAACACGTCCAACACGTTTATATAACCAAATCGAAAATGAAGCGTCACTTTTGTTGTAAATATGACATGGTCAAAACTATACAATCCGGTAAACATGTTTACATCCTTACACATGCAAATTATACTTTTATAAATATCATACGGTATGGTCAATTATGGGCGAGGCATAGCCTTTTTAACCGACTTCAAAAAAAGGAGGAGGTTTCTCAATTCGACCGTTTTTTTTTTTTTTTTTTTTTAATGTTTGTTCGCGGATAACTTCGTCGTTTATGAACCGATTTCGATTATTCTTTTTTTGTTCGAAAGGAGATATCCCAAGTGTGGTACCATGGTAATTTTATCGAGGTATGATAAGTATCTCCAGAGATATTGAGATAAACATCTCAAAATTGGTACTGAAAATGAATAGCGCGGCATTGAAGTCGGTTGTTTTTTAGTTTTTAAACGATATTATTATTTTATAAGCAAGCGTTCGATCACTATCAATACCAATATTATAAATGCGAATTTCAGATTGTATATTTGTTTGTTTGGGACCAGGGGTGGGAGCACAGATATATAGATAACGCAAGTGTCACATTTGTATTGAAACTAAGTGTGTCAACTTTTCAATACATTCTGTGATGGCACAGCCTAAATGTAGTAACGGAAAAAGTTATAGGAAATATGTATGGGCTATTGCAGTGAATTATCATGCAGCGAGGCATTTTTATAGTTTTCGCGGCCGTCCGGCTGCAAAAACAGACACGCGTGGACTTTAAGTATGTAGTCCCATTCTAGGCCTAGCGTGCTTACCATCTCATCGACCATCATCACTTACCAACAGGTGAGATAGTGGTCAAACGCTAGCCGATAAGATACTAAAAATAAAACCGGCCAAGTGCGTGTCGGGCCACGCGCAGTGTAGGGTTCCGTAGTAGCCTGTTATTCAATGCAAGTCTTTACCCGTTATAAACAAGCAACTAGGTACTTCGTCTATGTCCCTTTAAAGGATTTATTATAAGGATTTCGTATTTGGTACAAAATTATCCAACACCCAAGTTCAAGGACTATTACTGCTAAACTAATAAAGTTATCTCAACCGCTATAGTTTTCCTTTAAAGTTCATGAAATGCTCTATTATCACGAATTTTTCCAGCCGGCAGTTTAGCTTTTAGAGGGCGGGGGGGGGGGGACGCCCTACTTGAACAAAAAATTGCACTTTTAAGTTTAATATTTCGTAAAAGGAGCATTCAATCGAAAAATAATATTATATATAGCAACCTTTAAGTCATTTTAAAAGACCTATTCAACGATACCCCACACGACGGGGTAGACGACGAAAAATAAAATCATCCTCACTTCTTATGTAGGGGAGCTACCCTAAAAAAAAATATTTTTCAAAATTTTATATTTGCACTTTGTCGGCGTATTTTATATACATACCCCTACGAAATTACAGCTTTATAGTATTAACGGTCTCTTAGCAAAACCTCGACAGACAGACGGACATGATGAAACTATAAGGGTTCCTTGTCAGGACTACGGAACCTTAAAAAAAGGGCGGCCAACGAGGACGTTATGGCGGGGTTCGGACACGGGAAGTACACGCATTTGCGTTATCTATTTTATATATATATATCTGTGGGTGGAAGTCTCTACATTTATAGCGATGCATTCTGTCATCGCAAACGTCTTATAGAAAGAGATGCAGCTAGAAATTTGTTGTATATATAATCCTACGAATAATTTGACTTATAATTTATTCGTAGATATAAATCTCTTTTCTTATCGACAATTATCCCTCGAAATCCATTGCTATTTGTTGGATCATGATATGTACTGTGATCGGTATGCGTTTCTCTATGTTGTGTTTCACTATTTCACATTTTTATTTTTTTTATATAAAAATTGTCTGAAGTACTGAAACACACAGTTACATGTATGGTTGGTTTTAACCTACTTTAATTTTTTTTAAATATTCAGACATAAACGATTGGATGACAGCTGAATGGTTCATTACTTTTTTTTTTCTAATTCAATGCGTTAAATTCTGCTTTTGCTATGTTTACTTGATAATTGGTTATGATTTATTTTATGATTTATGATTTTGACGTGTATATGTGCGTATATTTATACTGCCTACATACTGAATAAATGCTTTGATTCTTTGAGACTACCGGCCCTGGTCACAGAATTACTCAAAACCAATTTGGCAAAAATTTTGCACGGCAAGCGAGTATAGTGAATAGTCAATATAGGATACTTTTTAATGCGGGCAATGCTGCTGGGCACAGCTAGTCTCTCTATGTTCTGCTGTTAATGAGCTTAGGGATTTGATGGTCAAAATATTTTCCTGAACAGATAATCAGGTAATCACGATACAGTCTTAGCCCGTATCACTTTGCATCAGGAAGATTAAGTGCACATCTGAAGTATTGACAGGAGTCACTTATGATAGTGGCTTACCTTGAACCTGAAGCCAGTGTAGTCTCCATGTGCGGGCGGTGACCACGAGATGGTAGCCTGCTTGTTGCGTCCCAGTGAAACTGTCAGGTTGGTGGGTGGCTCCGGAGCTGCCAAAAATATTTCATTACAGCATTTACCAGGGCTAAATAATACTTGCAATGCCCAATAAGACAATACATCTCATGTACCTCTTACAGAATCACTCTAGTGTTCTTGTTAAACCTGTTTTTTCCAAGTGTACTCAATAATATCAATTGAAATTAGGCATTTCATTAACTGTGTCTTCAGCCCGGTAGTTTTAAATAAAAAAGTACAGAGTGTGCAAGTGGATCCTTGGAGCATGCATGCAGTCTTTCTACAGCTGAATAAATCTAACCAATATTGAAAGGAAAAATGTAGCCTATATTACATATAGCCAGGGTAGATATATTTTTTTAATGATATAAGGTGAAAGGACAAGCACGAAGCTTGCCTGATTGAGAGTGATGATGTCTACCTATTACAGATACAGAGGCATACAAAATTCTAGACTGCCAGAATTTTAAAGCAGCTATTACCCCAAATAGTTGTCTCATTATTTGTACAAATGTTTGACTGTTCCTCTTTGTCTTGCTAAAGACATTTTTTATGCATATATCCACCATCAACATGGAGGCCATTTTTATTTACTTCCTCACATACTCCCTTCACAAACATCAACGTTTAGAAGTTCAGTTCTGTTTCAAGCTAATTGTTTGTGAAGCTGAACGATAAAGGAAAAAGTTAACATTGAACATTTATATGTGGAATTGTGGATACATTAATAATAGTAAATGTTGGTGATTACCGCAGAGGCACCATTCAGAGAGAGATCTGAGGACTGTAATCATCAAAACACACATGTATCATACAACGTTTTTCAACACACGTGAAGAAAATAATACTATGAAATTCTCACGAGTGATATTCATATTTTGTTTTTCACTAACCGGCATAATCGAGAGCATAATCCGAAAAATAAACGCGAGTGAATGCCGGTTAGTAAAAAAGAAAAATAATACTAATTTAATTAATAAATGACTATAAATTTATCAGTGAAAACAAGTTGTGGAAATTTTTTCACAAACGTGGGCAAAATTAATTTGTTTTCCTATGCGCGCGCATCTTACAATGGCGATCGGCCATAGACTAAAAGAACGAGGTTTCTTTTTTTTTTTGGTGCGTATTGCGTTTTAGCCACTTACAAAATGTGGAATTTATAGTTTTAACAAAGAAAACAAAAGTTATATTTGAGTGAAAGTTTTGTTTATTAAACAAGTACAAGTTAAAATTATCTATTTATATATGGAGTTGCATGAAATGAGCAAGCAATAGGCATATTTATTTAATTGTACTATTGAACATGATCTTTTTGTATCAATACTTTTTTAAGAACAAAGCAACTCAACCAATAAAATTTAAATAAAAATCTATAACTCACTTGTAAATAATAGCAATGAAAAAGTCACAATTTCATTACAGGTGTCATTATGTGTCTAATTGCAGTGAAATTAGAGCCACTTTATGAGCAAGTGTGTTGAAAAACTAGTTTTATTGGATATTTCTTAAATCATGATTTTTGCATCCTTTAATTATAGGTTAACATTAAGGCTGTGATGGGAAGCTATCAAAATAAAAATTAAAAAAACCAACAGTCTTAGTCAGGTAAAACACTACACTGTTATATTTTTCTTACTTAATTTAGTGTGCAATAAAGTAAATAAACAAATAATGTGGTTTATCTAATACTATAAGAATCTTTGTCCTGACATACTGACTGACTGACTCACTGACAGACAACGCACAGCCTAAACTGCTGGTCGTAGAGACTTGGAATTTGGAGGGTATATTTGTCTTAGTACGTAGGGGTGTACTAAGAAAGGATTTTCCAAAATTCACCCCTGAAGGGGGTGAAACGGGGGTTCAAAGTATGTATGGAAAAACAAGATGAGATAGTCTTTTATATTCGAAATTTAACACAAGTACTTAAGTAAGTAAATACGTTTCAGGCTTTTTCGAAATTCCACCCTTAAAAGGGTGAAGTGGGGTAACAAAGTCTGAATTCAATATTGTTTCGGATTGCGCTGAAATTTGGCATGCAGATAGTTATTTTGACTTAGGTATCCGCTAAGAAAGAATTTTTCAAAATACACTCTTTAAGGGGATGAAGCGGGGGTTCAAATTTTGGATAGTTGTTTTATTCGACATTTCACACAAGTACTTCTGTAAATAAATAAGTAAATATGAGTTTCAGACTTTTTCAAAATTTCACCCTAAGAGGATAAACTGGGGTAACAAAGTCTAAAAATCAATATTATTTCGGATTGCACTGAAATTCAGAATGCAAATAGTTATTATGACGTAGGTATCCGCTCAGAAATGTTTTTCTGAAAATTCCTCCCGGATACGGAACGGGGATTCAAAGTTTGTATGGCGAAACAAGATGGGATAAAGTACGTGTTGTAGGATTTTTCGAAATGGGGTAGGTAACAAAGTCTGTAAATTTAGGTTTATAGGGTTTTATAAATATGAATCCAGAATAGCCTTAGTCACGCGATAACATGAAATAGGTGAATCGATTTGGCTAATTCTTATTTGATGTGTTTAATGATAGAATCGTTTTTACAAAAGAAAAGTCTAAGTAAATAAAAGAAGGTTTTAACGCGGGCGAAGCCGCGGGACACTTCTAGTTTAATAAGTGAATTGGTAAGGCTTCATCTGTGATAATTATAAATCAACTTATCTGACTCGCACACAACACACATGATAGTAAAAAGATATTTTTCACTGAAGTTGTATGCAAATAATTTTCATAAGCCCAAAAAGTGGAATTATAAAAATGTATCCTATAACATATAGATATACATAGATATAGACATATAGAGATGTAACTATTGGTATGCACAATGAGGCTGTACCTGTGATGATGGTCTGGTTCCAGGTAAGCAGGTCAGCAAACGTGGCATTGGAGTAGTAGAGCATAAAGTGGTACTTGGTGCCCGGCAGCCCCTGGAAGTTGATGGTGGAGGCTCGTGCAGGTACTGTGAAGTTGGGAGTGGGGAACCCGTGCGGCGGCCGGTAGTCCAACCTGTACTGACCCCCGTCTCCTCCCGAGCCCGGGATCTCGATTACCAAGTCTGCACCCTCACATACACTGCCCATGTACTGAAATATGGATTACTTTTGTAATAAGATAATAATGCCATGCATATTTTAACAATATATTACTTGTTTTTAATGAGTTTTAAATTACAAATGTATAGAGACTACAAACAAATCAAACAATCTAATAAACATTCAGCATACGCATTTTAGTACATGGCACTCATGAGGGACCATGGGGCAGGGACCATTGGACATTGACTCATTGTCATTAGCATTCTAAAGTAACAGCCACTTTCAGACTTGTATCACCCATTGAATCAAGAAAATTGAATAGAGTTATTAATGGACAATAATATTTGATAATTGGTTGGATGTAAACAAAAACAAAGACGTGCCACATAGCACAGTAAACGGCGTGATGGTGGCGCCGGGCGCGGAGCCCGACGTACTCACCGCGAGCAGGAGGAGCGCCAGAGCGCGCGCCGGTCCCGCGCTGCGCCTCCACGCTCCGCAACCTTGCACAATCGACCTCTTCCACATCATTGAAGGCGACTCTCCGATTTCACGACACTTTCTCTTGAACATAATCCCTGTTTTCGAATGACTACGGGGGCAACATGGCTCACAGGCACTCAGTGCGTCACGCTCTACTATCATATCATTTCAAAAATGAAAAATATACTCGCGCTGAACAACTTAAAATTAAAACATTACGCGATTGATATTTTGCAACCTTACATTCGAGGAACATAGTTTTGAACATAGTCTATATACGAAACGAAACCCGACCGAACGAAACAAACTTGCTTGATTGATTGGTGCTAATTGCTAACTTCTTGCTTGACGGTTTCTTTTTTAGTTTTCTTATGGCTCCACACGACTAGTGTATTTAATCAGTGTCAAGTAATTCTTCAAGTTTTTGTGAATTTAACTCGTAATGATGGGTCAAAGTCACATTTCAGGTCAAGTCCAAGTCATACCCTCAATAAAGATGTGGTCTTTATTGGAGATATTTAGTGCAATTTTGGTGAGAATTCAAATAAAATGTTTTTCAACATTGTGCTGTTTCCCTACACTCGCACACATTCACTGGCACCACAGATTACTATATGTGTACTGGCACTTGATCGTTGATAATCCACATGTATTACAAATTAACAGGAGGATGAACACAAGTTTTAGGAGAAAATACAATGAGTATGTGTGCTGAGTATACACACTTTTTCACGTTCCGCCCCCATATCACAAACTTTCAGAAGTTTGATAGGAAATGAAATGAACGAACATGACAGAAAGGAGATGGAGCTATACAGCCTACATAGCTGCGTCCCCGTCATTTAGTTCATTTCGTTCATTCAGCCTAATTTCATGATAGGCCTGCTGGTCCCGTCTATTCTCCGTTTTCCCGCCAAAACTCTTGAAAGTTATATCTTCTTCTTCTTCTTATGGCTTTTAAACGCTGCTTTGCGTTTTTCTGCCAGTGTCAAAAGCAATGTAAAGTATTGAAAAGATGCAGTCAATAGTAATCCATCATCCTAGAGTCAATATCATATATTTTTTTTATTAAGGCCCACAAAGTTATTGTATTGAGCCAAGTAATAAACATTGTGTGTGTTATATGATAAAGCCCCGTCCGACGGCTGCGGTCTGCGGTCTGCTAAACTGCTTTGCGGTCAGTTATGAGGTATGGATAACGTGACCAGACGTCCCGTTTTGAACGGGACCGTCCCTTTTCTAGGTAATCTGTCCCGGTGTCCCCGAGAAAATCTCTGGAACGCTTAAATGTCCCGTTTTTAGAAACCGCGATGCGGACAGGTACGCAGACAGGCAATATGATTGGATTATTTGATACTTGTTTGTTGATCGGCCAATAGCCACGCGAATATTTTCACTATTACTTTTTTTTTGCTTGAGGCAGATAGGCGACAAGATTGGATTATTTGTAAATTATTTGTTCTTTATCCAATAGCGGGTATCATTTCACAGTTCTGTTTTTTTTTTGGCGTAGAGAGGATGTTCATTTCAATTCTTGAATTGAATTGCATTGTATATATTACGTTACATTTTTTATATAACCGTTATCTAAACATAGATAACGTCTTCTAGAAAAGTTTAATGCCCCGTTCAGACTTGGCTATATGTTATCACGTATTTGCTATGTATGATACATAACTTTCACGTTTAAAACTTCGAACATCGTACAGTGCATCAATACTTCAAACATCGACATCCTAGCAAATAGACGCCGATTGAAAAGCGAGCACTTTCAGCTAAATTATCGACTTATAATGCCCGTTTGCACTAAACTGAAGAACTTCCTAAGTTCTTGCCTAACTAATTTAGGCAACTCCTAGTGAAAAATTCGCTTGCACTAACCTTAGGTCATTCCTAAATGCGCTTAGGAGGGTCCTAAAGTTATGAGCCCGATTAGGAAGAGACTAGAGTTTAGGAACAGCTTAAGTTGTATTTTTGGTTATCTGCGGGTCATTTTGTTCTGACAATGTCAAAACAAATGTCATTACAAAAATTACCAACGAAATAATGAGAGAAAAATGTATGAAATTAATCAAAAATAATTGAATAAAATAATTAAATAATGAAATAATTGTCTTACATAATTAGTTAAATTAGAAATTTGGCTTAGACTCAATTATGACTGGAATTTACAAAACTTGAACAATATTAATACTTGATACTGGCTAAATACACTAATCGTGCGGAGTCATAATAAAACTAATATATCTAGTCAAGTTGCGGGGAGCGCAAAAGCACTTTCTAAAAACACTTTTTAAATTTAAAATGATTTAATTAAACATTTATAAGATACGTCTGAACAAAAGAGGATGCTCAAAACGAATGAATTAAACCTAATGCTATTAACATCATAACAACCATATCTCTACCGGGCATCATCCCACGCAATGTGATCCGAGGAGTGTTATGACACGTTAGCAGTTTCTTAAGAAACAGTTGTTATGATTCTGCCAGGTGCGTGCATAACTCCTCCCTCATCAAGTGCGAAATTATCTGAACCGTGGAAATTTGGATCGGGTTTCGATGATTTCGCTTAAATTTATGTATAAAATAATACATTACAAGAAAAATAGAAATTAAAATTAGAAACACATACAATAAAACAGTTGCTAAACTAACGCTTTTAGTGTCAATTTTCACTTTTCCACTTTCACTATAATGCCCTTCACTAAACACATCACTTTTCTTCAATTTCAAAATATACGATAAGTGTCGCATCTCCTCCAGATTCATATGCTTGATATTCACGGATGTTAATGATTTGGGGTTTCTGGGTTTCAAGTCTGGTAATGCAATAATTGTCATTATTTTATACTGCAGATTTTCGGCAAACGTTCGTTGATGTACCAGCTTTAAATTCTTTATGAATATAACGCATTTTTCTTTTGTGGTAATAATGTAGGTTCCTTGGAGAGTCTCTTTGGTGTTCTTATTTTCACATTTCTCTGCCATTTCTGTTGGTTTTCGTGTAAAAATTATCCAACTTTCCAAACCTATCCGTTGGACTTTAACATCTTCTACTTCGACGATATACTGTACACATTTGGTAGGGTTCTGGTACTCTAGAAGCTGCTCAGCACACGTTAGTGTTTGAAACTGTACGACATTGTCTTCTGCACAAAGAAATTTTTCATTGTCTATTCTCTCGCATGGCTTTGTCACAGGTAAGTATTTTGAGCTTTTTGCCAAAAGGTAAGGGAAATCGGGAAAAACAACAATAGTTTTGTTGATTGATCCATTATAAAAGGGTAATGAGTATAATTTATAATAATCAAAATTTATTTTATCAGTTAGCGGTACTTCTAGAATAAACGTTATCTGGCTTTCCTTCACATATGCTTGTACCTTAATTATACGCTCAAATTTTAGTAGATTACTTTCATTTACATCATATAATAAATTGTGAGTCTGTTCTATTGATTTAAGTAAATACAACAACTCCGTAGAGTTAACAATTGTCTGGTGTAGTACAGAGACCTTGGTGAATGCTAATGCAGTTTCGATTTCATTTAATATATCATAAATTGTTCTAAATGTATTCATAAAAGTGTTAAACATATTTAAAACATGAGTCAGATATAAATAAGTATTTTCCTTAGTTGACGTTTCATTTATAATATTCTCAATTGCCTTTAATCTCTTATCTATTATTAAAATATTGTCATTTAAAGTTCCTGTACTGTTTACAAAATTATCTAGTACTTTTGTTACAAGAGTCATTTTCCTTTGCAGAACTATATCCTTATTACTAAGCATAGATATGTCTTTGTCGTAACGAATAGCATCATCGTTATCCAGATTTCCGGAAATTATTTTAATGAGTGAACCAAGAGGGTTAATAAGACCTCGTTTCATCCTACGCGAAGGAACCAATTGCCAGAATTTAGAAATTGTAGCATTATTCAAATGCTCTGCTTGATTTTTAATATTAACAAACTCGTTTATAAATGTTTTATTTGAATTGACTAATTTAATGAATTCCATATATTTATTCGTATTTAAAGTTAATTCATTTCCTAACTCATTTAAATCAAATCTTTTAACAATAACTCATTTATTCTTCTTCTTGCCTATAAGCTTGCCCTTCTTTAACTGGTAGCATTCTTGGGTTCTGTTTAAGTTTTTGAAGATGAAGGCTCTGGCTCTGGGGAAGAAGGGCCATTACGACCACGCACCACCTGTGGAGGACGTTTAACATTCTTTATTGCTACTTTTGTCTGTCGTTTTCCTATTTCTACCGGTAAAACGTTTCTCTCTACCTTTCCTATTACAGTTGCCTTTTTATACCTAGCTTTGTCCTTACTACTTCTCTTGTTAATATCTTTAGTAAATACTACGTCACCTTCCCTAAATTCTACATTCTCACCTATTTGCTTTTCTCAGATTTTCTCTTTTGCTTCAAGCATCTTATCAGATATGTAATTATAAAGATATTTTGTGCGTTTAGCATGATCTTTAAGTAGTTGTTGTGTGTAACTTTTTTCAAATTCACCATCAAATGCTTTACTGGAATCTGTGTGCCCAAAAACGATTTCAAACGGAGTCAGACCAGTTGGTGTATGTATCGTATTATTGTACGCCATTATGCTGTAAGTCATGATTGAGGCCGCGTCTGTACATTTTTGGTCATATTTAGCTAGACGATATATTTCAATAAGGGTTGAATGAAAACGCTCTACAATGCCTGTAGAGTTGGGATTATTTGTAGAGCATATGTGCAAATAAATTTTTTACATTAAAGCCATTTCCCTTATAAGTTCGTTATTAAACTCTGATCCGGGGTCGCTACTGATCTTTTTTGGTATACCATAAATTGAGAAGTATTTAATTAACGCGCGAATCACTTCTGCAATTGACTTATTGTTTATCTCAATAGCTTGTGCCAATTTGCTAAAAGCGTCTACGATGGTTAAGTATTGTCGGCTTTCTATACTAAAGGTATCGATAGAGATCTCCTGGAAGGGAGCATCCTGAGTTTGAGTTAATTGTACTGTTGGCTTTAATGGTTTTCTGTCATATTTTAATTTCCTACATGCTTCACATCCATTTATTATTGCTGATACTGACTCTTGCATATTAGGCCAATAATAGTTTATTTTAATTCTCATTACAGTTTCTTTAATTCCGATGACACGTTTTTCCTTCATGATGTCTGATTGTTACAGCCTTTTGTTCCTCTTCATTCTCTACATTTACGACCCTAAGCGTACATTCATAAAACTCTACCATACCTTCCTTGAACAGTGAAATGATTACTCGGTTAAATTCCTTCCTATGATTTTCGTTTTCAAAGTATATGAAGTATTTAATTTTAGGTTTAATATATTTTTTTAAAAAATCTTTAATTAGTTCTTCTTTGTTTAGGGGCAAATGTACCTCAAGTATTTTTTGTTTATCTGTTGAGAAGTCTTTAACCTGCATGTTATTTTTGAACCACGTAAATACCATAATTTGATTAGGTTTAGTGTCAATCGCCTCGTGTAGAATCGAGATTCCTTTATTTTCTAGTTCTATGGCTGAGTGGGCTGTTTCAGTGCTACTGCCTCAATAGGCAATATGGAACGGGATATTGTTTGTCTACTTCAGATTCGTCACTGACAGTAATAGTTTCTGAGCTATCTGATATGGTTATAGTTTCCTCGCTGTCTTTTCGTTTTGCTAGAATCTCTACTCTGTCGTTTATTTCCTTTAAGTGGTCCTGCAATTTCTTTCTCTCGTTTTCATCTAAGTTTACCTGCATAGAAATGTCGTCGGTGTCACTTAAGACGTTTAATTTTATGCGTGACAATGCGTCTGCATTTGTATTTTGCTTCCCATTTTTGTAAACTATTTTGAAGTCATATTCCTGTAAACGGAGCCTCCAGCGAGTTAACTTGCTGCTAGGCTCTTTGAGAGAATACAACCATGCTAATGGTCGGTGGTCTGTAAAAATGGTGAATGTATTTCCATACAGGTAGGGTCTAAAATGTTTTACTGCCCATATAATAGCCAGTAATTCGCGCTCTATAGTACTGTAGCGCATTTCAGTGTCACTCAGCGTTCTGCTTGCGTAAGCGACTGGTTTGTCGTTGCCTATAGTACCTTGGGATAATACCGCACCCAAGGCTACATTTGAAGCGTCAGTTGTCAAAATATATGGTGTAGTCTGGTCAGGATATTGTAGAAGGGGTGAATCGTCAGAGGTTCCTTGCAGCGTTCAAATGCGTCTATGTAGTTTTGGTCGATCACAATTTTATTACGTTTTTTCAAGCATGCTGTCAATGGTTGCGTAATTTTTGCAAAGTCTTTAATAAATCGTCGGTAGTAGCCTATTAGTCCTAAAAAGCTTTTTATCTCGGTTGTTGTTTTAGGTAGGGGATAGTCTAGAACAGCTTTGATTTTTGCGTCATTAGGTTTAAGTCCTTTATCGGTAATCGTATGTCCCAAGTATAGTACCTCTTTTCGCACAAACTCGGACTTATCGAGTTGTACTTTAAGGTTCGTCTCCCTAAGTCGGTCAAATACAGCTCGTAAGTCATGAATGTGGTCTTGTAAGCTGGGGCTGTAAATTATTATGTCATCCATATAAACAAGACAGTGGTGCCCTTGTAATCCCCTAAGAACATTGTCCATTGTTCTCTGAAATGTCGCTGGGGCGGTTTTTAGCCCAAATGGCATTCTCAGAAACTCATAGTGTCCGTTCGCGCTAAATGCTGTCTTATTCTGTGTATGTCCCTCTCTTCAATTTCAATTTGGTGGTAACCATTAGCTAGATCTAGCGTCGTAAAGTATTTACTTTTGCCTAATTTGTCAAATAAGTCTGTTATGTTTGGTAATGGGTATTTGTCGTCTACAGTTATGTCGTTCAATCGTCTGTAATCTATGACCATGCGATATTTGACCTCACCCGATGCGTCCATCTTCTTAGGTACAAGATGAACTGGTGCATTCCAGGGTGAGTAGGATTCCCTAATCACTTGGTTTTTTAAAAGTTTCTCTACCTGGTTTTTTATTTCTTCGGCTTGTACTGGGGGCTGTCTGTATGGTCTCACATATATTGGGTCCTCGTTTTTAGTCCTGATACTGTGTTTCACATTGTTAGTGAATGTCAAAGGTAATTGGTCACTATAAAATATGTCCTTGTATTCTTTGCACAATTTACTTATACTTTCTTTCTCCTCCTCATTAATGTGATCAAGTCTCAGTCTAGTCAGATTTTCGTCATTATTATGTCCACTTCTAAATCTCTCATCTCTACATCAGTACAGTTTATGCTTTTAGCATTGTCTAAATACTTTGTAACCTTGAAAGGTGCTGTAATAGTCAAAGTCATTGGTTGTTCTAATGTATTTTGTACAGGGTGTACAATTCTCACAGTTAACGATGGCTGATGGCATACTAACACCCTCACAGAATTTCGTAAAGTTGATAATAGGTGCTCCGGAAAATTGATCCGTTGGTAGCTTAACACGTTGTTCCATTCTTGAGTCTAATTCTATCTCGAAATTACCATCATTTACTATTGGAAGAGTTGTAGCCTTTGTAATTAATTTTGAATTTTTCAGGTCTATAACGGCTTCCAATTGCATTAAAAGGTCATTACCGATTAATCCATCGTATTTTTCGTCCACATCATAAACATAAAATTTGTGACACTCATAGCTATTAAAAGATGGCATTAGTGGAATTTGGACCACTTTGTCATGTGTGCTTGATGCATGTGTGCTAATAACTGTGAACGGTTCACAAATTGTATAAGGCTCGAAATATTCGCGAGCTTTGTGAGAGCTTATGAATGACCTGGTGCTACCTGTGTCAATCATAAGTTTTGAGTCTATTTCCGGTATGTATACATAAGGAAGCTTAAGTTTTACATCACAATTTAAATGTACTATTTCCCGCTCTTCATTGAGGCCTGGATGTGAAAATTTTGGACTTTTTCAGGTGTACTTTCATCCGTCTCATTTACGCTATCGCTTTCATGCTCATTCATGTACATCTCCTGCTGTGAATCATCTACGTAATACATTCTTTCATCCTGTTGCCAGCATTCCTGACCATCATACCCGTACGCATTCTCACCATTTTCATAAAAACCTGTTTCCCCTAATTCTAGTTCATTGAGTCGAAACCCTTGAGGTTGTGGCTGTCCCTGTGGTTTCAACGGTGGTGCAGTACGCATAGACACGTCACTGTCAATGACTTTGTTATTTTGCTGAGGAGGTCGGTACCCGAACTGACCTTGGCCAAATTGTGGGCGATACCCAAATTGTTGCTGGGGTCTCGCATTGAACTGACCCGGTGGCATAAATCTCTGTTGCATGCCTGATGACTGCAGGGCTAATTGTGGTTTATATCCAAATTGTTGTTGAGGAGCATTATATTTGTAACCAAATTGTGGTTGGGGGTTAATTTGGGGTAATTTCATTTGATTATTAGGGATGCCGAAATTAAACCGAGGCGGCATTTGCATTGGTAACATTGGTTTATAGCCACTAGGCTGCATAGGCATGCGAGGCATGTTAGCCATGCTAGACATGTTGGCTATGTTAGGCATGTTGGGCGTACTTGGCTGTGCATTAGAAATGCCAAAATTTAAATGGTTGCGGTGTTCCTAAAATTTGCTGTCTATTTATTTTATTTCTCATATTATACTGCTCATAAAAGTTTACTTCCTCAAGGACATACTCTAACGTCTTTTCTAAAGTTTGTGGTGACTTTAGCCTGACAATTCGAATAAGGTTTTCGGGTAAATTATATAGGAATAAATTTAGTGATGTAGTATTATAAATTGTAATTTTAGCTTGTTTCATATCTTCGTTTGTCAATTGGTTCACTTTTGATATCAATACTGCTCTGATGGGTTGAATACGATTGCACAAGTCTATATAACTTTCCCCTTGCTTCATTTTTAAGCTTTCTAATTGTATAGCGATACACTCTTCGCTTCTAGGATCACCAAAATGCTGTATCATTAATTCTTTAAATGTTGTCCATGTCTCTATATCAGCTCTTTCACTAACTAGAGCTGCTGCCTCATCTACTAATCTACTCGTTATGGAGGCCATAACGTATACATTTTGATCATGACTCCCGCGGTAGCTGTTTATAACATATTCACACTTTCTTAAAAATAAATTTAAATGACGCTTATCTCCACCAAATATTGGGATAAGTTTAAGCATCTCGTTTGGAATAACCTTCAGGGTTATTACCTCTGGAGGTGGAGTTACCATTTTGCACTATTTATATAAATTCTAACTTAAAAATAACAAAACCTATTTGAGGTAAACCAAATCACGTTATAATGGAAGAGAGGATGGCAAAAAGTTCACTCACCAGCCAATCTGAAACATGCTCCTTGTTAATCTTGACAGATTTGTTTTGTTCGAGGATCGCCACACGCGCCGAACAGTCGCGGATTGTAAGCACGCACTTTTAGAATCGCGTCTTCGATGCTCACAACTAATGACTTATTACGAAGTTTTTTCGCGAAAGACGGCGCAGCTAACGTGACAATTTAAAAACTTTTTAAAAACACTTTTTAAATTTAAAATGATTTAATTAAGCCGTATAAGATACGCCTGAACAAAAGAGGATGCCCTAAACGAATGAATTAAACTTAATGCTATTAACATGATAACAACCTTATCTCTAAGGGCATCATCCCACGCAATGTGATCCGAGGAGTGTTATGACACGTTAGCAGTTTCTTAAGAAACAGTTGTTATGATTCTGCCTTATTGTCAGTGGAACGTCGGTACCGCGAGACTTCAAAAAATTTCTCTGGTTTTATTTTATTAATTCTTACTCGTATAAGTAATTTAGGGTTTTCTTCTCCAAAATAGCTTTTTGTTAGCCTAGTTTGTTGTACTTTATTATTGTTACTGTAGTGTAGCTTAGTTTTTTTTTATTTTCATGGTAGTTTTTTATTCTCCCCCTAATGGAGGATGGCGATCCCCCCGACCCCGGTGGCGGGGCTTGGGGGGATAAATGTCTTCCTCCCTCTCCAGCAGCTTTCTCTTCTGTCCATACGTCCGACGAAAGACCCTTTGAGCTAGTAAATAATAACCGCTCGAAACGTAGAGCACTAAAGCGTGATGTTAGAGCTTGTTCCCCGAACGACTCCTCGGGAGACGAATTCAAGATTGCTGACGATGAAATTCTAACTACACCCATACCGTCTGCTGCGTCTCTTCCCTCCTCTGCTCCGTCCTCATCCGCTTCGCTATCTAAGCCTCTTGGCCAGAAATCTGCTGACTCAGTTGCGTCTTCCAATTTGCCCCCAGGACAAAAGGTTGTCCCCACGCCAGTTGCTCGTCAGAAGTATGTAAATTCAGACGCCGGTCCCTTTGTGGTACATGTCCAAAAAATTGAACGGTCTCCTTCTGCGGACACAACTTTGCACCCGGTTACTTTTGGACGATTTCTTTTCGGGCGCGCAAGAGAATTTCAGGGTATAGTGGATGGTTCAATAAAAAGTATAGGTCGAAATAGAATTGCTCTAACCTTTCACTCCGTCAATAGCGCCAACTCATTTATGGAGTCAAGTTCTTTAACGAACAACGGATATAGGGCTTTTGTGCCCTCATACAATGTTACCCGATTAGGCTTGGTTAGAGGCATTCCTACTGATATGTCCCCGGAGGATATCATAAAAGAGGTTCGTGTTCCTCAAGACTGTGGTCCCGTCATTAAGGAGAGGCGCCTTAATTTTAAGTTGATGTTGGATGGGAAGGTAACTTGGAAGCCATCTCAAACTTGCGTACTTACTTTTGACGGTCAAGTTTTTCCGTCCAGAGTTTATTTGTGCTATAATGCCTTCCAAGTAGAACGATATACACTCCCAACGATTCAGTGTTTCCAGTGTTGTAGATATGGTCACACAAAAATTCAATGCAGATCCAAACCCGCTTGCTACAAATGTAGTCAAGCCCACGCAGGAGAGACATGCAATATTGAAACCGAAAACATTAAATGTATTTGGTGTCGTGGCAAACATTTCGCCACAAACAAAGCTTGCCCTGAAATGGCCCGGCAAGTTGCTATCAAAGCTGCTATGACTCAAAATTACTCCTCATACGCAGAGGCTTCGAAGCGCTTCATCCGCCATCTAAGCTGTCGTTCGCCGAGGTTGTTTCTTCTCCCGTAGATATGACTTCCCCTGCTCGCCCGTCACAGTTTCCAGGCTCTTTTAAAAATGTAAATGTTGAGCCTGCTCATGTTCACTATAGGAAAAACCAAAGCCTGCTGGTTCATCTGCACCTTCTTCGGTTGGTTATGATCGCCTGGCCCACTCAAACATAAAAAGGGGAGATTTTTCAGAATCTGCTCCTAATGGGTGTGCCCTTAACAACCCTGAAAAATCTTTAGATACCCCAACTGTTCAATCTATCATTAGCGATCTTCTAAAACTTCTAAACCTTTTATCCACTCTCCTGAACTCTTCTCCCCAACCCCATTCTTCACCGTCCAACGCTGCTTTTAACCTAAATTCACTAATTTCTCTCTTACATAATGGATCTCAATCTGCTTCAATGGAATAGTATAAATACTCTGAGCTTGTTTATTTAATAAATAAGTTCAACGTAGCTGTCTTGTCTGTTACCGAGTCGTGGCTTAAGCCTAGTTCTCATTATGTGATCCCGGGCTTTGTTGATGCCCGGAGTGACAGGCATGATGGCTACGGTGGCGTTGCTTTTTTTTTTTTTAAGTAACGTTTTTTTTCTCGTATATATGTCCCCTTTTATAGTGGTTTTCAAATAATTGCGGTTCGAGTTAAAGAACACACTTTTGTATCGATATACATTCCTGACCCTTCTACGTAATGTAGTCTCAGTTTTGAGCTCTCTCACAAAGCCTCTTCTGGTTCTTGGTGATTTTAATTGTCATCATCCTGTTTGGGGTTGTGGTAAGGCGGACGAATTTGGGGAGTTCTTATTAGATTCCCTTGATTCCCTAAACCTCTGTATTCTTAATGACGGTTCCCCTACATTGAGAACCCGACCTAATAAATTCCGTAGTGCTGTTTATCTTTCACTGTGTTCTCCGGAGCTTGCTACTCTTCTGACCTGGCGTGTCCTTCCTTCTACACATGGTAGTGATCATTTTCCTATTCTTTTAAATTTTCCTCAACGTAATTCCTGTCCTATCCCCCCTGGCAACCCCCCGCTTCTGAAATATATTTTGAATAATAATGATTTTTCTGGGTGGCAAAAATTTCATGATCACACGGTCTCAGTTTCTAAAAAATTTCCTGTTATAAACTCTTACAATATTCTAATAATCTTCTTCTTCTGATTTTTTAGTTCGCTCACTCCTTGAGTGTGCAAATAAATCCTTTTCTTTTAAAAAACCTCCGTCGAATAAGTTGCCCCCTCCTCCTTGGTGGGATAGGGAGTGCAATGATGCCATAAAGGCCCGTGAGGTAGCGGAACATTCCTTTTGCTGTGATAACGTCTTTTTCATTCCAAAAAGCGTGATCATTGGAAATGTTTTTGTACAAGTATAAGCCCTAGTACCCCTGCTTTTGTTATATGGACGAAAATACGTTGGTACAGGCGTTCGTGGTGTCCCCCTTCTCGGCCCTGTAATCCATCTCAGTCCTGGGCTGAAGCGTTCATGGACAAGTTAGCCCCCCAATATTGTCCTCTTCCTTCTGAATTACCATCGTTCTCTGTCCCTTTGTCAAATGATCCTTTGAATTGTCCATTTTCTATGATAGAATTCAAAAACATTCTTAAATCGGTCAGAGATTCGGCCCCAGGCATGGATGGCTTACCTTATTCTTTTTTTTCGAAAGCGAGTGACTGTTTACTTTTTCATTATCTGCGCCTAGTTAATTGTATTTTTGACACAGGCTTTGTTCCGGTTAGTTGGAAATCTCAGTATATTATCCCAATCCTTAAACCCAATAAAGATTCGCAAGATCATAATTCGTACCGCCCTATTGCTCTTTCCTCGGTTCTGTCTAAACTTGCTGAACGTCTGGTAAAGAACCGACTTGAATGGTTCCTTGAAAGTAACGATCTTCTGGCTAAGTCTCAATATGGATTCAGGAAGGGCAGGAGCACCATGGACAGTCTCAGTATCTTCACTACTGACATTAGGCTTGCCTTTACCCGGAACGACTCTGTTGTCGGTGCATTTCTTGATATATCTTCAGCGTATGACAGTGTTCAACTTCCTCTCCTTAAGAATAAACTTTTAGTGTTAAAAGTGCCCCCTAAATTATGTAATTTTATTCTGAACCTTCTTGCCGAAAGAAATATATACCTTCGTTGTAGTGACCCCGCTATTTCTCCTCATAGAACTATCTGGCGTGGTTTACCCCAAGGGTCAGTTCTTAGCCCTCTTCTTTACAATGTTTATACTTATGATTTGGAAAGGTCTGTCGGTCTTTGCCGTATCCTTCAGTATGCTGATGATATACTTTTATATTCATCACATAACAAAATTGATCTAGCTAGCAATTTTGTTTCGCGCTCCATTCAATGTCTAAACTCTTGGCTTCATGTCAATGGTTTAGATCTCTCCCCCTCAAAGAGTAACATAGTTATTTTTTCCCGTAAGCGCTATACTCCTGATATGCAAATTTTCTGTAATGGTTCCAAAATTCCGGTTGAAAATTCTGTTAAATTTCTTGGACTTCTTTTTGATAGTAAATTAACTGGTAAGTCACATTGTGCCTACATAGTAGACAAATGTGAAAAAAATCTCAACATCTTAAGATGCCTTTCGGGTGTTTGGTGGGGAGCGCATCCATTTACTTTGAAATTGCTTTATAATGCCATTATTCGTAGTGTCTTGGATTATGGATCCTTTTTACTGGAGCCTGCTAATAAGGGCAGTATGAGGCAGTTAGATCTTATCCAGTCCAAAGCCCTTCGTATTGTATCGGGTGCTATGAAATCGTCTCCTATTAATGCACTCCAGGTAGAGTGTGTTGATGCCCCGCTCCACCTTCGTCGTCAGTTTCTTGCTAACCGATTCTTCTTCCGATGTGTACAATACTCCTCCCATCCTCTTATTCCTAAACTTCAACTTCTTCGGCGTTTCTCTTTTACATCTCGGTTCTGGCTTAGCAAGAAACCTCCTCCTCTTTTGCGGAGTTTTGATATTTATAAGTCACTTAAAGATCCAGTTATCCGTTCTCCTTCTCTTCCCCTTTTCTCCTTTAGTTACGAAGTCATCATCGCTCGGCCTACTGTAATTTTGGACTTTGACATCAGCTAGGCTATTCTGTAAGCTATCTCGACAGCGGAATCCGCGGTGAGATTCTAATTTCGTACTTTGAAATTCAATCGTATCACGTTCGCAATACGGTTGAATTTCGTAGTACAAAATTCAAATCTCACCGCGGATTCCGTTGTCGAGATAGCTTACAGAATAGCCTAGCTGTGCTGGTGACCCACATGCTGATGAATATCTCCAAGGCCTTTTGAGGAGAGATTGGCGTGGTTGGCTCTGTATTTATACTGATGCTTCTAAACTTTCCCCTCTTGGTTGTGTTGGGTGTGGCATTTTCCATGCTCAATACAATATCGTTCAAAAAGTTAAATTTCCACCTGAAACTTCAGTCTTCTCGGGTGAATGCTGGGCGATACTGGAAGCGGTTCGATATATTCAGATTTTTAATCTTCGTCGTTCTCTTATCTCTTCAATCTCTTCTTTCAAATCCATTTTGTACTAAATCTTCTATTTCTGTAATTTTTCTTATTAAAGAGTCTTTAGCAATATGTCAATCGAAAGGGCTTGAAGTTGTTTTTATTTGGATTCCCGGCCACGCTGGTATTTCGGCGAAATGAGCGAGTGGACGGAGTGGCAAGAGATGCAATGGCCCATGGTGATAAAATTCAATTTTGCATTTTTCCGCATGATCATTTCGCAATTCCGAAAGTAATTTTGTTCAGATCTTGGGGCAAGCTCCTGGGCTGCCTCTAGCAAGACCAGGGGCTCAGCGTATGCTGCTCTCCAACCGGATATCCCGCGGAGACCTTGGTTTGCTAAATGGCATCTCAGCAAGCAGCTGTCAAGTTCTATCATCCGGATGCGTTTGGGGCACTGCTGTGTACCCACCTATTTTAAAAATAAATTGGACATAAGGGATTCATCCCTATGCGAATGTGGTCTGGACGAGGGAGACCTCAATCATATATTTTTTTCATGCCCGCTTCTAAACCATTCAGCATTTTATCTTTCTCTTAGTCTTGTTATTCCTCTTCCTACTTCCATACCTACCCTTCTATCATCCAATAATTTGCAAATATTTAGAATCATAAGTAATTTTCTTGTCGATAATAACATTGAAGTTTAATTATTATATGTATTTTACTGTTAGTGTATTCTTTTTATATCTCGTAACAATCATTGTAAATATTTGTTTATATTTTTTCTTTTCTTTTGGGTGGAGTTCCCTAACTTATTTTTCTTTTACTTTCTCTTAACCTCGTTTACCATTACCTTTTTATTACTATCAAATACTAACTTCATTACTGAACTGACGCGATACTGGCAAAAATGTCTCAAAAGTATGACGATTGCCATAAAAAAAAAAAAAAAATGATTCTGCCTGGTGCGTGCATCTATTTCTATATCTAAAAAAATAAATAATGTTGTTGTCACTGTCAAAAAAACGGCGGCAGTTGCTTATTTGTCTATTCTGTGGCATTGGCTGGCTGGTCCGGATCGCGGCGTCCTTGTCCTTGTGTGTCGGTCTTGTAATTTTCATTCAACATTGATTTTACTTGTTGTAGCGTTATAACGGCTTAAAATCGAGCAACAGATTGTTTAGCGAAAGTACTAATAAATTTCAGCAAAATGGTGGTCGGTGAGGCCAGCACGTGGTCTCCAGAAGACACGATAAGAGTTCTCATAGCGTCTGACATCCATTTGGGCTACTTGGAAAATGATGCCGTACGCGGTGAAGACAGTTTCATCGCTTTCGAAGAAGTATTGTCCTTGGCGGTACAATACGATGTCGACATGGTTCTCCTGGGCGGAGATTTATTCGACCACGCCAAGCCCTCTCCGAGCTGTATGTACAAATGTACGGAGATCATCCGCAAGTACTGCCTCGGCGACAAGCCGGTTCATGTGGAATTACTGTCCGATCAATTGGAAAACTTTGCGAGGAGCATCAACTACGAAGATCCTAACATGAACGTATCGTATCCTATATTATCGATTCACGGCAACCACGATGACCCTGTTGGCCAGGGTAGCATCAGTTCCCTAGATATTTTATCAATTTCTGGTCTCGTCAATTATTTCGGTAAGTGGACAGATTACACCCACGTGCGCATATCTCCAGTGTTGATGCAGAAAGGCGCGACCAGACTGGCCCTGTACGGCCTCAGTCATCTTAAGGACCAGAGACTTACGCGTCTCTTTGCAGAGCAAAAGGTTGAGATGGAGCGGCCTGACGAAACCCTCGATTGGTTCAATCTATTAGTGCTGCATCAGAACAGAGCCGACAGAGGACCTGGTAATTACATACGTGAGGATGTGCTCCCCAAGTTTCTCGACTTAGTGGTGTGGGGCCACGAGCATGACAGTCAGATGTTCCCCATGCAAGGTAACAAGGTGGAGAAGGATAGCTTCTTTGTGCTTCAGCCGGGCAGCACTGTGGCCACCACCTTGGCGGCCGGGGAGGCCCTGCCCAAGCACTGTGGCCTTCTGCAAATTCATAAGGGAGATTTCACGGTGACACCCTTGCCATTAAAAACTGTTCGCCCCTTTATATTCAAAACGATCGTGCTCTCAGAAGAAAATCTTGGGGAAGAATCTGTCAATGAATGTGAAAAAGTACAAGAATTTTTAAAACAGAAAATTACAGAAAGCATCGAGGAAGCGGTCAGCAACCGCAGCGGCCACTCCAAACAACCGGACCTGCCTCTCATCCGGTTGAATGTATTCTACGAGCACGAAGGTCAAAATTTTAACCGTGCTAGATTCGGACAAAATTTTAGTGGAATGGTCGCAAATCCGAACGACATCCTCAACATGAAAAGAGAAAAGAAAGTGAGAGAACGTAAGGAGCGCGACCCCGCCGAGGAGGCCGACATGACGGGCGTGGCCGCGCAGGCCGCTGACGTGGAGGCGCTGCTGCGCGCCTACTTCCTAGCGCAGCCCCCCGAGCGCCGCCTGTCCGTGCTCTCCGTGCGCGTCGTCACCGAGGCCGTGCGCGACTTCACGCTAAAGCACAACGACGATGTGTTCCGACGCACGTTCGACGCGCACAAGCGGCGCCTGGTCGCTTCGCTGCTGGACTCCACCGCGGAGACCGAGCAGGAGATAGAGGAGCGCGTGCGCGAGTGCAAGACCGAGCTGGACGCCACCGAGGACGACAAACTGGCCGCCGTGGTGGACACGTCGGTGCGCGCCGCGCCCGTCGCGCCCAAGCTGGTCGTGCCCATCGTAAAACTGCCACCGCAGGTCACCGTCAAACGCGTCGCCAACTCTTCCCCGTCGCGCAAGACGATCGTCGTGCTGTCCAGTGACGATGAGGAGAGCATCGCGGAGACAACGCGAGGCCGCGGCCGCGGACGGGGTGCCCGAGGCGCCGTCACTCCGGCTCGCGGCCGCGGCCGAGGTCGCCGCGGACAGCCTGTGCCGCAAGAGCCCTCGCCTCCACCGGAGCAGCGAAGGACGCCACGCCGCGCCGCCGCACAAAAGTCTACCTCGTGGATTCAGAATCTAGTGAACACTCGAAAAATACAAAATTCCTCGGATATAGATGACTCCGACTGATTCGATTTATTATCTGATAAGCTTAATTTGTAGCAGACACGAGTAAAATAGCACTGCTCTCTGTGAATCTTGCTGCTTACCATCAGACCTTCATTACATTAAAGTCCTGGCCAAACATAAATAAATTTTAGTGCGATCAAGGTGATGAGTAAATTTTCTTGATGTAAAATGTTGCAAAGTCAGAGAATTTGTACAGAACCCCTGACACCGCGCAATCACACTTTCTGAATGTCTTCTTTTTAATCTGGGCGTATAGCAAGCTAAGTATATTTAGGGTTACCATCCGTCTGGGTTTCCCCGGATTTGTACTAGTTTAGAGGGTGTCCGGGGAGCGTCCGGGTGGGGCTGCATTTGTAGTTCGGGTTTAAACATTTAAAGCCTTAAGCCGCCCGAGACACGCTCTGTACCTGCACACTGCGATCAACCGACAAACCAACTCGCTAAATTCAAAACCTGTTGACATATCCGGGTTCAGGCCTTTAAAATCCGAGGTTTTCATGCGTCTAGTCCTGGTTGCCAAATTTTTGAAATGGCAACCCTAAGTATACTTAGTACTTCACTAACTCAGACACCGAACTGCCCGACTTAGTCATTCAACCCGTTACATTAGACCATTAAAAGTACAGCATCATTCCAGTGTAATGCATCTATAGTGTATCTTCGGCCCCAGTGACCCATATCTGAGTTGGATGCTTGCATGTACTCATGTGCAACTTCAATGTACACTTTTGTACTAAATTAATAATAAAATGTTCACACTCGTCAGGCTTCAATGTTCATTCAGAATCAATAAAGTGTTATTAATAATCAGGAATCTATTAAATGATACAACTATATTGTAATAACTTAATCTAATATTCATCATATTGTCTTCCTTTATATCTGATTAATTGATTAATTATACAATGTGTATGATGAGATGATGACTACTACAACATATTAATAAAATTAAGTATCTGACTTTGCTTCACAAGAATTGAAACCTGATTGTAGTTGTGTAATCTCTGTAATATGTATTTCTTAAGAATATTTTAATAATAAGAAATTTAATGACAAATATTTGTTTTTATTATTTATCTTTAGTTTTATTCCCTGTTCTAAATAAGTAAATTGAACTTTACAGTGTGCAGCACACCTCTACACCCTAAGCTATCCACGCCAATATTGCCCCTCGGCGCCAACATAACGGTCCGCCTTTATGGGGGGCCCGTTCAGTGTATAGCGAGCGAGTCACCACCCTCCTAAATATTTTGTAATGAGGCATAATTGGCAGGTGCCGTACCTCATAGACCAGACATCAATCAGCTTATCCAATAATCATGATACAATGTACCATCTTTTTGTAGTTCTCTTTTGTAGTTTTGTAGTTCTCATATTTTTTATCCACTATCCATAGTAAGTAATTGTTGTAGAGGGCCTCTTGATGTTGGCTTCGTTTCCATCAATGCCTTCCAAACGACCTGACGTACCGTACCGTATCGACCATGTCAAAAAAATATAAATAAAATCTAATCACATAATTATATATTTAAATATTATTTACATGTACGGTTTGACGCTATGACTTGCGTTTTGGTCCAGTGTCTGAGTATGGGGCCATCCACCCTCTCAGTCACAGTACGCAGGAGACTGTTAGCGCTGTCCCGCACCCGCCGCATAAGGGAGGCGACACGCATCCGCATGATAGCGTAGAAGTCGTCCACAAGTGTCTCCGCGAACATACCTGACGCTGGACGCACTACAGTCAAGGGCGGATCCAGCTTTGACGCCAGGAGGGGGCCACATAGTCGTGGTAATGTCAAGAACTTAAAGCGCGCGTAAGTGTGGCGCGGTAAAATTCAAATTTTCAATGTGTTCGTTCCCAAACGTTTGCCATCATACAAAGTTATTATATTAAATTAATTAAATATTGAAGGTATGTAGTTACATAAAATCTGTATGGTGACAAAATATATAAATAAAATCATTATGTTCAATTACTGGTCCACCTAAGTCCTGGAACCAGCTCAGGAGGGGAGGGGGTCATGACCCCCTCCTGACCCCCCCCCTGGATCCGCCGTTGACTACAGTGACGGGGCAACCCCAGCAGTGCTCTGAACGCATTATTGTACTGGACGCGCAGGACGCTGTACCTAAGCCCTCTGAGTGTAGTCAATCCAAAGGCTGTAGGTATAAAACGATTGGCAAAACGCCCGAAATAATGTTAATTTTGCACTTTTAGAGCACCTTGCAATCCTTCGGATCAACATATTACTCCTGACTGCCAGCGCCCTGCGTTCCCGTTCCAAATCCACAGCTGTCCAAATACACAGTCAGTCTGCGTCACTGTGACCCAGTGCCCCAGGTACTTACATTTCGACACAAATTGAAGCGCGGTCCCTCCAAGTGTGATAGACGGTACCTCCGGGTAAGGACCTATATAATCCTATTTACATTTTAACGAAATCGGTCGATCCCTTTTTTAATATATCAACATTTGTATTACGATGATTTGTATACCTCGATGACATGATACTACTAGTTACATACTTTGACTAGCGCGACGTTTGAAGTCGGTTTTTCATACATTTTACCACTTAAGAAGTGTCTATCTTTCAAATGTTGTCCTTGAGAAAAAATGGTTTTAGGAACCTCAATGTACTTTTTAAAGACCTATCTATAGACACCCCGCACGTATATGTATGATGCAAAAAAAAATTTTTTTTTTCAATTCTATGTATAGGGAGGGTGCCCCCTTAATCTTATATTTTTATAAAAATCGTAAAGCGGTTCACAGAATTCACCTACCTAATTCTAATTGGTGATGGGGGCGATAAGACCTGCACTGACGTCCCGCTTGGGGTGTATCGTGCATTTCCCCCTGTCAGTGATCACCCAAGCCACCCCAGCTCCTTAATAAAGCGTAGCACGGCTTTGGGTCGCTGGTATAGCGCTTCCAGTGGTGAAGGTGTTATTATTGATGGTGAACATTACGATGATGATGAAAGCTGTGGATGAGTTTGTGTGCCCGATAGTGCTGGCAGTGCTACGCTCGTGGACGTGCAGTGCTTCGGCTACGGAACCCTACAAAGGAGGAGTTTCTCAATTAGTCGGAATAATTTTTTTTATGTACCTATGTTCACCGATTACTAGAAGATGCCTGAACCGATTTGGAAAATTCTTTTTTTGTATCAAAGGGTACCCTTCCCAAGTTCCCGCGCGACCGATTTCGTTTAAATTTAAATGAGACCACCCATTTAAATATTAACGAAACCGGTCGAGCGGTTTTTTAACTGACTTCAAAAAAGGAGGAGGTTTCTCATTTCGACCGTATATATGTTTTTTTTTATGTTTGTTCTCGGATAACTTCGTCCTTTATGAACCGATTTTGATTATTATTTTTTGTTGGAAAGGAGATATCCTAAGTATGGTACCATGGTAATTTTATCGAGGTCTAGTAAGTATCTCCAGAGATATGGACATAAACACCTCAAAATTGGTACTGAAAATTAATAGCGTTGCATTGAAGTCGGTTATTTTTAGTTTTTTAAACGATCAAATTCAAATATATTATTTATTAATTTCACAAAAATAATGGAAAAATTATACATTTCATCAGCACAATAGTTGACATTATATAAAAATGTTGCACATAGGTAATAAAGCTAAAGCTGCATAACTCTGGCGCTAGATTGAAAGCCTGTATTGCAGAGATATGTGCTCCCCCAATATAAAATGACAATATGAGAAACGTAATATTATTGATTATAATTGCGTGCTTATCTAAAGTTACAATCTTCAGAATAATTATATATAATTGTTATATTAACCAACGTGGCCAACGTATTAGCCTAGCTATACAACGAGGTAACGTCGCTAGCTTTTTGGGAACATTACCGGCAGGTAGCGACCTAGGTTCTGTCTTTTATTTATAGTATAGATATTATTATTGTAGTATATATAATCTTGATATTGTCATTAGGTAATAAGTTGTTAAAATATAGTAGAGAAACACTGACAATTTTAGAGGTTTCTAATGTGATGTCGTAAATAAACACTTTTTTTGTAATTGTTATATTATTATAATTAATTGTTATATTAAGTACCTTATAATAGTAGTTATATCAACATTTTTATCACGATGCATTTACTCGTATATACCTCGATGGCATGATACTGGCTGCCGGCTAAGACTGGCTACTTTGACTAGCGTGACGTTTGAAGTCAGTTCTCTTCATTTTTTAAACGATCTTAAGTTCCCTGTTTTCTTACCTTTGTCCTGTGGCATAGTTAGTACCTGGTCCTTATAACTTTAATTTAAAATACTGACATTGTCGCTTCGTGGATCAAGTGTGATCATTTAGATACCTGTAGGTAGATATATTAACTGTCAGTCGTAACTGCACGTAAGAAGTGAAAACTCAAAAACTGGCCAAGTGCGAGTAGAACTGGCACACGTAGGTTTTCGTGCCACATGGCAATAAATAATATAGCACATTTGTCGAAAAATCAGTTCTCTTGTGTGGGGAAATTCTTTCCTTTAAATTTAATAAAATAAATAAAAAAATAATTTTATGTTTATTAGCGTTAAGTAGTAGTATCCAAAGGATACTCCTAATTACTGAGACTTCGTTGTCCATCCGTCCCTCCGTCCGTCTGTCTGAGGGCTCTTCAAAACCGTAATAGGTACACTGTTGAAATGTTTACTCAGTATGTATTATTGTAGCCGCTATAACAACAAACAAAAAAAAAAACTAAAACAATATTTATAATATAAGGAACCCCCATAGTGCGTATTATTATCTGTTATGTGCCCATAGGTACAAGAGACGTGTTTTTAGGTTTAAGTAGCCAAAGGGTATCAACGGAATCCTATTATTGGGACTTCGCTGTCCGTCCGTCCGTCTGCCTGTCTGTTTGCTAGAAGGCTGTATCTCCTAAAGAGATACTATTTTTTTTTTTTTTTTATACGTTATAGGCTAGCGTTTGACCACTATCTCACCTGTTGGTAAGTGATGATGCGGTCGAAGATGGTAAGCACGCTAGGCCTAGAATGGGAACTGGCTCTCAAGGATAGCTGCCGGAACACATTCGATGTTTGGTGACAGATTTTCTAACTTGAGGGTGGTAGCTGGCCAGGCGGACACTAGATAGTGTCCTACCACCATGCGGGGGTTGTTGGTTTCTTAACGATGTTTTTCCTTCACCGGAGGGCCACTGTGAAGAGCGCACATACATTTTTCGATAGAAAAATCCATTGGTGCACGGCGGTTTGAACTCCGTACCTCTGGCATCAAAGGCAAGCGTTCTCCCGATTGCGCCACCGGGCCCTCTAGTTGTATTGGTGGGTATAATCGTTGCATTAAGTGAAGATGTATTTGAACAATGATTTTACATAAGAAGGTGTTACTTAACGGGAAAACTGCGTTTTGTTGAGTTATGGGAAAAAAAGTGTGGCATTGAGTAACAGTGTTACACAAAATGGTGTGACTCAACGGGAACAAATGGTAATAGGTACTATACACTTAAAATGTTCACAATTCCATTACTACGGCCGCTATGACAACACATATTAATAATTTAAAAACTGATAGAATCGAATTTAAATGCCGTGCTATTAATTTTTGGTACCAAATTTGAGGTATTTATCTCCATAACTCTAGAAATAACATTTCAAACAAAAAAAAAATAGTTTCAAAATAGGTTCACGCATCTTCGAGTAATTGGTGAATAAACATAAAAAAAAGTTTCCGCCGATTGATTGAACCCCAACCTTTTTGTGAAGTTTTTAAAAAAAAGAAAAAGTCAAAAATTAAAGGCGGTCCCTCTGTCTTTATCCGTGGCGGTCCCTATACAAGAAACGTAATTTTTTCGGTTTTTACTTGATCTTATGAACTGTAATAGATAGAGACTTGAAATTAGCTTATAGTATGTATTACAATGGCTTCGATGTAACGAGCGTTGACATGAACTCGGTATCATCGTTATCATAATCAGCCGGTGTCAGTCCACTGCTGGATGTAGCTCTCTCCCAAAATACGCCCCTGAGCCCGATCTCCGGCTCTTCTTTTCCAGTAACTGCCGTCCGATTTGCGTATAAGGTCGCTCCACACACAGGTCAGGTCACAGGATATTCTGCGCTGTACGTTAGCCAATTCGCGGTCTCCACTCCAGGACAAGTCTATCACGGTTGTCAGTACTTTTTTTAGGCCTAGGAAAATCCTTTCTGTATGGTATACAGAAAGGATTTTCCTATCTCGCACATAACTAGCTGGGCCCGGGGGAGCTAGTTATGTGGGACTCGCTGCCTAAAGGGCAGGATATCGCACTGAAAACGGGGTGAGCCGTCATCCACCGTGGTGTGGATAGATGGGGTCGCGCTAGTATTCACCAACTTGCCCCAATAGCAGACCTAAATGCGCCTGTGCCGCTGCGGAGGGCTACGAGACTCCACTCTACGACCGTCGCCCGCCCCACCTCTCGGCCCGAGTATGTCAGAGCCACAGCCTAAGACGAGTGTGGCTCGTCTTCTACTCAAACTCACCACACCCTCTATCCCTCACATGGCAGGTGTGCGAAGGGCAACTACCCCTACTCGCACACCGTCCACCGTCCAACTCGCACGCCTATGGCATGCGAGAAACCCTCTATCGGCCCTCCACTTGGCTCGAGCATTTGCTCGGCCCCACCGCTGGGCGGGTCCCATCACCGAGCCCGCCCTGCCCCATCACGCTGTGCCCTCTGCTAAATATCAGAAGGACACGGGGAGGAGCCCCTCACGTCGGAACTTCGCTTTCGGTCGACAACTTAACCCAGTAAACGAGGAAAAGTTGTCGGCCGATACCCAGGGTACACCACGAGGAGGTGTTCCGACCCACACCACAACGGTTATCAGTCCTGTGGCAGATATGACCAGTCCACTGCCGCTTCAGTTTGTTAATCCATTAAGCTATGTGGATCACTTTAGTTCTCTGACAAATAACTTCGTTCGGGATTCGATCCCGCAGAGAAATACAGAGAATACGAGGGCGGCACTGAAAATTTCGGGAATCAAGGAAGTGACACAACATTACTATTTAAAAATGTATTTATAGCTTTTCGAAGTATTCTCCGCGAAATTTGACACATTTTTCCATACGATGGAACCAATCATTGAAGCAACCATTCCATTCGGAAGTTGGGGTCTCCAAAATGGCCGTTTTGTAGGCGTCCACAGCTTCTTCAGGTGATGAAAATCTCTCAAACTCGTGATTGGTGTTTTGTTTCGGGTTCGTACGCGTATATCCAGGATTCGTCACCTGATACGATGTTGTATACATCATTTGAGGATCCCGCGTGGAATCTTTCGAGAGTTCTGACGCACCAAGTAACGCGAGCCGCTTTTTGCTCTTCACAGAGCGAATGTCCAGAGTATCCATCGGGAAACCAACTTTTTTACACCTAATTGTTAATGCAAGATTATTTGTATTTGACTCATGCCAATGTCTAAAGTTGCCTGAATTTCGCGGTATGTCACATTTCACAATCAGCTTACGCACAGCATCAACGTTTTCTTGGGTGACTGCAGTTTTTGGACGACCTTGTCGGGGATCATCACTGAGCTTGACACGTCCACGTTGAAATTCAGCAAACCAGCGATAAATTGTGGTTTTGGATGGGGCTTCATCACCAAATGCAGAAATCATCCGGTCAATACACTGTTTTTGTGTTAAACCACTTCGAAAGTCTTAATAAATCATCGCTCTTGAATTTTCTCGAGTCAATTCCATTTTTTCAACGACTAAACAAGTTTGACAAAACCTTGTGACAAGACCGAGAATCTTTTTTTAAATAAATAAATGGTATTCGATTTTAAAAACCAAGGAGTTTTCAATTAAAAAGATTTTAATATGACAGAAACAGTGGAAATATTCCATTCCCGATACTTTTAGTGCGGCCCTCGTAGCTCTCTCCATAGCTCGCTGAGTGACTTTAAATTGGTGGATTAGTCGAACCGTGAGTGCCTAGCCTACGTCTCGGCTACATGAGCCATGACGGGTAGGACACACTGATTAAAGACTTGTCTTTGACTTCCTGACTTTGTCTTTAGACACTGTGGTAATTGTGGTATAGACGACGAGAAGACTCGACGGAGTTTTGCAAATATTGCCCAGCCCAGCTGAATTATTCTTGGGATTTCCTTTCCAAAGTTGAGTTTCATAGTTGGAGCGTCTGCTATGCGAAACATGCGGCGTAACGTACATGAAAAAGTACATGACTGGTTTTATCTAAATACATCCGAAGGCCGATGCGACGAGAGGAAACAGATAGGCCATTCAACATAGTTTGTAGGTCTTGCAGCATCTCTGCCATAATGACAATGTCATTTGTCAATCATAAGTGAGAGATGTTGATGCCACAGTCTTTCCATTCCAGCAGGGCTAGCATGGCAAGGGGACTATTTTGTATTTCCACCTATCCGTGTTTTGTTTGGTGGAGAAAGTAAATTATAAGTAAAGTTTTTCGACAATTATAAACGCCCGCTGACTTTTAATCAATTCTTTTTTTAAACTTTTTAATACGACACAAAATCAAAACTCGGGGTTAAACTTTACGAAGCGTTTAAATTGTTGTGTTGGTTTCCTGTCAGTGGCGAAAAACAGGAAAATAATTTTGTCTTTGGCCATGCTAGCCCTGCTGAAACATATCCTCCAAGGCGTTAGAGAAGATTTTCTTGAAAAACGGATTTCTTGAAAAATAGATGCATAGTGAGGTCTTCTACCAGTCTGCTTAGTTTGATCCGTCCGTGTTGAATAACATCATTATTTTAACAAGGTTCTACGCTACGAATTGAGGCAAATGGGAATATTTCGTAGAGCGGCTCCACCGATACTACCGTAGATGTCGTAGAACATTGAAGCACGTAGTAGCGTAGCTTATGCGGCAAATGGGAGAAAATATCGATATCACTAGTTATTATGATACAGATTATCAGTGTATGCTTTCAAACCTCAATCAATCTAATACCGTACATATTAGGTACAATCTATTGCTATACGAATCTTTGTCCTGACTTACTGATTTACTGACTGACTTAGAGTACAGCGCACAGCCTAAGCCGCTGGTCGAGACATGAAATTTGGAGGATACATTTTGTCGTAATACGCAGGGGTGTACTAAGAATGTTATTTTTTTGGAAATTCCACCCCGAAGGGTTAAATGGAGTGAAAACGTTTGTATGAAAGTTCTTTGTATTTGAACATAACGCGATGAAAATTGGTATTTGAATAATTAATTCAGACTTATATCATAGAAAAGATAATAATACTACGTATTTATATTATAAAAACGTATGTAACACTGTCACTCTGTATGTTTCTTACCTAATCACACCTAAACGGACGATCCACGACATCTCAGCCTGAGATGTCGTGACACCGTGAAGCTCCTGGTGCTAAGTGAAGCTCAAATGAGATAGTGGTCAAATGGTTGTTTCTTTGACATAAATAATTTTTCTACGCAAAGAGTAGAGATCCCTTCAGAAACATAACATGTACAAAAATCTAACGCAGCTCTTGTACTGCAAATCTTGTGATATTTAATGTCAAACCAATTATTTATTCAATGTTTTATTTAATTATTAATAAATAAGTATATAACAAATTGTAATAATTTAAATTTTTAATTTAAGTGAATTTATGTAATTTTTTTTTAAAGACAATGTCCTAAACCGAAATTTTGTTTACTCAGTACCTACCGGTAGATAGGGATCGAGTATCTATCCAAAAAATTTGTTAAAATATTTTTACTGGTTAGTTAAGAACATTTTACAGTTATAATCACTAAACATTTTACAATATTGGTAGGTACCTACAGTTAACAACTAAATTACATTACTACTGGCCGAAACTCGGCCAAAACCGAAATTTCGGTCGGACACTAGTTAAGTCTCACATGCCCATGTAGGTTTTCCAATTTCATTAGACACTTTGCCATTCTAACCGAAAAACATTCCTATTTCACGGCTGAATGTATTGGCAATAATACTTCAATGTATTCTGTAAATTCCAGAAGAGGCCCTGGCATCAGGTCAATGCTATCATGTTATTACAATATCATTGAAGTAAGAGAATTAATTTCGAAACAGAGCTTTAAAAGTAGATCTCATAGCGTCGTCGTCTGTAAAAGTAGATCTCATAGCGTCGTCGTCTGTAAAAGTAGATCTCATAGCGTCGTCGTCTGTAAAAGTAGATCTCATAGCGTCGTCGTCTGTAAAAGTAGATCTCATAGCGTCGTCGTCTGTAAAAGTAGATCTCATAGCGTCGTCGTCTGTAAAAGTAGATCTCATAGCGTCGTCGTCTGTAAAAGTAGATCTCATAGCGTCGTCGTCTGTAAAAGTAGATCTCATAGCGTCGTCGTCTGTAAAAGTAGATCTCATAGCGTCGTCGTCTGTAAAAGTAGATCTCATAGCGTCGTCGTCTGTAAAAGTAGATCTCATAGCGTCGTCGTCTGTAAAAGTAGATCTCATAGCGTCGTCGTCTGTAAAAGTAGATCTCATAGCGTCGTCGTCTGTAAAAGTAGATCTCATAGCGTCGTCGTCTGTAAAAGTAGATCTCATAGCGTCGTCGTCTGTAAAAGTAGATCTCATAGCGTCGTCGTCTGTAAAAGTAGATCACATAGCGTCGTCGTCTGTAAAAAAAGCTCATAGTCTTAAAAAGGGTGAACGGTTTCATAAATCAAAGCTAAGAAAACTATTACTATTACTATTTCACGGCGAATTTATTTGTCCGTCACTAATCTTGTGATTGATTTTAGAGCGACTTCCAGGTGTTCGATTGAGCTGAAACTTTGCATACATGTGTAAATCGCGTGACAATGCAATAATATGATGACATGGTGCTGATCTGATGATGGAGCTGGCAGGTGGCCAAAGGAACTCCTAAACAACACATTTTATCCGCTGTTTGGGCTCGTTGGATTTGTTTAAACTTACTCTGGTCCAAGGTTATATAAAAGCTTGCGTTTAAAAAGGTTTTTTAAAATATTAATTTCATGATTCTAGGTGAACGCGAAGGATTGGTTTGATTCCCTTGTGAAATCTCATTTTTTTTTAAAGATTATTCGCAATGTGAACCCACATTACTAGTATTCTTGTTAACCTCCAACTAAGCTAAATATGCTTGTGACTGGAGTGGGTTCACGTCAATAGTGCAATGGGTGAGGTGGGGACCGAACTCACGAACTCTCGATCGCCAGTCTGACACCTTATCCATTGGGCTATTACCGCCTGGCCTATATTCGAAAATAAGCGACATAAACGGTCATCGGCGATCAAAAGATATTATAATATCTTTTGATCGCGTTAACTTAGGAGTTTGATTTTTTTCACAGCAAAAAGAAACCGTAGACCCCGAGTATTTGATATAAGTATCAACTTATATAGGTACGAATCCCTTAAATCTAAATCAAAATCCGTTAAGCGGTACGATGCCACAGACAGACACACATATACACAATCTTATAACCGCTTCTATTTGCGTTGGGGATAAAAAAATATATTTGCTAACATCTGTAAACGCCTGCACTAATTACGATAGCAAATCTCTTTTATGAATGCATTACCACAGAATAATGATTGAATGGTACAAGCATTACCTATCTTATTTAGTAAACAGCGACCAGCAGGGTTGTTCTCAATCGTTCGAAGGTATATCCGGTTTCAGAAACTGCCTTTACTTCGACTTTGATCTTTGCAATTCACAATGCTCCGATCGGTTACTTATGTTATTTCAATTCGAAAAATCAGTGATTCGAATTGAAAAGGATTTCGCGACAAAATACAAGTAGCTCCCAGATTTATCAATAAGTATTTAAAATTAAAAATGAATCCCAATCCAAATAGGTTTTCGAATAATTGAGAATCAGAGTACCTAATCAATATAGATCGATCGGATAGTAGGCATTTGCATGTTTCCATATTTAAGGCCATTTTCAGCGGTAATTGCATATTTTAACTAAATCCTAGGGAACATGCATATTTTAACTAAATCCTAGGGAACATGCATATTTTAACTAAATCCTAGGGAACATGCATATTTTAACTAAATCCTAGGGAACTTGCATATTTTAACTAAATCCTTGGGAACATGCATATTTTAACTAAATCCTAGGGAACATGCATATTTTAACTAAATCCTAGGGAACATGCATATTTTAACTAAATCCTAGGGAACATGCATATTTTAACTAAATCCTAGGGAACATGCATATTTTAACTAAATCCTAGGGAACATGCATATTTTAACTAAATCCTAGGGAACATGCATATTTTCGCTGTAGGTATTTAATATTAACAAATAATAAGTTTCGTGTTTATCTCGAAATAATTATATTCTAAGAATATAAACTAACATTTTCAATCGACTTCCGAAAAGAACGAGGTTCTCAATTCGTCTGTATGTTTTATTTTTTTTTGTATGTATGTTGCTCGATAACTCCGTCAATTGTGAACCGATTCGAATGCTTCTTTTTTAACTTGAATTTTTAAGACTATATTACGATACCTCGACCGTCGAAATCCATCCAGCCGTTAGTAAGGAAGATACGAAGTAATAAATAAATGTACAAATTAGTAGAGGTAGATACGCGCGAAAAACATAACCATTGCTTGGCAGTCGGGTAAAAATTGAACCCATCATAAAAAACTTGTCTACTTTTGTAGGGTTCCGTTGGTGCCCTGTGGGTACGGAACCCTAATAAAGTTTTACTAAGACTACAGTCCGGCAAGTATAACTTGGCGCGGCTGTGCGCCACTGTGCTTTTACTTTGTACTTTGATAACAGATTCTCTTAAACCACTTTTAATTACTTTTGGCATTATTGAACTATTTTAATGTAGCAGATTTATCAACAATAATGTCGCGGTAATCTCTCTATTAATAATATAATTAATTAATCTCTCGGAATTAGTTCCAAAAACCACCACCGCCAAGTTATACTTGGCGGACTGTACATGAGTAAAGAAAAGGTATTCGTGACATTTATGACATATGACATATCATGACATTAAATTACATTTCGTGACATCTCATGACATTGATCGTTGTCGACAATGATGAAGCTTGAGAAATAAAAATGCAGGTCATGTTTACTTGACGGAGGATTTTATTACGATGAAGATTTTTCTTGTTTGTTTTTGTACCAACCCTACAAGAATAGGTAAACGTTTTGTCCATTCCTTAGAAGGTTTGTCTCTGTTCCCTTTCTTTCCTCATGTGCTAAGACTTCACTGTTCGTCCATCCGTATGTCCATTCGTCCGTCTGTCCGTCCGTTCGTTGGTCCGTTTGACAGAGGGCTGTATCTTCTAAAGTTTCTAACCCGTAATAGGTAGACACGTGAAATGTTCACAAAGTATGTATTACTATGGCCGCTATAACAACAAATACTTAAAATAGATTGCGGTTAAAAAGTAAAGCCAAAATGTAAAACCACCCCCGACTGATCTATGTGTAATCTGTTCCTTGCAATGAGCCCAAACACGACATCTCTGATGTAAGTTGGTAAGGAGAAAAGTATTCTGCAAATTCCAGGAGATGCCCCAGCATCTCATTAGATGGAAGTCAGTCGTTTTAGTTTTAGTCCATTTCGGCAACTTATCCCAAAACCTTAACCTTCAGGTTTGGTCTACACCAGGCCCCTTGAAACTATCCCTTTGTAGTGATGAAACGGTGAGATGGATGTCGAGTCGTGACCTACAGATCTACAATGTGTTGGCTGTTATTACACAGAAACAAGTAGTTTATTATAGATTAAACTGAACTCTACAGCACAAGCCACAGGTGTGCGAACGTTCAGAGGCGCTGCCGCATGGTGTTAGCTCCCAGTAGCTGCTCTGGTCAGCTCGGACTACTCTCATCACTTTTTATTGTTGTATTCCCTTTAACAATTATTCATTCTGAAATATTATGTTTCTTGAAGTGTTACACACTTTATATTTTTGTACATTGTTATACACTATCCAAAATTTTATCGTACCGACGGGATGTTTCCCCAGAGGCGTGGCCGTATCTTAATACGGTCACACTGCGGCGTCCTGCGATCTGCGGGCGCGATCTCAGTAGTTTTCAATTGTTTTCTGATCGCGTTTGGTGTGAACCAGTCGGTACAAATACTACTGCGCTATCTGATAGCCGCCTAGATCGCGCACGCAGGACGCTGCGGTGTGTCCGTACCTTTTGAATCCCGTCGGTACGAAGACATTCTGAAGACAGCAATAGCGCCCTGGGTGTTCCTCGTCTGGTTACAACAGAATCGGAATAAAAAGCGACATGGAACCCTGCACTACTACACCGCCTATTTAATTTTATGGCGCGCATTAACATTTTTAGAGAATAGGTACGATCTAAAATTAGGAACAAATTAGTAAACATTCGCGTTTCTGTTTAAAAATACACCGCTAATTTCGCGGCCTACAATAAATAGCTTTGCTCTGATTTATTTTTGGTGTAAGTAGTCTAATTTTATATGCATATGTCTAAGCTGTGGTTCATTAAGAAGTCCAAGACATATTTACAGTGCCACAAGTATAACTTGGCGGTGGTGGTTTTTGGAACTAATTCTTTTAATTGAAACTGTGAGTTTGACGTTTGAGAGATTACCGCTACATTATTGTTGATAAATCTGCTACATTAAAATAGTTCAATAATGCCAAAAGTAATTAAAAGTGGTTTAAGAGAAACTGTTATCAAAGTACAAAGTAAAAGCACAGTGGCGCACAGGCACGCCAAGTTATACTTGCCGGACTGTAGAAATGTGTGATGACCTTTAATCGCAAGATAGATACAGGTTGGCAAAAACGTCTTGAAACGGAACTATTTTTTTTCTAGCCTGGCAATAATCTAATCTGTGATAAAATTTTCTATGTCAGTGACTGAAAATTTATGAACAACGATTTTTGTGCAGCTTAATAGTAGTATTTTAATATTTTCCGTAACTTACGCGATTTAAAGATGTTTTAACATGAATAAGACTATCCATAGTTCCACTAAAGAAGTAATTTTAAAGTTTACCGCCACTCGCTCTGCTATCGGGGTTACTAGTATATAGCAATAGTGGCGCCCCTATTTATTTCTACTCTATTTTGCCAACCTGTAGATAGATAGATAGATAAACACTTTATTGAACTCCTTAAAAGTTAAACAGGAAAAATTTGTTACTAACAAACAGTGTGCTAATAGGCGGTCTTATCGCTTAAAGCGATCTCTTCCAGACAACCTTGGTGTTTAAAGGAGTATCTGAAATATATATATGGCGGTATAATGGTGTTGATATTGCTAAAACATAATAAGTACATAATATCTAAAAACGTTAATACATATATATAGTCTGTAAACTACTGTGTGCACTAACTAATAGACGGCATCTAGTTAGTGTCTGCGACTCTTCTAGTCTGTAAACTACTGTGTGCACTAACTAATAGACGGCATCTAGTTAGTGTCTGCGACTCTTCTAGTCTGTAAACTACTGCGTGCACTAACTAATAGACGGCATCTAGTTAGTGTCTGCGACTCTTCTAGTCTGTAAACTACTGTGTGCACTAACTAATAGACGGCATCTAGTTAGTGTCTGCGACTCTTCTAGTCTGTAAACTACTGCGTGCACTAACTAATAGACGGCATCTAGTTAGTGTCTGCGACTCTTCTACTTCTGTAAACTACTGTGTGCACTAACTAATAGACGGCATCTAGTTAGTGTCTGCGACTCTTCTAGTCTGTAAACTACTGCGTGCACTAACTAATAGACGGCATCTAGTTAGTGTCTGCGACTCTTCTAGTCTGTAAACTACTGTGTGCACTAACTAATAGACGGCATCTAGTTAGTGTCTGCGACTCTTCTAGTCTGTAAACTACTGCGTGCACTAACTAATAGACGGCATCTAGTTAGTGTCTGCGACTCTTCTACTTCTGTAAACTACTGTGTGCACTAACTAATAGACGGCATCTAGTTAGTGTCTGCGACTCTTCTAGTCTGTAAACTACTGTTTGCACTAACTAATAGACGGCTTCTAGTTAGTGTCTGCGACTCTTCTAGTCTGTGAAGTACTGCAGCCTACTGCATTCACTTACGCCACCTATGTTCCAAATTGCGTAACAATAGAATAGCTCAAATTCTGAACTAGCTGACCCGGCGAACTTCGTACCGCGAATATAAATAAACTGTCTAAGTGCGAGTCGGACCTGCTAGGCTATTCTGTAAGCAATCTCGACAGCGGAATCCGCGGTGAGATTCGAATTTCGTACCACGAAATTCAATCGTATCACGTTCGTAATACGGTTGAATTTTGTAGTACGAAATTCGAATCTCACCGCGGATTCCGCTGTCGAGGTAGCTTACAGCATAGCCTAGCTGTACACGCAGGGTTCCGATTAAACAAAATTTGCCGGAAAATTTAAAAAAATATTTTTTTTTTGTTTTTATTGGTTGTTATACACAAATAGCAAATACCCATGTATGGAAGCGCCATAATGACAACCATCAAAATATGTCAATACAATGACAAACATTTCTGAACAAACCAACAATGGCAACTGGGACTACCATCAAAATTCAAAATATTAAAATTTAAATACCTATATAGTATGTGATAATCCGAGTAATATGGATATATTATGTTGTCGATTCAAAACCCTTAACTTAATAGGTGCTTCAAATTTCAATTCGGGATTGGAACAGTCTACCCTACCGTACCGAAGGGACGAACGTCAAATGTTTGACAAGAAAGTAGGTAGAACAGTTTAATGGGAAATCAAAATTCGTGTTTTTACTTTCTTCCTTGTAATTTTTCCATATTTTCTCACTGTTTAAACCTTCCCTAGGCCGGTAGTCTCTACATGCATAGCGATGAATTTCGACCGAAAATCGTCGATACGAAAAGAGATGCAGATAACAATTGTCTAGCTGCATCTCATTCTAGCAGACGTTTGCGATGACAGGACGCATCGCTATCAATGTAGAGACTTCCACCCCTGGACTAAGACAAACATTTCAAAACCAAAATCAGCTAAATCGACCATTCCGTTCTCGAGTTTTAGTGAGACTAACGAACAGCAATTGATTTTTATATATAAGATTAAATAAGTACCTTAAATAAAGCTAATCTATAGATATAAAATCCAAAGTCCTGACTGACTGACTGACTGACTGACTGAGATATCAACGCACAGCCTAAACCGCTTATCCTAGACACTTGAAATTTGGAGAGTATGTTTTTTGTAAAATGTTGGCATCCACTAAGAAAGGATTTTTCAAAATTCCACCCCTAAGTGGGTGAAATTAAGCGTTGAACTTTCTATGAAACTTTTTATTCTCTGGGTCAATTGCTCGAAAATTGGTACACATACTATTTAATAAAAATAATGAGTTACGGGTGTCATAGTTTTTTCAAAATCATCTCCCACGCGTTTTTCTGACTGACTGAATGACTGCCTGATATACAACGCATTGCCTAAACCATTGGTCCTAGAGATGTGATATCTAGAGGGTGTGTTCTTTGTGAAGTGCAAGTATCCAGTAAGAAATATGTTTTTCAAAATTCCACCCTTAAGTGGGTGAAATGGAGGGTTGAACTTTCTATGAAACTTTTTATTTTCTGGGTCAATTTTTTTGAAAATTGGTACACATACTCTTTACTTAAAATAGTAAGTAACGGGTATCACAGTTTTTCAAAAATCATCCTCGACGCGTTTTTCTGGCTGACTAAATTACTGCCTGATATATCAACGCATTGCCTAAGCCACTGGTCCTAGAGACATTATATTTGGAGGATGTGTTCTTTGTGAAGAGCAAGTATCCACTAAGAAATAGTTTTTCGAAATTCCACCCCTAAGTGGGTGAAATGGACGGTTGAACTTTCTATAAGACGATTTATTCTTTGGGTCAATTGTCTCTAAAATTATTACGCATACTCTTCAATTAAAATAGTGAGTTACGGATATCACAGTTTTTCAAAAATCATCCCCCACGCGTTTTTCTGACTACCTGTTATATCAACGTACTGCCTAAACCACTGGTCCTAGAGATGTGATATCTAGAGGATGTGTTCTTTGTGGAGAGCAAGTATCCACTAAGAAATAGTTTTTCGAAATTCTACCCCTAAGTGGGTGAAATGGAGGGTTGAACTTTCTATGAAACTTTTTATTCTCTGGGTCAGTTGTTTTGGAAATTGGTACACGTACTTATTAATTAAAATAGTGAGTACGAGGCATGTCTTTTAAGTTTTGTCGTTTGAAGAAAAAAACACAACTAGAACTTTATAGTACTTTTTATTGTTTTTCAAAGTATTCACCACGTAGCTTAATACACTTTTCCATTCGCTCAAACCAGTTATTATAACATTTATTCCACTCTAAGGTGGGGGTGTTTAAAATGGCTGACTTGAAAGCGTCGACTGCTTCTTCACCGGACTGAAACCTTTGACCACGAAGACTTTTCTTAATTTAAGGAAATGTAAAGAAATCGTTAGGGCTTAGGTTAGGACTGTATGGAGGATGGTCAAGAATTTCTACTTTTTCCTGCTTCAAATACTCAATCGTTCGACGAGCGCTGTGTGAGCTTGCGTTGTCGTGGTGCAGGATGATGCGTCGCTTTGAGTTAGATTTTCGAAGTTGATGATGGCGATGACTTGTCGTAAACTAACTGTGGTATACCACTCTGCGTTAACCGTTCTACGATCTTCAAGTGCAATAGTCGCAACATGACCGGTTTTTCCAACGAACGTGGCCACCATCTTCTTTGAAGTGCTTCGAGAACGAACCACTTTAGTCGGCTTTGGCTCATCTTGAAAGACCCAAATTGTAGATTGCTGTTTGGAATCAGGATCGTAGGCATAGATCCAAGATTCGTCACCACTGATGATGTCGTAGACGTGATTTGACTCTCCTCGGTTGAACCTTTTCAGAGTTTTCTTAGACCATCTGACGCGGGCCGCCTTGTGATCGTCGGAAAGCAGATGCGGTATCCAACGGCAAACTAGCTTTTTCACACCAAGCGCTTCATGCAAGATCTTCTGAATGGTTGTCCCTGAGATGCCTAATAGAGCCTCTATCTCTCGATACGTCACATGACGATCTTCGAGAATTAGTTGTCTCACAGCAATGATGCTATCTTCAGTGAAGGCGGATTTTGGGCGTCCTTCGTGAGATTTGTCACTAACACTAGTATGTCCACGCTGGAATTCTAAATACCAGCGTTCGACAGTCCGCAGACATGGGGCTTCATCACTGAACACAGATGTTGGCTCTTCAAAAGACTGAAGCCGTGTCAGGCCTCTTCTAAAGTTGTAGAAAATTATTGCACGAACATTTTACTTAGAAAGATTCATTTTCGTACGTGACCTGACAGATTCCAATCGACGCTGTGACTAAACGATAGCATATTATTCCTAATACTTTTAACTGTTTTGAGATTAGAAATTTAAACACATTTGAATATAGAACAGTTCCAAATTCAAAATTGCCGGGAAATATGGAAACGACAGAACTTAAAAGGCATGCCTCGTAACAGGTATCACAGTTTTTCAAAAATCATCCCCCACGCGTTTTTCTGACTGACTGAATGACTGCCTGATATATCAATGCACTGCCTAAACCACTGGTCTTAGAGACATGATATTTGGAGGGTATGTTCATTGTGAATTGCAAGTATCCACGAAGAAATAGTTTTTCGAAATTCTACCCCTAAGTGGGTGAAATGGAGGGTTGAACTTTCTATGAAACTTTTTATTCTCTGGGTCAATTGTTTTGGAAATTGGTACACGTACTTTTGAATTAAAATAGTGAGTAACTAAGTGACACTATAGTGAGTAAGTGAGTATCACAGTTTTACAAAAATCATCCCCCACGCGTTTTTCTGGCTGACTGAATGGATGCCTAATATATCAACGCACTGCCTAAACCACTGGTCTTAGAGACATAATATTTGGAGGGTGTGTTCTTTGTGAAGTGCAAATATCCATTAAGACAACGATTTTCGAAATTCTACTACCTCTTTGTAGGAAATATTACATACGTTTTTGTGTTTTAACAACTTCATGCATTAAAATAGGTTTATGTTAATGTTCTACTGCACCGAATTAAATGGAATTTGGTACACATATAGATAGATAGTCTAGAGCCTGAGAAAGCACATAGGCTACTTTTTAATGCGAAAAGGGGTTGTAAGGGGTTGAAATGTTGTATGAAAGTATCGTCATTTTTAGTGCTAGAAACTTTAAAACTTATTTTTAAGCTGTTGATTCGATATAAATAAATATGACAATTAAAGTTTGTAAATGTTTCACCCTCAAGGGTGTAAAAATAATAAAAGTAACAATAGGGAATAGGGGATGAAAATTTGTATGAAAATAATATGTAAGGTTTATGTAAATGTTCTACTGAACGGATTTAAATGAAATTTGGTACACAGATAGTCTAGAGCCTGAGAAAGGACATAGGCTTTTTAATGAAAAAAGAGGGTTGTAAGGGGTTGAAAAGGGGGATGAAAATTTGTATGGAAGTATCGTCATTTTTAAAGCTAGAAGCTTGAAACTTACGGTGTTACTTATAAACGTGTCTCAAATTTTGAGCAATTGCTGAACTATTGATCAAGGAAAATCTCACTCATTTGTTCACACTCGTTGAGCATTGAATGCAATGCTGTCAATGGACAGCTCTCAAAGCACTTGCTGAGAGGCAAGATGGCGTTGACAGCACCAATCAGCTAATATATGGGTAGTTTATCGATTTTCGAATTTCGCGGTATTTTTTTGTCACTTGATCTGTAAAATCTACAGCCCGTTACAGATAAAAAATGAATATCTGAGGGCTGGAATCGTTCTTTAGTCGACTAATTTGGTTATAGTCTTTCGGTTATAGTTATTTCGTGTCTCAACCAAGCAACGACTGACTAAACGTTTATGAGTGAAAATAAATTATAAGTAAAAAATATTTTTAAAAACAAGCTTTTATCTGGGACAATGAACTAAAATGTTAAAAATAAATTCTAGTAAGTATTTGGCGTGTAGGTACTTACCTATATTCTTAAAAGCTTGAAGCACTACCCGTTTTTCAGGCTAGGTAATTACCATACTTCAGTGCCTCAAGCTTTTAAAAATATAGGTAAGTACCTAAACGCCAAATACTTACTAGAATTTATTTTTAACATTTTAGTTCATTGTCCCAGTTAAAAGCTTGTTTTTAAAAATATTTTTTACTTATAATTTATTTTTAACTTTTTAGTAGGTAGATATAGATACCGACTACTTACATACTACCTAAGTATTTAAGAGAAGGCATGATGTTTTAAAATATTCCACGGATATTTGATGTGATTATGGGTAAAGTACTCTTCGCGGAAAATCAATCGACTCGGTGGGGCTATGTTGCTTTATAACAGAAATGCCATGGCCCCCTTACAGCTTCATCATCAGATCCTGGCTATCATTTAAGTGTAAAGTGCTCCTCAAGACGAATCATTTGAGCCCAAATTCACTGGGGTTACGTTACTTTATCACAGAGATGCCGTGGCCACCTTCCAGATTCATCACCAGTCGCTAAATATCATCTAGCCTACAATTGCAAATTCCTGTCCACTATGAAAAATCTTTTACAGTGCAAGCGGTTCATTTGTGGAACGCGCTCCCTATAGAAATAAGGCGTGCGAAATCACTAGCAATCTTTAAAACAATGGTAAAATCTCATTATTTGTCCGAACAAAGCTAAAAGTACCACACTGCTGTAATATTATAATATTATTTGATCTAATATATAGGTTGTATGTATGTGTATGTATAAGTATATTATATTATTATGATTATATTGTATATAATATTTTGTGTATGTCTATTATTTATTTATTCTATTTTTATCTATTTCAGTTATAAATTATACGCTACCGCCATGTTTTGTTTTTATTTTATTTTTTCCATACTAGGTTGACTGGAAGAAATTGCTTCAAGCGATAAGACCGCCGATTGTGTTGCCATTCAGATATATTATATTTTATTGTTTTGTTTTTGTACAATTTGTTTAATTGGTAATCAATAAAGAGTTTTTGTATTGTATTGTATTGTATTGTATCTAGGTGAAAAGTTCTCTTCAAGACGAATCAATCGAGACCAAACTCGCTAGAGTTACGTTGATTTATCACAGAGATGCCGTGGCCACCTTCCAGCTTCATCATCAGACCCTGGATATTATCTAGGTGTAAAGTTATCTTCAAGACGCATCAATTGAGCCCAAACTCGGTAGAGTTACGTTGATATATCACAGAGATGCCGTGGCCACCTTCCAGCTTCATCATCAGACCCTAGATATCATCTAGGTGAAAATTTATCTTCAAGACGAATCAATCGAGCCCAAACTCGGTAGGGTTATGTTGATTTATCACAGAGATGCCGTGGTCACCTTCCAGCTTCATCATCAGACCCTGGATATCATGTAGGCGTAAAGTACTCTTCAAGACAAATCAATCAAGCCCAAACTCGGTGGGGTTATGTTGTTTTATCACAGAGATTGGCCTTGGCCACCTTCCGTCTCCATCATCAGACCAGCTCCATGGTACTATATCATTGTATTCATGGTACTATATTTGAAAAAAATCAGCTGTGCAAGTTAAAATCTATATAATTGTAAAAATACTCATTTAAACTTAACAAATTTAGTTAATATTAAGTGGGAAAGTGATAAATAACTCCATTTAGTGTTATTTGTTGTGACTGTGTCGTATTTATTGAGATTCAAAACCGGTAATAGTCGCCGGTCGACGCGGGAACCTTGAGCTGTCAAAATCAAGACATTTTAGTGGAGTGGAAATCCTGGTATTTTGGATGGTTCTGAACGCAAAACCTGGGGAGTATTGATTTATAGCCTTAATATATATTCGTAACCACTATTCATAAATTACCTCACAGCCCCCCCCCCTAGTATATGCCTTCTTTTAATAACCAACATTAGACGATTGATACTGCCGACTGAACGGTTTTTTTTTACTTATTCACGTAACTTTTACTTATTCTTCGTTTTATGTTTTCGGTTGTCTCAGTTATTATCACTTCCAAATTTCGAATCTCATGTTACGTGCAATACAAATATTAAATTAGCAGTTGTAATATATTTTTACGTTCCCCCAAATCAATGCATAACAAACGAATTAAAACTTCATAATAGAAAGTAGGTACTTTAAATACATAACATAGGCCTTTGTGTTGTTTTATAAGAATTGACTCAATAAATATATAAATTGTTAAGTAATTTATGAAGTTACTGTTTATTATTAAACTGGACTTACACTAATAACTTGAAATCAAAACCATTATCACAATCAACTCTCACAGTTAGTCATCATAAACTTTATTGGCATAGCTTGAGAGTAAGGTACTTCTTTCCGGTTTCCAGACGTAACAGCCTCCACAATGACTACTCGAAGAATGGATGTTGAGGCTAAATTAAAAGTGGCTCTACTGGAATTGAAAACAAGTAAGAACTCCAACAAAGGATTGCTGCAAGAACTTCAAGATCACGAATCTGACATGGCAGAGATGTTGAAGAAGAATGCAGAACTTAAAAATCAACTAGCTGAGTATGATATTGCTATGGAAGACATGAGAGACCAGCGTGACAGGCTCCTAGCGACAGTGGATGTACACACTCAAAACCAAGAACTTTTTGAACAAACTCTGACCTATATCCGGGACCTGGAGCAGGAGCTTTTGTGTACTAAGAATAAACTTGAAGAAATGGAAACTTCTCATGCGTTACAAAATGACTCTAATAAAGCTAACACTGTAGATTTATATACAGAGCTCATCCCTTCAGGTTCTAGTAGTGTCTGTATTAAGGGTTCTAACGAGATCAAAAAATATATTAAGTATAATAAAATTATTAGGAAAACTACTTATAAATTAAAAAAATATAATCAAATTAAACAGGATAATTTAAAGGCTTGTAAAAAAAACATAGATTTAAGTCATGAATTACAAAATTGCATAGAGTTGCTTGAAAGGTGTAACAGTGATCTATTAGAATTTAAGAAGAAGGCTGATTCACTCAAACAAGAACTGCTTACCTCAAAAGATGTAATTGGGGCTCCCATCGCTAACTTGCAGAGTGAATGCTACCAAGGTCATAACAGTCTACCAAGTACAGTAAATACTGCGAGTTTACATCTACAGACTGACTTGGTTAGGCAGGAGGTAGCGTTATCATTGCAGTGCACTGGGGCCTCTGGGGTGGACTCGGGCAGTCCTTTATTACTGCCGGAGCCTGCTAGAGAGACCATTGTGTACAGTGATGAGATTGGCATAGGTATGGGTAGCTTATTAAGAACAAGATTAAGCCAAAATGTACATAATAATTGCTGTCCTAATTTACCAATAAAAGATCTATGTACGAAAATTAGCAGCCACCAGTATCATAAAAATTGTACAATTATAGTGCAGCTAGGCAACAGCACAAATGTAAAAAAAACTGATATTAATAACCTAATTGAACTTTTATCAGACATTGCCAGCAAAGGTATCAGTAAAATAATAGTGTGCTCATTTCCATACTTAAAACACAGGAGTAGTACTGTCAATATCAATAATCATATACATAAATTAAATTTGACATTATATAATCAGACATGTCGCCTGAGCGACTTTTTGTATTTCGAATGTAATACATTTATGAGTAAGCTTTTATTGACAAAGGATACTTTGTATCTCAAAAAGACTGACATCTCGACCATTGCTAAGTTATTAGCATTCAATATATATGATCCAGTTTTACATGTTGTAGCGGATCACACAGACAAGCTCCAATGTAGTGGTGTTACTATGCGGGGTAATTGTAGTGTAGTTGACAAAGTTAGTTTAAACTAACGCTTAGGACAATGGGGAGGCCAGACTTAATCAACATTTTCCATCAAAATATACAAGGCCTCTCCAGCAAAGCCTTAGAATTAGAATTATTTCTCGACTTTTATAAAGTTGATATAATGTGTATTACTGAACACTGGTTTGTGAAAGGTACTTTGTTACCAATAATCAGAAATTATACAATTGCAAGCACATTTATTAGACAGAAGGCAATTCGCGGTGGCTCACTTATATATGTATCTGATAATTGTCATTTTAAGGAGCGTAAAGACATTGTAGCTTTGTCTGTTGAACGATGTATTGAATTATCTTGTATAGAGCTGGGGCAACATATAGTCATCTGTGTATACAGACCTCCATCGGCTGATTATAAAATGTTTGAGACAATTATGGAAGAAGTCATGATGAAAGTCTTCAACACCCCGAAATCTTTGATAGTTTGCGGTGACTTTAATGTTAATTTAATTGAGCAGTCACCGCTCAGTGATAAGTTAAAAAATTTATTTCTTAGCTTCAATTTAAAGCATCTTTTTAACCAGCCGACTAGAATCACTAGCTCATCAGCAACCTGCTTGGACAATGTGTTTTGCAACTGTGAACCTGAGAAAATTGCAATCTTTGATAAACTTGGCTCCGACCATCTGGGACAGAGTGCCACATTAACATGTAAAACATCCACCAAAGGTCAAGAATACACATACAGGCCCATTACAACCAATCGGGTTGAACAGTTTGTGGATATCATTGACAAGCAACTAATGAACCTAATATTTTCTGAGGATCCCGATGACCTATGCAGCACTTTATCTCAAATATTGAGTGCAGAGTTCAATAATATTTTTAAATTTAAAACTATTACAAGAGCTGGGAAAATTCGGTTCGATGACTGGGCTACTCCTGGTATTTACAAAAGTAGAAATAATTTGTACAACTTATACTCACAAAAACAAATTAATTTACACAATACTAAATTCATAAATCACTTAAAACTATATTCCAAAACTTTTAAAGTGGTTTGTCAGACAGCAAAATCTTTGCATTTTAGTAGAAAAATTAAGCATGCTGATGATAAAATAAAAACAACATGGAAAATCATCAATACTGAAACTGGAAAAATAAAACAAAGAGACAGTAAGATCATCTTAAAAATTAACAATAAATTAATCATGGATAGTAATGAGGTTGCCAATACATTTGATGAGTTCTTCTCTCAAGTACCCATTACTACCACTCAGTCCATAAATTCTAGTCCCGCTGATGCTTATTCTATATTATCAAAGTGTGTAAATAAATGTGATACCTTGTTCCAGTTCAAACACGTAACTGCAGACTCAATTGTGAAAACATTTAAAATGCTCAAACAAAAGAAAACCGAGGACCTGTGGGGAATGTCAACCACAGTTCTCAGTTACATTATTACTGTTATTAGCCCATACTTAGCTTTTATTTTTAACAGATGCGTTGATCAAGGTGTCTTCCCGGATTTGATGAAAAAAAGTAAATTGATTCCTTTATTCAAATCAGTAAACAAAAATGATCCATCTAACTATAGACCAATCTCTATACTACCGGCATTGAGTAAAATTTTTGAAAAAGTAATATTAGACCAGCTTTTAACACATTTTAACATGAATGATCTTTTAAATAGCAAACAATTTGGATTTACTAAAGGGCGTTCTACTACTGATGCAGGAATAGGTCTTCTTAAACATATATTTGATGCATGGGAGAAAGCACAAGATGCTATTGGCGTGTTCTGTGACCTATCAAAAGCATTTGATTGTGTCTGTCATGAAACACTAATTTACAAATTAAAATACTACGGTGTTGAAGGTAAGGCACTTGATCTGGTATCATCATACCTCTGTAACAGAACACAGATGGTTGAAGTCAATGGCGTCAGGTCATCTGGATCCCTCATAAAAATGGGAGTCCCGCAGGGATCGATCCTAGGACCTTTTTTATTTCTAGTTTATATCAATGATTTACCGTCATTCGTACAGAACTTATGTGATATTGTTTTGTTCGCAGATGATACTTCCTTGATATTCAAAATAGATAGGACTACACCTAACTTTGACGATGTAAACAAATCAATAACACAGGTTCTGAATTGGTTTACCACCAATAACTTATTGTTAAACGCAAAAAAAACTAAATGTATTAATTTCTCTCTACCAAATGTAAAAAAGGGTATCCTAAATAGAAGTATATTAATAAATGATGAACCATTAGAACTTGTTGAATCCACAACATTCTTGGGCATCACCCTGGATTCAAAGCTTCAATGGGGTTCTCAAATATCGGTTCTAGCAGGTAGGTTAAGCTCCGCTGCATACGCAGTACGTAAAATTAGATTTTTAACGGACGAAGCCACTGCAAGATTGGTCTATTTCAGCTACTTCCACAGTATAATGTCTTATGGCATTTTATTGTGGGGGAAAGCCGCTGAAATCCAATCAATATTTGTTTTGCAGAAACGAGCTATTCGCTCTATATATAGTATGAGGTCGCGAGATTCACTTCGTGAAAAATTTAAGGAAATTAAAATTCTAACAGTGGCATGTCAATACATTTATGAGAATATTTTGTTCATACGCAAGAATATAAATGATTATAAGAAAAGGTCTGATGTACATAATTTTAATACAAGACATAAAAATAGATTAATTATACCTAATTTCAGACTGCAGAAAGTTAGTGGTTCATTCATGGGGAACTGTGTACGCTTTTACAATAAGCTACCTAAAGATATTGATCAATTGCCTATGAGCAAATTTAAAATCTATGTAAAATCCAATTTGATGAAAAAATCATACTATACAATAGGTGACTATATGGATGACAAAAATGCATGGCCTGAATGCCCCAAGTTCCAAGAACAAATATAAATTGTATTATAATTAATAATATATTGTTAAAATTTTAAAGCTGACATGTACAATTAATTTAAAAAAAAAAAGATAAAATGACAAGACAAGCCCCATAGAGTTTCTTGGTGTTTCTTCTCTGATGGGAGTATTTCCGAAACACCGGTAGATTCAACAGCCATTCAGTTTTCCCCTTTTGTCCGCAGATTTTCTTTCTAGGCTTGCCATTTTTTATTTTTATTTAAACAATATTATGCAGCTGACAGACGGACTATCAGTTCCATTTGGATCATGATATGTACTGTGATCGGTATGCGTTTCTCTATGTTGTGTTTCACTATTTCACTTTTTTATTTTTTTTTATATAAAAATTGTCTGAAGTACTGAAACACACACTTACATGTATGGTTGGTTTTAACCTACTTTAATTTTTTTTAAATATTCTGACGTAAACGATTGGATGACAGCTGAATGGTTCATTACTTTTTTTTTCTGATTCAAAGCGTTAAATTCTGCTTTTGCTATGTTTACTTGATAATTGGTTATGATTTATTTTATGATTTATGATTTTGACGTGTATATGTGCGTATATTTATACTGCCTACATACTGAATAAATGCTTTGATTCTTTGATTCTTTGATTCTATTGTCACCGAAAATACATAAGTACACCAAATTTGAGTCCAATTGGATATCGGGAAGTGGATCTAATTTAGCTTCCAAGATTCCACCCGAACGTACACAGTTACATACATACATACATTGCAAGTTAAATAAAAGCTTGTAAAAAGTTGAGCAATGACAGCTTGACAGACAGTCCTTGACAGCTTCTCAGCTGAGAGGCAGTTTAGCAATTGATCAACAGATTTTTATAAATAACACTGCCGACTACCTACCTACTACCTAAGTATTTAAGAGAAGGCGTGATGTTATAAAATATTCCACGGATATTTGATGTGATTATGGGTAAAGTGCTCTTCAAGGAAAATCAATCGACTCGGTGGGGCTATGTTATTGTTTAGGCTGTCGATTCGATATAAATAAATATGACGTTCAAAGTTTGTGAGGGTGAAGGGGACGGGAGAGGGAGGGGAGAGGGAAATGGGGGTAAAGGGGAGGGGAGAGGGATGTGAGGGGAAGGGGGAGGGAAGTGGAGGGAAGAGGGGGAGTGGGGGAGGGGAGAGGGATGTGAGGGGAAGGGGGAGGGAAGTGGAGGGAAGAGGGAGGGGGAGAGGGGGAGTGGGGGAGGGGGAGTGGGGAGGGGGAGTGGGGGAGTTGGGGAGGGGGAGTGGGGGAAAGGGGAAAGGGGTGGGAGGAAGAGATAGGGAGAGGGGAGGCGAGGGGAGAGGGGGGACAGGCATTTGCGCGGCGTGGTATGGTGCGGTGTAGGTGGGACACGCATGTGTCTTATTTGTAAGATAATTAGCCGAAATAATTAAAATTGCTACACAAAGACACTATTCCACGCACGCGGACGAAGTTGCGGGCACAGCTAATTCCTTATAAACTCACAATAAGTCTTGTCACTGTCAGCTTTCTTTCGGCACAAACAAACAAAGCGCTAACCACACAGTCCCGGGGTATCAAAGTAGAGTGCGTTGGCTAGACAAGCTCTAATCCCCTGTTGCTCCATCACGCAGGCCGATGTTCCCTTTAGCAGAAATAAGTAAAATGCTACTGAATTCGCTAGACTTCTAGCGAAGCGTCAACATCAATTATTCTTACGTTCATTCGAAGAAAAATTGCAAACAAAATAAAATTTATTATTTATGAATAGTTAAAGTTTAGTTTAAAGCGGAAGAAAAATATGGCCACAAATAATAATAAGAGATGTAGCTCATGCAATTAGCGATGGGTCGTTGACGACTTTTTCGTTAACGCAAATAGTCCGTTAAATTAACCTCCGTCAACTAGTCGATTAACTAGTTGAATTGATTAACTAGTTAATGCTTCAACTATAGTCGATTTCACATATGCTCGTATGAATTCAACCGCTAACGAAGTATTGATAATTCAATCGTTTAATCCAAATAGCGCTGTACGTTAATTGTAATTTAATTTTTTTTTAAATAAACATATTTTGATTTTAAGTTTTAGTTTAACTCATGACGTAAATTTCTAAGAAATTAAAATACTAAGTCTTTGAATAAAGAGCTATTGTTTTTTCTATAAAAAATACTTACGCAGTTGAAATTCCCTCAGACTAAAAACTAATGTTACCGTTTGAAATCACGTTGACAGTTAATCGCGCAACGCGCCTCCGTTCGTTGACGTCAACTGCTAGGCTATTCTGTAAGCTATCTCGACAGCGGAATCCGCGGTGAGATTCGAATTTCGTACTACGAAATTAAATCGTATCACGTTCGTAATACTGTTGAATTTCGTAGTACGAAATTCAAATTTCTCCGCGGATTCCGCTGTCGAGATAGCTTACAGAATAGCCTAGCTGATACGTTTCTCTATACTCTTGAAATATGCCGTCTATGGATTCAACTAGTTGATCAGTAAACGATTAACGGTCGAAACGTTGACAGCCGATGGACGGTTTTTTCAACTAGTTCGTTTAATCAACGCCCATCTCTACATGCAATCAGCGAGGAAGTTAGATTAAAAGAACAGAGCCTTGTTACTACTATAACTTGGCTATGTATCCCGTGAAGAGCGAGGGCGGTAACGCCGCCCGCCCCAGGCCCACCCCTGTAATTACGGAAAATCCCACCGCCTCCGAGACTCGCACACATCAACAGACTCAAGCGTATTAACCGCCATACATACTTTTATTCTTACTCATTTCACCAGAAGCGAATTCCATCAGGTAAAATGTAAATACACATCACCTGAATTAATTTTTACCAGCAGCGCCCACGTCAACCACCCGACGACGTACAAAACAAGTTATTTCTCTTTGTGCTCGATGTTTTCAATAACACCGTAGGCAGAGGTTTCCAATTTCGAACTAATAATTTTTAATTTTCTCAAAATGATTGTGAAGATACCTATATATTATCATCATCTCGAATCTACTACGCCAATATTATAAATGCGAAAGTCTGTGAATATCTTTGAAGATATGGAAATAAACGTCTCACACTTATTACTGTGTTTAAAAATCTTAATTATTATTTATTCATTTGTTATCTTCTTCTTTATATAATTCTCCTGTACATGTGTATGTCACTGAACTACTCCTAAACGGCTGGACCGATTTAGATGCATTTTGCAGTGTATGTTTGAGTTAATCCATAGATGGTTTAGATTCACAATTGGACCCGATAGGTGGCGCTGCGATCGGGTAGAACCACGTCTGCCGGATCCGCTAGTACCATATAATTTTATGTAACTTATAATTGTTTGTAGTGTCTGTTCGTTTCACCTACATGTAAACGCGAGCTTTAAAATCTTAAATGTGTTACTCGTAGCCTACAATAAAGTATGCGAATGGAAACTGGAATAGCTCTATTTCACATTCTAAATGAACAATTCGAGAGTCTGTTTACAAAAGAACCAATAAAGTGGTAAATGAACGGTACTAGTCTAATTTAAACTCGAGATCGGAATAACGCGTCTGTCAGCGCTCCAAGTGAATTAACTCTAAATCGCGTCTCGGTAAACAAACATGTACATGGATTAGAGGCAAAATATAAACAAAGACGGTATGAATGTGCCGCCGTGCCGCCCGGCCGCCCGCCGCCCGGCCCGCTCACCTCCGCCTCGCAGCTCACGGGTTACTTCGGTTAATTAAAGACCTTGTTTACTCTAGTAGAGGCTATTACCATGGATTGAGCTAAATCTGAATCTGCGATCTAATAATAGCGTCACGTACGCCACAACACGGCATTAGTGTACGGCAGACGTAACCGGCTCGCCTTATTTGGTCATCGTTTAACGAGGAACTCTTATATCTGCTGAGTGCGGACAGACAGACAGACGCAGTGATGGACATTGTTTTATAATACTTACGAAGTGATATTGGACGGCCCTTTGGCGTAAAGGATAGTCACCCTCATTCTGACCCGAGGGTCGTTGGTTCTAATCCTAGCTATATACGAGTACCTACCAATGAAAGTTTTATGTGCATACATGAATCATGGGTTTTCGTGGAATCATTAAATCTACCAATAATTAAGATAGTTTAAAAACTAAGACTAACTGACTTCAATGCCCCGCGAGTCAATTTCAGTAGCAAGTTTGAGACGTTTGTCGTCATATCTCTGAAGATACTTATCACATCTCAATGAAATTATAATGAGACCACCTCGAAAACGTACCCTACCGATTACAAAAATAATAATTCGAATCGGTTCACAATTGACGGAGTAATCGCGTTACATACACACACAAAAAAAGAAAGAAAAAAGAAACACACAGACGAATTGAGAACTTCCTTCTTTTTGGAAGTCGGTTGGAGAACATCTGCCGCCGTAACCTTACGGCGTTCCCCGACGCAAAAAATAAGGGGTATTATACGTTTAACGTGTGTATCTGTGTGTCTGTCTGTAGCATCTCAGCACCCAACCGGATGAACCGATTTTGATTTTATTATTGATAGTTTTTTTTGATAGATGTCTTCATCGACAGTGTTCTTAGCTTTGATTCATGAAAATTCGTTCAATTGTTATAAAACATGAGCTTTAATCAACTTTAATAGGTCTGATCAATTCGAAAATCTTCTTCTTCAACGATACTACTTCTTCATTCATGATGAACAATATATAGAATGGACTTTCGAAATGAAAATAGGCTATATATTATCCCTATTATCCCGTTTAAATCAAAGGTACATTCGTGGAGACCTAATTTGCAACCTAAGTCGACAAAAAAACGGTCGAAAAACACGTTTCTGACGAACGCTGCTTAATTGAAAATAGATAGAAGAATATTTTCTATGCAAGAGTTGTACAACTTAATAAGACCTACAAAAACCACTCCTACCTCACAGTAACCACTTTAATCTTTAATTTTTTGTTAAAAAATATTACATAACTTCCAAGGCTATTTTCAAGTATATAGTATTAATATTAATCCTTACCCAAATAATTACGTTAATTAGCTTGGCCACATATTATAGATTAAAATTGTCCTTTACAGTATATAATTCAAATGAAAACTCTAGAAGATATCGCAGATTTCACATACACGCATCGCAAAATTAATAAAATATTTGCAGTGAAACCACAGATTAGGTCATAGTTACTACGAAAATATCATTGTAGGCTTAGCTATTCGGTAGATCCCCACCGATCACAATCAATTTGAAGTCTATATAGTATAATAATATGATCTATTGTGTAAAATAATAATGATCTATATGTATAATAATATAATATTTAAACCACTCCGACCCGACTGATCTATGTATTAATCTTTTCATTAAAAGCATTCCAATGACTCTAAACACGACATTTAAAATATGAGCTATAAGTTGGTGAGGATTTGAGTATTCTATAATGTCAATGCTTCCATATTCTTACAATATCGTTGAAGAAGAAGATTTTAGAATTGATCAGACCTATGAAAGTTGATTTCACAGCGCAATTAACTAGAAAAAAGCTCATAGTTTTATAACAATAGAACGAATTTTCATGAATCAAAGCTGAGAACACTCGATGAAGACATCTATCAAACAAAAAAAAAACTATCAATAATAATATCAAAATTGGTTCATCCGGCTGGGTGCTAAGATGCTATGCAGACACACAGACACACACGTTAAACGTATAATACCCCTACTTTTTGCGACGGGGAACGCCGTAAGGTTACGGCGGCAGATGTTCTCCTTGGTGTTAAGCTACATTTCAACCGACTTCCAAAAAGAAGGAGGTTCTCAATTCGCTTTTTTTCTTTTTTTTTGTGTGGATGTTACGCGATTACTCCGTCAATTGTGAACCGATTCGAATGATTATTTTTGTAATCGGTAGGGTACGTTTCCGAGGTGGTCCCATTGTAATTTCATCGAGATTTGATAAGGTAGGTATGTTTTTTTTTCTTTTTTTTTGTGTGGATGTTACGCGATTACTCCGTCAATTGTGAACCGATTCGAAAGATTATTTTTGTAATCGATAGGGTACGTTTCCGAGGTGGTCACATTTTAATTTCATCGAGATTCGATAAATATCTCCAGAGATATGACGATAAACGTCTCAAACTTGCTACAGAAATTGACTCGCGGGGCACTGAAGTCGGTTGTTTTAGTTTTTAAACTATCTTAATTATTCGTAGATTTAATGATCCCACTACCTCTGTACGAAAACCCATGATTCATTAATGCACATAAAACTTTCATTGGTGGGTATATAGCTAGGATTAGAACCAACGACCGTCGGGTCAGAATCAGGGTAACTATCCTTCACGCCAAAGGACCGTCCAATATCACTACGTAAGTATCATAAAACAATGTCCATCACTGCATCTGTCTGTCTGTCTGTTCGCAATAATCTCAATAGCTACTGAACGGATTATCATGCGGTTTACACCAATAGCCAGAGTGTTTATGAGGAAGGTTTAGGTGCATAATTCGTTAAGGTTTTGTGTAAATTGGTTGACATATGACGATGATTGTTAAATATGTTAATATTTTATATTCGATGCAACAAACTGATGCAAATTTTGTAGGCATATATGTTCTACCCGTGCGAAGCCGGGGCGGGTTGCTAGTATATGTATAAGTGGCAATAGCCTAATGGCTGAGGCGTCGGCTTGGCGGTCGAGAGGTCGTGAGTTCGAACCCCACCCTTTGCACTATTGACGTGAAACCACTCCAGACACAAGCATATTTAGCTTAGTTGGAGGGGTTAACAAGACTACTATTATGGTGCAACCCACATTGCTAGTAACCTTTATAAACGATATATATACTAGAAGTGCCCCGTGGCTTCGCCCGCGTTAAAGACTTATTTTATTTACTTAAAACTTTTATTTTGTAAAAACCTTTCTATCATAAAAGACATCAAAGAAGTAAAAGCCAAATCAGTTCACCCGTTTTTAAGTTATTGCGTGACTAAGGGAAATAGGGATTCATATTTATAAAACCCGAAATATCATATTGATTTTCAAACTTCTTCACCAACTCTTTGCAAAAATCCTGCAAAACGTATTACTTATTTATTTACAGAAGTACTTAAGTAAATCTATAAGTTTATATATATAACTAGCTGTGCCCGCGACTTCGTCCGCGTGGAATAGTGTCTATGGGTAGCATCAACTAATAAGACACATACGTATCCTAAATAGGCCGCACCACCCCTTCCCCCTCCCCTCCCCTCCCCATCCCCTCAAAAACTTCACCAATTTTTTATCCCCCCTTTCAACCCCTTACAACTCTTTTTTCGCATTAAAAAGTAGACTGTGTCCTTTCTCAGACTCTAGACTATCTGTGATCTAAATTTCATTTAAATCGGTTCTGTAGAACATTCACATAAACCTTACATTTTTCCATACAAACTTTCATCCCCTATTGTTATTTTACACCCTTGAGGGTAAAACTTTTACAAACTTTGAATGACAAATTTATTTATATCGAAACAACAGTCTGAAACATAAGTTTCAAGCTAGCTAGCTTTAAAAATGACGATACCTCCATACCACTTTTCATTCCCCCTTCCAATCCCTTACAACCCTCTTTTCGCATTAAAAGTAGTCGGTTCAGTAGTTTTGGCGTAAAAGAGGGACAGACAGACAGATACTTTCGGATTAAATAGTAAGGACAAATAAAACCCAGAGATAGCGCTAGTGTAGATTTTAATAGCTCTCCTTTAAATATTGCCTAAATGTATGAGATCCTGCATCGCGCAAACAATATTTTCCGCGATATTGAAACTGATGCAATTGCTTCGTGATTAAATATCTCAAAAGTTGAACTCGTTTAAAAACTTTTCTCTGTATAATATTAGTCGGGATAGTCTGGATTAAAAATAATAAGTAATATCCGGGAGGAAGTGAAGTGAGAGGAAGATCTCTCGAAAGCGTGCGATGTGGCGGATCACAATATTCTTGCAATAAAAATGCGACATTATGGTATCGACGACAGAGCACTCGCAATGCTAATCGATGCTTTCCGTAGTAGATCTCAGATAGTAGTGGGCGATGGAGGAAAGGAGAGATCTGCCCCCTTACCACTGGAATGGGTGTCGCCCAAGGTTCAGCAGTGTCAAACATATTGTTCTCGCTGCTCATGAACGACCTGCCAGTTGCGATAACGAGTGCGGAGATATTCATGTACGCCGATGACGTCGCCGCCATCGTAACGGCGAAGTCGATCGAGCTGCTGGAAATCAGGTTGAATGAAACCGCCACGCTTCTCGCGAAATGGTTTCGACAGAATGGGCTGGTTCTCAATCTGTTGAAAACCCACTTCATACACTTCAACCTGTCCGGTCGTTCGGTTCGGCGCCTGAATGTCCTCGCACAAGGCACTACATTGGAACAAACTGATCGCATCACATTCCTAGGTTTTGAGATGGACAGCGGCCTCACCTGGGAGTCTCACATACATAAAGTATGTGGGAAACTCGGAGGCGCGTGCTTTGCACTCGGCCGTCTATCTCGAATCTTGCCGCGCGAAGTGGTGCGGTCCTGTTACTTTGCCACCGTCCACTCTCTACTGCAGTACGGCGCGGAGCTGTGGGCTCGCGCGGCTGACTGGGAGAGAGTGTTCCGGTTGCAAAAGCGTGCAATTGTTAATGTCTCGCAAACTACTTCGGCAAAACCCTACTTCAGGTCTCTAGGTATTCTTACATTACCGTCAATAAGGATTTTACAAGTAGCAGTGTTTGCGAGACAGACTCTGGGCACGTACGACAGACTCGGCGACACCCACGCGTACAATACGCGCCGGAGGGGTCAACTGGCAACTGTGAGGTGTGCGCTCGCCAAGTCTACTAAGTTGACGCATGCCATGGTGCCGGCAGTCTACAACCGCCTGCCCAAACATGTTAAAGAATCTCCGAATATGACACTTTACAAGTTGAAACTAAAGCGCTGGCTTGTTAATCGGGCCTTTTACACTTACGCCGAATTTTTGGCAATCAAATTATAAATGTAATTAAAATTATTAAATGATAACACTTAATGTTATTGATCTTTTTATGATGATTTGACTTGTATTTTTTAAATATCAATAAATGATTATGAATTATTATGAATTAGGAATTTTTAGAAAATCCTTTCTAAGCGGATACCTACGTCATAACAACTATCTGCATTCTAAATATTACGTATTTATTTATTAACTAGCTGGCCCGGCGAACTTCGTACCACCTAACAGACAACGAATGTCGTGTTACATTTTAGATTAACTTAATTTAGGCTTTTATGAACGTAATACAATGAATACAAAAGAGATATTAAGTTCAGTAATGTATTATGGCACTTTGATTATCAAGTAAATAATAAAGTTGTGGCAATACAGAAATAGAATAAAAATACAACAGTCAAGTACTTGAACCGCGTGTCAGCAACACATGATGCTAGATAAGTTGTTAACTTGAAATTACTTCGATTGAGTTTAATTTTGATTGTAAAAATATAATCACCAATATTTAATTTTAATTCTGAATATGTATAGGTACTTACTCAATGAAAAACTGTCTAATATTTTTTGCCTTATGGATAAGACTGTATACATACGATATTCATAACTTGGCTATCACATTCTTGCATATCTCTGTATTTACCCACATTCTGACAAAAAATAAAATTGATTAGGCATTGATTATTATTGTCTCGATTGCTTGTAAGCATACATTTTTTTTAAGTTTTATTATGTCTCCACACGAATAGTGTATTTAGCCAGTGGCAAATATTAAAATTTTTCAAGTTTTTATCAATTTTGGTCGTAGAGATGGGTCAGAGTCACATTTCAGCTCAGTTTTTAAGTAAAAGTCTAGTCTAAGTTCCTTCAGTAAAGATGCACGTTTACTGAAGATTTTCAGTGGAATTTTGGTGAGAATGCAAATAGCATGTTTTTCAACATTGTGCTGTTTCCTTACACACGCACACATTCACCAAAAAATAAAAAATGAATTTTGGAAAATCCTTTCTTAACAGATACCAACGTCATAATAATCGGACCAAGGAATACGTGGAAACAAACATTACTGAATTTTCTATGATTTTTCCAAACAAAATCATTTTACACTCCCCTAGGGGAAGATTTGAAAAAATAAAAAACGTGTCTCATAATTTGTTTTAAAGTTTGTTTGTGCCGAGTGTTGAGTGAATCGGACAAATAAATACGTGAAAAAAAAATAACTGATTTTTTTATAATTTTTATCTATAGCCCCTGGCTATAGACCGGGAGATGGTAACAGAAAATACTTGGTCATTTCTACCAGTATGGCGGTTCTTCAGGGGTCTAATTAAGGAATGACAAAAGAAAATGATGCGTTAATCGAATGTGTCATAAAATCCAAATGCCATACTGGTACAAATAGTCTTTTTTTTTTAACATCTTGGATTAATTCCGACAGTCGTCCGCCCCATGGTTACAATCTGGAATCATTTTTTTAGGTACAATTACATCCAAACGAACAGATTCCATGATGTAAAAAATGATTTTACGTAATAAATAAGTTTTTCAAGTAAGGCACCAATTTTCCCCCCTATAAGACGTATGAGAAATGTAATAACGGTCACATTTTATCAAATACTTTCCAAAAATCCAAATGCAATACTATCGTTTGAATAAAAATAAAAATTACTTCTTTGCGGCGGTATGGCGGCCATTCGGAACCATCGGAAAAGTATGGCAAGGTGAGTTCCGTGAATGCCTACTCGACGATGATTAGCTGTGCAAAAATAAGCCTGGAACAAATGGTTGAATTGTTTTTTTTAATTAATGTAGTCGCGTCGGTATGGCGAGCTGTAAGTCACACCGGAGAAGTATGGCATTACGCTACCGCATACTTATTTTTTTATCGACTATCGGAAAATACAAGCATTTATGTGGAGCTAATCGTTCCACACTATTATTTATCCGACACATTCGATTAACGCCCACGCGATTGGGCCATGACCATCATTTTCTTTTCTGTCATTCCGTAATTAGACCCCTGAAGAACCGCCATATTGGAAAAAATGCAGCATTAAGTTATGTTATTATTATATCTATAATATTTTTTATTGAATATGATCTTGTGTGCAAATTTTTTATTTGCCCATATATAAAAAAAAAATTACCAAGTATTTTCTGTTACCATCTCCCGGTCTCCTAGGGGTAGTTTTGAAAAAATGAAATACACGTGTATCATTATTTGTTTTAAGGTTTATTTGTACCGAGTTTTGAGTAAATTGGCCCAAGGAATAAAATTTTCCATAGAAACTTTATCACCCTATTAACCCCTTTAGGGGATGATTTTCAAAAATAAGATTAGCCTATGTCTTAAGTAGAACCTACACTATCTACGTTTAAAATTTCATTAAAATTGGTTTAGTGGTTATCGAGATACGTGGTAACAAATATTCACACACACACACTTACTTTCGCATTTATAATATTAATAGCTGTGCCCCGAGGCTTCGCCCGCGATAATAACTTCATTCATTTATTTTATATTTTTTCGTAAAAATACATGAAAAACAGAAGCCATGTCCCGTTTTCAAGTTATGGCGTGACCAAGGGACATGGACACTCATTTTTATAAAACCCAAAAAGATTTTCAGACTTTTTAACCCATTTCACTCTCTTAAAGGTGGAATTTGGGAAAAGCCTGTAATACATATTTACTTACTTATTTACAGAAGTACTTGTGTGAAGTTTCGAATAAAATAGTTATGTTGTTTCTCTATACAAACTTTGAACTTACAAGTAGCTAGGCAAAATATTATGTCAAAGTGTGTCACCAAAAAGTTGTTCATAGTATGTCATAGATGGCGTTGACATAAAAATAAATAGTTCTAAACAGAAATTCTAGGTGGCGCGTCGATCGAAATTTCAGTTACGTTAAAACTCGCAAGCGTTTGTTGCACGGTTTTGTTGACCCCAACGCGATACGGTTGAAAAATTATCATCATTATAGTCCTACAAAAGCTGGACATAGGCCTCTTCCTATTTGTATTTTTCAAATCCTTCGTACAAATTTTGTACCGAGGGACTTATAAAAAACTATTGTAATTATTAATTAATATTAATATTATAAACGCTTAAGTAAATGTGTGTACTGTGACGAGTGTGTGTGTGTGTGTGTGAATGTTTGTTACCACGTATCTCGATAACCACTTAACCAATTTTAATAAAATTTAAAACGTAGATAGTGTAGGTTCTTACTAAAGATATAGGCTAATCTTATTTTTGAAAATCATCCCTTAAATAGGGTAATAAAGTTACTATGGAAAATTTTATTCCTTGGACCGATTTACTCAAAACTCGGTAAACCTTAAAACAAATAATGAGACACGTGTTTTTATTTTTTCAAAACTACCCCTAGGGGGCATGCAAAATGAATGTTCTTTGTAAAAATTATAAAAAATTCAGTAATATTTTTTTTCACGTTTTCTTTGTCCGATTCACTCAAAATTCGGTATAAACTAGGGATGCGATTTTTTTAAGCTCGATCCGATATTATGGATCGCAACGTCTCGATCCGATCCGCGGATCGGATCGCATGCATTCGATCCGATTTTCAAAAGATCCATCCATAAAAATCGCATGAAAATACAACATTTATTTCAAACCGAAAAGGGTTGTTTGGTTCAATAAGGCATTAGGCATTATAAATTACATTAACCTGAAAATACTAATGTCTAATTTAATCCTATTAAAATTAACTTTCAATAATTTAAAATATACGAGTACATTTGTATTGTGTTGTTGTGTGTCTATAAGGTATAAAAATCACACAACGAAACAATGAATTATGTAATAATATTGGTCGTAGTTTTGATAATATACTTTGTGTGCAAATTAAAATACATTGCAAACCACGAAGTTTGGATCGCGATTCGATATTTGATAGAGTTGAATCGATCCGTGATCGGATCGCATGGTTTCGATCCGATCCGAAAATAGATTGGATCGTATGCCTTCGATCCGATCTTCGAAAAGATCGGATCGGATCGGCGCATCACTAGTACAAACAAACCTTAAAACAAGACACGTGTTTTTTTTTCAAATCTACCCCTAGGGGGTGTGTAAAATTAAACTTGTACCCCATTTCACTGTCTTAAAGGTGGAATTTCGAAAAAGCCTGAAACACATATTTTCTTACTTATTTAACAGAAGTACTTGTGTGAATTTTCCAATAAAATAGACTACCTTATATTGTTTCTGTATACAAGCTTTGAATTCCCGTTTCATTCCTTTAAAGGGTGAATTTTGGAAAATCCTTTCTTAACAGATACCTACCTCATAACTCATAACAACTATCTGCATGCCGAATTTCGCCAAATCCGTTAAGTGGTTTGAGCTGTGCGTTGATAGATCAGTCAGTTTGACCACATGAGTAAAGTCTTTACTCATGTGGTTTGACAGTCAGTCGGTAACGTTTTGCATTTATATATACAGATTTCATTATTTACGTAAAACTGTATTTCCCTACATAGTAAATGGAACCAGGCATGTTTTCTATAGTTATAAATTTCATTTTGCACACGAATGTTGAGTGAATCAAACCAAGTATGTAATAAACTCAAACTACCATAAAAAAGGCAGACGGAGCCGTGCCTAACACCCAAGTGAACGCAAGTTCAGTAATACTAAATGCTTGAGTAATACGCTTCCGCGCTCAGTTTGCTGCCAAGCGGCAGCAGGGACGGACGCGTCCGTGCGGTATCACTTCGCAGCGTTGCTTACGTAGTAATTATGCCGTATTGACTATGCCGAACTGAGCGCGGAAACTTATTACTCAAGCATTTAGTATTACTGAACTTGCGTTCACTCGTGTGTTCGGCACGAATCCGTCTGTCTGTTTTATGGTAGTCTAAGGTTATCAAATTTACCATAGAAAATTTATCACCCTGTTTAACCATTTTAGGGGATATTTTTTGAAAATTAAAGTACCGTTTTAGGGTTCCGTAGTCCTGACGAGGAACCTTTATAGTTTCGTCATGTCCGTCAGTCTTTGTCTGTCTATCTGTCTGTCCGAGGTTTTGCTAAGAGACCGTTAATACTAGAAAGCTGTAAATTTGTAGGGGTATGTATATAAAGTACGCGAACAAAGTGGTGAAATAAAATTTTGAAAAATATTTTTTTTAGGGTAGCTCATGATTTTTTGTCGTCGTCTATCCCATCATGTTGGGTAGCGTTGAATAGGTCTTTTAAAATGATTTAAGGGTTGCTAATACCATTTTTCGATTAAATGCTCCATTTACGAAATATTAAACTTTAAAGTGCTAATGTTTGTTCCAGTAGGGCGTCCCCTCCTCTCTAAAAGGTAAATTGCTGGCTAGAAAAATCTGAATAAAATCCTGATAATAGTGCATTTCATGAACTTTAAAGGAAAACTATAGCGGTCAAGATAACTTTATTAGTTTAGCAGTAATAGTTGTTGAACTTGGGTGTTGGATAATTTTGTACCAAATACAAAATCCTTAGAATAAATCCTTTAAAGGGACAAAGACGAAGTACCTAGTTGCTTGTTTACAATGGGTACAGACTTGCATTGAATAACTGGCTACTACGGAACCCTACACTGCGCGTGGCCCGACACGCACTTGGCCGGTTTTTATGTTTTATTTCAGAACCTACACTATCTACATTTCCAATATCATTAAAATCGATTTAGTAGTTATGCAGATACAAACATTAATGTATGGACTGGTCTATGATTTCTGCAGATAAAACTCTATTTTCACTCCCCCTTGGGGTAGATTAGACAGAAATAAAAAATACATGTTTCATTATTTGTTTTAAGTTTTATTTGTACCGAGTTTTGAGTGAACCGGACCAAAAATAACATTTTTCATAGAAAGTTTATCACCACATTTAACCCGTTTAACCGTAACATTCACACACACGCACACACACACACACACACACACACACACACACACACACACACACTTACTTTCGCATTTATAATATTAGTAGGATAGTAGGAAGTAGGATATACTGACAACGGTTAATTGACGGCCAAGCAACGCAGAGTTTAAACGCTAACGTAGTGTAGCATGGATCTATAGAACAATGAAATGTAAGTACCAAGTGCCAAGTTTAAAATGGATGTTAAAATTTAGTACCTGTCGGATACACATTCGTTAAGGTACGACCACACCGCGGCGTCCTGCGAGCGCGATCTAGGCGACGATCAGATAGTGCAGTAGTATTTGTACCGACTAGTTCACACCAAACGCGATCTACGTCGATCAGAAAACAATAGAAATACAGATCGCGAACGCGCTCGCACGCCGCGGTGTGGTCGTACCTTTAATGTATTCCAAAATTAGAGTTTAGATACATAGGTGGTTTGTGTAACAGAGGAAACATTTAGCATTCGAGCGGTAGGCGTACGTACTACATTCTAGGGATAATATACCGCGACCCCGATCCGCGGGATCTTTATGTCTGATCTGTTATCGATCGTCTCTTACTTATGTTTCCTGCAGACAGCACCGGCCACTAACATAACTGGATTTATTCGCCCGTTGCGTGTAACTTGGGTAACGTTAAATTACAGGACATACACTACATAGTCGGCTTGGAGCGATAAATTGCGCGTTAAATATTTCTTAAACAAAACGATCGAAACGATTAGTGGTGGTAAGTGATTAGCACCGTGCGAGAATCTATTTCCTGCACACGCATGCTTAGTGCAAGGATTGGGGTTCAAACTAAAACCTTCCCTATATACCTAATTATGGAAAGCCTCACTGAGCCGCGGCCCCCGTGTCCAGCTGCCTCGACGCATGATTCGGCTGGATGAATAGGCATGTGGTGCAGCTAGAGGAAGAGCATAAGATCGTCTTCTAGTGTTATAAAAACTTCCGACACGATTTATCTAGAATAAGTCTTAGAAGATCCACGGAATAACAGTCATCCCGATCCCAAGGTGGCAACAAGGCCAACAAGGTTCACAGTGACACAATGATGTAGAAATCTCTAGTATTATCTTCTTAACTGGGAGCGTTATACCAAACGGGACGTCAGCGCAGAACGTATCGGCCTCACCTCAAATTAGAATTAGAATTAGATCTCCAGTATGTGGATCAGGAACTCATCGTCTAGTTCACGAAAAGTATAGTTTTTAAGCAAGTCTAATTAGGTTCACGCTCTGAATTCAGTGCACTCCAATGACGAGGTGAGATGTAGGTAGGTAGATTTATGTACGAACATATCTACTTAGCATTACGGATACCTTACCTTTTAAGGTCACTAAAAGCAAAGATCTTGAAGTAAGTACAGAGTTTTCAATGTTACCAGTGTTTTTACAAGAAGACTTTATCGTTTACTATCATCGTCTTGCTCGTCGTAGATCATAAAGTCGTTATACTTTTGTAAAAGTTTTTACTCCAGGTACGACAATGCAACGGCACGCATCCGGCACGAGACGTGACGCGAGAAGATGCGATCCATCTCTACGGATGACACAGAGCCGCGACGCGCACAAAAACCGTCAAGGTCGGCCAACGGAATTTCCTAACAATTCTGTAGCTACAAGTCGCTTAAGTTAATTACCGTGCATTCACGGTACGACGGCTCGTTGAGTTTGGTACCTACATCAAACATCATCGATTCGTTTACAAAAACACAGCCATAAATTCAACATCAAAAATAAACAGTTACATATAAATTTACATTGTGGATTCCACAGAATGTTAAATGACGACGCAGTAGGCCCAAAAGGAGATGGCGGAATAAACTGGACTGGACCCCTATTGTCACAATTGGACACTAGCAAGGAAGTGGAAGGAGTAAAGGGAGGTTTTGCCCTGTATTGGGAGTATTGTGACGCACCAGGCTAAATATATGTTGCCGAGACGTCTCCTGGGATCTGCAGAGTACTCTACTCCTTACCAACTTGCCAGCCGAGATATCGTATTTGGGTTTTACTGGCGACCCGCCCTGGCTTAGTAGACCATGTAATATTGCCTGCAACAATAATCATCATATTTCAACCAATTTACCCAAAACCTTAGGATTATACACATACTTAAACCTTTCTCACGAATCACTTGGTTGTGTCCAATCTGTCAACTGTCAAACGTGTTGTATTGTCAGCCGCTAGAGAAACGTCACTTCCAAATAGACGTGGGTAGCAAACAAGTTGCCTTCGTTATGGAATAGCCAAGATGACTCTTGCCATTCGATTGTCGGCAGTCGTCCTAAGCGGTAGCTAAGCTAAGAGAAGTTATTGTGATTCTTTTTAAATCAAGCCCTTGTGATCCTTTGTGAATTTAAGTAATAAACTCTGTAATTGAAAGTGACGCAGTTTTTCTTGTACCCGTCACAGTTGTAAGGTTATAACACAAACACACAAATTGATGATAACTGCATAAAAGTCCGTTCAGTAGTTTTTGAGTTTATCCGTTACCGCGAACAGACGTAGGAGGAACTTTGTTTTATCAACCGACTTACAAAAAGAAGGAGGTTCTCAATTCGTCTGTATGTTTTTATCTTTTTTTCTATTTTTTTTGTGTGTATGTTAAGCGATTACTCCGTCAATTGTGAACCAATTCGAATGATTCTTTTTGTAATCGGTTGGGTATGTTTCCGAGGTAGTCCCATTGTAATTTCATCGAGATCTGATAAGTATCTCCAGAGATATGACGATAAACGTCTCAAGCTTGCTACTGAAATAGACTCGCGGGGCATTGAAGTCGGTTGTTTTCGTTTTTTAACTATCTTAATTATAATTTGTATACTCATACAGGTGACCACTCATACCCTGGATCAAACGATGTTGCTGAGAGAGGTAGAGCGGAATGGAAGTCTCATTTACTGAATTCATGTACTCGTATGTTTCCCGATTTTTTTAGTATTCGAAATTTTTTAGTCCTATCTTTTAGTACCTTATAATATATATATTTTCTTTATGTTGGCTTATCATTTTTCTTACAAAACATTATTTTACGCAAAAGAATCACGGCGTTCTCGAAACAGGCTGATACTCAGTTGATATTAATGCATTTAAAACGTTACATATTTAATGACATGGTTGTTGAATAACTTAATTATACCGAGTAGTATAAATATTCTGTTCTTAAAAGTTACTTAAAAATTATATGATTTTTAAAAAAATATGTATGAAGCCATATGAAATAAACATATATACATAGATAAGCTTCTTATAAAATTCTATAAAATTTTAGCAGCAAGTTAGAAAATAATTAAAGTCGTATTTTCTCGAAATAGCTGTTTTTGTCTTATGACACTTGTTTTGTTGCCGGTAAGCGATTTACTACACTAGTCGTACGTCGCCTGACGGAAAATATAGAGCACTCACATAAATAAGTCTACTGTGTTTATTAAAATAAGGCAAATAATAGGATATTTGGCCGACGGAGTTAACTATGTAGTTTGTTTTTATCCAGGTTATATACACTATAAGTTTCTATGGCTCTTTTCATTGAGTAATTTTTGCCTGACCTAATATCAAAGATACAAACTGTCACATTTATAACATTACTAGTCGACACGCGTTACTTTGCTCGCTTTAAATGTAACTACAAATACCTCCTTTTTGAAAGTATCCTTCCATCATTCCATCAAAAAGTATCTTTTGTGTTCAAATATTAATTACCAAACTTTCATCCAACTCCATTTAGTCGTTTTTGCGTGATTGAATAACAAACAGACACATGCCGTACAATATTAGCAGTATAAGTAAGAATGTGTAGATTCATAATAAATTTGTTGTAAGTGCAACGAATTTACAACTCCAGAGAGTTGTAAATTCGTTGCACTTGTACACTGTACGTTGCACACGGTCTCAGAAGACAGTAAAGGTACGGACACACCGCAGCGTCTTGCGTGCGCGATCTAGGCGGCGATCAGATAGCGCAGTAGTTTTTGTACCGACTGGTTCACACCAAACGCGATCAGAAAACAACTGAAAAATACTGAGATCGCGGCCGCAGATTGCAGGACGCCGTTATGTGGCTGTACCTTAACTTTCAGATATCTCTCCGAAACCGACATGGTATAGAGAGTGGGGGGATTAACCGACAGTGAATGAGCGCTTCTTTGATTGCCTGACAAGTCTTTTGTCAGGAGGCTACAAGGTGCATCTTCAACGGCTGGGTTATGCCCCCACTTATAGACATTTGGCATACTACGGTGCACACAGACGGAACTAGTCACCCTGGATTCTAAAGCTCCGACAGCAACTGACATCACATCGCATGCTTCACCCGCACTCATCTGCTATGAACTTATGAGACTGTATAACCCACGGAAATGGGACGGTCGAGGCTTCTTAAATGCCAAGACACTCCACAACCGTAAGGTTTGTAGTCTCAGGGAATATTTCCGTGTGGGATGCATCGCAATGTGGTGGCAGTTGATAAGACTTTTACGCCTCTCTCCTAAGGCAAAGAACTGACTACGATTCGGAGACCTGGTAGGACAAGTTGTCTGTTTGTAATATAAAATTATACGCAGTCAAAATTCAATTATTTAAAAATACGACGATGGAAAATGACGCAGGGATCTCAAGTGAAAATGTGTTACGTTTCGTAGTGATCGTCGTTCCAGGAGAGACGCGGACGCTAAGCTACGTCGTAGCACCGTAGCAACTGAGCTACATACCAATATCTGTCCTTCGATTCAGACATTATTTTAAACTTTTAAAACGCAATTTAATTGATAAAAACATAATATAAAGTTTATTGCGTTAATTTAAGCGTTGAAAAAACTTCGCATTTTCAAATCTAGAAAAGTTTTTTTTATTTTATTTGGTTCAAACCAGCACATGAGCATTATCATACCTTTTATCAGTGACAGTACGATTTGAAGAGTGAGACGGGACTGGAACCCCTAATGGCAAATGATAGGACAATTAAATTTGGGCTAGTATGTACTTCTATCATTAGTACTTTAAATTACACATTGACCTCTTTACAAAAAGCTTATCGTCTTATCTTTATAAAAGATTTTCACTTTTAATTTATTTAGGGTAGGAATGGAAAGAATACAATACTTATACAATTATTTAGTGTACCATCTCTAAATCTAAAGTAATGCCAGCGTTATGAGTACACTTGCTCGGCGAACGATGAAGGATGAGTTACTCGATGCATGTATTTTATTTATATTTTTATAAGTAAACTTGGTTTAAGTAAATAAATCTAATTTATAAAATTCTCGTGTCTCGGTGTTTGTTACCAAACTTCTCCGAAACAGCTGGACCGATTTGTATGAAATTTTGTATGCATATTGGGTAGGTCTGAGAATCGGCCAACATCTATTTTTCATACCCCAAATGATAAGACTAGTCCAAACGCGGACAAAGCCGCGGGACGCAGCTAGTAATATATATATTTATGTAAAATGAGCTATGTTGGTGGTTTCTCTGCGGGATTTAATCCGGAAAGAATTAATTAGCCAGAGAACTAAAGTGATCGTCATTGCTCAACGGATTAGCAAACTGCAGCGGCAGTGGCTGCTCATATCTGCCACAGGACTGATAACCGTTGGAGTAGACTGGTTCTAGAGTAGAGAGTGGAAACCGCGAATCGGCAAACGTAGCGTAGGACGTCCTGTGACCTGGTGGAGCGATCACAGACCTAGAATTCCCTATCACACGTAGTGAATGATAGGTCTGTGGGAGCGACCATAACTAAACACAAAGCGGTTGGCAGTGACCAGTGACCGGAAAGAAGAGCCGAAGATCGGGCTCAGTAGTGTATCTCGGGAGTGGCCTCGTCCAGCAGTGGACTGACACCGGCTGATGATGATGATATATGTATATAATACTAAAACAAATAAGAATGTATAGTTGCCTCGAAGCGATTATAAAATGAACCAAAACCATCCGTTTTTTTATGTTATTGTTGGCAAACAAGCAGACAGCCCGCCTGATCGTAAGCGGTACCGTCGCCTATAGGCAACTGCTACACTATGAGTGTTGTTGATGCGTTGCCGACCTTTGAGGAGTTTGTGGATACCCTTTTTAAAAGATCCCATCATATAGCTGAATAGGATGATCGCAGCGGACAGGTCATTCCACATCTTACAGGTACGCGTAAAAATACTCGGTAAACTCGGTCCACTGTGCAAGTAATAAATCAACCCCAATCAACACTTATATTATAAGTACGAAAGTCAGTTTTTTTATGTTTGTTTAGGACTTCTTCACGGTCAAACAGCTGTACTGATTTAGCAGACATTTTTACAGGTTTAAAAATTTTGTATGGATTTGGATATAGGATACTTTTTAAAACTGCTAGAACTACAAATGTGAATGGATAATTGATTTCTGAAGCACAATAAAATAAAATAAGAGTAAAATAGGTGTAGACTGTGTTCTTCATTAACTAGTAAACTAATTACAATGGTAACCTCGAGGTCGCGCGGGAGCGGGACACTTCGACGAAACTAAACACCGCAATCATATCCGAGAGCGATTCTAAGAAACTTGCATAACTAAATGCCAACATGCCTGATGTGATACACCACGGAACCACATACTTTGTTAATCGAGAAAATAGCATAGCAATAGAATAGCAGTCACTAGCTGCGCCCTGGCTTCGCCTGCGTTAAAACGTATTGTATGACCTTATTCTGTTGGCTATTAGATGTAGCATATCAGCCAAATCGGTTCAGCCGATTAATCGTCAATGAAGAGGTAACAAATAAGCAAACTACCTTTGGCATTTTTTTTGTATATCTTATAGGCTAGTATATACTAGCCTACTACTATAACTATATATTGACCACTATCTCGCTTGGTGGTGAGCGATGATGTGTTCGAAGATGGTGAACACGCTAGGCTAGAGTAGTCTAACTCTGACTCTCAAGGGCTCTGTGCTGCCGGAACACCGTAAGGTTATGGCGGCAGATTTTCTTCTTGATGGTGGAAGGCTACTTTTTTTGATAGCAAGTCAGGCGGAACATATATATAATATTCTCGTATTACCTGTGGATTTATACTGTTTGTGTTACATTTATAATACTGTTGTTGTTAATGCAGTCTACCTCCGAGCCCAAATGTAACCTCAGTCTCTATAATATACCCGACTGCGACAGGAGGAGGGTTTTGTTTATCAAGTGTATGTATGTATGTATTACATAATACATACTTGTTTAAGCTAGTGTCTTCATGTCATGTTCGTGTCTCCGGGATTACGCTATTATACGCTATAATACGCTATATCTCTACAGATGTAACATTCTTTGATTAGCTAACTTCACAGAGGAGTTATACTTACTGCGTGTGAATGCAACTTTCGTTCGATCGGTGGCAGTAAAGCTATGCGCGCACTACTTACTGTCTCGTCAATTGAAAACAAATAATGCAAGTCATGGTGCAAATCACCAGTAGATTCAACAGTCATTCAGATTTCGCCTTTTTGGCCGTAGATCTTCAAGGGGTGCCATTTTTATTTGAACGATAGTATGCAGCTGACAGAGGGGGGATTACACTAATCCAGCTGGAATATCATTTGTACTGCGAAAAAAATATCTGAAGTTCTGAAATATAGAGGTAATAGTAAGGTCGGCAAACCTACTTTAATATTTTTTTTAATAGTCTGACATTAACGATTAGATCACAACATGCTGAATAACTCATTACTTGTTTAACCGACTTCATAAAAAAAAGGAGGAGGTTATGAATTTGCCTGTATTTTTTTAAGTGTGTTACCTCAGAACTCCGTCATTTAATAACCGATTTAGAAAATGATTTTTTTGGTGAGAGAGTTTTTGTTTTTCGTTTAGTCCCATTGTAATTCTATCGAGATCTGATGAATATCTCCAGAGATATGTAGATAAACATCTGATGATTTTTGACTTGTTGGTATATGTATGTGCGTATAATACTGCTTCCATACAGAATAAGTAAACAAAATAAAATAGCATTCAAATTAGAATTATTATGAGTGAAATTACTTTCGTAGTGCGAGGATGTTATTTGTTGTGTTCACAGATCGGCGACAATTATCCGCTAAAATTAAAATGTGTACTTAGTGCGCGCTTAGCCTAAATGTGTCGCGGTGAGTACGATGATAAGTGAAGCTACTTTTATAATAATAAGATAACGTATCAAAATATTTAGAATAATATTCTCACTGACGTAAACGTGCATGTTTTTCCCCAGCTAATGTTTGATATCTTTTTACCCTAAACTAGTTACAGATGCAAGTTAGACCACATCAGTTGTTATATGAGCTCTAATACTAAAACTATCATTTTACTTCAGAGGCATAAATAGGGAGCATAAATTATCTACCCTTTTACACATAGAAATTGGAACATGACATGTTTTGCGATGTTATTGTTTTCAAGTTAGTTAAAGCGCAGAAAATTTAATGATACACAATGTTATAAAAAGTAAGTACAAATTTTATTTTCATCTATTAAACTTCAGTAGAAAATATAATACTAAATTCTTGTTCGCTGGCAAGCTTTTAAAGCTTCGCTTATCTTATAAGAAATATCGTAAACAATAAATTAAACTTATATGAGCTACCAAGTAGAACCTGAGATTCATGCCTTTGGCACCATCTTAGACTAGCGGGGAAAGATAAACAGCAAACAGGTGTCAAATGCAACTCTAAAACATATAACTTAAGTACATCATTACATTAAAATATAATAAGAAGAGAGAGAAAATAACCGTAACACGGCATCTTAACTAAGTAGGTATTTAATAAGTTATCGCTTGACTAGGAACAAATACTTTAAAACGTACAAATAATTAAATGCTTAACGTACATTATTCCTACGTAGTAACTACTGGAATCGACATGACAATATCACAATTTAGGAATCACGTAAATTACATTTACGCACGAAAATAGCCTACAGCTGCACAATACTGAATAACTCGATGTAATTCAATAATAAATAGACACGCAACAGTATATACAAAAATCTTACACTAATCATTACACATGAGAGTTTCAAAATGAAGTATATCCAAATAAGCGACCCGTAGTGGTCACGGAACAAAGTAGCGTCGAGTCTACTCACAGCACCCGTTTGCCCGCGGGCACGTGGGTGATAGATCAGTTCTTGTTACCTCGATATACATAACTTACACCTATAATACTGCTCGGATTCGAGGCTCACTTACACCTAGTAAGACACTATAGTCAGTCGCTTGTTAACATTAAGTCACTTCGAGTGGACATCCCACTCACAGCACTAACATCGCGCATCGGCTTGACAAAACCCTTTTTACACTTTTCCACTTTTTCACTATATTTTACATAACTTAAAGTCGAGCCACTTCTTTGCATAGTTTCTTAGAAATATATGAGCTGCACACGACACGAGCACAACCGAACAGACTTGTAGTAATGTCAGTTAAAATAGTTCAAGTTTAAATGAAAGTATTCGAGCCATTGATCCGGTTGATTTGAGAGGACGCGAGAAGGCGCCGCCCGCTGCCGCAGCATCGTACGAGCGGGATGCTAATTGTCGGAGTCATAAATATGAAATTCCGACATTTGGATTCTTCCACTGTTCATAAACTAGAACCGTCCTGTTGATCAGATCAAGCGTTCTTCCTTCGTCTCTCCTCACAGGAGCACTTAGACCGATTCCACCTCAAATTCTGATTGCGCTGTAATAAAGAAATAAGAAGTTGCTGACTATGTCCTATTTTTTTATGTATAATGATCAGATCTTTACACTAGAATGAGAATATTCTTTATTGCGTATACATATTTTTAGTAGAGCTTTTTAGCGTGCACTAGCTGTACCCCGCGGTTTTACCCGTGTAGACATCGTTCCCGTGGGAATATCGGGATAAAAAGTATCCTATGTTATTCCAGGGGGCAGGGTGTAAGCTACTATGTCAGCTCAATCGGTTCATTAGTTTAGCGTCAAGAAGTAACAAACATACACACAATCGGTTCATTAGTTTAGCGTCAAGAAGTAACAAACATACACACAAACTATACACAAGAAGTAACAAACATACACACAAACTTTCGCCTTTTTTTATCAATAGGCAGTAGGATTTAGTATTCCAAAGCATTAAAATGTATTATAAAAAACTCTACAATCTAACTTGTTATCTACAAAGTCAAAACATATTCTGTTTGTTTTAAAATAGTAATTTTTGAATAGATCACTAAAACACACAGAAAGCTTGAGTTCATAAGACAATGGATGTCAGTGCGTCTCGCGAGATGATCGATATGAGGTGCATCGCCTGGACAGGCCGAGTTCAGGCGATGTCTGTAATGTCTTGTTACTGTGCACTGTGTATTGTGTTACTACAAACTACTATAATATTAGATTTGAGCGGTCGTTAAACATGTGTGAGATATAACTACGAGTATGTAAACAACAAAAAGTTCAGCGTGACTTTACAGAGCTAGTACAACCATACGAATATATGTTATATCAGCATTTTACTGGATGACTTTACTTTTAAATCGTATAAAATGAGTTCTACGTTTTGCTATTGTAGCAGGCAAAGAGTTCAACTACAATCTAACAAAAATACAGAGAACCTTCTCCTTTTTTGAAGTCGGTTGAAAAGAACGATTAAGATATGGTTAAACTGGATAGCTAAACACTAGTTTAACGTTATACATTATCTATGAAGTCTAGAGAAATAATGTAAGAATCTTAAATATTGATGAGCTGAACCACTGAAACTACTCGAAGTAGCCCTTCTACAGCGAAATGCTAAGCTTCAGACTAACTAAGTGGACTTCCGGGGAAGGAAGCGGAATATGAAGTGAGTGAATATAAAGTGTTAGTGTAAGAGAGTGTAAGAGTGTGCACAAAGAGCCGTCGAGATCATGCGGTGACAGAGACACAGCGAGCGTGCGAGACATCCATCGTCTGACGAACCTTTCTGATGCAGCGGCGGCGCTCCTCCAGGTTGGGGCACTGGCACGAACACTTACGAGGGTTGTAGACGTGCGGCGCGGAGCACCCGCCGGCACCCAGCGCGCAGCACCCGCACCGCACGTGCTCCTCCACCGGGTACGTGGCGCACATCTCCTTGTTTGTCTTCGCGTTGAATATTCGAATCTGCGCACAAGGGACGATCATTAGAGATGTCGGCAGCCAGGGCCGAGTCGCACCGCGTGAGTCATCCATCCGAGCTCCGCGGCGGAGCGCTGCGACCGCGGCCCGTTACAGTGGAACGTTGTAGTTCGCGCCTAGTTGTTATATGATGAGGAAGGTCGCTCACGGCGGCCGACAAGTGTGTCAAGGGCGGTCTCCGAGATAGGTACTCACCGGTATGTGGCGCACTCTGGTCTCCGTGGGCACGCACTTGCCCGGCGCGTCGTACTCGCACAGCCCTACGCACCGCTTCACCCACACCGCGCCCGGGCTCACCTGCGGGGAAACACACCACTCATCACAATGCCTCGCTGCCGGATTTTCTCACGCTAATCACCTAAATGTACGCGGATGTGACCCGAGTAGGTACGACTCGTCATATTCAAATCGGCCGAGATCGAGCTCTAGTCGACCGCTCGGCCCGCGACCGCTTATTTAGTTTTGATTGATGACTTTCAGATAACTATTTAAATACGGGCAATGAGTAACGTGACCGACGACGTATCATGTGAGAGTGTTGGCAGTATCTGCCGCCTCACTACACTATGTAGGTGGACGAACGATTTATGATGTTATCTCGCTTAGATATGCGGGAGATCTGATTAAACATTTAACAATATTTTTTCATTGTGACTTTGAACGTTAGAACGTCGTTTATATGAACCGGGAGATGGACCACGAATTCAGACGAAGTCCTTGTGTTGTTTGTTGTCGTATCGGGCAACAAACAGTCAGGGTCGTCGCCATCGCCGGAGAAGTCTGATGAGATCGTGTCACATTTTTAAGGCGGCAATTGAGTAACAAAATCAGGTCACAAGATAACGAGCACTTCGCTGAGATAATAACTAATAGTTTATGTATTCTATTAATGCTTTGCTTTATGTACAAACTGATTTTGAATAAGATTATGATGTTTCTTTTAAGTAATTGTATTTAATTGTATTTATGAGTCAAAGTGTCTCGAAATAAATGAATTTTATTTATTTATTTTATTTTTATTTATAATAATATCGAAGTGAATGAAACAAATAACGAGTAAAGTATTAATAAATGCAAATAATGACTATTTTCTCTGCTTCGTTACCTCTTCGTGCGCGAGCTTGGGGTCCAGATGCACGAACACTTCCTTGGGCTCCCCGCATCTCGATTGTTCTATGATCTTCTCCCGTTCTCGACTGCTCTCTCCCGAGCACGCAACTGCACATAAATTATTAGCTATAGGACCTTTTCCAAAAGATGAAGTGAAAAGTGAAGTCTTCATTTCTAGTTAGAGCGACCCGTGTCTGAACACCCGGCTGTCACGCGATGTCAGATGGAGCAGCATCACGCCTAAATGTCTCCGCGTGGAGCGAGATGATCGATCCATCACCTTATGTATTTTTTTATGATTACAGAATAAAGCAACAATTGTAAACCTACGACATAGATGCCGAGTGAGGATGCGGTCCAAGATGTAGCACGTTCGCTTAGATTAGTTAAGTATGTAAATTCACCTTTGATTCGGGAGAGAGGGATGCCGTGCTCCTCCGACTTGGAGGGAAACTTGGGGTGATGCGGCCGGTGCGCGCCCACCGCCGCCAACATCACTATGCACAGAATATATTTTTCCATTTTGATAGTTTCACTTGTAGTCACTTATCACTCGAAGAACCGCGTCGTGTATCACGATATGAATGGGTGCACACGTGGTGGTGTGTCGACGTCCTGTCGTGTTCTGCCCGGTGTGCCGCCGGTTCTCTATTATAAAGCAAGCCTGACTCAACAGCAGGTCGCGGCGCGCCGCGTCACGGCTGACGTTTCTTGCACCTTCGCCGGGCGTCGGCTGACGTCGGTGACGTCACGGCCGTGCTCTACGCGGAACGTTCAGGACAGATCCTCGCCAGGTTCCGTCTGTATCCTCGTGTCGGCGGTCTGTTGCGCAACCTTTCTTAGGAATCCCCCGACGCACATTAGTATCTTTACATTTTAGGCTTCCGTACTACTTACTACAAGGAACCCTTATAAGGCCGTCATGTCCGTCTGCCTGTCTGTTTATCTATACGTTCGTTTTACATGTTTAAAAAGATGAGAAATGTAGAGTAATAAAATGTATAGTAGTAAAATATATAGTACATTTACGGAGAAAAAGTTTTTTATTTTTTTACGAGGCTTATGTACAGTTCCTCAAGAAAGAAAGGAATGGAAAAGGTTGGAGGAGGCCTTTGCCGACTGGCAAACAGATCTAGGAAAGATAACCAAGCAACAAATATTAGTATACATTTATTCATATCTATTAAGTTTAAGATTTTAATGCTAGTCCTTTACATAAGTTTAAAAATTCATTGTACTAAGAGATCTGAATAAAAGGCTATATTATTATTCTGTTCGTCCTATTATAAATCCTATTTCTGTCCAGTAGAAATAGAACCTTCTTATATTTATTGATATCCGTGATGTTGGTACGACATACCTCTGTAGTCACTGTGATCATCGGAATCATGTGTGTTCTATTTGTTTATTCATAGCTACCTGTGGTATAAGAAACATGCCCCACCATACAACAAAAAAAAAACAACGTTTGCACTCCGGGAGTGCCGGCAGAAGTGAACACTTCAACATTAACGTCGTGCATCTACACTAATCTAATACTATAAGAATCTTTATCCTGACATACTGACTCACTGACTGACTGACTGACTGACTCACTGACAGACAACGCACAGCCTAAACCGCTGGTCGTAGAGACTTGAAATTTGGAAGGTATATTTGTCTCAGTACGTAGGGGTGTACTAAGAAAGGATTTTTCAAAATTCACTCCTTAAGGGGATGAAACGGGGGTTCAAAGTTTGTATAGATAAACAAGATTAGATAGTATTTTCTATTAGAAACTTCACACAAGTGCTCCAGTAAAAAAATAAGTAAATACGTGTTTCAGGTTTTTTTGAAACTCCAACCCTAAGACGGTGAAATGGGGTAACAAAGTGTGAAAATCAATATTGTTTCGGATTGCGCTAAAATTTGGCATGCAGATAGTTACTCGTATTACGACGTGAGTTCCCTCTGAGAAAAGATTTTCCAAAATTTACCCCTGAAGGGGATGAAACGGGGGTTCAAAGTTTGTATGGAGAAACAAGATTAGATAGTATTTTCTATTCGAAACTTCACATAAGTGCTCAAGTAAAAAAATAAGTAAAGACGTGCTTTAGGTTTTTTCTAAATTCCACCCCTAAGAGGGTGAAATGGGGTAGCAAAGTGTGAAAATCAATATTGTTTCAGATTGCGCTGAAATTTGGCATGCAGATAGTTATTATGACGTTAGTATCCTTTGAGCAAGAATTTTGCAAATTTTACCCCTGAAGGGTATGAAACGGGGGTTCAAAGTTTGTATGGAGAAACAAGATTAGATAGTATTTTCTATTTGAAACTTAACACAAGTACTTAAGTAAGTAAATACGTGTTTCAGGCTCTTTCGAAATTCCACCCCTAAAACAGTGAAGTGGGGTAACAAAGTCTGAAATCAATATTGTTTCGGATTGCGCTGAAATTTGGCATGCAGATAGGTATTTTGACTTACGTATTCGCTAAGAAATAATTTTTCAAAATTTACTCTTCAAGGGGATGAAGCGAGGGTTCAAAGTTTGGATAGTCGTTTTATTCGTCATTTCACACAAGTACTTTTGTAAATAAATAAGTAAATACGAGTTTCAGACTTATTCAAAATGCCCTTCTAAGTGGATAAACTGGGGTAACAAAGTCTAAAAATCAATATGGTTTCGGATTGCGCTGAAGAAGCTTTAGAATGCAGATAGTTATTATGGCGTAGGTATCCGCTCAGAAAGGATTTTCTCAAAATTCCTCCCGGATACGGAACAGGGATTCAAAGTTTGTATGGCGAAACAAGATGAGATAAAGTACGTGTTGTAGGATTTTTCAAAATGGGGTAGGTAAAAAAGTCTGAAAATTTGGGTTTTTCGGGTAAAATTTAAAAATTACCCCTTTTATAATGAATCCCGAATTGCCTTAGTCACGCGATAACACGAAAACGGGTGAACTGATTTGGCTAATTCTACCATCATATAAGAATTAGCCAAATCAGTTCACCCGTTTTCGTAAATAAAATAAGTTTTTAACGCGGGCGAAGCCGCGGGGCACTTCTAGTAATATTATAAAGAGAGAACATTTGTATTTTTGTATTTTTGTATTTTGTAATGATTTGGCTCAAAAACTACTGGACAGATTTAAAAAATTCTTTCACAAATATATAGAATGGACTTTCAGAATGAAAATAGGCTATATATTATCCCGTTTAAATCAAAGGTACATTCGTGGAGACCTAATTTGCAACCTAAGTCGACTAAAAAACGGTCGAAAAAACACGTTTCTTACGAACGCTGCTGAATTGAAAATAAATGGAAGAATATTTTGTATGAAAGAGTTGTACAACTTAATAAGACCTACAAAAAAGTCCGCGACAGCATATGTCTATCTCTTAAGGTTGACTCACAGTAACCATTTTAATCTTTAATTTGTTGTTAAAAATATTACATAAATTCCAAGGCTATTTTTAAGTATATAGTATTAATCCTTATCGAAATAATTACGTTCATTAGCTTGGCCACATATTATAGATTAAAATTGTCCTTTACAGTATATAATTCAAATGAAAACTCTAGAAGATATCACGGATTTCACATACACGCATCGCAAAATTAATAAAATATCTGCAGTGAAACCACAGATTAGGTCATAGTTATAACGAAAATATTATTATATGCTTAGCGATGCTGTAGATCCCCACCGATCACAATCAATTTGAAGTCAATATAGTATAATAATATATTTTTACTGTATAAAATTCTATTGTATAATATAGTTATGATCTATATATAAACCACCCCGACTGATCTATGTATAATATTTACAATAAAAGCATTCCAATGACTCTAAACATGACATTTAAAATCTAAGCTGTAAGTTGGTGTGGATTTGAGTATTCTGTAGAGTACAGGAGATGTCCCAGCATCAGGTCAATGCTTCCATGTTCTTACAATATCGTTGCAGAAGAAGATTTTCGAATTGATCAGACCTATGAAAGTTGATTTCATAGCGCAATTAACTAGAAAAAAGCTCATAGTTTTATAACGATTGAACGAATTTTCATTAATCAAAGCTAAGAACACTCTCGATGAAGACAAAAAAAATATCAATAATAAAATCAAAATCGGTTCATCCGGTTGGGTTAGATGCTACAGACAGACATAGATACACACGTTAAACGTATAATACCCCTTCTTTCATCCCATGATTTGATTGATTTTAATTCAATGATCCCACTACCTCTGTACGAAAACCCATGATTCATGAATGCACATAAAACTTTTATTGGTAGGTATATAGCTAGAATTAGAACCAACGACCGCCGGGTCAGAATCAGGGTAACTATCCTTTACGCCAAAGGGCCGTCCAATATCACTACGTAAGTATTATAAAACAAAGTACATCACTGCGTCTGTCTGTCTATTCGCAATAATCTCAATAGTTACTGAACGGATTATCATGCGGTTTTCACCAATAGCCAGAGTGTTTATGAGGAAGGTTTAGGTGCATAATTCGTTAAGGTTTTGTGTAAATTGGTTGAAATATGACGATGATTGTTAAATATGTTAATATTTTATTTTTGATGCGACAAACTGATGCAAATTTTGTAGGCATGTTCTACCCGTGCGAAGCCGGGGCGGGCTGCTAGTTTTTAAATATTTTGGAATAGTTAGGGTATAATTTCGCACGAATTGCTTTTTTTATCAGTATTTTCTTCGTCAATTTTTTCGATGCACTTTCAAAACTTGAACACATTGTCATTTTTGAATATTTTAGAATGACACATCGCGCAAGCTACCTGCGCTCCGTCTTACGAATTTTCGTCTGACGATCAGGACACGTGACCTGACGCGAGTTTAACATTTTTTACCCACCCCAAGAAAAGTGCACAACGCTGCTAAAGAAGTTTTCAATTCAAACATTCTTCGGCATTTATTATATAATCGCCGGACATTAGACGGTTCCGTTTCATGATGAAATTAGGTATCTCTAAATTTAGATACCGAAATTAAATAAAATTCCAGCTTACTCGATAAGCTGGAAATTCCAGTGACAGTTTGGCGAATACCGATAAAAAGATAACGGCATTCCATCGGCGTCGCCGTAATTATAGCGTAATAAAACAGTTGAATCAAAGTTCATTACATTTGGTACTGCTACTATTAGTGGCGGACAGCCGGCGCCCGTCTTCAATATCGTTATCGATAATAACTATCAGATAATTGCAATGGATTATCTACACAGGCAACCCTTACAAATACTAAGAAAATGACCAGCTAACTCTATACCATCAGTCATATTTGGGTTACGATGAGCTTTCAACATTAAACTATACGGCGTGAGAGTTTACCAACTTTTATTATATCCGATAGCATTTGGTAGTAAAAAATGATGTGGTCGAAGATGGTGTACACACTAGGCCTAGAATACTCGGACTCTCAAGAGCTGTGTGCTGCCGGAACACGGTAAGGTTATGGTGGTAGATGGTGGTAAGCTAGTTTTTTTTAGCCAGTCATTCGAAACATCGATATTATGCTCCTACCACAACTCATCAAATATAGCAATGACAGAATATGTATGTTGGCTCTGGCGAAAGATAAATAGCGGTATAACCATTTCAAATTATGGCGTAGCTAAATACAACAGGCCGGTGACGGGCAGCGGCGTCACCGGTGCGAGAAGCTATAATACGTCCTGCGATCGCCAACCCGCCTGCGCAGCGTGGCGATTAGGACATACCCCTCCCAGTGAGCCGAAGATCGGGCTCAGTGGCGTATCTTGGGAGAGGCCAACGTCCAGCAGTGGACTGATACAGGCTGATTATGGTGATGTAGGAGTTACGCACTTGAACAAAATATGGTGTTTTATAATGTTGGGAAATTGTAATACAATACCTACTACATTATCATCGTAGATAGAATTCGCCTGCGGTTTGAACCGTTCACCGAATAAAAACATGCAACCGATCGTTTCGCCGACTACCACCATGGTGTCCGGTGCAATTTCAAACGACAAGTTAAAATAGTTGCCTCGTTTCACTTCCGTGTTTCAGTCACAGACAGGCACAATTACAACTTAACGACTTAGGCTGCAATGCAACATCAGGTGAAGCAGTGACCAAGTGGTTGTCTGTCTGCCATAAAAACCGTCCATTGCATTACGTCTTACTAATATATCATCATTTTTCATGGGCTTGCAAACAGGAGAACCCTTGCTAATTAGTTATCAACAGTTCTACTTGAAAATTCGGGTTAAAGATTCTTTATTTCTCTAAGAACATTAAGTGATTAAAATTAGATGACAAGAGTGGAGCACCTACTGTGTACTTGAAGCATGACAGTAATCTACAAGTCAATAGGCCCGTCGCTACGAATAAATACACTCATTATTTATGCGTAGGCCCGTCGTCCTAGTCAGCCAGAATTGTAACTGCTGTAACCCGGTCGGTGTCGGTGAGGTTTCAGCGAACAACCTTATTTCCTAGAGAACGAGCTTATTAGCGTCGAACTTTCAGTCGAGGTCACGTTTAATTATTATTGCGGTGAAATTAACCTGAATAATAACGGCAAACATCAGCATTTTCGTGGAAAGGAGCCGTCACGCGGCGTCATCGCCTAAATCGTATTTGATTTCATGACGCTACCACAGAATAAATAATAACGCTACGCTGGTATACTATGAAATTAATATCTCAATATAATAAAAACGATTTATGGATTTCTTTAAGATATATTATAGTTACCAATACGAGTAAACATAAATACATACCATAATTGCGACAGACAGTTTTTGTTTGTTTGACCTCTTCCCTGGCTCCATCGATTTGGTTGACATTTTGCACATGTATACTAAATATGGTACCTATAGGACATAGCATCATTTGTAACGCAGGTGAAACCGCGGGATGCATTTAGCCTTAAAAGATGTACCTATGAATGCAATTGAAAGATTCAACGAAAATGCTAACACTCCTGCAAAGCCTTCACTTTTCCGATGACCTCACACTTGATCACTTTCTTTGAAATTAGAGGCGGGACCTTGACATACGAAACTGTCGAGTCACTGCGAGTGACGTCACGGAACGTTTAGTATTTATTACACAGAATAAATAGTAGGTACCTGAAGTTTACAGTTAGCTGCGAACACAAGGACCTGCTAATTACACCTCACACTCAACATGGACTTATTAATTTGGCATAAAGGCATAAGACAAGCATGCTGATCGTTAGTAATTTTTTTTTTGTAAAGATTAAATATTATTTAAATTAATTACTGTAATTTATGTTTGTTTAATTTACTTTTATGACTAACTAAATTTGCAATGTAAGCGTAACAATAAATACATTTCAAGTAATGCTAAACCGTGAACTAAACTGTCTTTGTGATCGCAATCTACAGAAAAAAATAAAAAATAGAAATTACAAACCAATGAAAAACTCTTTAGAAACACCTAATCCAAATAATAAAAATAATACCTTCACTCGAAAAACATACATATATGGGTTAAACCTAAAATTTGGAATTATATTAAATAGCTTTTATTATAAATTTTTATATTTTCATTGGATTCTGAAACACCTGGCTGCCACATCGCGCAATTCGTTGAAATTTTCCTGGAAGTGTATGTAAAGATAAAGATTAGTTTGTGTATTAAGTACATTAATCTATCTCACGCTGGCAGATCTCATAGCCCACATATATCCATATGAGTAGGCTACACATAGCCAGCGCAACATCGGCAGAGGATAAATGCAGGGTTTCAGATTTCAGATGCAGTATACACGGGTAGCGGGCAATCCCGTAATCAATGCGGTGATTGACGAACTAGGGTTTTCCTATAAAAGTGAAGGTAGCAAGCAACGCGACACCACCATCGTCTTCCAGCCGACGTATAAGGAGGGCCAACAACCCACATGCTCTGTGGAAAACTCGCTGCAACTTTTCCTCATTAGTTGAAGCTCGCTTTGCGTGTATAGGGTTATGCTTCTGTCAATATAGCGCCGACAATCGGAATGTGTTATGATTTAATGTTGCGATTGTGAATGATAGCGAGGTGTCGACAGTCACGCAAATTATATATGTGATAACGTAACCGAACGTTAGTAATCATGATGTAATCTTGAGAAAATACACCAAATAATAATATTACTGTTTTTTTTATAGGCTAGCTTTTGACCACTATCTCGCCTGGCGGTAGGCGATGATATGTCGAAGATGGTGAACACGCTAGGCCTAGAATACTGACACTCAAGGGCTGTGTGCTGCCGGAACTCATTAAAGTTATGGTGGGAGATTATCTCCTTGATGGTGGTAAGCTACTTTTTGGTAGCAAGTCAGACGGAACATCGATATAATATGCTACTACTACCCATTAATACATATCGATGATATACGATCCACGGGAACATTCAGCTGTGGTTCTTACTAGCCACTCAAAAAGGCATGTTGCTGGTTAATTATCTATTTTCGTTTGTAAGTGTAATGGTGTCTGGTATTAGATATAATATGATGTCTGGTAAATCAGACATTTCACCATGTATCGTTTTGGTTAATTCCAGCTTGATTTTAGCGCTAATAACCCAATGGCTAAAGGTACGACTACAACGCGGCGTCCTGCGTGCGCGATCTAGGCGACGATCAGATAGCGCAGTAGTATTTGTACCGACTGGTTCACACAAAACGCATACTACGGCGATCAGAAAACAATAGAAATTCAGGTTGCAAACGCGCACGCGGACGGAGGACGCCGCGGTGTGATCGTACCTTAAGGCATCGGACTGGCGATCGAGAGGTCGTAGGCTCGATCCCCACCCATTGCACTATTGACGTGAACCCATACCAGACACAAGCATAATTTAAAAAAAAATACCAAAAAAAATGTAAATAACAAAGGACTGGTTGATGAAAACAAGTACATATTGGTAATCTACTGTCTATTTTGGTCAGTTGTTTAGTTCAACCATACCAAGCTGTCTCGGTCCGAGGCTGGCCAAGATCGTGTATACACTGCCTTCAGTTTATTGACTCAGTATTGATCACCACTTACACATACCCGTGCGTACCTGATCACTTTATCAGATTGATAAAAAACCAATTGGGTTTTCACTTTTACAGTAACTTTATTAAATGAAATTAAATAATTATTGCCTGCAGTACTTGTCTTTACTTTTTGTGTGTAACTACCACAAAATGCTAACGGACAAAATGTCCGTACTGAATACCGTATTTTTTATTTATCCACTCCTATACAATTCCTATGCAATGTCATACTAATTTAGATGATAAAAATTTTAAATAATCAAAACGGAAACAAATAACACAAATCTATATAACCATTAACAACAAAAAACTTAATTATTTAATTAAATTAACTATTAGTTAGAGTCACTTTAAAAAGTTACGATCAACAGACCGATTATGATCAACAGACCGATTATGATCAACAGACCGACTATGATCAACAGACCGACTATGATCAACAGACCGACACTGTGGATCGCAATTAATGGATGTGTACATTTCATTTTTGTCGAGCACGAGTTCCAAAAGTCAGGTACCTATACAACTGAAAGAGCATATGAGAGTTTTCCTTACAGTTTTTCCTGCAGAGAGCGTCACAGTAAACAAAGCGCAGCGATAATCAGACTTTGTTGAATAGTTTAAATAGTCTATTACTTTGTTATGAGACACGCAATGTCTTGAAATAGTGTAGTTCGAGGAAGCATACAGCTCGGTATGTGACGGTATTGACCCGGCCAGTTTCACTAATGGCCCTCGCCTACGGCCACGTCTATCTCTCATTATATTTACTAACTGACCACTACGACAATATACTCTTTTGTTTCTATTAATATTAGTGATTATTTGATTTTCATGAAATTTAAAAATCACTTGTTATTTAAAGAAACAGTAATTTAGTCAGTCAGTTATTATGTAATAGACAATTAGCGGCTCAGATGAGTATAGCTAGAATTACACCTCCGCTTGTTTCCTCCAACAGATCATTCCCGATGCGCCCACTATTGTCATTTCCTCGTGTAAGAGTATTATCACACTTCGATAGCAGGTCAAAAGCTCATGGACTCCAATAACTGTTAAAATGGGCAATCAGGTGCGAGTGGCTTGCTTTTCATATCAAGCAGATCGCTAGCTTGGATAACTGGGCAACTGATCCGTGAGAGTGGGGGGTGCCTGCCCCTCACAAGCGCAGAGTTGCGAATCACGCCGCCACCCTAACATTCCTAAATCACAATGAAGTATCGACATGGTTGGTGGTGAGTAATCCTGTGAAATTACTCAAATATTTGGGCGGTTAACCAACGACCGAAATTAGTAATTTAATGTAAACATCGGGCGCGGTACCCACGCCTCTCCGCTGGAATCTCAACAAAAATACTGATTACTCAATAGAGGAGCATGCGTTCTACATTAAAGATGACAAGTGGCTCGAGGAAGCGCCGCATGCGGCATGCTGGAATGTCGCCGCCACCTTCCGCGGAGGTCGTCTACTACGCACTCTGACGCCCCACATGTCAAACATGATCATCATTTAATTAACTTGGACAAACAAACAACAGGTTTCAGCCGTCGCCTACACCGACAAAGAGATATGGGTTTCAGCAGAATCCTTCGATCGATATCTACTTTTATTACTAATTACATTGCACTGATAACTACTTTTAATATTGATGATTATTTTTAATTATATATATGGCAGCGTAAATTATAGGAAGTTAAACTTAATTTTTACTGTTAATATATCTAGCAGATGGCTTCACGTTAATTTTGACGGATAGGTATACCTAGATTATCAAAGTTTTGATTTAAAGTCAAACACCACAACATTTTACGAGATGGTAAAACTGTATACATACAGGGCCAGTCTGACATGATAGTTGAACACACATTGTCTACAGGGCCAGTGTGACATGATAGTTGAACACACATTGTCTACAGGGCCAGTGTGACATGATAGTTGAACACACATTGTCTACAGGGCCAGTGTGACATGATAGTTGAACACACATTGTCTACAGGGCCAGTGTGACATGATAGTTGAACACACATTGTCTACAGGGCCAGTGTGACATGATAGTTGAACACACATTGCGCAATATCATGTGATACTCTAACCATGTTCAATGGCGACATATGCGGAATTCCCTAGAACGGTAAATTTGGCAATGTCTATAAGGTGTCACAACGATGAGTCATGAAGTGACTTGTGACTTACCTTGTGAAATTTTGGAGGGTTTAATTCTGGAACCGAAGTCCGCAGAAGTGTATTCACGTTACTCCATTCCATGGATTTAGAGCAACATGCTTGAATACAACAGATTAGAAAAATCTCGTAGAGTTAGTATTTAATACGCTGTAAGCATGTCATTGTTTGATTTCTGTTCCAAACAGTAAAACATAAAACGTGTGAAGATAAAACACTTACACACTGAGGTTACGTGATCAGATAGTGAAGATATCAATAAAATATCGTGTCTGAGACGTTAGTCATACTGTCACAATACCTGCTTCAAGTTAGATCATCTTATTATAATAAATCTACAACAGGAGGACTGTTCTTATGATTATCATGCTTATATCTATCCTTACTGAACAAACGGCTCTTCTTTAACCTCCACGTCCGATCAAGTGTAACATTAATGCAGGTTGTGTCTTCAGACCATAGACAAACAATAAACAGTCAACCTCGTTCATAGTTATATAACCATAGACGTAATATAATAGGATGGTGCACTGCAGATGTTTTGACAAATTCAATTTAATCCGTATGCTTTAACTATAATGTTGTAATTGCTTTGTAGAACAAAACGACCCAATTGAGAGACACCAGGGTGGGAGTGTATACCTGTCTAACAACCTGCTAGTCCTGTATATGTTCTATACTATATGTAACTACTATATATAATACTACTATATATAAGTTTTATATACAAAAGAAAGGGACAAACTCCGTTCAAGGTTGGTCTCATGGGGGCCGGTGTACGCGATCAAGTTTAATATGTAGCAGGTCTGTGAATATAACTTAAATCCTGCATGTAATCTCTGTGTAGACATTGTTTGTGGCTTTTACCATCCGTCTATCAAAAGAATGATGTTCATCGAGTGCCGGAGCAAGAAAGCCGTATTAACATAATGAATCAGACTAATACAAGAATAATCTTTATACAAACTTAAAAAAAGACTATAAATGCAGCGCTAGTCACTAACAGTACCAAGTTTGAGGCGCTTATCCCTTATATCTCGAGATTCTCCACATATCTTTACGAATTTAAAATGGGACCATTACGGGATAAATCTCTTTCGAAGAAATATAATTTAGCAAATCCGTCCGTAAAAAAACATCCGAATAGAGAACCTCCTCCATTTTTTTGAAGCGGTTAATTATTAGTTTTCTTAAGATTATCTTTTCGAGATGCACAATTATTGTTATGTTAGACAACTTTAGTTTCCATAAGGTAAGATCTTATAAAAATTGTTTTTGTAAACTGTAAACAATATGTACCAACGGTAGGATGATGATGTCTAATGATGGTCTTGCTGTCGATGTACTATACGATTTATCAATGAACTCAGTGGCATCACATCTAAATTGTTACACTTCTAATTACAACTAGTCCGTCTATAAATAGAGCAGTGTAATCGACATGGATATTTTAGTACAATCAGTCATTATTTATAAGTACTGTTCTTGTACTATATGCTTCATTGAAGTGGTCTGTATATTATTATCACTTCAATATAATACGAGTGGTTTGAGGTATTACTATTTATCAATGTAGTAATCATCTGTTAGTAATGGGGCTTTCCTCTAAATTTCCCTTAAGCTCACGCGATGCTGCACCCTGATATCACGACAAAGATAAAATAAATAAATTAGTTAACAAGATAACGTTTATAAAACTTTAGAAGAGACCGACTTCTCTCTCGCTCAATCTCAAGTGTGCGTTTCAAGGTATTTTATGATTTTCACCGACTTCACAAAAATAGAAGAAGGTTCTCAATGAACCTTTTTTAGGGTTCCGTAACCGAATGGCAAAAAACGGAACCCTTACAGATTCGTCATTTCTGTCTGTCTGTCTGTCTATCCGTCCGTATGTCACAGCCATTTTATTCCGAATCTGTTAAGACTACAGAATTGAAACTTGGTGGGTAGATGTATTCTGTAAACCACTTTCCGATTTTTAAACAAAAATAAAAAATATAAAAGTTTAAGGGGGGGCATCCCATACTTGGAACTGAAACAAAAAAAAAATTTTCTTCAAACCTATACGTGCGGGGTGTCTATGAATAGGTCTTTTAAAATGACATTGAGGTTCCTAAAATTATTTTTTCCCAAAGTCAATCATTTGAAAGATAGGCGCGTCTAAAGTGGTAAAATGTGTGTGTCCCCCTCTAACTTTTAAAGTATGGGAGTTAAAAATCTAAAAAAAATATATGCTGTAGATATTAATAAAAACTAACAACGAAAATTGGTTTGAAGGAGATACAGTCAGCAGTTTTTTAGATATGGCGACCGCAAAGATAACTTTTTTTCATACAAACACTATGAACCACAAAGTTATTTTTTTAGTTGCGAAAAATCATAGTTATAATACTACACTACTTATATACTTACTATACTACATATAATACTTTACTGTGTTACGGAACCCTACGAGTGCGAGTCCGACTTGCACTTGGCCAGTTTTTTGTTTTTAAATGTTTTTTACCTCAGTAATCCGGCATGAAGGCAATGCCGCGGCTTTTTCAAAAGCACGGCATTTGAAATCGGCTCTTGTCGTTACGTAAACGATTTAACTTAAATTGTAATGTTATATGTACCTACACTAGAACATTACCAAGGTTTTGAGATGTTTTCCCTTTGACCCACAAAAGCCAGGCCATTCATTATACGTAGGCACACGTACCTATCAGTCCATGGCATTAGAACTACTCAAGAAATTTTGATAAATTTTACTGTTCTCTAAGTTGAATTTAATGTAAGCAAGTAACTACATAGGAACGGTAACAATTTGAATACAATTTGTGGGTAAATCCACAGCTGAATCCCACCACCAGCGTTCACTCATTGAGCACCAACCAGGGATCACATGTAGAAGGTCTAAAGCTAAAACACACGTGGATAACAATAATCCGTATTGTAGGTGTACCTTGTTAGCCCTACGAAAATCTAATGGGTGAGTGACCTCTATTTATATACCAACTAATCTGTAAGTTTAGTAGGCAGTGAAGAGGGCGCGTGTGGTAGCGGCCACGGTGACTGTGACTCACTGAGAGTTCGCGGAACTTCAACTTTTTACAGTTTGCTTCGTGAACTGAAGGCCACAGAAACGTGAAGTGTTTGTACTGGAAGCTCGTGAAATAGCCACAGTGTATGTGCCAGTATGTACGGCTTAGTTGAGCTGAGTCACACAGGCCAGGATTTACGTGGTTGCATTTCATAAAAAAACAGGGCTAAGGTTTATGAGTCGTCAGGAAAAGGTATTTTTCAGTGAATTGATATTAGCTTTAATTAGCGATAGATTTTCCTAAGTACTCGTACCTACCTATCTACCTAATATTCATTACATCACTAACAATTTTAGTTCTAAGGGAAGATGTAAATATAGTAAACTAACTTAAAAACGTCAACATGATTAAAATTAATTTGAAACTATAACTACAATACAAAGTACTCCAAAACTATAATACTATTTAAAATGTATAAATAAAAACCTGAAACTAGTTCGCTGTCTGCTGGAATAGAAAACTTGTCTATGAACAGTACGTTAGTACCGCGGCTTCTCCCGCGAGACCTACAGGAAACAAATGACATATTTTTCCTTAGAAACAAATATTAGCGCAATACTCACATCCTTTCCCATCTCTATACTGTTATCTTTAATCCCTCATCCCCGCGTTACCTTAAGGAACGCTTCAATTTCCTGTGCTCCAATCATTCCCTGTCGTTGAGGTCATCTGAAACTTTAGAGTTAGATATGCCAGCTCACTCGACAATCTTCTATGATTCTTCTTTCAGTATACAGGCAATCCGTCTTTGGAATTACTTACCTGTTACAATTCGACACGCTCCCTCAATTTATACTTTTAAAGAAAAACTAAAAAAAATCTAATATTATGTTTCTTTGAAGTGTTTCACACTTTATATATTTGTAAATTGTTAAACACAATCCAAAATTTCATCGTACCGACGGGACTTGAACCCGCAACCTGCGGGTAAGAGCACCGGAACATGTTATTCCGGATTGGCATTGGTAGCGCCATCTACGACTACTTATTAAAGTAGTCATAGATAATAAAATGCATAATAGGGTTAACAAATGCAATCCACTAATTTAGTCGTAACGATACTTCGCACCGTGGCTTAATTGGTAAAGCACCGGAACATGTTATTCCGGAGGTTGCGGGTTCAAGTCCCGTCGGTACGATGAAATTTTGGATTGTGTTTAACAATTTATAAAAAAAATCTACTTAACACAAACCGGTATTGATGATTATTAAGCTATCTCATGTATTTCCTAAAACTGTTATATATTTGTACTAGCTGTTACCCGCGGCTTCGCCCGCGTTATTTGTGTCTTTATGACCATTGAGGTCTAGATCGATGATCTCTTAGGCCAAGTCACCATAGATGACCCTCAAAGTCGAACTCAATATCCTCTATTGTTTAAGTCATTAATCATTTTGGTTAGGTATACGAAGTTGTGCTGTTTAAATGTTTGACTCAATACAACAGTTCCTGAAACATTTCTTACAAAGAAAATAAGGTGAATAGCTGCGCGAGCATAGCGAGCGCTATTATTGGGCGAGTGAAATTTTTTTATGACTTTTTATAACCCTGACAGTTTAATGACCTAAAAATCAAGTCAATATAGATGACTCTTAGGACGAACTCGATATCGTCTATTGTTAAAAACATTAATCATTACTTGGTACTTGGTAAACCTAACCAAGGTCATTATGATTATTGAAGGTTGAACTGTTTCAATTTATGACTCGGTTTGATGCATGTGGCTATTAAAATACAAAAAATGCTGAAATTTCACCTACAAAGTAGACTAAACAAAGTTTTGCGCGAGCACAGCGAGCGCTATCAATGCGCGAGCGAAGCGAGCTCGAAAATGTTTACGTCATTTTATGACCCTGACAGTTTTGATGACCTGCTTATTCAACACCGATAACCCTAAGGTTAAACTTGATATCCACTAATTTTAAGGTAAATAATCATTATAATTATTGAAAGTTGTACTGTTCCAATTTATGGCTCGTTTTGATGAATGTGGCTATTAAAATACAAAAGTTGCTGAAATATTACCTACAAAGTAGATCAAACAAAGGTCTGCGCGAGCGTAGCGAGCGCGAAAATTTTATACGACTTTTTACGACCCTGACAGTTTTTATGACCTACCTAAGTCAAGACCGATGACACTTCGGTTAAACTCAATATCCACTTATTTTAAGGTAAAAAATCATTATGATTATTGAAGGTTGTACTGTTTCAATTTATATTCTCGTTTTGATGCATGTGGCTATTAAAATACAAAAATGCTGAAATATTACCTACAAAGTAGATAAAACAAAGTTTTGCGCGAGCATAGCGAGCGCTATTAATGCGCGAGCGAAGCGAGCGCGAAAATGTTTACGTCATTTTATGACCCTGACAGTTTTTATGACCTGCTTATTCAACGCCGATGACCCTAAGGTTAAACTTGATATCCACTTATTTTAATGTAATAATCATTATGATTAATGAAAGTTGCACTGTTCCAATTTATGACTCGTTTTGATAAATGTGGCCATTAAAATACAAAAATTGCTGAAATGTTTCCTACAAAGTAGATATTACAAATGCTTGCGCGACCGGAGCGAGCGCTTTTACTGGGCGAGCGTAGTAAGCGCTATCACTGCGAGAGCGAGGCGAGCGCGAAAATTTTTTACGACCTTTTATGACCCTGACAGTTTTTATGACCTACTCAGTTAACACTGATGACACAAAGGTTAAACTTGATATCTACTTATTTTAAGGTTAATAATCATTATGATTATTGAAGGATAAATAGAAACAGTACAGACTGTTTCTATTTATGGCTTCGATTTGATGCATGTGGCTATTAAAATACAAAATGCTGAAATATTACCTGCAGAGTAGATAAAAGAAATGTTTGCGCGAGCGTAGCGAGCGCGAAAAATGTTTACGTCTTTTTATGACCCTAAGGTTAAACTTAATATCCACTTATTTTAAGGCAGAAATCATTATGATTATTGAAGGTTGTACTATTTCAATTTATAAACTCGTTTTGATGCATGTGGCTATTAAAATACAAAAATGCTGATATTTCACCTACAAAGTAGATTAAACAAAGTTTTGCGCGAGCACAGCGAGCTCGAAAATGTTTACGTCATTTTATGACCCTGACAGTTTTGATGACCTGCTTATTCAACACCGATAACCCTAAGGTTAAACTTGATATCCACTAATTTTAAGGTTTTAATCATTATAATTATTGAAAGTTGTACTGTTCCAATTTATGGCTCGTTTTGATGAATGTGGCTATTAAAAAACAAAAGTTGCTGAAATATTACCTACAAAGTAGATCAAACAAATTATTGCGCGAGCGCAGCGAGCGCCATCACTGCGCGAGCGATGTGAGCGCGAACATTCTTACGTTTTATGACCCTGATAGTTTTTGTAACCTACTAAGTCAACACCGATGACCCTGGGGTTAAATGTGGCTGTTAAAACACGAATGTTTTAAAATACTTCCCACAAAGCAGATAAAACACGTTGGGCAAGCAAAGCCATAAAAAGCCATAAATTTTGATGACTTTTAATGACCCAGACAGTTTTATGGCCTAATTAAGGCACTTATTAAGTTTAGTCATTATAGATGAACCTAAGGTCAAACTTTTATGATTATGCAAACTCTATGTAAAGTTAACAAACAATATAGGCACCCGCACTTAACTGCCGAAAAAAAGTATTCTTTGCCCTTTTGTGCCCTATTAAATGTCTTTGTACAAAATTTCATCAGAATCGGTCAAGCCGTTTGGCCGAAAAGAGGGCCACACATTAACAAAATTCCATAATAAAAATATAGACAATATCCACCCAAAAAAAAGTATTCGTTGTCCTTCTGTCTTTTTGACTGTCTGTGCACAAAATTTCAGCTTAAATGGTTAACCCGTTTGACCGAGAGTAGGCCACACATTTACAAAGTTCACTTTAAAAATTCTGGACACCTGGACTCGGCTCCCAGAAAAAAAGTATATAGTAAGTATGTAATTCTATGCAAAATGAGCTGTAAAATGTATAAAATTTCAGCTGAATCGGTCAAGCTGTTGAGCTTATTAGAGGCCACACATTCACAAACTTCAATAAAAAAAATCTAAACACTCAGACTCGATAGCCAAAAAAACAGTATTCCATATCCTATTCTACCCTATGAACTGTCTTCATACAACATTTCAAGCAAATCGATCAAGCCGTTTATTCGAGAAGAGGTCTTATATTTACAAAATTCAATTAAAAATATCTGGACCCCCTGACTTGACAGCTAAAAAAAAAGTATCCTATATCCTATTCTGCCTTGTGACATGTGTTCATACAAAATTTCAGGCAAATCGGTCAATATTCGAGAAGAAGTTTTATTACAAAATTCAATTAAAAATATCTGTATCCCCTGACTCGATAGCCAGAAAAAAAAGTATTCTGTATTCTATTCTGCCCTATGAATTGTCTTTATACAATATTTCAGGCAAACCAGTCAAGCCGTTTATTCGAGAAGAGGTCTTATATTTACTAAATTCAATTAAAAATATCTGGACCCCCTGACTCGATAGCCAGAAAAAAAGTATTCAGTATCCTATTCTGCCCTATGACTTGTCTTTGTACAACATGTTAGGCAAATCGTTTAAGCCGTTTATTTGAGAAGAGATCTTATATTTACAAAATTCTATTAAAAATATCTGAACCCCTTGACTCGATAGCCAAAAACAAAGTATCCTATCTACTATTCTACCCTATGAACTGTCTTTATATAACACTAAAAGTCCCCCGCGGCTACGCCCGCGTTAAAAACTCCTTTTATTTACTTAAAACTTTTCTTTTGTAAAAACGATTCTATCATTAAAGACATCAAATAAAAATTAGCCAAATTGGTTCACCTGTTTTCATGTTATCGCGTGACTAAGACAAATCAGGATTCATATTTTTAAAACCCGAAAACCCAATAAAGCGCAATCCGAAACTATATTGATTTTCAGACTTTTTTACCCCAGTTCACTCTTTAGGGTGGCATTTTGAAAAAGTCTGAAACTCGTATTTACTTATTTATTTACAGAAGTACTTGTGTGAAATGTCGAATAAAATGACTATCCAAAATTTGAGCCCCCGCTTCTTCCCTTGAAGAGTGAATTTTGAAAAATCCTTTCTCAGCGGATACCTACGTCAAAATTTCTATCTGGATGCAAAATATCAGCGCAATCCGAAACAATATTGATTTCAGACATTGTTACTCTACTTAACCCTTTTAGGAATAGAATTTCAAAAAGCCTGAAACACGTATTTACTCATTTATTTACTAAACTACTTGTGTGAAGTTTCGAATATAAGAGACAATCAATTCTTGTTTCTCCACACAAACTTTGAACCCTCGCTTCATCCTCTTCAGGGATGAATTTTGGAAAACCTTTCTCAGAGGGAACTAACGTCGTAATTAATAACTATCTGCATGCCAAATTTCAGCGCAATCCGAAACAATATTGATTTTTACACTTTATTACCCCATTTCACCCTCTTAGGGGTGGAATTACAAAAAAACCTGAAACACGTCGTTACTTATTTTTTTACTGAAGCACTTATGTGAAGTTTCGGATAGAAAAGACGATCTAATCTTGTTTCTCCATACAAACTTTCAACCCCCGTTTCATCCCCTTCGAGGGTTAATTTTGGGAAATCCTTTCAAAGAGGGATCTAACGTCGTAATAACTATCTGCATGCCAAATTTCAGCGCAATCTGAAACAATATTGATTTTACACTTTATTACCCCATTTCACCCTCTTAGGGGTGGAATTACAAAAAAACCTGAAACACGTGTTTACTTATTTTTTTACTGAAGCACTTGTGTGAAGTTTCGGATAGAAAAGCCTATCTAATCTTGTTTCTCCATATAAACTTTGAACCCCCGTTTCATCCCCTTAGAGGGTTAATTTTGGAAAATCCTTTCTTAGAGGGAATTAACGTCGTAATAACTATCTGCATGCCAAATTTCAGCGTAATCCGAAACAATATTGATTTTACACTTTATTACCCCATTTCACCCTCTTAAGGGTGGAATTTCAAAAAAACCTGATACACGTGTTTACTTATTTTTTTACTGAAGCACTTGTGTGGAGTTTCGGGTAGAAAAAACTATCTAATCTTGTTTCTCCATACAAACTTTGAACCCCCGTTTCATCCCCTTCGAGGGTCAATTTTGGAAAATCCTTTCTCAGAGGGAACTAACGTCGTAATAACTATCTGCATGCCAAATTTCAGCGTAATCCGAAACAATATTGATTTTCACACTTTATTACCCAATTTCATCCTCTTAGGGGTGGAATTAAAAAAAACCTGAAACACGTGTTTACTTATTTTTTTACTGAAGCACTTGTGTGGAGTTTCAGATAGAAAAGACTATCTAATCTTGTTTCTCCATACAAACTTTGAACCCCCGTTTCATCCCCTTCGAGGGTTAATTTTGGAAAATCCTTTCTCAGTGGGAACTAACGACGTAATAACTATTTGCATGCCAAATTTCAGCGCAATCCGAAACAATATTGATTTTACACTTTATTACCCCATTTCACCCTCTTAGGGGTGGAATTCCAAAAAAACCTGAAACACGTATTTACTTATTTTTTTATTGAAGCACTTATGTGAAGTTTCGGATAGAAAAGACGATCTAATCTTGTTTCTCCATACAAACTTTGAACCCCCATTTCATGCCCTTAAGGGGTGAATTTTGGAAAATCCTTTCTTAGTACACCCTTACGTACTAAGACAAATATACCCTCCAAATTTCAAGTCTCTACGACCAGCGGTTTAGGCTGTGCGTTGTCTGTCAGTGAGTCAGTGAGTCAGTGAGTCAGTCAGTATGTCAGGACAAAGATTCTTATAGTATTAGATGTGTATGTATGTTTATATATTATGCATATGTATTTATATTTGTTTTATTTGTATGTTTGTATTTTATGTAGATATATGTTATGAAATAAATATTTATGTTTATGACTTTGAAATAGATGTTTATTCATTTTATGATCTCAAAATTGTTAAATGTGCACCTTAGCCCTTTACATATTGGTACTGTCCACTCCGTCCTAAGGTTGTCTAGAAGAGAGCGCTTTGAGCGATAAGACCACCCATCGTACTATTGTATAATTTATTTTAAGATGTTTATTATTTAATTTTGGTGTACAATAAAGAGTTATCATTCATTCATTCATTAGCGCTCTCACTACCTCTCTATTGAATGACCTAAATGAACACACTGACAATATCCCAAACAAAGCAATAAGGACGAAGTTCTCCGTAAAACTTAGCTAATTGAATTGAATTCTGTTAAAACTATACTACTCTCATCCTCTACTCAACCAGGATATAAATAATTAATATTGCTTACTACGTATTTCGTGGTAAGTAGTAAACCTGCCCGCAGTATTTCTTTGTAAAAACTATTTTTTGTCTTTCCTTCAGGTGCTAGAAATTAGCACCTGAAGGAAATATGTTTTTGAAAAAATGTATACACGTGTCTCACAATTGTAATTGAAGATTTATATTGTGTATCAATTTTCGAGTCAATCGATCCATGAAATAAAAAGTTTTAGAGAAGATTCAACTTTCCATTTACAACTTAGAAATTAAATAAATTATAAGTAAAAAATATTTTTAAAAACAAGTTTTTATCTGGGACAATGAACTAAAATGTTAAAAATAAATTCTAGTAAGTATTTGGCGTGTAGGTACTTACCTATATTCTTAAAAGGTTGAAGCACTACCCGTTTTTCAGGCTAGGTATTATTATTATTATTACTATACTTCAGTGCCTCAAGCTTTTAAAAATATAGGTAAGTAACTACACGCCAAATACTTACTAGAATTTATTTTTAACATTTTAGTTCATTGTCCCAGATAAAAGCTTGTTTTTAAAAATATTTTTTACTTGTAATTTATTTTTAACTTTTTAGTAGGTAGGTATAGAAACGACTACCTACCTACTACCTATGTATTTAAGAAAAGGCATGATGTTTTAAAATATTCCACAGATATTTGATGTGATTGTGGGTAAAGTGCTCTTCAAAGAAAATCAATCGACTCGGTGGGGCTATGTTGCTTTATAACAGAAATGCCATGGCCACCTTACAGCCTCATCATCAGATCCTGGCTATCATTTAAGTGTAAAGTGCTCCTCAAGACGAATCATTTGAGACCAAATTCACTGGGGTTACGTTATTTTATAACAGAGACGCCGTGGCCACCTTCCAGCTTCATCATCAGTCACTAAATATCATCTAGGTGTAAAGTTCTCTTCAAGACGAATAAATCGAGCCCAAACTCGGTTGTGTTTTGTTTTTTATGACAGATATTCCGTGGCTGCCTTCCAGCTTCATCATCAGACCCTGGATATTATCTAGCTGTAAAGTTCTCTTCAAAACGAATCAATCGAGCCCAAACTCGGTAGAGTTACGTTGATTTATCACAGAGATGCCGTGGCCACCTTCCAGCTTCATCATCAGACCCTGGATATCATCTAGGTGAAAAGTTATCTTCAAGACAAATCAATCGAGCCCAAACTCGGTAGGGTTAAGTTGATTTATCACAGAGATGCCGTGGCCACTTTCCAGCTTCATCATCAGACCATGAATATCATCTAGGCGTAAAGTTCTCTTCAAGACAAATCAATCGAGTCCAAACTCGATGGGGTTATGTTGTTTTATCACAGAGATGCCGTGGCCACCTTCCGTCTCCATGATCAGACCAGCTTCATGGTATCATATCATTGAATTATCACCGAAGATACATAAGTACACCAAATTTGAGTCCAATCTGACATCGGAAAGTGGGTCTAATTTAGCTTCCAAGATTCCACCCGAACATACATAGTGACATACATACATACATTGCAAGTTAAATAAAAGCTTGTAATAAAAAAATCCCTTTCGTAGTGGATGCCTACACTTCACAAAGAACCACACAAAGAACACACCTTTAAAATGTTCATGTCTCTAGGACCAGCGGTTAAGACTGTGCGTTGATATATTAGACAGTCAGACAAACGCGTGGGGGTGATTATGGAAAAATTGTGATACATGTGACTCATAATTTTTAAATGAAGACTTTGTGTACCAATTTTCGAATCAATCGATTTATATAACAATAAGTTTCAAAGAAACTTCAATCCCCCAGTTCGGTGTGAACCTTTAGGTGTGAAATTTCAAAAAGATACCTACACTTCAGAAAAACACACCCTCTAAATTTCATGTCTCTAGTACCAGCAGCGCGAAGCGGTTTGGACTGTGCGTTGATATTGCAGTCAGTCAGGACTTTGGATTTTTTATACTATTATATTATTATATATACTTGTACTTCAAATTAGTTCTTTCAATCAATAATTAAATATTCTAAATTATAAAAAATCAAATAAATTTGATATCTTCTCAAATGACCTACTTACTTATACGTCTAATTTTACAATCTTACAGTCTAATTTTACAATTCAACCAAGCATCCGCTATACTAGGTCGGGATCACCATATAGAATTATAAGATGTATTTATCCTACTGAGATAAATAGCCAAAAGGAACATTTACAAAACGAAAAAAAAAACAAATCCAAATGCTCCTTTGTACTGACAATGTTTGAGGTGTTTATCTCCATATCTCTGGAGTTGTTTATAAAATCTCGATGAAATTACAATGAGACCATCTTGAAAATATACCCTATCCAATCCTATCAATTAAAAAATAATCATTCGACTCGGTTCACAATTGGCGGAGTAATCACGTAAGAAACATACAAAAAACAAACATACAGACGAATTGAAAACCTCCTCCTTTTTGGAACTCAAGTTACAAGTTAGAAAATCTGTCGCTAAACATCTAATGTGTTTCGGCAGCTATCCTTGAGAGCCAGTTCCCATTCTAGGCCTAGCGTGCTTACCATCTCCATCTTCGACCGCATCATCAAGTGATGATGCGGTCGAAGATGGAGATGGTAAGTAGGTGGTGGTAGGTGGTAGGTGGAGGTGGTAAGTACCAACAGGTGAGATAGTGGTCAAACGCTAGCCTATAAAATATATTTAAAAAAACTTATGGAGACGTAATAAATGTGATAATATCATGGCGCGCGTCCGATCCAACTTTCTCATTCCCGTAGGGGCGTAGGGGCACAGTCGGTTCAGGCAGTGGGATACCAATGTAACACATACCTACAACCAATTATAATATTATGCCGATACCTATAATATATACGAAGACTAGCTGATAGACTTCGGTCACGTACACCAACAATTTAGTAGCCTATGTTCATCCACAGGCTATAAAGTATGTCCATGCTACATTTCAGTAAGATCGAATCGTCCGTTTAGGCCTCGTGATTAGGTAACAAACAGACAGAGTGACAGAGTTACAAACGTTTTTTATAATATCAGTTTGGAAATAAGCTAGTGACATGTTTTTCAACATTCCCACAAAATGTTGTATTAAGTTTATCCTTAAATGAACTAGATCAAAATGACGTCTGACCTTGTCACCGAGGGATATCCATTGCGGAAAAAAGGAACGTGAAAGGAATCAAAAAGGCCCCCGCGCAGGAAAACAGATAACTCGTTTACGATTAGCTACTTACCTGCGGGGGGCTTTCTGAGTGATTATGGGGTGCGTGCTCGTGCGTACGACCTAGAAAGGGAAAACCTAAGGTAGTTAAATAACGGTGCGTACTTATTGCTCTTGATACGCTTACCTCGTTCGCGGGCTTTCCTGATTATGTGTTTGTACTGTTACTTATTCTGTGACTATTACTTACGCCCCAGACGTAGCGTCGTGTTGTTGCTTTTTTATTTTTTTAATGTAAATTGTGTTGTATGATACGAGTAATAACAGATGAAATCGTAATAATGAACTTATAGCTATTAAACTTTTTAATGTTCTTGACATCAGCGGACAAGATTTTATTATGATTATTACCTATATAAAAATATAGGTAAGTAACTACACGCCAAATACTTACTAGAATTTATTTTTAACATTTTAGTTCATTGTCCCAGATAAAAGCTTGTTTTTAAAAATATTTTTTACTTGTAATTTATTTTTAACTTTTTAGTAGGTAGGTATAGAAACGACTACCTACCTACTACCTATGTATTTAAGAAAAGGCATGATGTTTTAAAATATTCCACAGATATTTGATGTGATTGTGGGTAAAGTGCTCTTCAAAGAAAATCAATCGACTCGGTGGGGCTATGTTGCTTTATAACAGAAATGCCATGGCCACCTTACAGCCTCATCATCAGATCCTGGCTATCATTTAAGTGTAAAGTGCTCCTCAAGACGAATCATTTGAGACCAAATTCACTGGGGTTACGTTATTTTATAACAGAGACGCCGTGGCCACCTTCCAGCTTCATCATCAGTCACTAAATATCATCTAGGTGTAAAGTTCTCTTCAAGACGAATAAATCGAGCCCAAACTCGGTTGTGTTTTGTTTTTTATGACAGATATTCCGTGGCTGCCTTCCAGCTTCATCATCAGACCCTGGATATTATCTAGCTGTAAAGTTCTCTTCAAAACGAATCAATCGAGCCCAAACTCGGTAGAGTTACGTTGATTTATCACAGAGATGCCGTGGCCACCTTCCAGCTTCATCATCAGACCCTGGATATCATCTAGGTGAAAAGTTATCTTCAAGACAAATCAATCGAGCCCAAACTCGGTAGGGTTAAGTTGATTTATCACAGAGATGCCGTGGCCACTTTCCAGCTTCATCATCAGACCATGAATATCATCTAGGCGTAAAGTTCTCTTCAAGACAAATCAATCGAGTCCAAACTCGATGGGGTTATGTTGTTTTATCACAGAGATGCCGTGGCCACCTTCCGTCTCCATGATCAGACCAGCTTCATGGTATCATATCATTGAATTATCACCGAAGATACATAAGTACACCAAATTTGAGTCCAATCTGACATCGGAAAGTGGGTCTAATTTAGCTTCCAAGATTCCACCCGAACATACATAGTGACATACATACATACATTGCAAGTTAAATAAAAGCTTGTAATAAAAAAATCCCTTTCGTAGTGGATGCCTACACTTCACAAAGAACCACACAAAGAACACACCTTTAAAATGTTCATGTCTCTAGGACCAGCGGTTAAGACTGTGCGTTGATATATTAGACAGTCAGACAAACGCGTGGGGGTGATTATGGAAAAATTGTGATACATGTGACTCATAATTTTTAAATGAAGACTTTGTGTACCAATTTTCGAATCAATCGATTTATATAACAATAAGTTTCAAAGAAACTTCAATCCCCCAGTTCGGTGTGAACCTTTAGGTGTGAAATTTCAAAAAGATACCTACACTTCAGAAAAACACACCCTCTAAATTTCATGTCTCTAGTACCAGCAGCGCGAAGCGGTTTGGACTGTGCGTTGATATTGCAGTCAGTCAGGACTTTGGATTTTTTATACTATTATATTATTATATATACTTGTACTTCAAATTAGTTCTTTCAATCAATAATTAAATATTCTAAATTATAAAAAATCAAATAAATTTGATATCTTCTCAAATGACCTACTTACTTATACGTCTAATTTTACAATCTTACAGTCTAATTTTACAATTCAACCAAGCATCCGCTATACTAGGTCGGGATCACCATATAGAATTATAAGATGTATTTATCCTACTGAGATAAATAGCCAAAAGGAACATTTACAAAACGAAAAAAAAACAAATCCAAATGCTCCTTTGTACTGACAATGTTTGAGGTGTTTATCTCCATATCTCTGGAGTTGTTTATAAAATCTCGATGAAATTACAATGAGACCATCTTGAAAATATACCCTATCCAATCCTATCAATTAAAAAATAATCATTCGACTCGGTTCACAATTGGCGGAGTAATCACGTAAGAAACATACAAAAAACAAACATACAGACGAATTGAAAACCTCCTCCTTTTTGGAACTCAAGTTACAAGTTAGAAAATCTGTCGCTAAACATCTAATGTGTTTCGGCAGCTATCCTTGAGAGCCAGTTCCCATTCTAGGCCTAGCGTGCTTACCATCTCCATCTTCGACCGCATCATCAAGTGATGATGCGGTCGAAGATGGAGATGGTAAGTAGGTGGTGGTAGGTGGTAGGTGGAGGTGGTAAGTACCAACAGGTGAGATAGTGGTCAAACGCTAGCCTATAAAATATATTTAAAAAAACTTATGGAGACGTAATAAATGTGATAATATCATGGCGCGCGTCCGATCCAACTTTCTCATTCCCGTAGGGGCGTAGGGGCACAGTCGGTTCAGGCAGTGGGATACCAATGTAACACATACCTACAACCAATTATAATATTATGCCGATACCTATAATATATACGAAGACTAGCTGATAGACTTCGGTCACGTACACCAACAATTTAGTAGCCTATGTTCATCCACAGGCTATAAAGTATGTCCATGCTACATTTCAGTAAGATCGAATCGTCCGTTTAGGCCTCGTGATTAGGTAACAAACAGACAGAGTGACAGAGTTACAAACGTTTTTTATAATATCAGTTTGGAAATAAGCTAGTGACATGTTTTTCAACATTCCCACAAAATGTTGTATTAAGTTTATCCTTAAATGAACTAGATCAAAATGACGTCTGACCTTGTCACCGAGGGATATCCATTGCGGAAAAAAGGAACGTGAAAGGAATCAAAAAGGCCCCCGCGCAGGAAAACAGATAACTCGTTTACGATTAGCTACTTACCTGCGGGGGGCTTTCTGAGTGATTATGGGGTGCGTGCTCGTGCGTACGACCTAGAAAGGGAAAACCTAAGGTAGTTAAATAACGGTGCGTACTTATTGCTCTTGATACGCTTACCTCGTTCGCGGGCTTTCCTGATTATGTGTTTGTACTGTTACTTATTCTGTGACTATTACTTACGCCCCAGACGTAGCGTCGTGTTGTTGCTTTTTTATTTTTTTAATGTAAATTGTGTTGTATGATACGAGTAATAACAGATGAAATCGTAATAATGAACTTATAGCTATTAAACTTTTTAATGTTCTTGACATCAGCGGACAAGATTTTATGCAGTATGTCTATATATTTTTTTGCAGAATAACGTAAAGTAAAATTCCCTACGAGAACAAATGTAAGAAATTCCGTTATTTTACATCTTATAGACTAGCTTTTGACCACTATCTCACCGGTGGTAAGCGATGATGTGGTCGAATATGGTAAACACGCTATGCCTAGAATACTCTGACTCTCAAAGGCTGTGTGCTGCCACCGTAAACCGGAACACCGTAAGGTCACAGGTTATGGCGGCAGATTTTGTCGTTAATAAGCTACTTTTAGTTAGTAAGTCAGGTGGAACATCAAAATAATACTCCTACTACGTGTGATAAGTAAGAGATCTCTTATTTGTTTTTTTTTTAACATTCTCAAAGGTTCTTTAATCTGCGGTATGGTTAGAAGAATTAAAATTACAATAGAACATACGAGAACTAAGAACTTGCCATACAGATATGTAAACAAAAAATAATGTTATGCCAATTCCGATGAAGCAAACTTTAGAGTTGCCACGTCGGCATGACTCGTTGCATATCGGTTTGGAGACATCACTATCAGCACTTTTCTATCGTCATGTAGTTGTACAACGACCATAAATCAATTTAGTTTCATACGTGTAAGTTTAGCTTGTAACGAGTTACGTTACGACGCGAGCCATCTCATTCAGTTTACGTGAATGAAATAGGTACCACACCTCCTCTCGAGCTCGTTTATATCATATGTAGATGGAAATGCGACCATCGTCCCACGCGCTTTGAGCTTACTTTTGTTCGAATGCGTTCTCTGGCAGGTTCAATCTACGAGTTGCGGTCATATACCTGTTGTTGCGTGTGAGGTAAGGTTGACAGTGGGATGTGTGAGCATTGTGTAGTGTAAGGCCGTGGTAAGGCGCACGTGGCGAGCGCGTGCGTGCGGCACGTGCTACCCGCCGCACGATGTCATCGCTCTCTCGGCGGCTGTCGACTGTCGCCTCTACTGAACCACTGAGAATGAATGGCCGCGGCCGCCGGCCGGCCTGGCCTCGACCGCCTTATCTCGACCACAGTCTCGACTGGCCACTGTGCGCTCATATACAAATTCATAGATGCTTTATTCATGTACTTCTGGGTCTACTTTTGTTAGTACGAGTATATATTTGTATTGGACGTAGTGACCTCGGATAACCCGTGTCCGATAACGATCATGATTTGCTATATTTTCTGCAACTGCAACAGTTTCATAGATTGTGTAACTTTTTTGCACATGCTTTTGAAAACAATGTTCACACCACAGACATTATTATTAGTATTTCCGTGGTTCACACACTCAGATCTCAGGTAGTAAGCATGTATAGACCCGTATCACCGTATGTAATCTCCCAGCTAGCATTTCTAGCCAGGCAAGAACTTAGGAGTCTTGACAACAAGAGTAAAAGTTCTGTAGAGAAGATGATCAAGTAAATTTATTAAACACTTATGCTGATACTTTTAAATTAGCGCTGCCTAACTCTGTAAAAGAAATTCCTAGCATCAAGAGTTAAAATTAATGTAAAGAAAAGTCAGACATGAATAACTACGATTAATTCCTTCGGATACTATATACGAGTACGATCCGGCGGTTCCAATCTCAATTCGAGACATAAGTAATGTTCATGTGTTTAAAACAAAATTGTATGAATATCTTATCGACAAGGCATACTATTCAGTTGAAGATTTTTTTAAAGAAAATAACGTAATTTTAGACTTTTATCATACTTTTATTTTTATATTATCTTTCAATTATATTTGTGCTTGTATACTGACTAAGTAGGACCTAGAGACACGTTTTGACATCAATGTTATTAAACAACTCCGTAACCTAGGACCACAAGCTAAAATAAATTCATTCATTCATTCATACATTCATTCATACATTTATTCATTCATTCATTCACGATTAAATACCTACTACTGCATCTGCATCGTGCAGTGTCCGTGGCTATGTACGTTCGTCGTCCTACGATATCAACTGTTATTGTGCACGTATTGGTTATATTCTCTTTGTATTGTGCTAACAAGCCTAGGATGGAAATGACACAAGTTTTCTACCAATCCTGATTAGAGTGAAGCGGCGACAATATCCGGCCGCGCCGCGACCGTGGCAATGACAACGCGGTCGGAACGCTTGCATCAGCCAGTCAAGTGAAAGTCTCCTTGGAATGTAGCAAGTACTTACATGATGCTGTTACATATTTATATAAGGAAAATCAAAGTGGATTTTAACATATTTTTCTGTTCTATCAGCACAATAGTATGCTGTCCGGTGCCAGATGTTTTATTTCAGACTAGCAGCTCGCCCCGGCTTCGCACGGGTAGAACATATATGCCTACAAAATTTGCATCAGTTTGTTGCATCGAATATAAAATATTAACATATTTAACATTCATCGTCATATTTCAACCAATTTACACAAAACCTTAACGAATTATGCACCTAAACCTTTCTCATAAACACTCTGGCTATTGGTGAAAACCACATGATAATCACACCCTGATTCTGACCCGACGGTAGTTGGTTCTAATCCTAGCTATATATAGGTATATAGCTAGGATTAGAACCAATGAAAGTTTTATGTGCATTCATGAATCATGGGTTTTCGTATAGAGGTAGTGGGATCATTAAATCTACCAATAATTAAGATAGTTTAACTAAAACAACCGACTTCAATGCCCCGCGAATGAATTTCAGTAGTAAGTTTGAGACGTTTATCGTCATATCTCTGGAGATACTTATCAGATCTCAATGAAATTACATTGTGACTACCTCGAAAACGTATCCTACCGATTAAAAAAAGAATAATTCGAATCGGTTCCCAATTGACGGAGTAATCGCGTAACATACACAAAAAAAAATGAAAAAAAATACAGACGAAATGAGTCTTATTAAGTTGTACAACTCTTACATAGAAAATATTCTTCCATCTATTTTCAATTGAGCAGCGTTCGTAAGAAACGTGTTTTTTCGACCGTTTTTTTGTCGGTTTAGGTTTAAAAATAGGTTGGTTAGGTAGGTTGGTTAGGGTTAGTTAGGTTGCAAAATAGGTAGGTCTCCACGAATGGACCTTTGATTTAAACGGGATAATATATAGCCTATTTTCATTCCGGAAGTCATCATCATCATCATAATCAGCCGGTATCAGTCCACTGCTGGACATAGGCCTCTCCCAAGTCATGCCACTGAGCCCGATCTTCGGCTCTTTGTTTCCAGTCACTGCCCACCGCTTTGCGAATGTCGTCGCTTCACCTGGTCACAGGGCGTCCTACGCTACGTTTACCGATTCTCGGTCTCCACTCTAGAACCAGTCTACCCCAACGGTTATCGGTCCTACGGCAGATATGACCAGCCCACTGCCACTTCAGTTTGCTAATCCGATGAGCTATGTCGATCACTTTAGTTCTCTGGCGAATTACTTCGTTCCGGATTCGATCCCGCAGAGAAACACCGAGCATAGCTTTTTCCATAGCTCGCTGAGCGACTTTAAATTGGTGGACTAGTCGAACCGTGAGTGTCCACGTCTCGGCTCCGTTCCGAAAGTCCATTCTATATATTAGTGAAAGAATTTTTTAAATCGGTTTAGGAATTTTGTGAGCCAAATCATTACAAACATATAAAAATACAAATGTTCTCTCTTTATAATATTAGTATAGATAGTTGCCCGTTGTGGATAGGATTAAAGTTGGTTCCATTTGCAGACAAGTATCGGAAAAAGAAGGCAAAATAATAGAATAGAATAGAAATACTCTTTATTGTATACCAGCTCAGTAAAATAGCTTACAAACGTTTTAATGATATGTATTACAATAGGTGATCTAATCTCGTCAGATCTGATTTTATAGGAATATGTAGGTACCTTGCTATATTGTAGGTACTTTCATGATTAATTCATACTACTTAAACTTAGATAAGACTGTCACAGCTGGTATGCTTACAGCATATGATTGCTCGTAGTCATACAATGATAATAAATAATATGATAATATTACCTACTTACTCATTATTATGAGAATACTCTAGATTTGGTTTTGATTGCCTACTGCCTGTACACATTAATTAAAAATTATGAGACACGTATATCACTGTTTTTCCAAAATAATATTTTTCGCGTTTGCTTGCCTAATGCGCCTAAACAGCTGAATTTAGAGGTTGTGCTCTTTGTAAAGTGTAGGTATACTTACAGAGAGAATGTAAGGTAAGTACAAACTCCACGTGGTGGAAGCAGGAAGGTTCTAAAATACGTATTAGTGTTATCAGCGAGACGCGACGACGGGGGCAAACGTAAAGTCTAATTTTAGCAAACGACGCGGCGCGGCCACATAATGCCGTTTGGAATGTAACCACATTTTTATGTGACGCAGTTCACGCAGGCACACGTAATAAATAATAGTACATAATATACATCTTATTGTTGAAAATGAATAAATAATATTGCTGACTCCATCGAAACCACGGTAGTGGCTAGTCTAGCTAGGGTAGTCAATTCAACTAAGAAATAGGTGGCCTGGCGACCATTTAGGTCGCGTCGTCGACCGTCTTTGGACGCACACCTAAGCTTGCCTAATTTCGGCGAGTGGCCATTACTCATGGTGAGGTGCCACACGCGGATCAGAGATCCGCACCAGGTGCCGGCTGTCACGTAGGTAACCATTTCTCGGAGATCAACATAAAAAACAGCCTTGAGCGACGACCTCATGCATATTTAATGCAACCTCAGCGGAATATGATTACGTCAGACATTTAAAGATTATTAGCTAAGCTAATAGGAAATTAGAGTATTTGGTGGAATTGACGAGTTACTTTAACCATCTATTGTCACTACAACCTTTGGGACTATTGACCTAGGGAGTGACGAGGCCATCGTGTCGTAAGTCGTAAAGTGTGGTGGTAAGAACTTAAATAGGTAATTTATTATCGTACAAAACGAAAAAACCGACTTCACATGCCTCGATAGTCAAAGTACTGGCTAGTTATAATGATGTCATCAAAGTATACAAATTTGCTTATAATGTTTGTCTCCATATCATATATTGTCATGCCTCCGAGGCATAATCTCTCAAACAAAAAATATTTTTTCAAATCGGTTAAGATTTGATAGAATTCTGAGATTCTGATTTTGAAAAAAAATTAAAAAAACAGTCGAATTGAGAACCTCCTTCTTTTTTGTGAAGGCGGTTAAAAATATGTATAAATCACATGAATATCAACAGAAATGAAAATTATCATAGGGAGGGACCCAGACGGCCGAGTCGCACACGGCATTACAATAAGTAGCAGTTAGCCCGTTAGCAAAGATGGTACTTGATTTAGATAATATCGTTTAAAACTAAAAAAGAACCGACTTCAATGTTCATTTTCAGTACCAATTTTGAGATGTTTATCTCAATATCTCTGGAGATACTTATCAGACCACAATAATATTACCATGGTACCACACTTGGGATATCTCCTTTCGAACAAAAAAAGAATAATTAAAATCGGTGCATAAATGACGAAGTTATCCCCGAACAAACATAAAATATATATATATATATATATATATATACGGTCGAATTGAGAAACCTCCTCCTTTTTTTGAAGTCGGTTAAAAAGAAAGCGTCAACGACGTCAACGTACAGGTAAATATAACATGAGGCCAGACGCGTGCGCAGGCGGTGTGACAATATGCCGAAACGAGGTGACAATGATGAAACATATCTATGCGTTGCAAAGAGCTGCTGGCAATGACCAATAACCAAGCCTCTTTGTGACCCTGTAAGCTGTACACTCATAGCTAATAGAATCAGTAAACTTTTTTTTTATGATATAAGGTAACAGCACAAGCACGACGCTCGCCTGATGGTTAGCGATGACGTCCACCTATTGCAGATAGGTACAGCAGCATGCAAAATTCTGGATAGTGGATAGCCAGAAGCGCACGAAACTCTTTATTTTATATAAAGAAGAACGTATCATCTAAAAACAACAACAACCGAATTCTTTTTAATCAGCAGTCACATTGCATAAAGCAATCTCTTCGAGATAACCTCTGTGTGTGTGTGTCAAAATAAAAGGGGGATGGCGATGGCGTAAACCTTTTTCCTAGAAACTCTAACCAATTTAATAAATATTTAATTTCAATAGAGACTTATCAGTTATCTGATATCTACTCGTACAGGCAGCTCGTTTCATAATCAGGCGGCATGTACTACTGTAATTGATTTGTGCATTGTCGTAGTACCGTGAGGGATGTAACATGTAAGGGAATAGTAGGTAATACTTGAAGGTTTTCCAAGAAGATGTAAGCTAGAAACTAGAAGCGGTCTTTGAGGCAGGAAAAAGTAGATAGAACAAATAGAACAGACTTAGAGGAAAAGGGTATGACCATTTCTTCGTACACGGTCAGGTAGCCCCTTGATCTCTGAGGTAGCCATTTCAACTTTTTGCAATATTCCGAAATGTGTGTTCTTAGTACGCAACGATCGAATTTTGGACTAAACGGGGAAAATCTTCGGTTTTACATTCATGGAATCTCCGCTGAACTTATAAAAGTGAGTCTAACAATACGTACTCGTATTTACTGGATAAAGAACGTTCTGAGAATAGGTACATTCTACAAAAGCGTGAACCGAAGCGCTCTGCGCGTAAGCTTCGATACAATTTGATATACGAGTATGTACCTACCTACAATCGATTTTATAGTAATCCGGCACTCTTGATGATTATTATGACATGACGTTCACTGTATAAAGATAGCGAGTGATAATATTTCAACATTAACCTTTGTCCTTTATCTGACGAGTCGCGACTTGTCTCGAGACTGCTGTGGAATTATCAGTATTATGTGAACACGTGGGGCGGGAGATATGCTATTATGTCGGATGTCCTAGCAGACGACACTGATTTCATTATTAGAAATTCCTAAACGCGGAATCATTTGTGATTTTATTGTTGCCGATTTTACAGGTTACAAGTAGGTAGTAGGTAACTCGGCCAACTCGGCGTATTAGCCTAGCTATAGGTACTTATACAACGAGCTAACGTCGCTAGCTTTTTGGGAACTTTATCGGCAGGTAGTGAACTTATAGGTTCTGTCTTTTATTTATAGTTTAAGTATTATATTATATACTGCGGGCCAGTTTCATCCTTCCAGATAGCCCTATTAGAATATAAAGCGTCATCTGTCAGATAAGTAACAGGAACCGGTCAAACTGGCCCTTATTGTAGTTTATATTTGATATTATCTTTATTTTTAAGATATTTAAATAAATGAACAATATGGTAGCTATGGTATTATGGGACCATCCCGTTTATATACTTTCAACTATGGGGACCATCCATAAAGTACCTAACGTCACACGTTAAGGGGGAGGAAAGGGGTTGACGAAGTGTGACATTATGTGACAAGAAGTGAGAGAGGGTCCTACAAAGTGTTGTGACCTCACATTTCAATATCAAATACATCTAAGGCCGGCCACATACATCCGGAATTCCGTTTCGAAGAGAAAATTTCGAAAATATATCCAACTCTATTTGTATGTGTATAAGGTTTTTATTGTTTTGTTGGTGAATTCTTCTTCTTCTTCTTATGGTTTTTAAACGCTGCTTGGCGTTTTTCTGCCAGTGTCAATCACAGAGTATTGAATCACTCTACTACGTTATTAGAGTTGGCACTTCCCTACATTGTTGATACCCGAATTATGTACGTAGTGTGTAGCCAACCTAACAACGGAAAGTATTATCTACGTAGTAACTATTATATAATCTATGGTATTAGGCTTATAATTTTTTTTTGCAGTGTTGGTTGGTACAAAGTACGTTTATAATTCGAGATTTAATTATGTGTGCAGTGTCGCGGGACTGGTGTCAATAGTATGGCCACTGTAGGTACAGTATATTCACAAGAAAAAAACCCCACAAAAGAAAAATTTATAAATTAATATGAATTTAAATAATTTCTCAGAAACATTATATTTGTTTTGCACTTAGAATAGAAATTTATAAACGAATATTATTATATTTAATTAACTCTACTAGTGTCAAAATATGTGACGTCACACTAGGGACAACGGTGACGAGGACGGGGGAGGGGTCAAAAATCACGAAAATAGTATGACGTACTTTACGGATGACCCCTAATACCTAAGTATAATTTGAAACCTCATGTAGAGCCTGCTGTTACAAAATTGAACGTCACTTCACTGTTCACACTCGTGGATTTACTTTTATTGCCAGGCACCTTTGCAAATTGTGCTAGTAAAACTTAGGTAAACCTTAATATGTATCTAAGTGTACGTTTGATTCCTTTTCAAAATAATACCATGGTTTATCCATCTCCATCTATCTATATCTATCTAAGTTATTGCATAATATATAGTAACCTACGCACGGTCACAGTAACAAGTCGACTCTTCGTAAGACAATAATGGTCATACAGTGATAAAAATACGATTACAGAATACAGATACGGCTGCTGTTGCTACGGAACTGAAATGTGCTTAATTAAAAAAAAATATGTTTACTTATAAAGTTATTTTTAAGATATAACCGTGAACTTGGGGGCAGCAAATTGAAATCTAGTGATAACAATGAGTCATTAAAATTACGTATGAGTGATGTAAGTTCCGCTGTCAGTATCTACTATCACTGAGTGCTTTTCCACAAACCCTGCTGAAAGTGCTATAGGTCTAACCGTGTCGATAATGTTCATTTTTAACCGACTTCACAAAAAAGGAGGAGGTTCTCAATTCGTCTGTATGTTTTTTTTTTTTTTTTTGTGTGTATGTTACGCGATTTCTCCATCAATTGTGAACGGATTCAAATGATTCTTTTTTTAATACGTAGGATACGTTTCCGAGGTGGTCCCATTTTCATTTTATCGAGATCGGATTAGTATCACCAGAGATATGGAGATAAATACCTCAAACATAGGAGAATGTACTAGTTTTAGTAGAAAAGTCCCAAGAAGATTATACACAATGGAGGTTGCTATTGCATATAAGATATTCTTACGGTAACTGTGAGCGAGATAGAAATAAAGGTGGGGATAATTTTTTTTTAATATCTTATAGGCAAGCGTTTGACCACTATCTCACCTGTTGCTAAGTGATGATGCGGTCGAAGATAGAGAAGTGGACTAGAATGGGAACTGGCTCTCAAGGATAGCTGCCGGAACACATTAGATGTTTGGCGACAGATTTTCTGACTTGAGGGTGGTAGCTGGCCAGGCGGACACTAGATATGTTCTACCACCATGCGGGGGTTATTGGTTTCTTAACGATGTTTTCCTTCACCGGGCCACTGTGAGAAGCGCACATATATTTTTCAACAGAAAAATTCATTGCTGCACGGCGGTTTGAACTCGGTACAACGGCATCAAAGCCTACCGTTCTCCCAATTACGCCACCGGGCCCTCAATAAATAATTATATATTAATAATTATAATAAATAATTATATAAATATAAATAATTTGTCTTCACAGGAATGTTCTACCGGGCAAAGTCTTGTTAGGGTGCAAACATTTTTAAACATACCTAATATTTTTGACATGACATGACATTTGGCGAAGATGGCGGCCATTTCAGTCCCGCGACACTGCATACATAATTAAATTCAAAAATTAAACTCAGAATTATGAACGTACTTTGTACCAATCAACACAGCAAAAAAAATTATAAGCATAAAACCACATATTATATAATAGTTATTACGTAAATAATACTTTCCGTTGTTAGGTTGGCTACACAGTGCTTTCATAATTCGGGTATCCACAATATAGGGAAGTGCCTCTTATAACGTTACTACGTTATAAGATGAGTGATTCAGTACTCTGTTGGCCATATGGCGGCAATTAATGTTAATAATCGCAAATAATACTTTTTAATATTCATTTTGAAATACAACTAGTCCGTGTTATAAAAGTATTTGGAATTATTGTAATAAAATAGACAATTAATTATCGTGTGTGTCAGATGCTTTAATTCTACAGGGCCATTTTGGACATTGTCCTTTGATACCTTGATGACATCATTATTACTAGTGAATATTTTCACTTTAGCGCGGCATTTAAAGTCAATTTTTTTAGGGTTCCGAACCCAAAGGCTACCAAATGAACACTTTCTGAGACTTTGTTGTCTGTTCGTTCGTCCGTCCGTCCGTCCGTCCGTGTGTCTATATGTGCGCACTTTACAGATCTGTATTTTCTTAACCGTTATAGGTACATACTTGAAATTTTCAAAAAGTATATATCCGTCAGTGTATAACGGCCCAGACACGAAATTTAATAGATGCATGTAATTTCATTAAAACATTTTTTGCACTAAAAAGGGTAAAATATGTTAAATTTCAATAAAAATAAAACCGACTTCATAACCACAAAAAGGCACTCAAAAGCGAAAAATAATTTACTTAAAATTATTATAAGCGTTACCCACTTCTCTATTTGAAGTCGGTGCCAGCCAAGCCTATTGGATATTAGATAGACACTATGTATGTAGTAGTAGTAAGTAGGTTAGTAGGTAGGTAGATACATGTAGGTATTATCTATCTACTACCTATTAGACTTGGCTGGCACCGACTTCAAATAGAGAAGTGGGTAACGCTTATAATAATTTTAAGTAAATTATTTTTCGCTTTTGAGTGCCTTTTTGTGGTTATGAAGTCGGTTTTATTTTTATTGAAATTTAACTTATCATGTCTGGCATTCAATTAAGGCCTCTCCACATTCGCGCGTATTGTAATCGCAGCGAGGATAGCGATGCTAATATTTTAAAGGCAAAACTGCCACAGGAGGCGTTCGGAGGTTCACGCCTGCAGTATAGTTCGCGTCACAATTTCGCGCTTTGGACCAGAATGGACGGAACTGCCACTGCTGCTGCGGGGGCTTTTTGCTTGAATACCGCATAGTCAATACACAAGATAGAAGTTAAATCTAATTTATTACTCCAGTTTCATTTCATTTTGCAGTGAGTTTCCACGTAGAATTGTAACAGAAAATAAAAACCCATAACCGTCCACGGCACTAGATTATCGCTGAGCCGCCCGCGAATGAGGAGAATTGTCGACTGTCGAGTTCGCGATGTTCGCTCCTTGCGAACCCTTTGTCGCGGGACATAAAACCGACAACAAACGGGAACTTCCGTCATTAATAAAAATCCGTTCAAACGTTTTATTATTATGAGCTTTTTTACCCACGACGAAATGGAGACGGTATAATATGCGTTTGGTGACAGGAAGTTGGTTTGTGCAAATCGATGTAGCCATTTTTCTCCAAAACTACTAGTTCAATTTTGATGCAGTTTTGAGTGATGGGTTTGTATTTGATTGGTAAATGTTCTTAGATAGGTGTTACGGTGACAACTCACCAGGGGGCGCTGCAGTAAACATTTGTTTGTGGAAATTCATGTTGTCATTTTTCTCCAAAACTACTAGTTCGATATTGACTTTAAACGGTTTGTAATGAATGTGTAGTGTGGTGGTTCTTAGATAGATGTTATGAGGTCAACTTTCTAAAGGACGCTGTCGCGGTCGTTTATTCAAAATTTAATTTTGTTACTTGTTCTACTTTTGTAGGTCTGATTAATTAGAAATTCGGTATCCTCTTACTTTAACGATATTGTAAAAGCATATATTATATTGCATTGACCTGATGCTGGGACATCTCCTGGAATCTGCAGAATACTCTACTCCTTAACAACTTACAGCAGAGATGTGCTCATTGGAATGGTCTCAATGAACAGATTTTACATAGATCAGTCGGGGGTGGTTTTACATTTTAAATGTAAGTATTTTTTCAACCAAACATTAGGTACACGTGTCATGTGCAGAATATATTACATGTCTATGTACTATATTATGGCTACGAAGGAACATTAAACAATATTATATATATTAAACAACTAAATACGCTCGAGTCTTATTCAATGTTTCTATGGTCTGCATTTGCCATACAAGGGATTGAGACTTCATAATTACTTACTTATAATCATTCTATAAGTACTGTAATCGAGTGTTTATAAATGCATTACCGTTTTTTTCTAAATAAACTGTTCTAAGAATAATCTCAACAGTCAACACAATGTAATAAAACTGTAGGTAGCAGAGGTTTGTACAAAAAATATCGTGCGTGCCTGCGATCGAACTTATTGTACAACCTAAGTTTGTCTGGAATAGATCGGTCGTATGGGCCGTATGGGCTGAACCGATTTTGATTTAGTTTTTATTGTTTAATAGGTATCTTGATCGAGAGTGTTCTTAGCTTTAATTCTTGAAAATTCTTTCAGCCGTTTGAAGCCTATGAGCATGTTTATAGATGATGACGCTATGAAATAAACTTTCGTTGTTCTGAATAATTCGAAATACGGTATAAGTAAGTACTCTTACATCAACGATTGTAAGAACTTGGTAGCGTTGAGATGTCCCAGCATCAGGCATCGTCTGAAATCTGTAGAATACTCAACTCCTCACCAGCTTACATAGCTTCAATGAACAGAATGCCTCCTGTATCATGTCATGTGTAGATATTGTGAACACAGTGTCCATACTTGTAGGTAGACATATAAGGCCGGGCACATCAACTAGTGCAGATAATCTGTTCCGTTTCTAAGCCCGATCGGGGGATTTCCCCCCTTTTTGCCGTTACTATTAATTAATCACGGTAGGTATTCTTAGATTAAATCGTTGCTAATTGCTTGCTTACTTGGTTATTTCGTTCAAAAGAAGTTTATCTTGGAAGTAACTACAGTCAAACAATAAATAATAGTACTAAGTACGTACGGTATCTGAGTGACAGAAACTAATCGAAATCAATTCATACAAGTACAACAAGTAACAAAATTAAAAGTTTAAATAAACACCCACGACAATGTCCTTTAGAAAATTAACATCTGTAACATCTATCTAAGAACCATTACTGAATATTTATAATAATTACGAACCGTTTAAAGACAAAATTGAACTAGTTTTGGAGAAAAATGGCAACATGGATTTACACAAACAAATGTTTACTGCAGCGCCCCCTGGTGAGTTGACACTGTAACACCTATCTAAAATATGCACCAATTACACCCGAACCCATAACTGAAAACTGCATCAAAATCGGACTAGTAGTTTTGGAGAAAAATGGCAACATGGATAAAAAGAATCTCGTGTGAAGAAGAATACAATAAGCGCGCGAATCAATACGAAGTCCACCTCGCATTAATGTTTTGTTGCAGTACTAAATAAACTATTAATTCATAAAGAAAATGAGTTCTGATAACGAAAGTATTAATTTAACGCCCGAAAGAATACAAAACGACGCAACAAATGTTATAAAAATCTCTCTCTGTTATCAAAAAAGTCCTGCGAAAAAATATTTAAATGCCTATACAAAATGTCCAGTGGAAAAGTGCAAAAAAGCGGATTCATTTTCAGAAACTATATTTATAGCTAATTATCAAGAACTGGCCAAATTCAGGCAACCTTCTTGGAGTATTTACTCGATGCTGATATCGACAGTCAATATTAATAATAATATTCAAATCAGGACCTATACAAAACTGGTAGAATATTTTCTCAGAAGGACATAAACCAAAGAAATCAAAAGTGCTTGTGTATGTGCTGTGTGTATATGTGTCATTTATGTGTTTTGTTTAGAGACTAACACAAGTCTCTTTTTTAGTTAATATAGTGTTGAACTTAATTTGAGCCTTTTATTTCCTTTTCTCATAGAGGGGGATGAAAAGCAGAGTGTAAAACTCGGCTGCAATATTATTTTCTCTTGGCCGACGTCTCGCTACGCTCAGGATTCAAAATAACGGCCTCGTAGAAATGTACTATATTGCACCCTTGTTATACAATCTACTATTACTTCCGTTTAGTAATTTCTATAAAAAAAAGTTGAGATTTTTTAATAGCAACTAATTTGTTTTCTAGAAATTTGTTTCGATTTTAATAATAGTCAAGTCAACATCCCACATGGCGGTACCTTTATAGTTGCATACTATGTATTATTTATTATGTGATGGCGGTAACCTCGTGAGCAAAAGTCAATGTACTTTTCTAGCTGAATACTCAAAGACTTAGTTACTGCACTTGCTGAGTGTGCCCGTCTCGGCATTCACGAGAGGTTCTCGTCCTGCCTGCTGCTGGGACTGCACTTGCAGGCTGATTAGGACGCATTATTATCGTTGCAAGCCCTAAGTTGATTACAGCTAGAACTAATGTTATTAACAGTTTGTTGACGAAGCGGACGATTTTCTTTACTCTACTTTATAATCTCCGGTTCATCCACGATCATGGCGCTTGCAACCGCGTCAAAATGTAATATAATACAACCACAGAAATATAAATAATAACTGTGAATACAACGAATAATTTGGTAAATGTTACGTTGAAAGATTATACCATTAGGTTTTTTAAAATGTATTTAGGTGTTTTCTGCGCTCACACGCGCAGACACGGTAATGTTTAAATCTTTCATTATAATACTTGATATAATCTAATGCTAATGTATAAATCTATAACAATACCGTAAAAGTCTGACACACCTTTGAGCATAAAAAAATATTTAAATCGATATTAAGTATACAATATAAAAAAAACTCCTGTATCGATTACCAATTTTACAGTCTACAAATATGTATAAAACAAAAATATTACAAGTATTGCAAAATGCCTGTGCTATGCTACGTAACTCGGTCGTCATCGGGCGTGCCAGATATCTCTATTGTAAACTCTAGGTCTCTGGTACTCGTATCCCCGTTCACGAGCATTCCTCGAACACCGTCTGTGTACACAGTGGTAATGTCGTCAGCAGTGACGTGTCACACGACCTTGCCCCAACTGTGGGCTGGTACAGTAATAATGCCAGCTCACATGACTTACAAGAAATAACGCGAACAATTCAACACATGGCCCATGGGTGCGAGCGTGATGTGAGTGACTAATGCTAGATCGTTTACTTAGAATATAGGTACCTACATCCACAGAAATAGGAATAATAAGGTATTATTCCTATTTCTATGCCTACATCAATCTCCAAAATGGGACAGTTTGTCGGTTGACGGACAAACAAAATGTACCTATACGTACGTGAAAGTAGAATGATGCGGTAGGTATTTGCCGTGATTTGCTGGAATTTTCTTTTCTCACTCTAGTTAGTTACACTCAACACAACAGAAGAGGTTCCCCTGACTGGATAGAGTTTGACGTCATATAAGGCTGATAAGACCATCGAAGCCGTGTTCATCACACACTCTAAGATTAAAGCAGCGTACCGTAATCCGAGGTTTGTGACAATTGTGACCACACCTAATACCAAAATACTCTATTTTATTAATGCTATTATTCGGACTTGATAGGTTCCTTCACTAAGTTTACCTTACATATCATACACTAGCAGCGCTTCGCGGTTGCTCCCGCCTAGTTTCCGTACCCGTGAGAATACGGGGATAAAATATATATATAACGGTGATATTATCTAAATAAGTAAACCTCTTTTAAATGATACAATTCTTCGATTAAATACATACATAATATCATGCTTTTATCCCGTTGGGAAAGGCAGAGACTACTGCTTTCCACATGCTACCTTTTTCGCTTCTTCCACTTTTACGAGCGCCTTAATACATGCTCGCCGGTTATAGGTACTTTCGATTAATCCAAAAATAATAACTGCTTCTTTTTAGAAGTCAGATATGAACAAAGAGTTGACAGCAACCGTCAAACATAATGCATTACAGTTGTAATTTTCCTAGACTAATGTGTGTTGCGTCATTCAACACATTGTCTGCTTTGGGAAGACCCGGTTCCACGCGGATGGTCAAATTAAAGATCGCCAATGAGATAGCAAACACAAACTTGAGGTCAGTTTTCTACCAAAAAATAAATGTAAGGGACATGTGACTGACCTCAACAAGTACCTGGCGTACTGTAAGTGGTATACCTCCTACGTTTAAAGCAGGTATTCATGCAAATGCATTCCATTAAGCTTCATTATGTAATTTGCCGCTAGGGACCAAATATACCTACTAGAAATACGAAGCAGCCGTAGTAGTACCTAGTTACGAAAAATTAACCGAAGTACCCGACCTTTCTTTGACAAAGTTACTATTTCCGTATAATGTTAGAAAACCCTCTGGTGTAGAGACTCTGACACAATGATAAAATATTATTACCGTGACTCTGATACACTTCTTGGGGTCATAATCATTTTATTTGGTAAGTAACAATAGAGCTAGTTATAAATATTTTATTATAAAAATGTAACTTTAATTTTTTGGAGCTTTTTGGAGAGGGTTACCAACGAGGCTCTTAACGCCGTATTCGGGTAAAAATCAATAGGGAGAGAAAGAATATCATTATGGTAGAGCGCCACTACGAGTATCTTGCCACATCATGATGTGGTCGAGAAAGGTGAATGGACTGGTCTGACTCTCAAGGTCTGTGCCGCCAGAGCACCGTAAGGTTCTGGTGGCACATTTTCTCCTGGATGATGGTAAGCTACTTTTTGGAAGCGAGTTACACGTTCAAACGATGCAGCAACAACCTGTGAACGAGCATCTGTGAATGCACATGCAAAATAAAAACCATTGGTGCACTGGCTGGGTTTTGAACTGGCGAACACTGTGCTAGACGGCAGGATATCTACCTATTCTCTAAGCTAACGGGCCGCCCACCCAAATAGTACCAATCTTGCACTTATTTCCTTAAATGGTCGTCGTCGTTACTCACAGAACTTTGTAATGTCGACGTAAAGGTATACGTAAAAATTGTAAAAAAAGCATTTTTACACGAGCCGTAAAATGTTGTTATATCTGTATGATTCAGAATCCGCAGTAAAAATACCGCATGCACGTTGATGGATGTCTAAATATTGACCGCTCGATAAAAATAACCCGTCGACGGCGTCGACGCAAATTTTGTAAATAAACGCGAAAAGCAAACCCGTGATTCACCTCTTGAAAAACACTAAGAAATTACAGCTGTGCTAATTGTCTATGGTGAAAATGTAAGGGATGAGGGTGGGAGGGGATCTAATTTTTTTTTAAATATGTTATAGGCTAGCGTTTGACCACTATCTCACCTGTAGGTAAGTGATGATGCGGTCGAAGATGGTAAGCACGCTAGGCCTAGAATGGGAACTGGCTCATTGCCATTGTCTCCCATAGGAGGGTCACTGTTGCATTTCCTCGTCTTTAACCTTTTAGTTAATCGAACTCGTGTAAACTATAAATGATTAAATATTAAAATATGGCACGTATCGCGCTAAAACATCAATTTCATTTACTTGGACGTTTCGACCAAATTGCATTGATCGTGGTCACAGAAGACTGGATAACTAGACCTTAAGGTCAGGATATTCTGCGAAGAAACAAAAGATGAATGAGAAGAGGAAAATTTAAAATCTACAATGGTGCAACCATAAGAGTCTTTGTTCGTGTCACATTGAGTTAATCCTCGACTTTTAGTCCGGAGGTCATGGATTCAAACTGTAACCCGAGGTCTGTGACTCAAACTCACCAAATATCACCAGTTTCTAACGTTATCATTCGACCTTACGGTACCTACAGGAAAACATCGCGACTATACACCGGCTCGGTTACTTCGCTGACTTTAGCTGGTAGGCAGGATACAGGTGTTAGGCAAGATTGTATCATACCGGCATAGTGACAGCTGGACCTGTCAAAATATATGTATATCCTTCTGGTTAGCCACTACTACTAACTACCATCAAGTTGAGAGCCGATTCCCATTCTAGGTCTAGCGTGCAGCCATGTTTGACTGCATCGTCACTAACCTACAGAATGTGACAGTAGTCAAATGGCCTTGGCCTAATAACATAAATCAATGATCTCGAACGGGTTCAGTCAGCTACTGCTGATACCTAGGATGTGATATCATCGTCGTAGACTGATACCGAGTATTTGGTGCAGGTAATCTAGGTGCGCTGGGCGCGTGCGTGACGTCACGGTGACGTACCGACGCGTGCGCGTGATGTCACGACCCCGCCTCCGCGCTGACGCACTCACCTCATTATTGAAAGTGACACCTTGTCACGCTCATGACAGATTTATATCCGCAGCTGTCCGCAACTCATCTGTTCTATGTACAAGTAACTAAAATAAAGTAGGTAATATTAGAAAATTTGACCTAACTGAAGCACAGAGTAATTACTACTGGTAAGAAACCAAACAAACCTTTCACACTCATAATATCGGTGGTGACTTAGATAAGTAGGTAGCAAGCAGCAAATAATGATGAGCCTTGCGTGGATCAGGCGGCCCGGCCGAACCCACCTGTGGAAACCACCACTAGATTCGGCCGGTGTAGCACACCCGGCCGCAAACAAACAAGCACTTGACTATCTCACAATATGTTAAGTGACGATGCGGTATAAGATGGTAAGTGCTTGTCTTGAAGTAAAAGACACAGCAGTAAGCCGAGGCGCCGGACAGTGGACAACCTATAATAGCGCAACTGAACTAGGTAACTATCCAGGATTTAAGAAAACATAAAAAAAATCAACTAAGAGGTGTCTTTAAGGCGGGATTGCTACATCTTGGTCCACATTGTCACTTAACATCAGGTGAGATAGTGGTCAATCGCTTGCTTATTGAGCATGAAAAAAAGGAAAAAAAAGGTATACTCTGAACAGTGAACACTGCGCCGATTGGCAGTACAGTTACATAGTATTACTATCTTTTCTGTGGTTCAGTATAAATCTCTGCAACATATTCAGATTTCAGTATTGTACTTATGGTATTAAGCATTGCAACACAATGTATGCTGCCTGCGGTACATAATAATTCCTTGCCACGACTATTATGGCAGGCGTTAACAAACACAACGTCAACAACACGATACCACAATAATTAATAGTACTACGTAACGGAACTGTTTCAACGCTACACTACAACCTGGTGGCCGACGGTGCTACTAGCAGCAGTATATTACTTTTATATTAAGAAGGTACTTATAACTAGCACCTTACTTCTATTGTTCTGTGATTAACTTACACTATACGTTGGCAATGATTATTCCTGTTTAATTAGATTTTTTTTTATTTTTTATAATTTTTTTATTTTAATATTATTATTATATAATTACATTTAATATATGCGTATGGTTGTTGGTTTAAAAGATTAATTATAAACATTATAATATAATAAAGATGTTAAACTAAAATTTGTACGCCTATGTGGCTCAAGCATGTATGTTTCTCAAATATTTTTGTCTACCAGATTGCATGCATAATCTTAATTTTGTGTGCATACTCATGTTTGGACAAATAAATGATCTTTATCTTTATCTTTATTAACCACAATAATTCAATTTAAGTACCTACTTAAAATTTAGACCTAATAGGTCAGGTTTAGATTACTTATAAATACCACTTTATTGTATAACTGCCTGTAAGTAGAAAGTAGGTTTATTGTGTGTAACACCACAGAATAATGAATAATACAAATACATAAATTGCACTCCCTGAGAGCAAAAATGCGAGATTAAACCTAGTTACAACGCTGGTAACGTTCAAAATGCGCTTCACGCCTAGGGTGCAACCATGAATTTGCGTCACAGTATCGACTAATAGTAACTATGAACCGCGTGTTGCGCACAGTAGTCCGCACTGCGAGTGTCTGAATAACTCGGTCAACTCGCGGCCTCTCTTATAGGGTTGAGTGTTATGAGACAACTTATTGAAGCCTTTAATTGGTCGAAGAATACTCCAAGGTTGAACAATGTAATGAGTATATTTAAAGTGCTACATTAATGTTTAATGTCGAGGTAGGATAAAAGCACTTTTTATTACAATTTAGATTTTGGTAGAACAAGGGCGCTCGATATTTATAAATACTGTCTACCTAACATTAATTTTTAGCTTTTTATACTTTATAACCTTTCTGTTACAATAAGTAGCAAGTTTTTATTCATAAACAAAATTTTTTATTGCAATTGGCGTAAATAGCGTACGCGTTCCAAAAATTACTTACTTTAATTTTAACCAAGAAAATAATATCGATTATTGGCACTTGACTATTCAAGTACAATTTTCAACATGATGCCCTAGTACTGGCGAAATAAAACTTTCAGGGTTTATTCTTCATGAAATCCAGTAGTTTTTAAGACAGATTGTAGAAAAAAATAATATGCAAAAAAAATAATTTTAGAACGATCGAAAGAGTAAACATTAGATTTTGAAAAAATAATAGCTATTTTTTTTCATTTAGAGTTTTATAAATCTAAGGCTCTGATTGGTTTAGGGGTACGAAAGACCCATTATTGATCTTGTTTTAAAAAAAAGGCAAAGTCGCAGACCTGATAGTTTGGCTGCAATTGCAAAGTTCATACTGAAATCTGATTATGACTAAAATTTTACCAAAATCCAAATAACATTTGAACCACTTAATATCGTAGAACATACAGGGGGGTTAAATCGATAGGTACTAAGGTCCCCCACCCCCCAGCCACCGATGATCCACCCCTCTTGTTACACCGTGTATACTGTTAAAAAGAATAAAATAAAACCCTAAGTAAACATTGGTAACCTTACTTATTTATCTGAGTACAAATCTTGCATCAGCTCTCGGACTATACAACTCGTTTGTCTCTTCCTTTCATTATATATTATGTATTTAGACATACTGTATAATATTTTTGATAGTTACTCTTCACAGTCGCTATATGTTAATATCGTATGCAAGGAATATAACATTGAGGTAGGTACATATAAGGCACGTGGCCGATCGAGAGCGCGCGTGACACTTTACTGACTGAACTTGTAACCAAGCGGGTACGCGGAGGTACTTGTAGTTTCATAGCTACAGCGCGGAGTGCGACAGGCCTGGTAACACCACAATTTTCATTGATGGTGTAACAATCTTATATATTAAAATCAATTGCTGTTCGTTAGTCTCGCTAAAACTCGAGAACGGCTCGATTTAGCTGATTTTGGTTTTCAAATGTTTGTTGTAGTCCAGGGAAGGTTTATACGGTGAGAAAATTTGGAAAAATTGCGAGGAAGATTAGTAAATACAACAATTTCATTTTCCCATATAAACTGTTCTACCTACTTTCCTGTCAAACATTTGGCGTTCGTCCTTTCGGTACGGTAGGGTAGACTCTGTTCCACTCTCGAATAGAAATTTGAAGCACGTATTAAATTAAGAATAATTAATTATTCCTTTAGAGGTCAAAAATAACATTTAAGAAAAAAAAATTGGCGGACAAATGGTATAAAAATATCAAGTAAAAAGAAAGTTTTGTTTAGAATGTCGCCATCAAAAAAATAAGGATATTTACAAAAAATTTCAAAAATATTGCAAAATATTTAAAAAATAGACCCGTATTTCGAGAAACATTACTAATGCAAAATATATACAAAACAGTACTAACAGAAGTAAAGCAACATGGGGAATTATTAAAAGTAACACACTCAAACAAATACTCAAATTAAATCTTTCATTGAAAATATTCAAATAGATGAAGACACCGATGAAACAAACTTTTTGGGAGTAACAATAGACAAATATTTAAGCTGGAAAAGTCATATCAGTAAAATAAATAGTCGCCTCACAAAATATTGTTACGCACTCTCTGTATTAACGAAAATTGCATCAAAATCTGTTGCCATAAATGCGTATTATGGATATGTTTATCCTCAATTATGTTATGGGATAGTGTTTTGGGGTAACTCAGCGGATGTTCAATCCACATTTATATTGCAAAAAAGATGTCTGCGCAGCATCTGTCACTTGGACGACACTGACTCCCTGAGAAGCATTTTCAAAAAACATGGGTTCCTTACTTTAACGTGTATATAGAATTAGAATTAGAATTCATTTATTGTTGTAAGGAAACACAGTCAAATATCACATTTAAAATATATGGCATGTGAATCACAGAATCTTGTCAATAATATAATTAATTATTCATTTCATAAAACATTTGTAATAAGTATGTATAGAATATAATCTAAGTTAATAAAATAGCGCTGTATAAGGGCGCAGTAAATTGTCATTTAAAAATATATAATATAATAAGCATTCTAACTATACAGAGGCATTTTCTTAGGTACGCTTGTTAGGGACAAATTACTATAGTCATTTTCTAAAAATTCCTTTACACTATATAAAGTTGTGTCCAATAATAGGGATTTTACATGATTTTCAAAAGCTTGTTCACAATCCATAGTTTTAATAAATTCTGGTAGTCTATTGTATAATTTTTGTCCCATAATCAAAGGTATTTTTTGAGACATTTTTAATCTATGAGTAATTGGTAATTGCAAACACATTTTGTTTCTAATACTCCTTTTATTTTGAGTTATATTAATATTATATTGATTTAAATTTTTTCTAACATATATATATTAGAGCTATGTCTATTTATAAAAAATAATGAAAACATATATTTTAATGAAAAGTCAAATTGTGTTCATACCTTAAGAAATAAGTACAAATATAACAAATGTATATACCTCAGGTAAATAATACAAAATTTCACAAGAGCTCATATGTAACAGGCATTAAAGTATACAACAATTTACCTACAGACCTAAAAACATTACACCCAAAAATGTTTAAAAGTGCTTTTAAAGAATGGTTACTAGATAAAGAGTTCTATAGTCTTAAATAATATTTTGATATTTAAATAGTAATGTAATATAGCATTTGTAAATAATTTATGAAGCATTAATATTGTTATTGAGATTTATTATAAATAATTTGTTTTCTTTTTTTAATTTGTAAATTCTTAACAACTTTTGTGTTAACTTTTATTGTATGTCCGGAATGGACAAACTCTTACGTAGTATCTATATTCTCTTTAGGACAAACTGTTGGGACAATATTTTAAATGACCTAAACTATGTACACAGTTTGACGCAATAAAACATTTCTATTCTATTCTATTCTATTCTAAAAGAGTTTTTTTGAATCTACAACATAATAATCCACATTACTCGAATTATCGCTTAGGTATTTAATTTTTTATTTTTGATGGTTGTCCCAGGTTGTCATTGTTGGTTCGTTCAGACATTTTTGTCATTGTATTGACGATAGTCTGAGGTACTGACATATTTAGATGGTTTTCAGTAGAGTCTTTTCTCCGTGGTCTTCATTATGGCGCTTTCATGCATGGGTATTCGCTATTTGTGTTTAAAAACCGATATAAACAAAATAAAAATAAATAATAAAATAAATACAAGAAACGTATTTTTGAGGCTTTTTATGCTCGATCTTGCAATGGCTGCAAGATCAAATAATTAAAACTAAATTAAATTAAAAATTAAAGGGGGTCCCCATACAAGAAACGTATTTTTCCGGCAAGTTCAGCTAGTAGATAATAAAGACGGTCTATTAAAAATATTAAATTGCAAACGAGATTGAATAAATGAGCTCCTACAATATTTTAATTAGCAATAGCTTAGGAATGCGTTCGCGAATTTAAGTACTAATAGTCAGGAAATCGGTGTTTCTCATTACTTATGTATTTCGAGGTAATCTTTGTATACAATGTTTAATATTTTACGATCGTACAAAACCATAAAACCGACTTCACATGCCTCGATAGTCAAAGTAATAATCATGTGATCAATAAAAAAATCAAGTATACACATGTGCTTATATTGTTTATCTCCATATCTCCGGAGATAATTGTCAGACCTCGATAAAATTTGAATGTGACCAGACGGGCATACCAGGCATAATCACTCAAACAAAAAAGATTTTTCAAATCGGGTAATATTTGTGGGAGTTCTGAGGTAACAAACATTTAAAAAAAAACAGTTGAATTGAGAACCTCCTCCTTTTTTGTGAAGTCGGTCAAAAAGTTATTTGATTCTTATATTCTAGAATAGAACAGCTGCAACAGGCAACGCAAGGATTTTTAACGTTTTTCTCCTTAGACATTTGATGGAAGGTCTTTGAAAGAAACAAATTAAATCGCATACGTAGGTACACTAAGTACCCGCAGTGCGTGGATTTTAGTACCTACATCATATCTTTTCTATGATGGAGGTTAGAGGTCTATGACATCATGGTGGAAATCGCAATGATTGAAAATCGCAGTGTGTGAGCCTTAGTTGACGTGAAAAGATGTGTGTTCTCTTATTGTATTTTTTCTTTTTCTTAAAACGTGTGTTTTTAAGTGCCGGTGACTGTGGGCGAGTGTAGGAAAACCACACATATGTTAAAAAGATGCTAATTTAGGTTCACATCATTATAACCTAGTATTATATTCTCTTTGGTTCACATCAAAATTCTTTACTGAGCGGATGACTTCGATTAAATCCAGTATAAAAAGTTACTCTATGACTGGAATGACTGGATTGAGTCAGTATATATTATGTTACCTACTCTTTGCTGGTTTGGCTGCGGCTGCGCGCTGCGACTTGAATGTGACTTGACATCAGGGATCCCAACCTGAAGCGAGGAAATTATCGTACCAGGGCAGTAAAATTATCGCATTTTGAAGTTTTTGGAGCAAAATTATCGTACACTCAGTATAATGGCTTAAAATACATTAAAAAATCATATGAAACGATAACTTTTATTACTTTGTTTGTGTATACAGAACAGAATCAATGTATATCCAACTCCATACAGGCAGACGGGCTGAGAAGACAATCCACAGACGGACAGACAGACCGCAGTCTACAGATTTTATAAGCGTGCCAACATTTTGAAATGAAGAAATATGCCAATATATGGCGCTGTGAGCAATAAACAATAGTATTTACTCAATTTTTTATTGTATATAATAGCGTAATTCTCAAATTTTGTCGTGTATGGAAATTATCGTATATTTGCGTACGATAACAGTGTTCCTATCGTACATCGTACGGAGGCCTAAATTATCGTATTTGTACGATAATTATCGTACGGTTGGGATCTCTGCTTGACGTAGACTTGAATTTTGACTGAAATTTTATACTTTGACACTGGCAAAATACACTAATGGTGTGGAACTATAAAAAAACAAAAAAAAAATGAAATAATTTAGATGTTTTTATGTATTGCCATTAATAAGAGCAATCAAAATTACGAAGATGAACCACTTATAATTTTAAATTTTATTTCGTATTTATATTGTATTTATATTATATTATATATATATATAGGCTATAGTAGTACTAGGCTGGCCCTAATAATAATCACAGACATAGAATTTTACTACGTTTGTGAAATCCTAGGTCTGTGGGCTACGCTAATGAAAATATGTTGCATTATTCCATTTGAAGCACCTCCACAGGCTAAAAGCCCACAGCAGGATATCGTTGGGAATAAATGTAAGACTTTTGATACAAATATGAGAGTTTTTGCAAAATAAATGGCCGTAGGCCGAGCTGACGTTGTGCAAAGAGTAACATAAATAAACGTCGCTGTGAAGTGAAATTAATATCGATAATTTATCAAAATACATTTTTTATTATTTAATGTTATTGATATTTTTTATTTTAGATGAATCATGCCATTAAGAATACATTTAAATCGAGATAGGAGATATAGTAAAACTTTTTTAATACTTAATCGTTGTGGGATAGAACTACAAAAACATTTGAAAGTTTATATTTCTCTACTGGCAATTAAATTGACTTTACTGACTATTCACTTACACGTCAAATGGCCTGCTGCAATTTCTAATAGAATGTTCAATGTTTATCGATAAAATCGCCTTTAATTTTTATATTTAGTGATAAATACGAATTTAAGGGATATTAGCAGTTTCGCCGGTGTAATCGGAGCACATACATTCCTTACACTGCGCAACTCATGTTGTAAAGTACCTCAAAGCTTATCAGAAAATGGGTAAGTGGTTTTTCCATCGTAAAATACTTTTATTTAGCATAATTGGGGCTTTCAATAATATCGGTCACTGTTGTGTTTTAGGCGGTCTTTTCAGTTACTTCCGAGGGTTGCTGGGAGCGCGGGAGATGAGGATTTTAATCCTCGGTCTGGACGGCGCCGGGAAGACGACAATCTTGTACAAACTGCAAGTCGGTGAAGTGGTCACCACAATTCCCACCATCGGTTTCAACGTAGAACAGGTCACATATAAAAATCTGAAGTTTCAAGTGTGGGATCTCGGAGGACAGACAAGTATTAGGTGTGTAAAAGAGTGACATAGCCATGCATAGTCTTATTATCATCACCACTTTGCTGTTGTGCATGCTTGCCCAGGTTCTTTAGAAACTTGTACTAAGTATATAGAAGAAGAATCGACGAAAAAAAAACAGAGGAGGTTATCAAGTCAACGTGTATATATATTTTTTTATGTGTGACCATGCATAACTTTTTACAGAGTAGTCTGATTTTGTTAATTCTTTTTTTATTGGAAAGGTGTACCCCCAAGGTGGTCCCATTTAAATTTTAACGAAATCGGGCGAGCAGCTTTTAATATATCAACTAAAATAATGGATAAAAGTATTATTATATTGATGATTTCATCTTAACGTCAATGTATATCGACGAACATACCTACTGGAAAAAACAAAAATAGCCGAAAATCGGGCTCAGTTACACAAGTATTTGAGCCCATTTTCGGCTATTTTTTGTTGAGTTAGGTTTACATATATACATTAATTTAGGAACTTAGTTATTAAGTTTAGTTAAAAACTCAAAACCATTACAAAAAAATATATACTGAGGTATATTAACAGTAGTGTAAGAACTTTGTTATTAAGGTTAAATAACAAAGGTTTATTATTTCTTGCTTTTCAGTTTTTTCGGCGGTTTAATTTTTTTGTTCAAAAGTTTTATTTATATTCACTAACAATTAGTGAGCATTATCACCCGTGGAAATCACGGTCACCCTTTTAGGGTGGCATTTTGAAAAAGTCTGAAACTCGTATTTACTTATTTATATACAGAAGTACTTGTGTGAAAATTCAAATAAAATGACTATTCAAACTTTGAATCCCCGCTACATCCCTTTTAAAAGTGAATTTTGAAAAATAGTTTTTTGCAGATACCTATGTCAAAATAACTATCTGCATGCCTAATTTCAGGGCAATCCGAAACAATATTGATTTCAGACTTTGTTCAAAAAAACCTGAAACATGTATTTTATTATTTATTTACTTAAGTACTTGTGTGAAGTTTCAAATAGAAAAGACTATCTAATATTGTTTCTCGGTGAATTTCGGGAAATCCTTTCTCAGAGGGAACTAACGTTGTAGTGACTATCTACGCCAAACTACAGGGCAATCCGAAACAATATTGATTTTCACACTTTGTTTTGAAGCTTGTGAGAGGTTTTGAATAGAAAAGTCTATCTAATCTTGTTTCTCCATACAAACTTTAAACCCCCATTTCATCCCCTAAAGTGATGAATTATGGAAAATCCTTTCTTAGTACACCTTTACGTACCAGGACAAATATACCCTCCAAATGTCTACGACCAGCGGTTTCGGTTGTGTGTTGTCTGTCAGTCAGTCAGTATGTCAGGACAAAGATTCTTATAGTATTAGAAGATAGTTGTTCCATTAAAGATTATATTTAAATTAGTTAAGAGTTAACAATTATAAATATAAATATAACAATTATAATTTATTACTTTATATAAAAAAACAGTGTACTCATATTTTGTAAGAAATGTGGGTATGTTCCGCCTGCTACTACAGTAGCTTACCAACATAGTAAGGTCTAAAGCTATCTACATACCAAATTTCAGCTCACGGTTCACAGTATTTTTATCGTGAAAGATTTCACATTTATAATTTTACTAAGGATGATTTATTCTATGATTTTCAAGATGTATATGTATACATGTCTCAAATCATAGAATGCTTTTGTTGGTAAGCTCCGTCCACAAACTTAGTTAAAATTGAGTAGCAAGTAATCTCTATGGCCTAAATGAAGGTTGGAACAGTTTAGGTACATCAATACTAATTGTCGTAAGTAACCGGTTTTCATCAACTTTCAAAAAGAACGAGGTTGAGGACCTCATTCTTTTTGTTAATTCATCTGTATGATTATTTATTTATTATTTTTTGTTGTGTATGTTATGCAATTACTCTGTCAATTGTGAACCGAATGATTCTTTTTTTAATTGGTAGGGTTTGTTTCCGAGATGGTCCCATTGTAATTTCATTGAAATCTGATAAGTATGTCCAGAGACTATGAACATCTCAAACTTGCCACAGAAATTGTCTTGTGAGGCATGGAAGTCAGTTGTTTTAGTTTTTAAACTATCTTAATTATCAATGATTAATAATCATTTTTCAAATTGACTAAAAGTATCAATGAAATAGTAAAGTTCATAATGTATACATTGTTTGTTTCTGTTCTGTTTCAGGCCTTACTGGCGATGTTACTATGGGAACACAGATGCAATAATATATGTCGTAGACTCAGCAGATAGAGATAGAATAGGAATATCTAAAGATGAACTTGTGCACATGTTAAGGGTGAGCATTTATCATCATTTAACACTCTTTAACCTTTTGAGCGCCACGCTACAAACGCACTCCCATGCCCTGTACGCCAAGTAGTACAGTTTTGTATGGTTTTTAGGGATCCGTACCTCAAAAGGTAAAAAAAGGAACCCTTATAAGATCACTTTCTTGTCCGTCTGTCTGCCTGTCTGTCTGTATGTCTGTCCGTCTGTCTGTCCGTCTGTCTGTCCGTGTGTCACCACTGATTTTCTTAGGAACGGGTGGACCTAGCAAGTTGAAATTTATACCTGATACTATATATGATCTATAGTCCCTATTGGGTGTATAAAAATCAAGGTCTTGAGTCAACACAAAAAAAGATATGGGCAAATTTAGATTTTCGCGAAAACTTGTTAGTACCAAAATGTACCTTAATTTTCAACTTTTTTTATTTTTCGGAATTATTCCTTTACTTGTGCTCTAAAACCTTGCTTATAACCAAAATTGACAATTATAGGTAAACCGGAAGTACCGGTTGTAGTAACCGGAAGTGGAAGTATAGGTTTTGGGTCGAAAACCTATAGGGTACTTCCCGTTGACCTAGAATCATGACATTTAACAAGAAGCAAGGTCTTACAGCACAAATTAAGGAAAAATTCCAAAAAATAAATAAAGTTGAAAATTAAAGGGTGTCTCCATACATACATAGTATGCGCTAATTAAGGTAGACCTCTGAGTTATATGAGCGCTGATACAATTTAGAGGTCTAGCTTAATTGGTTGGTACGGAAGCCTTGGTGGGCGAGTTCAACTCGACTTAGCCGGTTTTTTGTCATCTATAGATGATGCTTGGCGTACAGGGCCCGCATGTGCTTGTCATGTATATGTGAAAATTTTCGTGCTCCAAAGGTTAACTACACTCATATTATACAGTACTGAATATGTATATATAGTAGTAGTATATAGTATAGTAATATAGTGTATTTATAGTATAACTCCACATTATGGTATACAAAATCCGCCATTTTTATTTATTTATAATATGTTCTCATTGACACTCGCGCTAGCATTGCGAAGCTAACAACGTGTCATTTAACAAAAAGGGCCCACTCGCCACACTCTCTAGAGTGCCACACAGGAACAAACATACATACATACATACATAGACTGATAAACACATTACCTCTCCTTTGCGTTGCGCAGTCGGGTAAAAATAGTAGCATGATAACTTTATGCATAAATGAAATTAAAAAGGTTTATTATGACATATACAGACAGATACAGAAAACGTAACAAATTTTTTTAACAAAATATTTCTATTATGATACAGGTTTCTTTAAATAGATTACCTATTTGAATGATAAACCATAGATAGCAAAAACTAAACAAATAAAATACAATAAAGTGTACTATTATAATAATAGCACACCATTGACCAAGGAGTTTTTAATTCGAATTTTGTATTTGTTTATGGGGACCATGCGAGGACATGGTTGATTGATGTTTACTTGGTGCATGCATCGTTACCCGATGGTTACAAGGTCATTGTTGTGTTTGTTTAGCTAACTTTTTGTTTGCAACTAACTTTTGTTTGCAACTTTGTTTTTTAATTTTTTGAATAGGTAACAACTGAACTAAACACTAACGCTGTATAATTTTTAACACACACTTGCGATGCAAGATCAAATCATTATTAAGCTTCGTATATTTATATAAGGCGAACTTCAAGTCATAAAACAAAAGGTATTATATTTTTGTGTCTAAAGTAGAGAAGCACGATCTATGTAAGACTTTATCTTCACTTAACATCAGCTGAGATAGTGGTCAAGTGCTTGTCGCTCTGTTGCAAAGTTGGGTATTGTTACAATGTGTTTTCATTCAGCGTACTAGAAACATTTCTGACCAGGCTTCGAGCTGTTTAGGATACCTTCGCGACTGAAGTAAACACGTTCTTGGCTCCTGAGACACAGCAACGCTAGTTCGGTAGCCTATGGATTAATTATCATATTGTACAATATCAATAAAGAAATTTTGTATTTTGTTCTCACGAGGACAAGGAGTGTTCAAACGAACGCCAGCAATGTGCATACATCCTAACCTAAAAGTTTCCTACGTGACATATGGCAGGAAGAGGAGTTAGCGAATGCGATCCTAGTGGTGCTGGCCAACAAGCAGGACATGGCGGGCTGCCTCACCGTGGCGGAGGTCCACCAGGCGCTGGGGCTGGACGCGCTGCGGGACAGAACCTTCCAGATCTTCAAGACGTCCGCCGTGCGCGGGGAGGGGCTCGATCAGGCCATGGACTGGCTATCCAACGCGCTGCAGGCCAGGAAATAACCACACCACTAGGTCTGTATCCTACTACGTATTACTTTTTTTATTTTATACAGGCTAGCCTCTGATCACTGTCTCCCCTGGAATCCGAGATAGTAGTCAAACGTTAGCTTATCAGGATATAAATTGAAAAAAGCTGGCCATGTGCAAGTCGGACTCGCACTCGTAGGGTTCCGTACCACTACAGTATTTTATAAGAGTGAACAAAAAATACTTCTATCATTTTTCGCCAGCAAGAAATAATTATTATTAAACATTTTATTTCTTATAACGCCCTCTAACGTCTAACAAAGGTGTTAGGAATTGACATTTCAATATAACGCCATCTATGGGACGTTTACCTAACTAAGCGTTCATAGATGGCGTGAAATGCCGAAAAAAACACGTTTCTTGTATGGGGGCCCTCTATTATTTTTAACTTTATTCTGTTTTTAGTATTTGTTGTTATAGCGGCAACAGAAATACATCATCTGTGAAAATTTCAACAGTCACTATCACGGTTCATGAGATACAGCCTGGTGACAGACGGACAGACAGACAGACAGACAGACGGACAGCGGAGTCTTAGTAATAGGGTCCCGTTTTACCCTTTGGGTAACGGAACCCTAAAAATCAAAGAATGTGCGCTTGTCTGTTGCACGCAGACTAGAAGTGGCAAGTCCGTGTTTTGCATCATTCAGTATTTTTTATTTATTTTTTCTTTCTAGCGATGTGGGTAGAACCCTCAAAATAAGCTAAATATGCTGGTGTCTGGAGTGGGTTTCACGTCATACTGCAATGGGTGGGCATCGCACACCGACACCTTATCCAATGGACTATTACCGCATTTTTGACGTCATCGCTTACCATCAGGCAACGCTTTTCTTTTCCTGTTGCCTAATTTCTTCGCAAGAATATAAACATATTACATGAAATAATTCGTCTGATGAAAGTGGGACTGGTGTGAGATAAGAACATTTTATTGTTTTTTCACGGGCTGTCACTATTTATAGAAATAATATTGAACGGTAAATTACCATCACTCATATAAACGCGAGAGTTTAATTGCTTGTGAACTCTTTACAGACAAAAAAATAGTTACTGGTTAGTTCGTTTCTTAGTTTATGGCTTCTTATCAACAATTCTGAGATTCTTTCTCTATGAGTCTATGTAATAGTTTACTTACTATTTTTGTTTTAAAATTATCGTGCATTTGTCACATTATGAATGTGGCAATACCGGCTGTAATTCACGTACAGTAGAATCCGTTTATTATGACTCCGCCTATATTGACCAACCGGTTATTATGACGTAACTATACTACGAAGTTTGGTTTTCATATGAAATTCTTTATAAATAGTCGGATATAATGACTTCCCACTTCCCTTACAGTGACATGTCGCTTATTATGACCTATTTTTAATACAAAAATTTAAATTATGTCCGGTTATAATGACCGACATGATTCTGTACACCTTCGGTAATGTTCGTTGATTCCCGACGACGTTCGGCACGTGGCTCGTTTTTGTTTTGAACTATGTTTATGTATTAAACTACTTAAGTACATTCATATTTACATAAAAAAGGTTTTTCATTTCACAAAACGCTTTGTATGACGTCCGCTTATTATGACTTGTTTGTCAGTTCCTTTCGATGTCATTATAAACGGAATCTACTGTACCTTTAGTCGATTTTTCTCGACCTAGGTTTCGAGCGAGTCCGTCGCTCTTCCTCGGGAGGGATGTGAACATCGCGATCTCACCGCGTGAACTCCCTCCCGAGGAAGAGGACGGATTCGACTAAAAGTACGTGAATTACAGCCGGTATATAACATTAATAAGTTAACTTACTATGTCGTATTCTACATCATTGACTATCTGTAGTTATAGTTTGTACGGTGGATAAGTCTGTTGAGCTTAGCGACGATACTTTATTTAGTATTTGAGTTATTGCGATCATGTCGCTTGCTACATCTATGAACCGATGCACCGGAGTACCAACTACCACTTGACACCCTTCAGAGAAGAACCGTTACACTGGTCGGCAACCCTAAGCTGACTGATACATTGCAACCGCTAAGTATTCGTGATGTTGGCTTTCTTAGCTTGTTTTATCGATATTACAGGAGCTCTGAAGAGCTTTTTCAACATCACACCGCCATCCCATTTCTGCAATCGTAATTGCCGCCATCGTCAAAAAGCCTACCCTGCCTACCCTACCCACACTTTATACATACGTGGTCTTCTCATACAACTTGTTTAAACGATTGTTTTCCCACGAACCTGTAAGTCGTGGAATGAGCAACATTTTCCCACCAAAGTACAATCTGAATTCCTTCAAACGAAGCGTAATGAGAGTTCATTCTAATGAGAATAGGCGACACCAAAATATCAGGTGTTGCAGATGTTGATAGGCGGCGTAGACCACTTACTATCAGGTGGGCCACCTGCTTGCTCTTTTATTAAAAATATATATGTATGAAAAGACGCCAAAATAATATAGAAATCATGATACCAAACATACTACATATAACTGAATAACGCATTGGTGGTTAGTTCGAGAGTTAATAAGAATAAAAATAAAGCATTCAGATATTTCTATTTGTCTGCAACTGAACAGGAAAACATTCGGCCTATTTTAGTGTGTAGGTCACGACCATGTTGTCCTTCGCCCGTTAATGAACCAGACACGATAATATAATTAATAATGTATGTAACATTATCTCGAGATATGATCGACGTCTACACGATAATATTAAGTGTAATACCTGGTCTTCAGTTAGCTCAGCTTATCAGTAACAAGTCAACATTGTGACTTGTGTTTGCTATTAGGAACCTACGCTATATTTTTACATCTTAGCGTGGTTTTACAGACACGCTTTCACCAGCGCGGTTGGTAATCGTCGCGGGCTACGAGCGTTGCGTCTCTAGGATCGTTACATAGTCACGCGGATGGCCCGCGCTGACGGCGATTCGCCCGCGCTCTCTCATCACCACTGTGATAGACAGAGACGCAAAGCTCGGGGCCCGCGACGCTTACCACCCGCGCTGGTGAAAGCGTCACTATAAAACCACACTTATAGGCTAGCGTTTGCTCACTATCGCGCCTGGTGGTAAGCGATGATGTAGTCGAAGATGGAGAACACGCTAGGCCTAGAATACTTTGACTCTCAAGAGCTATGTGCTGCCGGAACACCGTAAGGTAATGGCGGCAGATTTTCTCCTTGATGATGGCAAGCTACCGTTTACTAGCAAGTCCGGCCGGACATCGACAGCTGCTCATCATACCACCGTGATTACATGTTAGACCGCATCTTCACTTAACATCAAATGAGACAGAGGTCAGGCGCTTGTCAGTCCAGAATAAAAGTAAAGTAAATGAAGCTGTAACGTCAGTTTGTCTGTTTCCAGGTTGTATAGAAACGAGGCGAGGTAACGGCGGGAGTAAGATAGTCATCTGTATCGCCATTAGAGATATATAGTACTTAGAGAAGACTCCGCAGGCGGCGGCACGTGGCCTGGCTCGGGGGGACTGTGCGGTGTGTGCTGACCCTGTCTGTCTGTTGTATTATGGTATAATATCTCATACGATGTTATATCGAGCGTCTGAATGTGTAATCGGAAAGCCGGAACAAGCACTTGCAGAATTCTTAAAGCTATAAGGTTACCACTCACCAACATGACTGCTCGGTTTAGGCGCAAAATGCCAAATTTTCAAAATGGCATATGAGTCTTACACCCATATGCATAGTCGGTTCCTCAAGATTTCCTCCACTCGAATGTGACTTGACTCAACCTCAAGGATAAAATCGGTGCAGAATTGTAAAAATATCCTCGGCTTGAGCAAATTCCTCAGTCGAGTCGAGTGAAAAACTGTCAAACTCAAGGTACGTCGAGATCTACCTTAAGGTCTCCTCAAAGCTTGTTATCAGCGCTTTGTACGTTATTTCTGAGGTTATTTCAAGTTTTATTACATAATAAATATCGTAACATAAAACTGATGATGAGGAATTCCTTAGTAGATTTCGATTTAGAAAAGACAATAATAAATGTCTCGAATGGAGGTTCCTTCCTCACTGGAGGGTGAAGCCGTAACTGAACATACTAATTTCTAGGGTGTTTTCAAGAACTCCTTGAGGTGACGTCGACTAAGGTCGAGTGGAGGAGGTCTCAAGAAAATAACTCTGCATATGGGTGTTAACCTCTTGCCTCCATCTGTACTACATACAGGACATAGGAATACAAAAAAAACGGTACATGTTTTGTACCGTTTTTACCATGTTTAAATGGTAGGACACAGCCGAAAACCATTTTTTCCAGGTGCAGGATTTTTTTGACTAATTTTCCAGGATGTCATACCCTATTGCCGATATAATACTAAAAATGTCAACAGTGTACTCCAGAAAAAGTGTTCCTGGTAGGCAAGAGGTTAAAAGGACCAATTCTCAAAATGGCAAATTCACAAAATGCCAAATTCTCAAAATGGCAAGTCTCAAAATGGCAAATTTTCATAATGCCTAATTCTTAAAATGACGATATATAATTTTTTTTTTAAATAAAAAAGCTTACGATCAATGTGGGTCGCACATACTGTTATTGTTAACCCCTTCAACTAAGCTAAATGTGCTGATAGTCTGCTGAGTGTGGTCCCACATTCATTGAAAGCATTTTTATTACAAAAATAATAATAATAAAATTTCGCCATTTTGAGAATTAGGCATTGTGAGAATTAGGCATTTTGAGAATTGGGCATTTTGAGAATTTGCCATTTTGAGAATTGGGCATTTTGAGAATTTGCCGTTTTAAGAATTTGGAATTTCAAGAATTTGCAATTTTGAGATTGGTCCTCTTTAGACTCATATGCCATTTTGAGAAATGGGCATTTTGCGCCTAAACCCTCTGCTTCCGTCGGGAAAAATGTTAATCAGAATGAAAGCCTTATGACGTTCATTGTAGACAGACTTTACATTGACAACACAAAGAGGAGACAGCGCTGTCGGCTCTTTGTTTTGCCGGGTAGTTTTTGTCAACGGGTGACGGGTCTACGCAAAACAGTTACCTTTGCGTTTTGAGTTTCGTTGCAACGTATGTGCCTGTTGCGTTAACAAACACCCACACTAACATATTAAACACTGCGCGTCAGTCCGTCGCCCGTTATAAAAGCAGGCCGTTATCCGTTGTCGTTAACAAAAGGCCTTAGTCTCTTGATGATAACGCACAACGCTGCGATAAGCACATCAAACTGGCTGTGCGGAGAAGTGGTCGGTTGAATTTTCTGTATCTACCAAGGTAGTTAAGGCCCCTAGGCTACCAGGGCCCCTAGGCAAAATCCAATTTCCTGTTTTCATTCACGCTAACGCAAGTTCAAAATGTATGGGAATGACATTTTTGTTGCGGAAACAGAAAAACAGCATGAAGGCCACCATAAAATTGGATTTTGTCTAGGGGCCCTGGCCCTAAGCACTCGTGACGCGCACCGCAGCAAAAGCGAGCAGAGAGCCTAGTTCGATTTTTTTTTAAAATATTTGTTTACATCATATTTACAGTAAACGCAGATTTGTATGGTCATTGCAATGTTGCCTATTATGCACACTAGATGGCGCTTTTTATTCCACATAAATCTGCGTTTACGTAAACGTGATCAAATAGAAAATCAATCTAAAGAAAACTCGCAGTCGTAGTAAGTAGGGATACTTTACCGCAGACTTATAATGCGATGGAGCAAGATGCCACTCTAAACGTTTTCAAACGATTGATGCCCGACACCGTTGTGCGTTCCGATCACGAGACCATAGCTTAAGTTAAATAAACGCCTACTCAAAATAACTACTAACAAACTGAATTGCAAAGGGTTATTATAACCGAGAATGTGTAAATTGTGCTGTGTATGAACGATATAAAGTTCACATTTCAATGATTTGTTGAGTAGTTAGGTCTGTGGGCCTTTATGTAAAGGCAAGTCGCTGTAAATGTGTTGTTAAAGATGAGAACAGCCTCCGCCGTGCTACCTTCTGTGAGTCTGCGTCGGGACATCTACCTGCCACGAACATTCTCTAATACGACTAGTTGTGCCCCGCGGTGTCACCCGCGTAGACGTCGTTCCCGTGAGAATATCGGGATAAAAAGTATTCTATGTGTTATTTCAGGGTCTAGGCACACATAGGATACTTTTTGTAGATAGCCTGGACTCTAGGCTATCTACATACCAAATTTCAGCTCAATCGGTTGAATAGTTTTAGCGTGAAGAGGTAACAAATACACACACAAACTTTATAATATTAGTAGGATAATTTTAAAGAAGATATAAAGTAGTAATTGTCTGATGCAGACATGTGTGTACAGACATGTGTGTACAGACATGTATGTACAGACATGTGTGTACAGACATGTGTGTACAGACATGTATGTACAGACATGTGTGTACAGACATGTGTGTACAGACATGTATGTACAGACATGTGTGTACAGACATGTGTGTACAGACATGTGTGTACAGACATGTGTGTACAGACATGTGTGTACAGACAGGATGCGCGCTATTCGAAAGCCGATGTATTTTACTTTTGAACGTAATAATTTGTAACCACAATCAATCAAAGACAGAGTAAAAGTAGACACACAAGTTCGCCTACTTTACAAATCACAAAGTGATCAGGGCCCCAGACAAAATCCAATTTCGGTTTTCATTCACGCTAACACAACATTCAAAATGTATGAGAATGACAATTTTGTTGCGGAATCATAAATGTCATTCCATACATCTTGAACTTGCGTTAGCGTGAATGGAAACATAAATTGTATTTTGTCTAGGGGCTGTGCTCGAACTGCAAGCGCATTTGCATACGTCAGGCCGTTCTCTGCTGGATTTGCATACGTCAGGCCGTTCTCGGCTGGATTTGCATACGTCAGGCCGTTCTCTGCTGGATTTGCATACGTCAGGCCGTTCTCTGCTGGATTTGCATACGTCAGGCCGTTCTCTGCTGGATTTGCATACGTCAGGCCGTTCTCGGCTGGATTTGCATACGTCAGGCCGTTCTCGGCTGGATTTGCATACGTCAGGCCGTTCTCTGCTGGATTTGCATACGTCAGGCCGTTCTCTGCTGGATTTGCATACGTCAGGCCGTTCTCTGCTGGATTTGCATACGTTAGGCCGTTCTCGGCTGGATTTGCATACGTCAGGCCGTTCTCTGCTGGATTTGTATACGTCAGGCCGTTCTCTGCTGGATTTGCATACGTCAGGCCATTCTCTGCTGGATTTGCATACGTCAGGCCGTTCTCTGCTGGATTTGCATACGTCAGGCCGTTCTCTGCTGGATTTGCATACGTCAGGCCGTTCTCTGCTGGGTTTGCATACGTCAGGCCGTTCTCTGCTGGGTTTGCATACGTCAGGCCGTTCTCTGCTGGGTTTGCATACGTCAGGCCGTTCTCTGCTGGGTTTGCATACGTCAGGCCGTTCTCTGCTGGGTTTGCTGCACTTGTTCGGGTCTTCCTCTTCGTGGAAAGTCGTCGACAGTGACCCACTGCGTGACTATGTTACCCACCTATCGGAGTGCTTGCGACCAATTTGACCCACGCCCAGTGAAAAAAAGCGTAGCATGGGCCTCCCAAACTACTTTTTATCCTGTACTAAATATAAGAGCCGAGTGCCTATATCGTCAGTTGCGGATACAGTTGGGGTACCAAAACACGTAAATTTAATCGTGTATATAGTTTTTCTTAATTTCCTGCTCTGTCGACTGGTGTATTTAAAAAAAATAACGTCTGTTAGACCACATTATGGGTGTGATTTTTCAGATTTTCTTCGAAATCATGTTGTAACAGATTATTATATCCATTTACAATTGTCTGGAAGAAATTGCTTTATGCGATAAGACCAACCGATTGTAAACCCTAATAACGATATATGGTACAATTTTATTTACGTACTTTGAGGTTAAACTAGTGTAACTGTCATTAAAATTGAAATTTAAGTAACTGGAACTTACACAGAAAATAGAGTGTAAAAGTGAAGCTATTTGGTGAAAAACGATCCAATAACGTCACATTAAAAGTTATATATGATTAACGGAAAAAAAATGTTTCTACTGAAAAGTCGTGTTTTGTCGGTTACCCCAATTGAACCAGCAACTAATTATATTACAAATAAAAAGTTGAATCACAAAACTTCTCTTCTATCTTGTTATTATAACGCATAACTAACTAACTAATAAGGGGAACATCGTTTTTATTCCAGTTATTGTACACCTAATAAGTTGGATAATATTCGTGGTAGCAGTTAGATGTACGACGACAATCTGTAAAAATAAATTTAATACAAATTGTTCTGTGGAGCGATTGGCGACGGATGTACCTATGAAATAAGTTATTATAGTTATTTTTGATTATTAATTAATATATATTTTGTATGAGTGACGTTCACCAAGCTATTATTTATATTATATTATTACGGTAAGAGAGAAACATTGTTCCAAATACAATATCATGTATTGAAATTACGTTATTTTATTTTGAATCGAATAAGAATGTCTATTTCCTGTGTAATATCTATAAAACCTGTATATTGTGTTTACTGCGATCTTGTTTGCTTCGTAGTAAGTAGATACCTATTACAAAATTAAAAAAAAACATGCGGATCAGTCTTTGGGGACTGCCGATAGAAGTGAAAATTAAGTAACACGTGAATTCTATTGTCGAGACATATTATTATTTTTTTGAATTATTTTTGGTTTGTAAAGAAGTGTTACATGACCAATTTAATTTATATTTGTAATATATATTAATAATGCACGTATGTATATCTATGTACAGGTATGTATTTCCGCATAGGCCTACAAGGCACTGGCCTAGGGGCCCAGCATCCAAGGGGTCCTGCCCACCCAGTTACCGAGCATCGGGATGTAGATGTAGATCTCTAAATTCCGCCCTGTCTATGTATCAACTTATATACACAGTACCTATACACATTTAGCTCACGGGAAGCGTGCGGTGACGATGACGCGAGTTTCACGCTTTTTGTTCACCCTAAAAGTACACATATACACAGTATACGTTATAGCTAATGGAAAGTGTTCGGTGACGACGACTCGAGTTCCATGATTTTTGTTCACCCAAAAAGTGCTCAACGCGCCTAAAGAAATTTTCTCTTCAATAAAAAATCAATGATAGGGGAATGTCGGGGTGAGATCCAAACAAAATGGGAAGCCAAGTCTGTCGCCAAACATCTTCAAGATCAACATGTGAAGCAGCTGTCCTTGAGAGCCAGTTCCCATTTTAGGCCTAACCTGCCACCATCCCATCCTCGACCCCATCATCACTTACCAACAGGTGTGATAGTGATCAAATTCTAGCCTATGGCTGTCGCATGTGAATTTGCCGCTAGTGAAATGTAAAATATTATTTTTACTTTAATGGTACGTTTACACGCTTGCCAAGGCTTGGCAAACTGCAAACAGTCCCAAGCCTCCACAAATCGCGTGAAAGGCGTTTATACGCTTGTGAATGCGTCAGTCTGCAATATACATCCAAGCCCAATCCCTTTGATACCGACACTCGACTGGATCGGAAGCAAGCAGGCACAAGCCCACGCAAGCCAAGCCAAACGCCCTTTTTACATGCTTGCGATTGTCGATCCTTGCCAAGGCTTGGCAAGCGTGTAAACGTACCATGAGATTTATCCCAAACAGATATTGACAAATGGTTCATAGCTTGACAACTCATTTTACTCAGTGGGGCTTGCCAGCGCAAACATCAACTATAAGATGACGCCGCGTCGTCTACCTGCGTCTCATTCTATCGTCTACCTATCGCTTGATGTCCGGCTTACCTAAGTTTTTGCTATCACAGTGTATAAATAACCTTTTGAAATACCGCTTAACGCTACATGCAGTTTGGCCTAGAACTCAATAACTAGTTCGGCCTGAAACAGGATGTGGCCGGTAGCATCGATAATATCAACGTAATGGCAGAAAATAAAAGTTATTTTATATTTAAACAAAATTTATTGAATGAATCGTATTATACTGAGTTCACACTAGTCGAATTTAGTTGTTCAATTGCTTAGGAATGTACATTACGACTTTAGCTAATAATTCGATACTTTTCTATCGATTAAATCGCACTTGATTAACCAATCAAATGCTTAAAATTCTAAACTTTAAGTATCGCTTCATAATGCCAGCTAAAATGTTCTTCGAGTCACATAATTGAGTAACGATACGAGTAGGTACTTTTAACCGATACCCACTTGGTATCTATATTTCTGTGGTATCGGTTCCAAAGTATCGATACTAAAAGTGCTTGGAAACGAAAGAAAAGTACATCACTAGGAAGTGGAATCACTAAACTCGCCTGTCGTGGACTCCGTATTACTTATCATTTGGGGTATAAGTACGTCTAGTTTCGCAAGGCGGGCATATTCCTTCGAGGGGCCAGCGCCGTCTCTTTGGGTCAAGGCAGCCGTCCATGTTTTTTTTCCGCTTGGGTGTGGCGTACAGCCGTCGCAGGACAATGTACGAGCCCACAATCAACGTCAACCCTCCGATGATTGCTCCCAATATCAGCTTCTTATCCTCTGCAGAAAATCAATCGTAACTTTTATTGGATAGATAATACAGAAAAGGAATCGACCACGATCTCATCTAGTCACTGACGTCTATTTAATACATGGTCTAAGCATACACTAGGGAGGGGTTAGTCAGATTTAAGGGGATAATCATTCTTTAATGGAAAACAGTACCTGGTAAATTAGGCCTATTTGCCAATTTACGTATACCTAATATGTATTTCTGTTGCCGCTATAACAACATATACTAAAAACAGAACAAAGTTATAAATTAAAGGGTTTGAACGATTCATAGGATCATAGGCGCTATCGTGTTTACCTTAACCTCGGAATCTGAATCTGAATCTCGGAAACGGCTCCAACGTTTTTATAAAATTTAGTATACAGGGAATTTCGGGGACGATAAATCGATCTAGCTAGGATTAATTTTCAGAAAATGTTGTTTTATTCGGGTTTTCAATAATCAACTTTATCGATAATCAACTTAAAATATGACTCTTCCCGACATCTATTGGCAAGTAGAAGTAGCTTGGTGTTATTGTGTCGTTAAAGCAGTTAGTTGCTCTCAATTAAAAAAATAGTATTATTATTCGCCGATAGATGTCGGGAAGAGTCATATTTTCTGCTTAAGTGGCAAAAAATACCGAGCAAAGCTCGGTCAACCAGATATTTAATAATATTAATTGCTCACCTTTGTGTTAACGGTCACTTTATTGGTGTTAGAAGTTCCTTAGATATTCTATAGATGGCGTTCGAAACCCTCCGTGTGCGGGACCAAAATCTGACTCGCACTTGGCCAGTTTTATTTTTAACTTTATTTTGTTTTTCGCATTTGTTGTTATAGCGGCCATAGTAATACATACTTTGTGAAGATTTCAAGTCTCAGTATCTATTATGGTTCATAAGTTCAAGCAAAAATGACGAAAAAACACGTTTCTTGTATGGGGACTTTAAGATTTAATTAAATTATGTTTTTTAGTATTGTTGTTAAATCCCCCATAGTAATAATACATAGTACTTAGTACCCTTTGGTACCCTTTTGGTTCAGAACCCTAAAAAAGGGACTGACAACATATGTTTGGCTCAAAAAAAGCTATGTTTTTAGGGTTCCGAACCCAAAGGGTACCAACGGAACCCTATTACTGAGACTCCGCTGTCCGTCTGTCTGTCTGTCTGTCCGTCTGTCACCAGGCTGTATCTCATGAACCGTGATAGTTAGACGGTTGAAATTTTCACAGATGATGTATTTCTGTTGCCGCTATAACAACAAATACTAAGAACAGAACAAAGTTGAAAATTAAAGAAAAGTTTAAAAAAGTTTTTTTACGATAGCGCAGCGCCACCTATCTAGTTGCTAAGATGGCGCTATCGTCTTTACCTTAATCTGAATCTCGGAAGCGGCTCCAACGATTAAATAAAATTTTGTATACCTACAGTGGATTTCGGGGGCGATAAATCGATCTAGCTAGGAGTCATTTTCAGAAAATGTTGTTTTATTCGTGTTTTCAATAATCAACTTAAAATATGACTCTTCCCGACATCTATTGGCGAGTAGAAGTACTGTATCAGTAAAGCAGTTAGATGCTCTCAATTAAAAAAAATAGTATTATTATTGGTCAATAGATGTCGGGAAGTCATATTTGTCTGTTTAAGTGGCAAAAAATACCGAGCAAAGCTCGGTTAACCAGATATTTAATAATATTAATTACTACAATTACTATTACTACTATTACTTCTTTCTTTCTTTCTATTACTATTACTACAATATAATACTATTCTGCCTTTGTGTTAACGTTTACTTACTTGGTGTTAGAAGTTCGTTAGAAATTCGATAGATGGCGTTCGGAACCCTCCGTGTGCGGGACAAAGTCTGACTCGCACTTGGCCAGTTTTATTGTCCCTATATTTGACGATCTTTATAAATGATCTGGTCTAGGAGTTGAGGTAAAGCAAAATTCACACGATTTGAGTAGGTACCTCATCTTTTGTCAGGTCGCGCTCGGTGTATAAGAGACGAAATGATGTTCAGCTCGGAAGACTGCTTAGGCCTGGAACGTCCATTCCAGACAAGCACTATTCTTTCTTACACCGCATCATCACTTAACATCAGGTGAGAAAGTGGTCAAGCGCTATAAATAATTAAGATATTATTACGGATAGATAGTTTAAAAACAAAGAAACCGACTTCACGTGCCTCGCGAGTCAGTTCCAGTAGCAATTTTGAGATGTTTATCTCCAAATCTCTGAAGATACTCATCAGATCTCGATAAATGGGACAACCATACCCATAAAAAAAACGATTCATTTCTTCATCATTCACGGTTCATAATTGGCGGCCTAATCGCGTAACATACAAAAATAAAACTGGCCAAGTGCGAGTCAGAATTTTGTCTCGCACACGGAGGGTTCCGAACCGCTATATAAGTATAATATTATATTATATTGCCGTGTACCAAACATGCTTATTAACTACAACGCCATCTAACGAATATTTAACTAACTTCTAACATCAACTAAGTGAACGTTAACACAATGATAGGTAATTAATAATCATTTATTAACAAGTTAAGCAATCTTTCATAGATGGCGCTTCTTTAGTAAAAACAAGTTTTTTGTATGGGGACCCCCATTAATTCTTAACTTAGTTCTGTTTTTAGTATTTGTTGTTATAGCGGCAACAGAAATACATCATCTGTGAAAATTTCAACCGTCTCACTATCACGGTTCATGAGATACAGCCTGGTGACAGACGGACAGACAGACAGACGGACAGCGGAGTCTCAGTAATAGGGTTCCGTTGGTATCCTTTGGGTTTGGAACTCTAAAAAAGACGAATTGAGAACCTTCCCCCTCTTGGAAGTCGGTAGAAGAGACATACCTGGTTGATTAGCACTCATATCGGTCTACCGTTCTTATTCTTCTTTAGATTGAATGTTGAGCGGCGTCACGGCTACCTACATCGTCTGTGCAACAACCTGTGGTAAACGTATTCGAAGTCGAAATCCATTTATTGTACCACACCACACCGCTCCCGCTCAACAGAATGTGTATTCAAATTATGGGCTTAATCTCTGTAGAATATACACTTTACAATCAAATGACGGCATCATAAAGCTACCGGCTCTCTTATCTGCTTGCGGTAAAATAGGAAACGTTCTGTGCTTGTTTGCCGATCATCTTTTGTAAGGCCCGTTCAGCACTCACGAATGAACGGCAAATAAAAATAGTTCGTTTGTCCGATCTGAAAGGGGTTTTAATTATGTATTTTTATTGCAAACAGACAAGCACTTAACAGCTATCACTATATAAAAATATATTGATGTAATGATGCGGTGTGATACTTAGAGTTGTGAGACGATATAATATTGTAAATACTATAGTGCAAATATATGTTCTATATCTGGCTGGCACCGCGGTCACATCACGCGGAAACTCGGAGAACCGATGTGTTTTCTTTTTTTATGGCAGAATGGCAAGCGTTTGACTACTAACTCACCTGATGTTAAGTCATGATGCGGTCGACGATGTCGACGCTTACCTAGTAGATACCTGTTCACTCGCGATTTGAAAACCCTCGGGTTGTAGCTATCGGGAAACAAACACCGGCAAGGAATTCCATTCTTTGGCAGAACGTATGATAAAATATAAAGCAAAACCTTTCATGCGAGATGGAAGGTCCACCATGAAGCGATGGCGCAGATCAGTGCCTACGTCTGGTTGTCCGATAGAAGAAAGGGGATGGTGGTACTAATTCGTCGGTGGATGGTTTGAGCCACAGCCGAATCCTAGCACCAGTAGTTACACATTTTGCACAAGTCAGGTCTCACAGGTCTAAGCCTACCTCTACGAAGCTAACAATCAATTGGGGAATACGTCTTCTTTTTTTCATATCCTAGCTTTTTTATATAGGCTAGCGTTTGACCATCTCATTAATCTAGCTAACCTAGCTTATCTCACCTGTCGGTAAATGATGATGTGGTTGAGGATGGTAGGACGTTAGGTTGGTAGGATGGTAGGATGCTAGGCCTAGAATAAGAACTGGCTCTCAAGGACAGCTGCCGGAACACATAAGATGTTTGGCGACAGATTTTTCAACTTGAGGGTGGTAGCTGGTCATGCGGACACTAGACAGTGTCCTACCACTATGCTGACTATTTGCTATTGCGATGCGATTTGCCTGGTCTATGGTATGACTGTATGTACTGTCTTCCACTACAGGCAAACATCCTCGCTCTCACCTGATGGACAGTCATTTATTCAACTGAATCGGAATCGAATTGATGGAAAGTGACGATGCGGGCGAAACTGAAACTGTAACTGTTGTAATGTTGATAGCACTCACATATGCACTGTTTTTTTAATTATGGAATTTGTTGAAATTGCAGCTAATAAACTTGTTTTATTTCACCATGATCGATAAGTATATTTTACAAAGTTAGTTTATTTCACCATGATCTCTAGGTATATATTACAAATTTATTTTATCAACCAAAGATAATATAAATACTACGTAAATGATTGAGAAATGGAAACCAAAGAGTAAAAAATTGTTGACATCACGTAGTATTTACATTCTCTTTGCTGGTGACAGAGTAGGTACCTATACCTTGTCCAATATAAGGGTTTATTACACTTGACTGAATTTAGTCGTCTGAATTCAGAAGCATTTAAATATCCTCTTCGAGTTGCGCCAGATGTTCGTCGAGACTCGAGCCATAGCGTGCGTCCGTTGTATGACTTGTAGTACGTAGCCAGAGTCAGTCGGCGCCGCCGGCCTGCCGTAGCCCGGAGTTCCGAGCATCCCTTACCGGCGACCGGGCGACCGGGAACTGGAGGCCGTTCTTGTGCTATGCTATCCGTGTGTGGTTTTGGATGAATCCGATTATTACTTGACTAAATTCAGTAACAACTGAATTAAGGTATTGAATGAATTATGATTAATATGTATATGGACATGGGTATATGAATACGTCTACCTTGGGCAAATCTTCATGTATATCATCTCTTACCAACAGGTGAGATAGTGGTCTAACGCTAGCCTATATGATAGGTAGGTATATAAAAAAAATTGGGATTGGATAGAAACAACTTCGAGAAGGAAGTTGGACAGAAGGATACAGCTGGGATGGGGCAGCATTTGGAACACTTCGTTGAGTCTTTTCATCGCCCATACCGCAAAGACTGAAGACGAACGTCTTTAACAGGTGCATCCTACAGCCTACCTGTTATATTACTTACGATCTGAGACGTGGACACTGACTGTGTGACTGGTTCACCAACTCAAAGTCGGTCAGCGACTAAGAGGGCTATGCTCGGAGTCACTCTGAAGGATTGAATTCGGAAAATGAAGTCATCCGTCAGAGAACCAAAGTTATCAACATAGCTCAAAGGATTAGCCAGCTGAAGTGGCAGCGGGCTTGTCTCATCTGTATCTCTTATCTGTATCATATATCATATCATATATATATTATCTGTATCACATCGTAGAACCGATAATAACCGTAGGGGCAGACGACACGTGTTCTAGAGTGGAGACCATGGCTCGGCAACCGTAGTGTAGGGCGCCCTCCAACTAGGTGGAGCGATGATATACACGAGCTGGCTGGCAGCGGTTGGAAACAAAGAAAAGAACTTAAAAGATCGAGCTTAGTGGCGTGCCATAGGTGGTTAGTGCTGGATATAGGTCATATCCAGCACTAAACAGAGATAGGCTGATGATGATGATGATGCTGATATGTATATTACTTATAGGTATGTATGTCTATAATTGGGTAACTATATAAAAATTTAAGATGTAAAATATGTATGTCTATAATTGGGTAACTATATAAAAATTTAAGATGTAAAATATGTAGATAGGCACACCACCGTCCATTACGGTTTCTCATACAATATAACTATCTGTTTGGTTGTCTGGAAGAAATCGCTTTAAGCAATAAGACTACCCATTGGATTACTTAGACCAAGTTTCAAGTTTTAGCTTAAGTTAAGCATTTCCTGTATTATTGGTGTGCAACAAATTAAGTGTTTATTTATCTACTTATCTAAGAAGACTAAATTCAGCCAAGTGTAATAAGTGCTTAAGAGTCATAATTTTGACAACTCACGCTCATTATGCTTAATTTTTAACCGACTTCACAAAAAAGGCGGAGGTTCTCAATTCGTCTGTATGTTTTTAAGTGTGTTACCTCACTCAGTTAACTCATTTTTTTTTTTCGGTAAAATCATCCAGATGGGGAAAATCAGGCAGCAAAACAACTGGACATAAGAACTGTCATGTCAAAGAGTGATGTAATAGGCAACTTACTCTTTGGTAATAGGGATATGTTTTAAGTGTCACCCTCATGATACTCGAAATTTCTTGTTAAAAATGGCAAAATTACTACGTAAACGAAACCATTTCGTAATTTATACACAAGTATTATAGAATGAGCGATCGTAACAACAACACCGACTGGGTACCAATCATAGGTAGGTAACCTTACATATGCTTATACGTAGTATGTCTACGACATTGATTATTTTCTGTTTGGCGTTTACAAAGTACTGACTATAAACTCACTAGAGTACTTACCTCCCTGAAGAAGTGCACAAAACCTAGGTCGGGACAGTCGACAACATCATAGTAAAGCCTAGACAGAGTATATCTTTGTCTATGTAGTAAAGAGTGTTCATTAAAATAGTTTCGGTTTATATTCAAGATTTAATCTCACTATAACTAGGTATATAGGTATATCTACAATATGTGTTTGGTGTTTACCAAAATGTGTTTGCTGGATACCTATGTGTCTAAATGTGAACGTCAGCTGAGATGAAGTAATTATTACCCTGAGCAGAGATATGAGTATGCCCCTATGTATGTAAATACCACCACGAGGTAGTAAGTACCTAGTTTCATAGTAAGTAAATTAGTGTGTTTACCCCGATATCATAATATTTCGAATTACAATAATCTGAGGATTATCAAAATAAAATTTCGTTTCTTCTGAATATTTTCATGGCTCGTCACATATTACCCATCTAAATGGCTTACGCTAGAAATGCTAAACCTTGGCTATGATCATATGTGTCATTTAGGTATATGAACCATAGAAGAGATCATAGTCAATCATTACATCGAACGGGTTGAACGCGGCTTGGTCTTGGGGTGGAAACCCTCAGACAGCTTTTATGATGCTGAAATTTCAGGCTCAGGAGTAAGAACGACCAAATAAAAATTGTAAGCGCAGTAAAGTTATTGAGTTTATGATTTAATAACCCAAGTTGCAGTGTCCGTTGAACCCGACACAAACTGGTCTGCACCTAACTCAATCATATGTTCCCCGGCGTGACACGGAAGGTGGTCGCGATTGTCGCGATGGGTCCCGCGCACGAATTTCGCTGGAAAGGTGACGCGTGGACCGGTCCAGCCTCCGGGACGGGCCGAGCCATGGCCGCATTCTTGTGCGCATCTTGCTGTGTGATGATGCTTCCTACTTTTATGTGCTCACTACCTAAATTCGTCGCATTCAATTCTATCAATTATTGAGATTTATTTTGAAAAGGCAAACGATTTCCAACTAATTCAGTGTATACTATTTTGGTTATTAAACCGGACAGATAAATATTTGACCTCTATCTCACCTGATGTTAAGTGTCGATGCGGTCTAAGTTCTTGTCTAATGAGACAAGGCGTTGGACATCTGCCTTTAGTCGAGTCTTCCGTCTTTAGGTATAACGAATTTTCAATAGATAAGTAAGTTTGATAAGCATACCTACTCGAGTTTGACGTAAGATTGTTCATGTCATGAGTAACCATACAAAACATACAGTTTCAACACAGTGCATTATATACATCTTTTTTTTATATAAAAGATATACCTAATGCGACAAGCAAGACAAACAGCTGATAGTTAGCAAATCTCTCGATAAAGTATCCACATACCTGTACATATTTGCACGTCACTGCCATGCGCTTGTTACCCCGAGATACCCTGGTCATAGGTCTTAGTGTATACAGTATATGTAATATTCAGTAGGTACATTTGGCGACCCGCGACAACACACCAAGAGTGCTGGTGGAGTGTCGTTCATATTTCCTAATAACAGGACGTGTGAGACTCCACCACGTCTTCTTTTCTTTTTAATAAAATATTTTTAATTCACAATACAAATCGACGGTAGACAAAATAGGGAACAGAAATTATGACCTAGAATAAAAATAAAAGCTTGTAAAAAAGAGTCAAGTGCGAGTTGGACTCGCACACCGGAGGCTTCCGTATGAACTTGTCAAACTATGTTAAAGAAAACACTGAAACTTTGCATGCCTAGACTACCTACCTACCAACCGCAAAAAATAAGTTTTTAGTAGTTAATTCGCTTTTTTTAACTTATAGGGGTATTATATATAGTTCCCTATAGCTTTTGATTCCCTTGCAAAATCGCAAAATATGAGACATAAACAGTCTGTTGATCGCGTTGACTTACAAGATTATTTTTTTCACAGCTGAAAGATACCATAGGTTAGGCCCGAGTATTCGATATCAGTTTCAACTTTATATCTCTACGCGTTCTCGAGAAAAAAGATCTTGACAGACGGACAGATGGACAACAAAGTGATCCTATAAGGGTTCCTTTTGAAGTACGGAACCCTAAATAAGTATATCCGTTTGCAGGGGGAATTATTGTCGGCACCGGCATCCTGGCTCTGCTGTACAAACTGTTTGCTGGAAAAAAGAAGACTTGTCCGCTGCAAGACACACCGGGGCCGGGCTGGAGCTGTCTTCAGATATCCAAACGCAATAAGAAATCCTAGCCTTACATTAACACACAAATATCGACAATCAAACTTTGTAATACCAAATTACATAAACATTTTAACGGTACCAGCTAACTTTAATTAAAAAAAAACTCACGTTAATTTTAAACTTCAAATAATTGTGCTACATCGTCGATCACATCTTCACTTAACATCAGGTGAGATAGGGGTCAAACGCTTGCTTATCAAATGGAAAATAAAATTTGTTACATTACTAGTAGTCTTGTTATCACCTACTTAATTAAAGGAATGTTAAGGTGAACTTACACGGTTGTGATAATTTACAATGATCAACACATGGTTTTGTTATTCCTAATGGACAAGCACTTGATCAGTGTATCACCTGATGCTAAGTGAAGATATGCTTTAAAATGATATTGTATGGAAATAGAAGAGAGCAGAGTGAAGAGCTGGAGGATAAAAGATTTACAGAGGTATCGAGTTCAATCCCTGCCGTGCACCAATGGATTTTTCTATCGAACAATTTATGTACCTGGCCAGCTACCAACCTCAAGTTAGAAAATCTGTCGCCAAACATCTAATATGTTCCGGCAGCTATCCTTGAGAGCCAGTTCCCATTCTAGGCCTAGCGTGCTTACCATCTTCGACCGCATCAACACTTACCAACAGGTGAGATAGTGGTCAAACGCTAGCCTATACCTAAGATATTTAAATAAATGCACACCTAGCCAAGCTAGCTAGCAGTCAACATCACATTTTTCACAGGTGGTGTGATATGAACATATTAATTAGATCGACATTCCACCTGACTTGCTACCAAAAAGTAGCTTACCACCATCAAGAAGAAAATTATCCGCCATATCCTTACGGTGTTCCGGCAGCACACAGCCCTTGAGAGTCAGAATGTTCTAGGCCTATCGTGTTCACTATCTTCGACCACATCATCGCTTACCACCAGTCTAAATAGTGATCAAACGCTAGCCTATCTGATATAAAACACGAAACTTGACAATCCAATCGGTGACATGTGTTCGTTTGCTGGGTAGTACGAGCCACGGTCGAAGCCTGCTTAGGAGAAGAGTCAGGTTAATTGCGCTTATCCAGCGCCTTCTCTCATTACCCTCTTCCATGACCTGAGAAGCACGATTCCATCGTAAGCCGCATTATGACTCATCCAGACTAATCCAGACTCATCATCTCTCATCTTCCTACCCTTATCCCACTTAAGCGGGGTCAGTGCAACATGCCATTCTGTTGTATTTGTGTCTATAAGCGGTCATTTTCGCATCCACTGCTTTCACATCCATATAGGCAATAGCCAATATAAATAATACGCTGTAGGCAATAGACATTAAAGTGAACGTTATAGACTCTATAGCGTCAACTTTGATGTCCATGCCTTTCTAGTCACGTGGACTAATCCAGACTAATATTATAAAAATAACCGGCCAAGTGCGTGTCGGGCCACGCGCAGTGAAGGGTTCCGTAGTAGCCCGTTATTCAATGCAAGTCTTTACCCGTCAAAAACAAGCAACTAGGTACTTCGTCTTTGTCACTTTAAAGGATTTATTCCAAGGATTTTGTATTTGGTACAAAATTATTCAACACCCAAGTTCAACGACTATCTTAACCGCTATAGTTTTCCTTTAAAGTTCATGAAATGCACTATTATTATGAATTTTTCTAGATTTTTCAACTCAGCAGTTTAGCTTTTACAGGGGGGGGGGGGGGGCGGGAGACGCCCTACTGGAACAAAAATTTGCACTTTAAAGTTTAATATTTCGTAAAAGGAGCATTCAATCGAAAAATGATATTAGTAACCCGTAAGTAATTTCAAAAGACCTATTTATCGATACACCACAATGGGGTTAGACGACGAAAAAAAATTCATCCCCACTTGTCATGTAGGGGAGCTACCCTAAAAAAAATATTTTTCAAAATTTTATTTCACCACTTTGTTGGCGTTATTTATATACATACCCCTAAAAAATTACAGCTTTCTAGTATTAACGGTCTCTTAGCAAAACCTCAGACAGACAGACGGTCATGACGAAACTATAAGGGCTCCTTTTCAGATCTACGGAACCCTAAAAACGTTTGTAACCCTTTAGAGTTCTGTCTGTTTGTTACCTAATCTTGATGTTACTGAAAGAAATTTATCAAGGAGATACTTTGTAGCATGAGGATGAACGTAGGCTAATTTTTTGGGAAACATAAAATATTTTTTTACACATAACTTAAATAACACAAATGTTGATTGACAGAGCTTTACAGTGACAAATTTCTTGGTGTACGTGAACGAAGTTGCGGGTATCAGCTAGTATACATATATAAATATAGACAGCTCGCCTGTCCAGCATAGCATGGCATGGCGTAGCAAAACATGTTTATACGTGTACACTACACTACTAGCACATCTATACTAATACTAATATACTAATACTAATCTATACTAATATTATAAAGAGAGAACATTTGTATTTTTGTATTTTTGTATGTTTGTAATGATTTGGCTCAATAACTACTGGACCGATTTAAAAATTCTTTCACTAATACATAGAATGGACTTTCGAAATGAATATAGGCTATATATTATCCCGTTTAAATCAAAGGTACATTCATGGAGACCTAATTTGCAACCTAAATCGGCAAAAAAACGGTCGAAAAAACACGTTTCTTACGAACGCTGCTCAATTGAAAATAGATAGAAGAATATTTTCTATGGAAGAGTTATACAACTTAATAAGAACTACAAAAAAGTCCGCAACAGCATATGACTATCTCTTAAGGTTGACTCACAGCAACCATTTTAATAATAAATTTTTGTTAAAAAATATTACATAACTTCCAAGGCTATTTTCAAGTATATAGTATTAATCCTTATCCAAATAATTACGTTAATTAGCTTGGCCACATATTATAGATTAAAATTGTCCTTTACAGTATATAATTCAAATGAAAACTCTAGAGGATATCACGAATTTCACATACACGCATCGCAAAATTAATAAAATATTTGCAGTGAAACCACAGATTAGGTCATAGTTACTACGCAAATATTATTATAAGCTTTGCTATGCTGTAGATCCCCATCGATTACAATCAATTTGAAGTGAATATAGTATAATAATATGATCTATTGTATAAAATAATATTCATCTTTATATATAATAATATAATATTTTAAACCACCCCGACTGATCTATGTATAATATTTTCATTAATAGCATTCCAATGAATCTAAACACGACATTTAAAATCTGAGCTGTAAGTTGGTGAGGATTTGAGTATTCTGTAGAGTCCAGGAGATGTCCCAGCATCAGGTCAATGTTCCATGTTCTTACAATATCGTTGAAGAAGAAGATTTTCGAATTGGAGACCTATGAAAGTTGATTTCATAGCGCAATTAACTAGAAAAATGCTCATAACTATGGAATATGGAATATATAATATGGAATGAATTTTCATATATATATATGAAAATTCGTTTAATCGTTATAAAACTTTATAACGATTAAACGAATTTTCATGAATCAAAGCTAAGAACACTCTCGATGAAGACATATATCAAACAAAAAAAAACTATCAATAATATAAACAGAATCGGTTCATCCGGTTAGGTGCTAACATGCTACAGACAGACACACAGATACACAGATACACACGTTAAACGTATATTACCTCTACATTTTGCGTCGGGGAACGCCGTAAGGTTAAGACGGCAGATGTTCTTCTTGGTGGTAAGCTACTTTTTGGTAGATTTAATGATCCCACTACCACTACGAAGACTCATGATTCATGAATGCACATAAAACTTTCATTGGTAGGTATATAGCTAGGATTAGAACCAACGACCGTCGGGTCAGAATCAGGGTAACTATCCTTTACGCCAAAGGGCCGTCCAATATCACTACGTAAGTATTATAAAACAAAGTCCATCACTGCGTCTGTCTGTCTGTTCGCAATAATCTCAATAGCTACTGAACGGATTATCCTGCGGTTTTCACCAATAGCAATAGTTTATGAGGAAGGTGCATAATTCGTTAAGGTTTTGTGTAAATTGGTTGAAATATGACGCTCATTGTTAAATATGTTCATATTTTATATTCGATGCAACAAACTGATGCAAATTTTATAGGCATATTTTTTCTACCCGTGCGAAGCCGGGGCAGGCTGCTAGTAATATTATAAAGAGAGAACATTTGTATTTTTGTATTTTTGTATGTTTATAATGATTTGGCTCAAAAACTACTAAACCGATTTAAAAAATTCATTCACTAATATATAGAATGGACTTTCGAAATGAATATAGGCTATATATTATCCCGTTTAAATCAAAGGTACATTCGTGGAGACCTAATTTGCAACCTAAGACGACAAAAAAACGGTCGAAAAAACACGTTTCTTACGAACGCTTCTAAATTGACAACAGATGGAAGAATATTTTCTATGGAAGAGTTGTACAACTTAATAAGACCTACACTAATACACTACCTAGCACTTGAGTTTCTTGCCCTTCTTATCAAGTGTTTAGGTTTCCGAACGGGCGGTAAATGCATTTCCAAATTTATCGACGTATCTCTTTAATAATAAATAATAATGAGTAACAAGTATGTACCTGTGTTTTCTTGTGTTATTAGGAACCTTAATAATATAAAGTACAGGCTGCCAACCGTAGTGTCAGAGCTATAATAGCTATCCATAATATCTGATGATAAGTATTACTTGTAGTTACGATTGAATTAATGTTAGGACAAATAAGAAAGGACAGCGTCTGATGGTAAGCTGTCCTTATTATTAAGTTACATGGTTGTTAGAAATAACAAAATTCTGACACACACATTGTCTACGACTGCTACGTGCGGTACACGTGCTACGGCTGCGACCTCGTAGAGCAAGCTGTGACATAGCGTGTTTACTCGTTAGCTCAAAACTATTTATTTATTGATTTTTCTATTCAATATATATTTTACGTGGTGGTGTGTTAGAGTAAATAATACTACATTACCTGCGGGTATAAAAAAATTAAATAGGAGGAGAAGAAGGAGAATATTAATACCATATGATTTTTTTAGACGCCGCATGAACCTACAAAGGATGTTGAATGTTCTAGCTGATTCTTTTCGTCGCATCGGTCTTCGGATGAATTTGGATAAAACCAAAGTCCATGTACAACGAGCACGTTGTTCCGGAACCGATTGCCGTAGATGGAATCCCACTTGAAGTTGTCAGTTGTTTTGTTGCAGTATGTTAACCTAGGGCAGACGCTCCAACTAGGCAAACACAACTTCGAGAAAGAAATCCAGAGAAGAATTCAGCTAGGCTGGGCAGTATTTGGGAATCCGAACTCCGTCGAGTCTTCTCGTCGCCTATACCACATTGCCTAAAGACAAAAGTCTTTAATATGTGCGTCCTACCTGTCATGATACGTAGCCGAGACGTGGACACTCACAGTTCGACTAGTCCAACAATTAAAAGTCGCTCAGCGAGCTATGGAAAGAGCTATGCTCGGTGTTTCTCTGAGGGATCGAATACGGAACGAAGTAATTCGTCATAGAACTAAAGTGGTCGACATAGCTCAGCGGATTAGCAAACTGAAGTGGCAGTGGGCTGGTCATATCTGCCGTAGGACCGATAACCGTTGGGTAGACTGGTTCTAGAGTGGAGACCGCGAATCGGCAAACGTAGCGTAGGACACCCTGTGATTAGGTGGAGCGACGAAATTCGCAAAGCGGTGGGCAGTGACTGGAAACAAAGAGCCGAAGACCGGGCTCAGTGGCGTGTCTTGGGGGAGGCCTACGTCCAGCAGTGGACTGATACCGGCTGATAATGATGATTTTTTTAGAAAACTAAATGTTGTGGATAGTATAAGCATAGAAAAATACTGTCTCTTTTCTGTGCTAAAATTATCTTATTGTTCATATTCATCTTCAAGGACATTTTCATTTTCATTCTTACATTCTTACTAATATTATAAATGCGAAATAAACTCTGTCTGTCTGTCTGTCTTGTTTTCACGCCTAAACTACTGAACCGATTTAAATGAAAATTTGGTACACAGATAGTCCAAAGCCTGAGAAAGGAAATAGGCTACTTTTTAATGCGAAACAAGGGTTGAAAGGGGGGGATGAAATGTTGTATGGAAGTATCGTCATTTTTAGTGCTAGAAGCTCGAAACTTATTTATTAGGCTGTTGATAAATAAATATGACATTCAAAGTTTGTAAAAGTTTTACCTTCAAGGGTGTTAAACTTGGGGATGACATGTTGTAAGTTTGCGACAAGAGACAAAATTGTTAAACACAATCCAAAATTTCATCGTACCGACGGGACTTGAACCCGCAACCTCCGGAATAACATGTTCCGGAGGTTGCGGGTTCAAGTCCCGTCGGTACGATAAGTTTTTAAAATCGGTTGTAATATTGTTAATTCTGTGTTTTTTTGGAGAAAAGCCTGCCCAAAGTTAAAGTTCAAATATCGTCTAAATAAAAAAAAATGATGTCTTATTTTTTTTCTCAGAAAATAATAAGCCTAAATAAAAAATCGTTAACCCTGAAATAACTATTCATTGTTTATAGTCCCACAAAAAAATTAGGGCTCTGGCCTTTATAGTTTGGGAGAAAATTTAAGTCAATTGCAACATTTCGGGGAACAATTTCCTCGAAAACTATAACTGGAGTTTTCTGGATAGCCCTTGAAGTCTTCCATCGATGGTTTTCGATTGGACCATATGAAACCCGACAACCTGTATATATATAAAAAATCCTTTGCTCACTCTTTTTTACGTTATAACAAAAAGTAGCCAATTGTTTTCATATTTTTTTTAAATAATATATGGAGTGGCAAATAAACTAGCGGCACACCTGGTGGTAAGTGGTCACCGCCGCCATAATATGATATCTGCAACACCAGAGGTATTGCCGGTGTGTTGCCTACACTTATCTAAGAGCGCTCTCATTACTCTTCGTTTGAAGCTACCCACATTAAATGTTTCTGGGAAGGTTTAAGTTGTGCGCCCAGCACATCACATCTTACACGTACGTGGGAAGAAATATCGCGTGGCACGAGTAGTATGCTCACATGTCTATAATGTGCCTTTTAACAGTGTCGGGTTTCGTTGGTACTCGTAATAACGGGACGGAGATATGATATTCAAAAGCTCTTCAGAGCATTCCCTGTGATAGTAAAACCTAAAAGGCTAAGAGAGCAATCGTCGCGACGAAGACTTCATTTCAATTTGTTGTTTCAATTTGTCAGTAACATCGATGTCACGATGGTCAGTAAGCTTGGGGTTGTCGCCAAATCTAACGGCTCTTCTCTGAAGGGATTGAAGTGGTTGCAAATTGGTATTCAAATTGCAATTGGTATTTCGGTAATTCACTCCATAGATGACTCCCACCAGACGCTGAGTCAGGGTAAAAAGTACTTTTTGGATATATTTAGTACGCCGAGCTTTTTAGCAGTAAGCTTTGCTTTGCAATCCAAATAAGGACTCCCAAACAGGACATCGCTGGAAATGTCGACACCCAATATGTTGCTCGATTTTGACAGTAAGTAAGGGGTAAGGAGTAAGGGGTAAGGGGAATTTTCTGAAAAAGCGGGACTATAGCACACCCCGGACACTCGACTAAATCTTAATACAAACTAGCGTTTTAACGACCTATTACACAGACAATACACACCATGTCGTTTTTCTACAGGCGCAATTGTATGCGTGAGGTCTAAGGATGTCCCCGTAAGAACCTACTTCATTTTGAAGTCGGTTTAGACTTGCTAGCTAGTACTTCGCTATGGTTTCAAAAGTATATAGATAATAAAATTATACTCATTTACTCAACGCGATACGACAAAACTAAGACACTTGTCTCGCTGCGAACGAAGACCGATACGCGTGCGAGTGAAACAGTTGCGAAAGTTTTTGCAAACTAAAATCTTCTAAATATTTGATTACGTTATTTGAATAGTGTAGAGTTAGGTAGGGACATTTCATATACTGAAGTTACTTGATTTGAAAAAGTGACAAAGATAAATAAATTATTAAGAAAGTTTTTATTCAATATTTAAAAACTAAGGTTTATTTACGCACGAGTATATCGTTGTTTCATTTATGAAAATGAATTCTAAAATACGAATATATAGTTAGGTATACAAATATAAGTGTATCAGTATATATATTATATAGAAACTACGTAAATTTGAACCTCCTGTGTCCCATAGAAATATTAATAATAAGTATTATGGAATATTTCTGTGGGACCAGGTAGACACAGGAGGTTCAAATTTACGTAGTATTAAATTTACGTATTCCATAATACTTATTATTAATATTTCTGTGTTTTATATTCATACATGTATGAAGTTGATGTTCTTCTCCTTGTGAGGTAGTATTGTTCTGTAGTCGTGCGCGTATGGCGTCCTTGCTCACACTAGCTCCTCGACAGCTCCAGAATCGGTGGCAAGGTGAGGTAGCCGGGATTGGTGGGGGGAACAGAGTGTCCGTTCTATACGTAGTATTATTATCTTTTCTATGACTATTGGAAACTTTTTGGAACACGAAAACGATAGCCTGTGTTTTAGTAGGGTAAGTTTTACCACAGGTTTTACTATTTTTCGTAAAACCCAGGCTGAAACATTTTCAAGAGATCGCTCCACTTTAGACACTATGAATCTACTATCTAGCACTACTACTCAGTACTCACTAGTCTCAGACCAAATAAGACTTCTTATTCATAGAACGATAGAAGATATAGAAGTCTTATTTGGTCTGAGTCTGAGTATGTAAATCAATTAATAAAATAAAATAAGTGACAAAAAGACAATTCAAATAAAATAGGTTCTGTTAGTAAAACAGAAGTTCGAGTCGAAGTGTGGGTTTAAATATGATAACCGTCCGCAGGGCGACATGCGGCATGCGGCAGGTGGTACCGGGATCGCTCCCAGGCATAGTCGGGTCGCGACGCCTCGCGCCGTACCACTATAAGCCGAATTTGGATAAATATGTAGATAGCCCCGCGAGGCACGTCTTGTACGAAATAGTTGATGTGACTTCGAGCGAGTATCGAAAGGTTCGAGGTGCCGCGACGTAACGATCGATATTGTATCGTGCGGGGTCGAGGCAGGGTGCAGATTGGTGCAGGGGAGCAGGGCGCGGCGCGCGGGGGCGGCATGCGGTCCGACTGGTTGCGCGAGCCGACCGTCGACCGCAGCCTGCGCCCGCGCCGCCCGCCGTGCCGCCGAGCCGGTACACTCCTGCGAACAACTCCGCCACACTCCACGTGCTCGCTCATGCTCTATCTTGATCGGAAAGAATTCACTTTTGAGCTCTTTACCGGAGTATCGATATCGACATTCTTCACTATCGATTTTTATTTTTTGGCGAGGCGAAAACAGCTCTCGTTTCTTTATATTTCCGGTACGTTATTGTGTGGCTCTGCAGCCCACAATTTGACAGCCCAGAAGAATTAATTCTTCATGCAGGATGGATGCAATGTATGGATGTTTCGGGGTTAGCGTTTCAATGAGATACCTACTTACGAGTATTTTGAGTTATTTCCTCAGTAATTGTAATGTCAAATTCGCCTTTTGAACTTTGAATTGATATCTAAATGATATTGTGAAGACGAGAGAATATGCAACTATTGCAATTAGCATTCAGCATAATAAACCAAGCGAGCGGAGCGCGAGGCGAGGCGGCGGCGCGGCGGTCCCGGCGGGCGCCAGGCGCGGCGCGGCGGGTGCGGCCGGGCTCGGTCGCAGGGCTCGGGCGGCGCTTTCGCTCCCGAATGTACAGGGCCAAGCTCTGGGCACGAGTGTTGTAAAGAATTTATAGGAGAGGCGGGCGCGGGCCCGCGGGCCGGCAGCGGCGCACACTCGCGCTCCGCCGTCGCGCGCGCACGCCCCACGCGCATGCGCGCCGCGCTCGCTCCGCGACCTACGTAAAAGTAAAAGTTGAGTGCAACAGTGCAGTGCAGTGCTAGTGCCCTCGCCGTCACCACTGGGATGGATGGCTAGGTAACCACCCGCCGCTTCCTACCACCGCTACCATTGTTCCAGCGAAAGTGCCGTTTTTAATGATAATTCTCACCGTTGATTGATGTCAGATTCTGTATTGTTGTGCGTCGCGCCGCCTCCGTTTGTTTAAGCTCCTTGATCGTATCGTTCGCTTTTTGTCAGAGATAGTTTGAAATCGTTATTCTGAAAATGTATCGTTTAAAAATATGTCATCAGAATATGCTTCTTTATCCGAAGGCAGTTCCTGTTTCCTTATGAAACCGTCTATCTGTGTTGATAGCAATATACCTACTGGTTGATAGACGCATGTATAGCTACGTTACCGACCTGCAAGAATTCAAGCCGGCAGGCTTGTAAGCTTGTCTTGTGTTGTGTAACTCGGCCTGAATACGCTCCATCGATAGGTACCTAGGTCCTCTATAACAATATTCACACAGAATGCTTATATTATCGAGCGTTCCATTTGAAAGTATGAAGTATGAAAGATTTATTTTCCAAAATATTAAACTAGTTATTACATTAAGTCTTATATATATGAACACATTTACTCGATTAAAATTAATGTTACTATATAATAAAAATATACGATTAAGAAGACGATAAAAGGAAATAAGCATTTTGCTCCTTTTAACTACCAGACACTTTTCTGTAATATGTAAGTACGTACCTACTTTCCGTTTAACTAGATATTTATTAAAACTAGAATTAACTAGATTACTATTAACTAAAATTAACTAGATATTTAAGCGCCAGAAACCGGTACCTACTTACTACCTACTACTATTTAAACGCCTGCTGCTTAATTCTGCTAAGATACCTAAATATAACTTAAGTGCGTCCAGTAACAACCATCATTAAAGTTAAAGTCCGAGTCATGCTAACTCTGAGTCGGAGAGGAGCAGTAGGTTGTAGGGTACACATCTGTATGTTGATGTCATTGGCAGCACGGCACCGGTTTTTAATGAGTGCCGCGTAGTAATTAGGTATTATTATCTACCGGCGACGCTAGTTATAGGCCTTATACGAATATATGTTATTATTGTAGTTGTCCCTGGGTAGGACTTGTTTGTTGACGATAGCACTTGTCGCTATTCTGTGCCCATTCCGCTAAAGGTATGCCGACGAAAGCTCCAACAACTTCGGTCGGTCAGAATCCAGGGTGAGAGTTTGGTCATACGCTAGTCTACATGCCATCATTAGCCATTAAGCAGACTCACGGAACTCCTGCAAGTAGGTAATTAACCCTACGAAGCGCTACATAAATCTCAGTCACCCTAAGTTTTACTATCGACTATAATATCTATTTGAACTGAGATTAGGTCTAGCAAACGATACATTAAACTGAGCTAAAAATAAAATCAAGTTTTAGTTAAAAGTTTAAATTGTTTAATCTGTATATATATAAGTAATGGGTAATACATAAAAAAAATATCAATGATAGAGTAGAGAACCTGACAGCATATTAGGAACGTAGCTAGTTGTCAGATAAGCTAACTACTACTTTTATAGGGCGATATCTGATAGTGTGTATTTACTATTACATGCTTTACTCAATAATGCCCACCCGATCTTCTGATTTGCCTATTGCCTATTGCTAATATACAAGCTTGTTATATACTTTGTTACAAATATCATATACAAACAGAAAAATAAAATATGCGTAACATTTTTACAATTATGAGATTACAGAATTGTTACATACATGAAGTTTTTTTTTATTGACAGTATGAGAGAGATGTACCGTGGTTTGGTCGATCATTGGAATATGTTCCACTCGAGATCTCCGCTCTCTGTGACGGTCGGTGACCCCTATCAATTTAGACCACAACGGATTTAGACAATCGCTGTATAATTTAATAACTTAGCAGAGGTACAGAATACATAATAGTACAAGTAGAGGTAGGTACTTCACTCGAAGTGATTTCAGAACTTTGTCTTTGTCTCGAACAACTTTTGTATGTTAATGGTTTTCTGATTAGCAGCGAGCTGACGAGCCCAAAAAACTTGTCGGGTGTGTTGAATTCGAGTACAGCCTCGCAGCCCGCGCCCGCGCCGCGTTCGAGCGTGCTCGGTACTCATTAAAGTTTTTCCGCGCAATAAGAGTCTACTTTTTGAAGCCGGATTTTAGATTAGGTTTGGAATTGTTTTGGCAGGCAATTTAGTATGTGTGTGTTTTTGTCACGCCATAACAAAATATTGAAGACAGGATATTTTAAAACATCACTTAACATTCAGTAAAATATCCGTTTTGAGATTTTATGTGTAGGTAGATGTTAAAAATAGTACCAACATATAGTTACTTACAGTCCCACAAGTATAACTTAGCGGTGGTGGTTTTTGGAACTAATTCCGCTCTCTTGAAACTGTGAGTTTGACGTTTGAGAGATTACCACGACATTATTGTTGATAAATCTGCTACATTAAAATAGTTCAATAATGCCAAAAGTAAATAAAAGTGGTTTAAGAGAAACTGTTATCAAAGTACAATGTAAAAGCACAGTGGTGCATAGCCGCGCCAAGTTATACTTGCCGGACTGTACAACTCGCACCATTATAGACGTTGAAAGGTACACAGAGTCATAAGACTGTTATGGCTGTCTGTCAGCACCATATGCTGATAGCATTCCAGTGCACTCTGGCGGGAGAGTTTTCAATAAATATAGATAAGTAGGAGTTCTACACTACTGTGGTTATGTCCGTGTATAGTTTCAACTAGTTTGAATGTTTGATAACCACAAAATCTTACTTCTGAGATTTTGTGAGGGTTTAGTATCAAATAATAAAGATAGTTTAAAAACTTAAACAACCAACTTCCATGCCTCGTGAGTCTGTTTTATTTGCAATATGAGACGTTTATCATTTATCATTATCATTCATTTATTTCTTAATAACATTTGTTATAGGTCAATTTTACAGTATAATAAATTTGATTTACATTAAGTAAACATCATTATAGAATTCATAATTGAGTAGAATAGAATTAAATTAAAGAAAAAAAAAACAACATAAAATATTGTGTTTGTGAAACAATTGTTACATCAGCTTTATTTTTTCATCCAGAAATTCATTTAATGTGTAACATGCTTTTTTTATTAAGATGTCTTTTATTGTATTTTTAAATATTTCATAGGATTCTATTTCACGAATAGTTTTGTCAAATTTGTTATATATTTTTGGTCCCTCGTACCACACAGATTGTGAAAATTTTTTCAATTTTGTGGAAGTTAGTATAAGCCTGTCTTTATTACGAGTGTTGAAGTTGTGAATATCACTGATAGACTGAAAACTCTGTAAGTTTAGTTTAACAAATTTGCAGACTTCGAGGATATATAATTATATAGTTAGTATACCTTGTTCGATAAACAATTGTCGAGCGGGTGTGTCCCATGGAACACGACACATAATTCTAATTGCCCTCTTTTGCAAAACAAAGGCTCTTTGGCGATCGCAGATCGCTGCGGCTTGGCCCCAGAGATCTATACCGTAGGAGAGGAGTGATTGAAAATATCCAAAATATGCATTTTTGACCGCTGATGCGCTCATCATTTGAGTCAGTCTCGATAGTGCAAAACATGCTCTGCTTAGCTTTTCACACAGATAGTCAATATGCATATCCCATTTCAAACCTGAGTCTATTATAAAACCTAAGTACTTAGCGTGTTTCACTTGGGATTCCAGCATTCCAGTGCACTCTGAAGTTCCAGTATTTGAATATCGTCATATCTCTGGAGATACTTATCAGATCACAATGAAATTACATTGGGATCACCTCGGAAATGTACCCTGTAGTTTAAAACTAAAACAACCGACTTCCATGTCGTGCGAGTTAATTTCAGTAGCAAGTTTGATACGTTTATCGTGATATCTCTCGAGATACTTATCAGATCTTGATGAAATTACAACGGACAACCTCGAAATGTACCCTACCGATAAAAAAAAAATATTCAAATCGGTTCACAATTGATGGAGTTATCGCGTAACATACATAAAAAAAAAAAACATACAGACGAATTGAGAACCTCCTCCTTTTTGTAAGTCGGTTGATAACAGTTATAACATCGACAGACGTCAGTCAGTCACGATCACGGCACGGGCCGGAGCCGGACTGTTGACTAATAGCTGGCCAGAGTTATAAACTGCTACTCAATAGCTTCCTAATAATAAAAATGTAAATGGTAAGTTCACGATAGTTCAGAACCTATTATTATTATGATACTGCGATGGCGGAGAGTGATTTTAGAGAGTAGTACAGCTAGCATACATTCAGTTTTTTCTTTCTATACTGTTATGTTACTATATGTATATATATATAAATAATAATATTAGAACCTTGTACATAATTTTATTATTAATCTTATATAAATTTAGATTTAAACTACTTGGTCTCTTTTAGATTTTACCTAAGTTATTATAATTTAAAGAAATGTAAGTACCTATGTGGTTCTGATTTGTGCTTACAACCTAAGTTCTACTTATTGTACCTGCGTGTACAAATATAATTTACATGCTAATAGGCGAGATATGCTGGAACAATGCCTTTTTTAACGTGAATAAATATATATATATTTTTTTTTCTAATTATGTAAGGGCTTAACTACTATTTCACCTGGCCCACTACACAAAATTAAATTTCTGTTTTCATTCACGGTAACGCAACTTCAAAATGTATATGGGAATGACAACTTTGTTGCGGAAAAATAGATGTCATTCCCATTTATTTTGAACTTGCGTTAGCGTGAATGAAAACAGAAATTTTGTTTTGAGGGGGGCTGATGTCAAAGTGACGATGCGAACGACGATGTAACACGTTTACTACAGATACCTGTTCACTCACAATTTATTTATTTATTTATACCTCCGGATTATAGTTAACGGAAAACACAGACACCGGCAAAGAATTCTATACCTTGCCTCCTGAACATATGATTACAAATTTTATAAATTCTGTTTTGTAATCTGAGGGGATGCATATCAGTGTGGAATAACGGGCTAAACATATTAAACATCTTCTACTAAAATAAATATAACTTAATGCACTAGCATTAAGTTATATTTATTTTACTGTTTATTAAGAAAAAAAAAGAATTTTGGGAATCGGTCCACAAATGACGGAGTAATCGGTGAACATACATAAAAAAAAACATACACGTCGAACATATAACCTCCTCCTTTTTTGAAGTCAGTTAAAAACTTCTATAAGTAATTACATAGTTTCTTCGTTTTTCAAAGATTTGAATAAACGTGCTATTGACAATGATATCACATCATTATTTATATTTTGCTGTCCACGTAGCAGCCAATTAATTAATGAAGCTGTTGTAATTATGCTACATTATAAACAACGCTCTGCAGTCTTAACTTCTTAATTATTATTATTGTAGTATTGCAACTGTAATTAACTCATAAAATAGCTACGACCGCAACTCAAGCATCATCAGTCATTTGTGACTCGTGTGCACTCTGACAACCCTAAAAAACATTGACATTATACCAAATGTACCTGCAACTATTATATACACATCTCGCAATATTGTAGCTTCTATTTCGAAGGTCATAGGGCTTAGCAGGGTCGATACCGTTACATGCATTAAAATATTATGCAAACCACTAAGTAATGTAATGTAAAATGTGTTGCTTATGATAATGTGATGTGATGAGCTTTTCCAACGATGCATGTGAATATCGAGAATATGCTGAATGGAAAATTACAAAGTATATATGTATACATACCACGAGGTACATGTATACGAAAAGAACGTAGTACATAAACATCGATTATACATACATAAAATCACGCCTTTTCCCCGTCGGGGTAGGCAGAGACTACTTCTTTCCACATGCTACGATCTATATACGACATTTATAGTGTATAAGAAGTTGTTAATATAATATCAGGCGATGGGGTTGTATAAAAAACAACTCGTAAGTAAGTATAATAACAATTGAGTTTTAATAACATTGACGACCTTAGGTACAGCATAGTACATAATATATACAGTCTTGTAGTATTATTTATTATAATGAAACAGTGTTTAGAAGGAGGCCGTAGTGCAAGTGATCTGATTAAACCGACTCCAAAAAGGGGAAGTTATCAGTTCTAAACGTATATGTATATAATCTATTCAGATTTCGAAATAAATACACAAATTGCTGTGAGTGTATATGTATAACATATATGTATTGTATCCATGTTGGATACAATACATATATGTAATAGGTTATATGTAGTAGGTTGGCAACCCTACATTAATCAGGGGAATTAAACATGTGTTTTAAGTGTGACGTTCGACGTCTAGATGAAAGCTGAATGGCTCAATACCTTTGTTTTTATTTTTGTAAATTCAAAGCAATAAGTTATGTTTCTGTTATATCTATAATATTTTTTATTGAATATGATCTATTTAATGTAATTTGACGAGTGTAAGTGCAAATTTTTAATTTGCCCATATACTGAATAAATGCTTTGACTTTGACTTTGACTTGACATGTACCTATGTTTGTCCACGTATTTCTCCGAAACTTAGTCGGGTTGTTATCATTATTAGGGCCATTTACACCGATTAATGATAAAGTGACAGATGACGCCGTATTAAAGTTGTCAAAAATCTGTCAGATATGTTCCTAATAGGACTATCAGGAACCGGTGAAACTGGTCCTTATTAAATCATCTCAATCATTATTTTTTAGTTGCTTACATTTAGTTACTTCAACGAAAAGCTTTTATCAAAATGGGTTCAACAGTTTTTAAAATATTATATATCACCTACATCCCAAAATATTGGTGAAATTTTAGTGTAAGTGGTAGAAAATTCAAATGACTGAAACATTATATCTTCAGAGATATGAGCAATATCGAGCCGTGACAATTATCTCCGGAGATATGGAGATAAACAATATAAGACGGTTTTTTCGTTTTGTACGATCATAAATTATCGTTTGTAACGATCATAAATTATGTTAAGTTTGAATTGAATCTTGTATTTAATTAGTGAACTGAGATATATATATATATATGTAACCTAACCGGCCACGTAGATATCTTCGGCAAAATCTAACATTTTCTAATATCTTAATAATCTGGAAAGCGAGTATATAAAGTAATGAGCTGTAAAGAAACAGCGTGGGTATTTATAGAAATAATAATTGATCAGTGAGACAGTTTGCTGTGGGAACACTCCACAAAAAGCATGGGAAGTGCCATGCCACGAGCGAAAGTGAAAGTTCTGTCTTTGTACAATGCCTGCCTGTGATTATGATAAACATTCATTAGTCACACTTTAACCGTAGTATTATTATCCGTTTTGTGCTTTAACCACAGAAAATCGAGAGTACAGAAGTAAAGCTGACGTATATGTACTTCATTTTTTTATACATACGCTACATCGCTAGTGCGATTGCCGAGCGTAAACTATATTTTACACAATCCCTAAAATATGATGATATTGTTGAACGCCAAACCAATGAACGCGCTTTTGCAATGAAGTTGCTGGGCTCTTTAAGAGCTAGCCAGTTTATTTGATCATCACAAACATAAGGTTAACTTATACTCGTGAGTAGGTACCTAGTTAGGTCCACATCGTTTTTTTAATGCAAGTTAAAAAATGTATTGCAAAATTAGAAGAACCTAAAATAAATAAACAGATGGCAAGTATCTACTTATCTACACATCTATATCTCTCTTAGATATCAGGTAGGTACATACCTAAATAACGATGATTCACTACTAAAAGTTGAAAGCAGACTAATTGAAAAGTTATAATAACTTTTATTTTCTCTATTTATACAGGAAAAAAAATCGCGTACCGCGTGTCTACCACGATTAAACCAGATAAATCTGGCTGTATATACTCAAAGGATGTTCCGAGATTTCGTGTCCGTGAGAGTTAATGTGTGCGTTGCTCGAGCGCGCGTATTATGAAGCTTTACTTCTGCCCATTTGATCTGTGCTTCAATGCTGAGATAGCTGATATTTACGAACTTTGAAACGTTGTATTTGTGTCTCTTGATGTTGAATGTTTGGTTTAGGTCCTTCTGGCTAATATTTTCTGTAATGCTTTTCATTAAGAAATCGTTCTATATTAGCTCTATATTTGATTCTCGGGTATTACTTTTGCAGAATATTCGCTACCGATTTTAGTGTACGTACCTACTTGTAGATACACCAAACCAACAATCAATACGATACATTCATTTATTAACATTGTCTTAAGTTTAAAAATTACAACATAAACAAGCCACATATATCACAGATACCTAACTAACATGTTACTACGTAATCTGTAGTAACAGTACAATGCGGAATAGTCGCCGTTCCGACGTCACAGGTATTGGCATTCCCGGCATTCCAGGTTGGAGGGATTCATAAATCCTGTGCTCGGATTTTTTGTGTGTTTTTGAATGCCATTGTATCAGGTATAATCTTCAGACGCCACTCCACCTATACGCTGGGAGACTAGACAAAAAATATCACGTGTCAGACGAAAAGATGAAAGGAAAAAATCTTATTCATAAAGTTAATTAACCAAAGGAAGGTTTACTACAGGAGTCACGCTGTACAGGTTATTGCAAATGTTGAAAACGTGTCCGTACTTACATAGGCACGGTCACATTTACCGTTTACGTTTACCTACACAGTACGTACACAAATTATTATCTTCAGAGTTTCTCATTTACAAAGTTTCCAATTACAAAGGATTAAAAAGAATAATTTAAAACTTGCTGCGAACTGGGGCCGCGTTAAAACATATCCTTTTTAAAATGTTACCCAATTGGCTATCATTGTGCAAAGTGCAGTGACATCGGGCGAGCCGTTTGACCGTAAAGAAGTCACAAACGAAGAAACATACCAACTTTCGTATTTATAATATTTGATGATTGGATTCAAATAACAATAGCTGTGAACAAAACCTGCTTCGTCGGTCGTAGCGCACGGATCGTAGCATGGATCGGCTACAGCACCAGCGTCATTGTGTAGAGCTAGAGAACTTCAGTTCTATTAGCATTTTGATTTGTGGTGGAAATATATATTTTTTGATACAGCTTACCAGCAATGTGGGTTGCACCGTGGTTGCACAAACTAAGCTAAGTATGCTTATGTCTGAAGTTGGTTCACCTTAATAGTACGATGAGTGGGGATCGAACTCACGACCCCTCGATCGGAAGTCCGACGCCTTAGCTATTACACCGTATAATGCTATGGGGCAATGCTGCCGACGCTAACCGTATTTTTATTTTACAGAAGAGAGCAGTGAGAGCGATTTATGGTTTAGGAAGTAGGTATTCATTACGGGAGTTCTTTAAAACTACAGGTATTTTGACAATGCCGTGTCTCTACATTTTGACAAATATAGTGTATGCCCGTAAACATTTACATAAGTATAAAGCAAACTGTGATATTCATAAGTATAATACAAGAAATAAATATAAATTAGTAGTGCCAACAACAAGGCTATCTAAAATAAACAAATCATTTGTAGCTAATTGTGTACGATTTTATAATATTATTCCGGAGTGGTTAACAAATTTGAATGAAAGGCAATTCAAATTTCATATTAAAAAACTGTTATTGAGCAGAGCATACTACACTGTAAATGATTACTTATGCGACAAAACATTTTGGAAAAATATTAAATGTAACAATTCCAACTAATTTTATATATTTATAGATGACATTATTGTATGGTTAAATTTAATTGTTTTTGATGTTATTTGTTATGAATTGTTGTTTTTTTTTATGTTTTTGACATTCATAAGTGTACAATGTACCTAAATGAAAAAATAAATGATATGATGATATGATGATAATAATTTTATGATATAAAAAGTATGTGTGTTCTTGTCATAATTATGTCTAGTTCTTTCATCCACACTAAATCCCAACTAGAAATAGCAGTTGCTTTCAGACACGTAATATTCTGAGCAAAGTGCAACACGCACGGGAACCTCCATAAACTCTACATCTCGTTTCATATTAATAACATCATAATGAAGGGTGATGCACTACTCAGGTAGAACTGTCAGGAAACCTTCATTACAATAATCACTTGTAATTTGGAAGCAGACACGTACTTAAGATGGGTGCGTGCAGCCAGCCTCACCCTCGAGGCATCATCTAAAAACCAGTGTAACTTGACCCTTTGCAGGTATAATTTTGATCATCGCTAGAGTCCTATATATATTGGTCATTACGTTGTAATCGTTACAAAGGCTTCCTCTCTTCGTTTAGGTAAAAGCCCTTTCTTATGTTCAAGTCTGAAAATAAGTTTTTGTCTGAGGTGGTATTGACGTTATCCTTTCTTGGAATTGACTTCAATTCATCAACATTTTTTAAATAAATAAAATAATACATTACTGCAGTAGGGCTGTAGATCTGGTTCTAGTCCACCGATTATAATGAAACAACCAGTTTAGCAAAACACAATACATTTTTGTAGGAATACGAGCACTATTTTTAGTATCTATAAATTTATTAATTTTAGATTTTACCTTATTATAACTGATTTTTAGGGTTCCGTAGCCGAATGGCAAAAAACGGAACCCTTATAGATTCGTCATGTCTGTCTGTCTGTCTGTCTGTCCGTCCGTATGTCACAGCCATTTTATTCCGAAACTGTTAGGACTACAGAATTGAAACTTGTAGGTAGATGTATTCTGTGAACCGCTTTCCGAATTTTATACAAAAATAAAAAATATAAAAGTTTAAGGGGGGGCATCCCATAAATGCAACTGAAACAAAAAAAAAATCTTCAAACCTATACGTGTGTGGGGTCTATGGATAGGTCTTTAAAAATGACATTTAGGTTCCAAAAATCATCTTTTCTCAAAGTCAATCATTTGAAAGATACGTGCGTCTAAAGTTGTAAAATGTGTGCCCCCCCCTCTAACTTTTAAAGTATGGGAGTGAAAAATCTAAAAAAAATATATGCTGTAGATCTCAATAAAAACTAACAACGAAAATTGGTTTGAACGAGATACAGTCAGCAGTTTTAGAGATATGGCGACCGCAAAGATAACTTTGTTTTTGATACAAACACTATGAAAAACAAAGTTAATTTTGTAGTTGCGAAAAATCATAGTTATGGAATACTTAACTGTGTTTCGGAACACTACGAGTGCGAGTCCGACTTGCACTTAGCCAGTTTATTTATTTATCTAACGATTTGCACTAACCTAGAGTGGCTGCAATATTGTTTGTGCAGAATTGCACATCCACACGTCAATGTGTCACACACGCCAGGGGTCAATAGATCGAGAAATACAATAAATAGTAGCTAAGTACTATTTATTCTATTTCTAATTCTAAAAGTAATGTTGTACTATTAGTACAACTTTAGACCCACCCATGAACATATTCCAAGAACAATTCCAAAGGGGTTTCGGTACTGCATGATACGGTTACTTGCCCTCATTTCCTTAAGTGAGGAGTAAGTTTTAAATTGATTAGGAAATGCAGTGAGTGTAGAGGGCGCGCCCGTCGTTGTGCGCACGCGCAGTGGTCCGTGGAGAGAGTCGCTTTACTCCCCACTTACGACGAGCATCGCTGACGATGTCACTGACTAAGCACGATACAACACAATACCCTGCCAGATTTAGAGCTCCGTACTCAACAAGGAACACTTATAGATTAGTCATGTCAGCAGCCCGGCTGTCTGTATGTCTGTCTGTCAGCTCTAAGACTATTGATGCTTGAAAGCTGTAATTTGGAATAGTCCTACATATTAATCACGTAGACAAAGTGTCGTATCGTGTGTGGTATCATTTTATCGGCCTTTTAAAAATATTGCGAGTGTGTAGTACACACTGTGTACGGTTGAGTGTACTCTTTTCTAGTTGATGAGGATATGAGAGCAACTTTCACAGGTCTGAAAAATTCTTAATTCGGTTTCTGTTTTTTGTTACTTCAATGATATTGCAAGAACATGGTATTTGACCTTGACCTGAGATCTGCTGGAACCTGCAGATTAGTTACTTTTTACCAACTAATAGTAGAGATGTCGTATTTAGGATCATTGCAGGAATGATCTCAATGAATAGATTATACATGTATCAGTCGGGGGTGGTATTTTAAATTTAAATTTAAGTATTTTCGGTGGTATTAGCGTCCTGCACTCTAGGATCACATGCGTGCATGGCTTCTCTGCCTTCATGCATTCACTGCACAAAGGTCTGTCAGAGACACCTGCGGTAAATAGTTGTTTATTTGAGTATACCGGTTTTTATTCATCTGAGAGTTGTTTAGACCTTTTCAACTATTTTTCTATCCTAACTGTGAATGAAGAAGTACCAAACGTCCAACCAGTCATAACTAGAAACTAGCTGCGCTAATAGAGGTCTCATAAATGCAAATGTGATATGCAAACGCACCGGTCCAGTAGCAAAGAGGATTTCTGGCTCGAGGCTCTTACACTAAGTACTTAATTCATGATCTTATAAAACCTTATATACTATTCATGTTTTCTTGAAATTATATCTAAATTATTATCTACTCTACCTTTTAAGCTATATTATTTAGAATTAGATATCGTAGGCCAATAAGATTGAAACTGCCCTCAGAATCTCTAAACATACATTGTTCGTAGTGTTTATTGTTGATGGCGAGTTCATAGAAACTTATAATCCTCTTGAATTGTAGGTTTACAAAAATTGCTAAATTTGCGTTGTGCTCGCGACTGGTTGGTGAAATTTAAGAAATGTCATTTGTAGGTCTCCTGTTACACATATATAGACAATTAGGTGTGTTTATAACATTAGTAGACATTGCAGTGTTGTATTAATGAATTATACACCGGAACGAGGACAATGGAGTCCCTGTACGACGCTCGACCGTTCATCCGTCCCAGGCGAGCCAACCCATTTAGATCTCAAGGGGGGGCTTTGTTCGTCAAGTAATGCGCCACATACCGTGCCGACGAGCGGGATCTAATCCATCCAACTATGGTATTACTGTGTTCAGAATATCTCGTTTTATTGCGCATATATATCGATACGCACCGCTATCCCACCTGATGAAGCGCACCTCGTCGCTGCACGCCAAATAACTAATATGAGTGTACAGTGAATGTTTATTATTTGTTGCAGTGAAGATGCGATAGCTGCGCGCGGCGAGGCGGCCCCGCTGAGTGGGGGCGCGGGGGGCGGCGCGGCGGGGCCGGGCCCGGCCGAGGAGCGCGAGCGCTGCGCCTGCGCCGCCTGGACGCAGCGCCGCCAGCCGCCCGTGCACGAGATACTGCGACCCAAACCCAGGAGGTACACTATGCCCATCATCTACTGATTACTTGCATAATGCTGGTTACACGCCGACTTGACGAGATCAGACGAACGGTAAAGGTTGGAGGACGGGCCGAAATTCAAAATTACGATTGAATAGACGCATATATCTATTCGCAAATTATTTTAGTGTTCCTTGGACTTGTACCCAGCTTAAGAATTATAGCTTCATATTCATATGCATTTATTCCTTCATCTATCACTGCTTAGCAAAGCCATCTCTAACTGCACGGCACTGAGCAAGATCCTCGGCTAATCTCATCCAGCTTTTGCCAGTAACCTTGCGAAGATCATCGCTCCACCTAGCTTGAGGGAGTCCTACGCTACGTTTGCTGATTCGCGGTCTCAACTCAAGAACTCGTTTATCCCAGCGATTATCGGTTCTTCGGCTAACGTGGCCGGCCCATCCCCACTTCAGCTTAATAATTCGATGGGCTATGTCGATGACTTTGGTTCTCTGTCGGATCGCCTCGTTTCGGATTCGATCCTTGAAGAAACTCCGAGAATAGCCCTTTCCATAGCACTGTGAGTGACTTTAAATTTGTGGACAAGACCGACCGGAAGGTCCGCGTTTTGGCTCCGTATTTCATTTCATGACGGGTAGGACGTACTGATTGAAGACTTTCGTCTTTAGAATGGGATTGACAATGTCAAGACCTAACTTAGTATTAGTATCTAATAGTTGCGTTGCTGTGCTACGACATACCATACTCTCAAAAATTCTGGTGCTACGCCAAATCGATTTTTGCCATTTTTGATATCTCTCCATCCTGGTACTGGGTCCGCTTTGTCGAGTGACCAGGTGCGCAACAAAGCCATTAAAAAGTTGGTACAACGCGACAAAGGTGCTCGTCCATCAACTGGACAAGTCGTCGCATCCAAATCGGAGATTCTGTCGGAAGTTATAAAGACTTCTTCGGCAAGCTCTACGTGTCGCATGCTTCCTTCAAGGCCCGTACCCCGCCATATCTGCCCGAAATTAGCCGAGACGAGATCGTGACGGCCCTTAAACAGCTCAAAAATGGAAAAGCTCTAACTAAAGAAAAACTGAATCGACTAAGCTCTATTATGCTATCTATCTAGCTTACATTGAAGACCTGGCTACATGCCGGACGCTATAGCCATATATACTCACTATATCACTAGTTTTTAATGGAGCAAGGATTGTGGTTGGACGACATGTGCTTTTATAGACATGTCCTTTCTAAGCTTCATTCATTAACAGTTAATACATACATAAGTATAGAATCAATATAATTTTAGACCGAGAAGCCTTAAGAAGCTATGAGAAAGATATAAAAAATGTTACTAGAAATGTTCACTTAAAACTAAAATTTTAAAACACCCTCGACTGATATGACTGACTCGACTGATGATGATGTATAATCAGTTTATTGAGACCATTCCGATACGCCTAAACACGACATTTCCGAGGTTAGTCTGTGAGGAGTTGAGTATTCTGCAGATTGCAGGAGATGCTTCATAATCAGGTCAAGATTAGCAATAGCATGTTCTTGCAGTACAACTACAAACTCATAAATTTTTTTGTGCCGTAGCAGCCAAAGCAGACAAGAGACACTGAGAACAAAATGATAAACATTGGATCGATATGAGATCCAACAAACTAGAATATAAAATATCATCATCATCATCATTATCAGCCGGTATCAGTCCACTGCTGGATGTAGGCCTCCCCCAAGACACGCCACTGAGCCCGGTCTTCGGCTCTTTGTTTCCAGTCACTGCCCACCACTTTGCGAATGTCGTCGCTGCACCTAGTCACAGGGCGTCCTACTCTACGTTTGCCGATTCGCGGTCTCCACTCTAGAACCAGTCTGCCCCAACGGTTATCGGTCCTACGGCAGATATGACCAGCCCACTGCCACTTCAGTTTGCTAATCCGCTGAGCTATGTCGATGACTTTAGTTCTCTGGCGAATTACTTCGTTCCGGATTCGATCCCGCAGAGAAACACCGAGCATAGCTCTCTCCATAGCTCGCTGAGCGACTTTAAACTGGTGGACTAGTCAAACCGTGAGTGTCCACGACTCGGCTTCGTATGTCATGACAGGTAGGACGCACTGATTAAAGACTTTTGTCTTTAGGCACTGTGGTATAGGCGACGAGAAGACTCGACGGAGTTTCCCAAATGCTGCCCAGCCCAGCTGAATTCTTCTCTGGATTTCCTTCTCGAAGTTGTGTTTGCCTAGTTGAAGCGTTTGCCCTAGGCAAACATACTGCGTGACAACTTCGAGTCGGATTCCATCTACGGCAATCGGTTCCGGAACAACGTGCTCGTTGTACATGACTTTGGTTTTATCCAAATTCATCCGGAGACCGATGCGACGAGAAGAATCAGCTAGGTCATTCAACATCCTTTGTAGGTCCTGCAGCGTCTCTGCCATAATGACGATGTCATCTGCGAATCGTAAGTGAGAGATGTACTTGCCGTTAATGTTGATGCCACAATCTTTCCAGTCCAGCGTCTTAAACATATCCTCTAAGGCATTAGTGAACAGTTTCGGGGATATGACGTCCCCCTGTCTCACTCCTCGACGCAGGTGAATATGTTTAGTACGCTGGTTCTGTACTTGTACTGACATCGTTGCGGCTTTATATAGACATTTCATCACTTCGATATATCGCCAGTCGACTTGGCAACGCTGCAGGGACTCAAGAACCGACCAGGTTTCGATTGAGTCGAAGGCCTTCTCATGGTCCACAAATGCTAAGCACAGGGGCCGATTGTACTCTTCGGTCTTCTGTACAAGCTGCCGCACCGTGTGGATGTGGTCTATGGTGCCGTAACCGCTTCGAAACCCGGCCTGTTCCGGAGGTTGAAACTCGTCGAGTCTTCGCGCAAGACGGTTCGTGATGACCCTTGAAAACAGCTTGTAGACATGGCTCAGAAGCGAAATCGGGCGGTAGGTTTTCAATAGGGTTTTATCTCCTTTTTTGAAAAACAAAACCACCATGCTTTTGTTCCATGCCTGTGGAGTTCTACCAGTGAAGAGAACAGAATTGAAGAGCTGTTGCAGCTGGCTTACAGCTGGAGCTCCTCCAGCTTTTAGAAGCTCCGTTGTGATTCCGTCCTCACCTGGGGCTTTTCCATTTTTGAGCTGTCTAAGGGCCATCACGATCTCATCTCGGCTGACTTCGGGCAGGTCTTCTGTGAAGTGGCGGGTTAAGGTGGCTCTGCAATCCTCAGTATCGGGTTCGGGCCTTGAAGCATGCGATGCGTAGAGCTTGCTGTAGAAGTCTTCAACTTCCGACAGAATCTCCGGCTTGGATGCGACGACGTTCCCCGTTGATGTTGTCAGCTTTGTGAGGTGGCTTCTACCTAGAGGCTGGACGAACACTTTCGACCCCCGATTCTGCTCAATTGATTCTGTAATCAAGAGCGTGTTAGAGGATCGGAGGTCGCGTCGTACCAGCTTCTTAATAGTTTTGTGGCGCACCTGGTTAATTGACAAACCTCACAATGGGTCTGTTCGTCTCTCTTCCATTAGTTGACGTGTTTCTGCCGAAAGCTTGGACTTTTTGCCCGTACGCTTGCTCTCGCAAAACTTCGTCCCTTCTTCCCTGAGGATTTCCACCACTTCTTCAAGTTTCTGGTCTACGTCATCTGTGGTTTCCAAGGCAGTGAATCGATTTTCCAATTTTAATTGGAATGTTTCACACCCAACAACGGTTTGCAGTAGGTTTGGTCGGAGCGTGGACTTCATCAAACGGAATCTCTCGGCTTTGAAGTCGATATCCAGAGAGCCTCGCACAAGTCGGTGATCACTTCCAGTATTGAACCTAGTAATCACAGAGACGTCTCTGAATATGCGTCGTTTGTCCGTAATGATGAAGTCAATCTCGTTTTTAGTCACAGTGTCGGGGCTTTGCCACGTCCACTTCCTTTGGGGCTTTTTCTTGAAGAACGAGTTCATCAAGAAAAGCCCCTCTTTCTCGAGGAAATTTACGAGCATTTGCCTCCTGTGATTCCTACTCCCAAATCCGTGTGGTCCTAGAGTCGATTCACTGCAGGTCTGTACTCCCACTTTGGCGTTAAAGTGTAAGGCTCTGGAGATGTCATCGTACATACTTTCCACCTCTTCATCCAAGTGTGCCGAGGTCGGTGCGTAGACCTGGATAACCTTGAGGCTGTACCTCTTGGTTAACCTTATTATAAGGTACGCAACCCTGGTCGACACACTGGAGATTTCTACAACGTTGTCACTGAGGGCCTTGTTGACCAGAAACCCGACGCCGCCTTGGGATGGCTGGTCACCTTCTCTATAATACATAAGCTGGCCTGATTCTAGAGTTATGGTGTCCTCTCCCTGTCTTCGGACTTCACATAACCCCAGAATGTGCCATCTTATGTGTCCCAGCTCCTCCTCCAGCTGCGTCAGATGCTCATCCAGTCGAATCGTGCGTCCATTAAACGTAGCGAGGGTCAGTTTCTTTTGGCGGCCCGGGGATTCTTAGCACCCCCTGCCATGCCGTTACCGTGACCGCCGCCGTGGTCAGGAATAGCAGGGCGGCCGGGAACTGGGGCCGCGGCTTATTGTGACTAATCGCCACGCTGGGCAGGCGTGTTGGCGATCGAATATAAAATATTATAAGATATAAATTAATTAAGCTGAGCTGAGCTTGTGAAGCAGCTGTGTGCCAAATTTTATCCAAATCCGTTTAGCCGTTTTCGCATCATAGGTAATAAACAAACATACTTACACACATTTACATTTTAGGGTTCCGTACCCAAAGGGTAAAACGGGACCCTATTACTAAACTCCGCTGTCCGTCTGTCTGTCTGTCTGTCTGTCCGTCTGTCTGTCTGTCTGTCTGTCTGTCCGTCTGTCACCAGGCTGTATCTCATGAACCGTGATAGTTAGACAGTTGAAATTTTCACAGATGATGTATTTCTGTTGCCGCTATAACAACAAATACTAAAAACAGAATAAAGTTAAAAATAATAGAGGGTCCCCATACAAGAAACGTGTTTTTTTCGGCATTTCACGTCATCTATGAACGCTTAGTTAGGTAAATGTCCCATAGATGGCGTTATAAGAAATAAAATGTTTATTAATTATTATTTTTGGTGGCGAAAAATGATAGTGGTATTTTTTGCTCGATCTTATAAAATACTGTAGTGTGGTACGGAACCCTACGAGTGCGAGTCTGACTTGCACTTGGCCAGTTTATTATAGTAACTTGACCCCCAGTATGAACCAAAATTATTATAATAAATAAAAGATCTTTGCAGAACAGATTTTCGTTTGAGAGGCTTACTCATTAGTTATGCGCATTATAAAACAATAATAATGTTTAACGGAGCCCGGGGTTTCGAGTCATGTTTTTATCGTGTGCACACAACTTTCATTGTTTACTACAAAGCATCGTTTTCATGGCACAGTCGTGGTGGTAGGACGCAGGTCGTGGCCCGTTGTAGACTGTTCATAGCTTGGATTCTGCGAAGGTCACTTATAGACATCGAGTTATTATATCCTTGGTGGAAGTTAAAGTATTATTAGTTAAATTTATCAATGTTAGAAGAAGCGAAAGAGGTAAGTATGTCAAGATCGTAGCACGTGGAAAGCAGTAGTCTCTACCTACCCCAACGGGAAAATGGCGTGATTTTATGTATGTATGTATATCTTTGGTTGTTTTTATCAAACGTATTAATTAGAGATACTTATAATTTATGTATATGCGACCGGCCCTGGCTTTGCATATATGCCTAAATTTGTTGCATCAGCTTGTTGAGTCGAGCATGAATTAACATCTTCAACAGTCATCGTCATGTTTCAACCAATTTACATAAAATCTTAATGAATTATACACCTCAACCTTCCTCATGAATTACTCTGCCTATTGGTGAAAACCGCATGAAAATGCGTTGAGTATTTTTGAGCTTATCGCGAACAAATAGACAGACAGACGCAGCGGGGGCTTTGTTTTATGATATAGTGATATGAACAGCTGGTAACCTGTTACCAACATTTGTTCAATTCACATAGTGTAATTACTGTCTCAACTTCTCATTAGCAGCCACCGACTATCATGGGCCCGGTGGCGAAATCGGGAGAACGGTTGGCTTTGATGCCTGAGGTACCGAGTTCAAACCGCCGTGCACCAATGGATTTATCTATCGAAAAAAAAAATGTGCGCTTTACGCCTTCCGGTGAAGGAAAACATCATTAAGAAACCAAAAACCCCCGGATGGTGGTAGGACACTATCTAGTGTCCGCCTGGCCAGCAACCACCCTCAAGTTAGAAAATCTGTCGCCAAACATCTAATGCGTTGCAGCTTTCCTTGAGAGCCAATTCCCATTCTAGGTCTAGCGTGCTTACTATCTTCGACCGCATAATCACTTACCAACAGGTGAAACAGTGGTCAAACGCTAGCATATAAGATACTAGCAGCCCGCCCCGGCTTCGCACGGGTAGAACATATATGTCTACAAAATATGCATCAGTTTGTTGCATCGAATATAAAATAAGAATCATGATAATCAATCAATAATCATCGATCGCATCATCACTTAACATCAGGTGAGATAGTGATCAAGTGCTACCCAGTTCGGTATACAAAAAAAAAAAAAAAAAATGAATAAGAATAAGAATAATTTATTGAGAAAACTTAGGCTTATTACAACAAAGTAAATGGTTCACCTGGAATCTAAACTAGGCTCGAGACCCGTGTGATATAGGCTCCAGGCCTCTCCCGTCTGATGACAGCGGATTTGGAATGCCTTTCTTAGATTGTTACGATGGATGGGATTTTATATATAAAATATGAACATATTTAACAATCATCGTCATATTTCATCCAATTTACACAAAACCTTAACGAATTATGCACCTAAACCTTCCTCATTAACACTCTGGCTATTGGTGAAAACCGCATGATAATCCGTTCAGTAGCTATTGAGATTATTGCGAACAGACAGACAGACAGACAGACGCAGTGATGGACTTTGTTTTATAATACTTACGTAGTGATATTGGACGGCCCTTTGGCGTAAAAGATAGTTACCCTGATTCTGACCCGACGGTCGTTGGTTCTAATCCTAGCTATATACCTACCAATGAAAGTTTTATGTGCATTCATGAATCATGAGTCTTCGTAGTGGTAGTGGGATCATTAAATCTACCAAAAAGTAGCTTACCACCAAGAAGAACATCTGCCGTCTTAACCTTACGGCGTTCCCCGACGCAAAAAGTGGAGGTAATATACGTTTAACGTGTGTATCTGTGTGTCTGTCTGTAGCATCTTAGCACCTAACCGGATGAACCGATTCTGTTTTTATTATTGATAGTTTTTTTTGTTTGATAGATGTCTTCATCGAGAGTGTTCTTAGCTTTGATTCATGAAAATTCGTTCAATCGTTATAAAACTATGAGCATTTTTCTAGTTAATTGCGCTATGAAATCAACTTTCATAGGTCTCCAATTCGAAAATCTTCTTCTTCAACGATATTGTAAGAACATGGAACATTGACCTGATGCTGGGACATCTCCTGGACTCTGCAGAATACTCAAATCCCCACCAACTTACAGCTCAGATTTTAAATGTCGTGTTTAGAGTCATTGGAATGCTTTCAATGAAAAGATTATACATAGATCAGTCGGGGTGGCTTAAAATATTATATTATTATATATATAGATGAATATTATTTTATACAATAGATCATATTATTATACTATATTGACTTCAAATTGATTGTGATCGGTGGGGATCTACAGCATAGCTAAGCTTATAATGATATTTTCGTAGTAACTATGACCTAATCTGTGGGTAAAAATACAAAAATACAAATTTTCTCTCTTTATAATATTAGTATAGATTAAAAAAAAATGCCGACACTCGGATAAGATTGTGGACATGTCCTTATTGGGTGGTTCGAGCCACGGCAGTGGCCTGCCGCTAATCAACCATTTAAAATCAACCAAGGTTCACGTGTTACATTGGTGTGAATTGTGTACTTGATCCCATGTAGACCCGGTCTTAGATAATAATATACACGAATATAATTGTATTTTATAATAACACTGAGTAATCGGTTTAACAACCCTATGATTTACCGTGTGAACAAGTCCAAACAATAGTTTATACAAGTGGCATTAGCCATTACTTTCGCCGGTCCCACCCCCACCGCTGGGATGTGGGAACACCACACAGCTGAGAACGGCATTTAATTGTGAACGTTGTATTGAACAATACTTTTTAATACTTACCGTTTATGCAACGAAAGTTAGATACTGTTACTTGTGGGTATTTCACGATCTCTCATGATTACAGCATTCATTGCTTTGAGGTAGGAGTCTCAGTACCAAAAAGTTGAATTTGTTTACAGTTAGGGTACGACCACACCACGGCATCCTGCGTGCGCGAACTAGGCGGCGATCAGATATCGTAGTAGTATTTGTACCGATTGGTTTAGACCAAGCGATCTACCGCGGTCAGAAAACTATTAAAAATCAGATCGCGAACGCGCATGCGGACGCAGTACGCCGCGGTGGGTCGTACCTTTAGATGCTAAGGGAAAACAAATTTTGCAACCAGCTCCGTTAGACAAATCGTGATGATGACTGAAAAGTGACCTTGAAATTGATTGAAGACATTTGTTCAGTATTAATCTGACATAATGTACCCCTTAGCGTACTTATTATGTAAGTACCATTGGGCTGCCGAAGACGACGAGTTACCATTAAGCATACCACAAAGCATTCCCGAAGAGGGTTGACTTCAGGCAGGCGACCGGTCGTAAAAATATTGTAACATGAGAGGCACTAATATATAACATGTTACAATGATCCCTCGTACCACAGAATAAATAAAAGTACGTACCACGCAGTTAGGATAAGATTTTGTAGTGGTAAGACTTCTGCCACCTGTACCACCTGGGACTGTACCACCACTTTGCCAATTAATTCTGCTGCGAAATAGAAATATTTTTCGGTTTGAATGGCAAAGTGTCCAGTGAAATTACAGGGCTTATAAGACGTAACATTGTCTCGACGTAACAGGCGCAGTGCAGTGGCATGCAAAATTCTGGCTGTCAAGAATTTTCCGTTTGTACTTGTTACCTTATATCATAAATATATATATATATTTCTGACGAAGATTCAGCCTGTCGGCGGCTTTGGAAAAAGCTGCAGCGTTGACTTGACACACATATAATCGAATATTAAAAAGTAAATGAACCTAGCATCTAACTCATTTGCCTAATTATTCATTAGGTACGCATTCAAAATACAATAACTGAATGTAACGCATCGGCAGTCGTCATTTGTATGAGGAAAGCGACTTCACTGCTCCACTTTTACATTAGCCGAGGAAGTATTACTTTGACGCTTAATTATTTTATCCGCTTTAATCTTTCTCTGAAACTTGCATTATAGCTCTTTTTACCCGACTACGGCGAAGCAAAAAGGAGGGTTATGTTTTTGACCGGTATGTGGGTATGTATGTATGTATGTTTGTATGTATGTCCATCTGTTTCCTCATAACTTCTAAACTACTTATCATAATTTGACAATTGAGGTATCGATGGACGCGTCTTATTTGTCTGCTGGTTATAGGCTATGTAACGTCACAAGAAATTGAATGTGGCGCCCTGTAGAGGGCACGAAGTCAAGAACTAAAAAATTTTTTCACCCCACCCTATCGTGTGGGGTATCGTTAAATAGGGATTTTAAAATGAAGGTACGGTTTGGTACATCATATTTTTGTCAAGCGTAGCGTTTGCGAGATATATCACGTCGAAGTCAAGAAAACTAATTTTTACCCCACGGCGCGGCGTCGCAAAGAAGCAATAGGGAGGGTTATGTGTTTGTTGATATCGCTATGTATGTATGTAAGTATGTTGACATGTATGCATGTATCATCATCATCATCATTATCAGCCGGTATCAGTCCACTGCTGGACGTAGGCCTCCCCCAAGACACGCCACTGAGCCCGGTCTTCGGCTCTTTGTTTCCAGTCACTGCCCACCGCTTTGCAAATGTCGTCGCTCCACCTAGACACAGGGCGTCCTACTCTACGTTTGCCGATTCGCGGTCTCCACTCTAGAACCAGTCTGCCCCAACGGTTATCGGTCCTACGGCAGATATGACCAGCCCACTGCCACTTCAGTTTGCTAATCCGCTGAGCTATGTCGATCACTTTAGTTCTCTGGCGAATTACTTCGTTCCGGATTCGATCCCGCAGAGAAACACCGAGCATAGCTCTCTCCATAGCTCGCTAAGTGACTTTAAACTGGTGGACTAGTCGAACCGTGAGTGTCCACATCTCGGCTCCGTATGTCATGACAGGTAGGACGCACTGATTAAAGACTTTTGTCTTTAGGCACTGTCGTATAGGCGACGAGAAGACTCGACGGAGTTTCCCAAATGCTGCCCAGCCCAGCTAAATTCTTCTCTGGATTTCCTTCTCGAAGTTGTGTTTGCCTAGTTGGAGCGTTTGCCCTAGGTAAACATACTGCGTGACACTTCGAGTGGGATTCCATCTACGGCAATCGGTTCCGGAACAACGTGCTCGTTGTACATGACTTTGGTTTTATCCAAATTCATCCGGAGACCGATGCGACGGGAAGAATCAGCTAGGTCATTCAACATCCTTTGTAGGTCCTGCAGCGTCTCTGCCATAATGACGATGTCATCTGCGAATCGTAAGTGAGAGATGTACTTGCCGTTAATGTTGATGCCACAATCTTTCCAGTCCAGCGTCTTAAACATATCCTCTAAGGCATTAGTGAACAGTTTCGGGGATATGACGTCCCCCTGTCTCACTCCTCGACGCAGGTGAATATGTTTAGTACGCTGGTTCTGTACTTGTACTGACATCGTTGCGGCATTATATAGACATTTCATCACTTCGATATATCGCCAGTCGACTTGGCAACGCTGCAGGGACTCAAGAACCGACCAGGTTTCGATTGAGTCGAAGGCCTTATCATAGTCCACAAATGCTAAGCACAGGGTCCGATTGTACTCTTCGGTCTTCTGTACAAGTTGCCGCACCGTGTGGATGTGGTCTATGGTGCCGTAACCGCTTCGAAACCCGGCCTGTTCCGGAGGTTGAAACTCGTCGAGTCTTTGCGCAAGACGGTTCGTGATGACCCCTGAAAACAGCTTGTAGACATGGCTCAGAAGCGAAATTGGGCGGTAGTTTTTCAATAGGGTTTTATCTCCTTTTTTGAAAAACAAAACCACCATGCTTCTGTTCCATGCCTGTGGAGTTCTACCAGTGAAGAGAACAGAATTAAAGAGCTGTTGCAGCTGGCTTACAGCTGGAGCTCCTCCAGCTTTTAGAAGCTCCGTTGTGATTCCGTCCTCACCTGGGGCTTTTCCATTTTTGAGCTGTCTAAGGGCCATCACTATCTCATCTCGGCTGACTTCGGGCAGGTCTTCTGTGAAGTGGCGGGTTAAGGTGGCTCTGCAATCCTCAGTATTGGGTTCGGGCCTTGAAGCATGCGATGCGTAGAGCTTGCTGTAGAAGTCTTCAACTTCCGACAGAATCTCCGGCTTGGATGCGACGACGTTCCCCGTTGATGTTGTCAGCTTTGTGAGGTGGCTTCTACCTAGAGGTTGGACGAACACTTTCGACCCCCGATTCTGCTCAATTGATTCTGTAATCAAGAGCGTGTTAGAGGATCGGAGGTCGCGTCGTATACATTTATGCAAAAAGCCAAAATACTTGAAATAAAAATAAGTTAAAAAATTAAAACCCGACTACTGAAATATCACGCTCTAAAAAGTATGAAACAAGAAAATATTCTCATCTGAGATCGCTATGTACAAACTATTCAATATGTATCGTTTATTATAGAAAAAACTTACTCTTTAATAAATGTTTTATCGTATTTTATACATATTCTTAGTGGTGGTCAGAGGATAGCCGTCGTCGTGCGTCACCTACCGTAACAAAACAATACATTCTGAAAAGTAGCATACGACCACGGGTATCCACTGAACACCACTAAAAATATGTATAAAATATGATAAAAAAATTATTAAAAGTAAGTTTTTTATATAATAAACGATACATATTGAATAGTTTGTACATAGTGATCTCAGATGAGAATATTTTCTTGTTTCATACTTTTTAGAGCGTGATATTTCCGTAGTCGGGTTTTAGTTTTTGAGCTTATTATTTATGCTAATTCTTGTCATCATTCTGTCATTATTTTTTTTTATTTAATACTTGTACATTGAAACTGTCGACGGGGGTAGTACCCTAGCTACCTATGAGTACGTATCTTTTTTATAAGTGATTAGTAAGCGTTTGACCACTACCTCATCCAGCGACCTATCTCACCTGATGTTAAGTGACGATACGATCGACGATGTAGCACGCTTGCCTAGAAGATAGCTGTTCACAAGCGATTTGAAGATCCTCGGATTGTACCATACTCTGGAAGGGAGTTCCATTCCTTCGCATTGTGTATGAATTACACTTGTGCTTGTCACATATAACTACAGGCTGCAGCTATAAGAAAGACACAAATTCAATCACATAAATTATGAACGTGTAGCTGCAATGCTGTATCGCCCTGTCTCATCATCGGCAATTATAGCTAATGTGTAATGTAATGTTACTTTACGGATGTCGCCGGTAGTGTTCCGGGATAGGTTAGTTTCTGTTCTGTGGGGATATGCGGATAGCCCACTTGTTACCGTTATTAGGTACCGTGGTCCGCTGCATGTATCTGGACCTAGGACCTCTTGGTGTACCTATTATGATATTAAACGATATTCGAGATGATAACGACGATTGTACGTACATGCGTAACAATAACAATTGTAATATTAATGGCAATATGACGCAATTATTGTTATTCACAATAATTGCGTCATTGTATAATAATAATAATGTGTTGGGTTCAAGAGGTTCAACATTACCCTACTTGAATTTAAATTTAACGATTCTGGCGGTTTTTAATTTGATAATCTTTTGCAAGACATACAATTTAAAAATATGTATATGACGTATATGTTGTTAGGTACAGTTATATGCAAAACGTCATGAGTATGGAGACGGCTCCGGCCTTCATTACTCCGACAAGTGATCCAGTAATGACTCCCGTAGTACCGCAATACCGAGTGTTCTATATTTAGTTCATAACATACGGTTTCGTTCACCTCTTGCTTAATGCAGCCGGGTTTGAAGTTTTACGAGAACGTGTTACAGTTAATCGATAATAGTACGTAAAAGCATCAAGCCTACACAGACGGCAGGCGATCTCGTGACCTTCCCGAGTGCAGCTTTCTTACGAACGGTATCGTAATCCGTGGATAACGCGCGTGGCGATGCCGGAGCGGGGCGGCGACGGCGTCGGCGGCGGCGGCGTCGCTCAGTGCGGCCGGCGCATCCGACCAGACATGCTGTGCCCGGCGCGCTGCTCGTGCTTCCTGTGCCGCGAGCTGCAGTCCTGCCGAGCCGCCGACGCGAGGAAGCCCTCAGGGAAACACAACATGTGCGACAACTTCATACTCAAGAAGGCCGAGGCCTGGGAGCCGATGAAGTTTATCCGCGGAGCCGCACGTCTCTCGGTGCGCCACTGGCAGGGCCGGGAGCCGACCGCACCCTCCAAGGCGAGGGTGGCGCCGCACAAGTCCACCAGCTGCGAGCAGTTGTACCCACCCTCCGCCGAGGAGGAGGCTGGGCCCTTCGTCATGCGCCGCGCGCCCAGCACCGACCGCGTGAAGGCACACGACTCCAAACCGCTCTTCAACAAGCTGCTCGGCAACTCACGAACCAAGAAAACCGGAGACCACGAGTCTAAAGTTCGGCGAAGTGTTCTCAACTTCAGGAAGAACGAGTCGATCTCTTCCAAAAATGTTCACGAAAAATATATTCCGCTGTCGCAGTCACCTCCGGCGGAACACATATACAACGAGCCGCGACCCTGGAGCTCGCAGTTCGAGGATCAGTGCTGCCGGCCGCCGGTCTACCAGAGCGTCGAGAAAAAGAAGGAAGACAGTGCGCCGGCGGCCGACAAAAAGTTATATTGTAACCGACTTCCGTGCTACGAGGAATTGACTCGACGACTTTCACAGGAAAACAATAAAAAAACGAACCTTCCTCTCGCGGAAGGAGGTTTAGCGAACAAGATTACGCAGAGTAATAATAATAAAGTGGTGATATACTTCGGCGATTCAATAATACGCAAACATAACGAACAGAAGAAAGAGGCTGGAAGTAGAGTTAACGTCGAGGAGGTCCCGAAAGAAGAGTCACCCGTTTATATGAATAGACTTATGGATGAATCTGGAAACTTGGGACCCGATCGAGATGTCGACAAAGGCGGAGGGCCACCCGAAGAGCAAGCATCTGAAGCGATCTACGCCGAGATCAAGTCGGACGAAACTCAAGACGTTTGCGAAGTTGTGACTATTAACGACGCCACCTACAAGAAGGACGCTTTTGGAACTATAAGTTCTGATGGATTTTTGGTTGTGGAGTTCGAGGAAAACTTCGAGCGAGCTCGTCAGTTAGTGGATCTGGTTTACGGAACCAGCGGAGTAGACCACCACGAAGCTACCGTGCTCGATGAAGATGAACATTGTGATTGGAGCTTTATTCAGGATTGGCGGAAACGGTGAGTGCCATCTAATTGCTAACAGCATACTATTATACCAAATATAATGTGCTTCAGACCATCTGACCCGAATCTTATTTACATTGTTTTGACTTCGCAACCATTCACAACAGTTACGATGTGAGCTGAGCTTGTTGATTGTCTTGGGCAGAAACTTCGCAATTGAACATATCTTATTTAAATTAAACTTAAGTAACCGTAGATATTATACTGATTAATTTAACGTATTTGTTTTGTTACTAAAAGTCGATGAATTTGGGAAGCAATTAGCATTCCGTTCTGCAAGTTAATTAGACATGGTGCTTGCTCCAGCGCAGTGCTCAGGGCTTAGGAAGACATTCGCATTAATTATAGCGATTCCCTTGATAATGATCGGTGGTCGTCGCCCCCGTGCGAGCTTCTATTTCTTTGTTTGCGATGGTATCTTACTCGAGCTCATCACCTATGTTTTTTTTCATTCTCGTTGTGTCTTACGTCGTGACGGTTTATGTTATATCACATTTCACACCCCGAATCCGTTGGGAACCATTTTAGGCTTAGGTATTAAATAGACGTTTTAATGATATTTTGTTCTGTCTGTCTGCTATATTATCGTAAATTCTTACAGTTCGCTTCCTTAAGAATTTTGCTTTAGTATTTATTACCTAATAGATTATGTTTAGATTGTTTCTCATTACCTGGTGTTTTGCGGTATCTAAACTAATATTGTAAGGAGGAAAGATTTGATTTTTTGTTAGTTTGTTTGTTACGATTTAACTTAAAAAACTACTGGACCGATTTGAAAAAATCTTTCTCTAATAGAAAGCTACATTATCAGCAAGTAACATAAGCTATATTTTATCCCTGTTTTATCACGCAAATGGAAACTACGCCGGTTAAACCACGATTCGCTGCTAGTTTTTGATATGTTGCTTACCTTGTAAAACATCAATTGCCACCTCTTCAGTCTCAGAAACCATGTTCATACTCTAGGATGTAATTGAGAGTCATATCATAATTTTGAATTGCCTTAATAAACAAGGACCCCAAAATATTTGAACAATGACTATTCATTATTCTGTGCCATTACACATTGTTTGATGTTTGATTATTGTAAGTAGATGATGAACCTAATATAACATGATGAATACGCGGAAGCTTAATTTGAATCAATGCTGCTTCGTAATGATGTATCCCATGAAATCGAGATTAGCTAAAACGGGTGGTAGTGGCATACATAACACCGTGGTCATGCATGTGTGACAGTAATTATCTACACTATAGCAGTGTATACTTGCCATCTATGATGTAAGCAACGTTTACATTTTGCCAAATTCATGTTAAGGCACTCGATTCAATTTTTTTAATAGCATCGTACACCTCGGTCAGTGTGTCGTTTATTAATTTCCTTGACTTTCGAAAAGCAACTGATCATATAGATAACGATATGTAGGTGTTACAGTGTTACTTTACATTGTTGTCATGAAATCTATGTTGAAGCGTTTCGTACATAAGCAAGTGTGAAACTTTACGCTGAAATTGTAAGCCGAGTGAAAGCGTTGAATTGAGAGAGTTTTCAGAAATCATGGTTTAAAGTAATATTATTATAGTTGTATAATTATGTTTGTACTGAAATTGGCGGATATAAATAGGCGCTGACTGACAACAGATCTCAGATGATACGTTTCTTATTTTCAGGTGTATTGTATTTACTCTAAAATATATTTCATTGATATTTGGGGTAGACGTGTTCTAGAGTGGAGACCACGGCTCGGTAAACATAGTGTAGGACCCCCTCCAGCTAGGTGGAGCGATGATATACGCAAGCTAGCTGGCAGCGGTTAGAAATTAAGTAAAGAGCTGAAGATCGACCTCAGTGGCAAGACATAGGATAGGCCTGTGTGTGTCCAACAGTGGACGAAAACTAGCTGTTAATGAACTAATATGTGAATGAATGAATCAAGGTCGTCATCAATTGAACATTTGTCTTACCCGTTGGATTTGTCTGTCACGCTTTCTTGTGGTGCTTAGCATACCCATTACTCGAAGTTAATTTCTTAAACTTTATTTTGTAGACTCTATTAAAAGCCATACGTAAGTTTAATAGACATTCAGACATAGTCATTTCATAATTATTAAACTTTGATTCAAACATATTGTTACGGTTATGTCCCCCAAGTTATGAAGATACCTATATATAATATAAGATAACTGTCAAATAATGCCAAATCAAAACCATATTAAAAAAAGTTACACTGTGTGTTGAAAAATGTAGGAAATAACAGTAGCAAATTCAAATAATAGGTACTTTGCATTAGGATTATTCAAACTAGGCAAGTAGGTTCACACCTTAATCGATTTGAGATGTGATCTCGTTAGATGCATCGGTTGTGTGACTACCGTAACGTTACGTCTGTTGATGTGGGGTAATCTGGGCCCCAATAATAGCCAGCGAGCAAATAGCGAAGCCACCGCGATGCCATTGCGCTGTTGTCATTGATAACAGACTACAAACACTGTAATTATCGGCGCGCGAAATAGAAAAAAAATCTGTTTGATTTAGGTACGCCAAACGTATGAGAGCGTTTGGTGTTAATGATAACAGAAATTTATTAAGTTCGTTACTAGTATAAAAGGCTAATTCGCACTGATATTTTTGGGGATTATCTACTCGTGTATGACCAAAGAAAAAAAAACTTAGCATGTTATAGGTACATATTTTTACATATTACATTATTATATATTTGTACATATTATATTTTTTTGTATTGTATTGTAATAACTTCTGTTAATTTGCTCATTGAAATGTAGCCACGTAGTATTGTATTCTCTTTGATGTAACCGCGAGAAGGAGTCATGTCTGGGAATCAGATTTTCTTGATTTTTTGGTCCAAACGGAAGACCAGCGTTGGTCATGCCCAGCATGAGCAACATTATACTTAGTTGGGTCCTGTTTTGCAACAATGCTGTGTAAATTTTTCACTATGTTACATTTTAATTTTATGTTTCATATTTAAATGTACTGTTGTTGTTTTGTTGCAAAATAAATGATTTTTCTTTCTTTCTTTCTTTCTTTCTTTCTTGTCCAGGCACAGACACACCCTATAAATACCTGCAATCTCTACTAATGTATTGAATAGTTGTAAGTTTATTAGTGTTTACGGATGCATTTTATTATCAAATAAATTATTGATTGAATGATGGATTAGGAAATAAATTAAATAAAAAAAATATCTGTGGTTTGGAATTTAAATGATGATGATTGATGGTGAAATGATTCCGCTGCTAGTGCTAAATAAATGACCATTGTTACTGGTGGCACTGGTGGCAGCCTACGACCGTTGCTAATACCAAAACGCGAATTGTTTCGCCGAATTCTGGCATGACGTTGTGTGCTAGCCTATACAGCAGACAGCTCACAATAAGTGCGTGGAATCTCAACCAAGTCCCCGTTTAGCCGTCTTCTTATTTAAATCTCATAGTAACTTACTATTATTTGAGGTGCTTGTCTGAATTCAACAAAAGTGTAAACCATAATTAAGATAGTTTAAAGACTAAAATAACCGACTTCCATGCCACGCGAGTCAGTTTCAGTAGCAAGTTTGAGATGTTTTTCGTCATATCTCTGGAGATACTTATCAGATCTCGATGATATTACAATGGGACCACCTTGGAAATGTACCTTACCAATTAAAAAAATATAATTATCATTCGAATCGGTTCACAAATGACGGAGTAATCGTGTAACAGTCATACAAAAAAAACAGAGACGAATCGAGAACCTCCTCCTTTTTAGATGTTGGTTGAAAATGATACCGGAGACCCTTGCAGAGCGCGCAATTTGAAGATCCGTGTCCCGTTACATGGGGTGACAGGTCAAGCTCAATTTAAGTGTCGCGGATGAAACGAAAGCCTACTTCTTGTTGTCATCTACATTCCAATAGACCCCAATCGACAGCCGATACCGAGTAGGTCTAAAACCTAAACGAGGGCATCCACTCCACCTGAAGCAGTCAAGTTTCGGAACCAGGAGATACGGAGTTTACCAGTCTTTGTGTTTTAATTGTCTGTCCTACTTACACAAAAACCTAAACAATGTATAGTTTGACTTGGTTTTATGGTACGGCCACACCGCTGCGATCTGCGATCTGTGGGCGGAATGTAAGTACTTTTAAATTGTTTTCTGATCGCCGTAGATCGTTATTGGTTCGAACCAGTCGGTATAAATACTACTGCATTATCTGATCGCGCCCGCGCACACGGAGAAGATCAAGATAAGATTAGATCGCATATCTTTATGAATTGAGATAGAGGTCAAGTGCTTATAAGTTAGACAAAAAGTATGCTTACTACCTGTAGGGGTATATTGTATTGTATTTGTACTACCTACTAATCTGACGTAAGTAGTTTTATTTCTATTTCATTTTATAGCGTTAGATATAAACTATAGCTTGACCACTATCTCAACTATTCGCTAGTGAAGGAGTGGTCGAGGATAGTAGTTCGCCAGGCCTAGAATGGGAACTCGCTCCAGTAGTGAGATGTGTGGTTGTTGTACAGGCCTTCGAGCGGGTGCCGACCGTCGGAGGCGGAGGCGTGGAGCGGCGCGGGCGGCGGCGCGGGCGCGCGCGCGTTGCGTGTGCGCGTGCCGAGCGCGGCCGCCGCCGTGCCCGGGCCGGCGCACGCTGCGTCCCGCCGCCTGTCGCCGCCGCCGCACGCGCACCGCGCCACCACGCCCGTGCGACTCTCCGCACTCTCACCCACCAAACGTAAGTACACCTTATTGACTAATAGTTTCTATTCGCTGAGTTTCAACATGATTTTGAGCGCACAGTGATGTAGTGGGAGAGTGGTCGGCTTTGACGCCAGAGATACCGAGTTCAATCCCCGCCGTGCACCGTTGGATTTTTCTATTGATAAATGTATGTGCGCTTTTCACAGTGGCACTCCGGTAAAGTTAAAAAAAAATCCCCAACCCCCCATAGTGGTAGGACACTATTAAGTATCCGCCTGGCCAGCTACCACCCACAAGTTAGAAAATCTGTCGCCAAACATCAAATGTGTTCCGACAGCTACTCTTGAGAGCCAGTTTCCATTCTAGGCCTAGCGTGCTACCATCCTCGACCGCATCATCGCTTACCAACAGGTGAGATAGTGGTCAAACGCTAGCCTATAAGAATCTTTGTCCTGACATACTGACTGACTGACTGACAGACAACGCACAGCCTAAACCGCTGGTCGTTGAGACTTGAAATTTGGAGGGTATATTTGTCTTATGTATATGGTATACGTAAGACTAAGAAAGGATTTTCCAAAATTCACTCCATAAGAGGGTAAAATTGGGGTTCAAAGTTTGTATGGAGAAACAAGATTAGATAGTCTTTTCTATTCGAAACTTCTCACAAGTGCTTCACTAAAAAAATAAGTCAATAAGTGTTTCAGGATTTTTTGAAATTCCACCCCTAAGAGGGTGAAATGAGGTAACAAAGTCTGAAAATCAATATTGTTTTGGATTGTGCTGAAATTTGGCATGCAGATAGTTATTACGACGTTAGTTCCCTCAAAGAAATGATTTTCTAAAATTTACCCCTTATGGGGATGAAACCGGGGTTTAAAGTTTGTATGGAGAAACAAGATTAGATAGTCTTTTCTGTTCTAAACTTCACACAAATGCAAAATCAGTAAATAAATAAGTAAATACGTGTTTCAGGCTTTTTCGAAATTCAACCCCTGAGAGGGTGAAATGGGGTAAGAATGTGTGAAAATCAATATTGTTTTGCATTGCGCTGAAATTTGTCATACAGACAGTTAATATGACGTTAGTTTATCTTAAGAAAGAATTTTCCAAAATTCACCCCTGAAGGGGATGGAACGGGGGTTCAAAGTTTGTATGGAGAAACAAGATTATATAGTTTTTTCTATCCGAAACTTAACAATTACAATTTTTACTACTAATATCTTATATATATATAAAAGAAAGTCGTGTTAGTTACTACACTTATAACTCAAAAAGGCTGAACCAATTTTTATGATTTTTGTATTTTTGGAATCTTTTTTTGGAGTCTTTGTCAGGAATAGGATAATAAGTATTAAAAACAATAAATAATTGATCAAAAAAATATATATAAGACACATTATTTTGCTAAAATGTTCCTGGGTTAAAAAAATGCCAATCATTTGATGTTCAATTGTTTATCCCGTGGATACGGTAAACCGCAAATTAATAAGGGTCATCGCTCCACACGATTAGTGTAATTAGCCAGTGTGAAGTGTAAAAATACTTCCCATGTGTGGATAGCATTACATTATTTGGATTAAAGCGTTATTTTTTTGAATAATTATGGCTGCATACGTTTAGTGTATTTAGCCAGTGTCAAGTATAAAAATTCTTCAAGTTTTTGAAGTAGATTAGGTTAGAAGTCTTGTAGATTTTAAAAATGTCTAATAATGTCAGTAATGACAATTGTTTGACATATTTATTGACTGTCAAATATGAGTGCGTTCAAAAATGTATGCTTACAAGCAACATAAAAACGTTTATATTTCCAAAAACAATTTCTAAGATCTATCACGGAGGTTAAAAGATTTTTTTTTTTTTTTTTTTTGTGCGAGTGTTATTATTAACTAGCTGTGCTCCGCAGCTTCGCTCGCGTGGAAGTTGATGCGTAGAAAGTTGAGAACAATATCAGATTCACACACGCTTACTTTTGCATTTCTACATTAATTTTCAATTTAATTCAAATCGATTTTGTAGTCACCAAAATACGCGGAAAAACAATTAATTTTCTATGATTTTTTCAAGCTAAATTAATTTTAATTTAAATAATAATTTTACACACCCTCTAGGTATAGTTTTTATAAATTATATGTATTTGTCCATTATTTGTTTAAAAGTTCATTTTTACCGAGTTTTGAGTGAATCAGACCAAGAAATATGTTCCAGAAACTTAATCATCCTATTTAACCCCTTCAAGGGATAATTTTTGATAATAAGCTTTAGCATATGTCTTACACTAGAGCCTACACTATCTACGTTTAAAATTTCATTAAAATTGGTTAAATGGATATGGAGATACGTGGTAACAAACATTCACACACATATTTACTTTACTAAATCTATATATATATATAAAAGAAAGTCGTGTTAGTTACTTTGTTCACATATAACTCAAGAACGGCTGGACCAAATTTTATGATTTTTATGTTTTTGGAATTGTATTTGTCAGGAATAGTATATACCTAAGTATTAAAATATGATATTCATCAATAAAAAAATATCGATAAAAAACATCAGTCTAGCCATTCATTTGATCTTCCCCGGCTGATTTCGGCAATGGTGACTGTATATAAACTCCTTTTCATTTGTTTGATTTTAAACTCCTTTTACAAAACGCAACTAATAGCTCACCTTGAAAAACATGAAAACAAAAAATAATAATGTAAACAAAATTGGCGGGATTTTTAGTTTTATTTAATTATATAGCTTCTATGGTATACCACCATTTAGCCAGCGAGTAGGCATTTTCAGCAAGATTTATTTATTTTTTGTACATAATTCGTATTTCGTTAGTCTACCAAATTCAAAATCTTTTTAAGTGCTCTTTTTCGAGTGGCAATGGTAAAAAATATGTTTTTATATACATCGATAAGTTTCTACGAGTATTTATAATAAATCTTTGTGTCGATATTATTATCAACAATGCCGCAACCAAGAAGATCTAACCTTTTCCAGTTTCTACGAGTATTATTTGAAGCACGTATTGAATCGACAACATAATATAATATGTCAATATTACTCAGATTATCGCGTAGGTATTTAAATTTAATATTTGGAATTTTGGTGGTTGTCCCAGGTTGTCATTGTTGGTTTGTTCAGACATTTTTGTCATTGTATTGACATATTTTGATGGTTGCCATTATGGCGCTTCCTTACATGGGTATTCGCTATCTTTATATATGAAAATTAATCCCAATTTCCCTTGGTCACGGCATCACGCGTGAACGGCTGGACCGATTTTGCTACTTAATTCTTTTTTTGTTGTGTTTTTTATCGTCAGGCGATGGTTCTTATGAAAAAAAAATTAAAATAAATAAAAGTTGTTTTTAACGCAGGCGAAGCCGCGGGGCACAGCTAGTTTATGATAAAAACAAATAAAAACTAAATAAGTTTAAATAATAAAGGGAGTCCCCATACAAGAATCGTATTTTTGAGGCTTTTTATGCTCGATCTTACAAACCTTAATAGATAAAGACTTGAAATTTACTCATGGTGTGTATTGCAATGGCTGCTATAAGATCAAATAATAAAAACTAAATTAAATTAAAAATTAAAGTGGGTCCCGACTCAAGAAACGTAATTTTCCGGCAACTATTGTTCAATCGGAAACCTGCGTGTGCGGGTCCGACTCGCACTTGGACAGTTTATTTATATTCGCGGTACGAAGTTCGCCGGGTCAGCTAGTAGTAAATAAATGAGTAAATACGTGTTTCAGACTTTTATGAAATTCCACCCCTAAAATGCTGAAATTTTGCATGCAGATAGTTATTTTGACGTAGGTATCCGGTAAGAAAGGATTTTTCAAAATTCACTCTTAAAGGGGATGAAGTGGGGTTCAAAGTTTGGATAGTAATTTTATTCGAAATTTCACACCAGGGGCCTTATTCAGTATGACCATTTTAAAGTCTTACCGCGCCGTATTACGTTATCTCCGCGTTATGTTATTCTCTATACCAACTAAAACGCGGTAGGGTAAGGTTATGAGCGCGTTTTGAGCTGTCAAAATATCGTGACATGAGAGGACGTGTAACGCGCGCGTTTTGTGTAATTTACCTATAGTGTGGCGTACAAAATACAATTTTTCAATAACGTAACGTGACGCGTTAAGGAACTCGTTATCTCATTGGTCATACTGAATAAGGCCCCAGTACTTCTGTAAATAAGTAAAATAGAAATTCAGGCTTTTTCAAAATGTCACCCTAAGAGAGTGAAAGGGGTAACAAAGTCTGAAAATCAATATTGTTTCGGATTGCGCTGAAATTTAGAATGCAGATAGTTATTATGACGAAGGTGGATACCGTACCTTCGTCATAATAAGAAAGGATTTTCTTTAAATTTCCCCCCGGATACGGAACGGGGATTCAAAGTTTGTATGGCGAAACAAGATGAGATAGTCTGTTTTATTCGAAACATATACATATACATAGGTACTTCTGTCATAAATAAGTAAGTACGTGTTGCGGGATTTTTCGAAATGGGGTAGGTAACAATGTCTGAAAATTTGGGTTTTTTGGGTTTTATAAATATGAATCCCGATTTTTCTTAGTCACGCAATAACATGAAAACGGGTGAACCGATTTGGCTAATTCTTATTTGATGTCTTTTATGATAGAAAGGTTTTTACAAAAGAAAAGTTTTAAGTAAATAAAAGGAGTTTTTAACGCGGGCGAAGCCGCGGGGCACTTCTAGTATCATATAAAAATAAAATGATGTTCGGGGCCAGCTAGTTTGAACACCTCGCCTTAACCCACCAAATGTAAGTATACCTATTGTGGTTGTGATAAGGTCGAGTTTTGTATACGATCAGGAGAAACGAAATGCGTGATGCCGATTGCAAGTTGTATTGGCGACTAAATTGAACGGGGCGCGCGATTTTAAATAACAAAATAGTAACGCCAACCTACATTATGTCTAATCATCACCTACGATTTATTATTGAAGACTACTTTTCTGTAATGTGGTGAGATTATTTCGTAGGTAATGTAGGTGTATTGGATTCCAGCTAACTTTAGCTAGTAATTTAAGTTGTATGCCATTATGTCAAGAGTGCACTATACAGCATGCACTTAACATAGTGACGTAATGCACTCGATACACGCACCTGACTGTCCAGGTACTAACCAGCTCTTCGCTTTTAAATAAAGCTTCATAATTACATTCTTCGTCCACGTCTGCACTGCCAGTGCGTCATGTTGCAGTCATGCGAATGCCGTTCCATTGAAAAACCGTTAAAATTAATTTGCGGGGGTCTGGTTTCAATGAGAAATGGCTTGTTGATGGAGAACGGATTATATATGAGTTCAGAAGCTTGCACTCTAAAACATGCGGTCGCAGGATACATACAATTTATTTATCTGAACGCTACTTGAGATGAAATGGGCTGCGTTTTACATTCCTCACTTGATCGTGATATTGTTCAAGATCGATTTATTTTGCATTCGTAATTGCAGGCAATTGATCTTCTTAAGCTTTAACTGCTTTTATGTTTTGAGTGCAAATATCTCCAATGATGAATAATGCATCAGATAGATTTCATAAGACCTATGTTAAGTTTAAGGGTTCTTTCTAAAAGCTAGTTATCAGTTTCACAAATAGACTATCGGTAATATATCGTATCGTAATCTGGCCGAATATATGAATAAGTTATTTTTCAAAAAAAATAAAACCGACTTCATAACCACAAAAAGGCACTCAAAAGCGAAAAATAATTTACTTAAAATTATTATAAGCGTTACCCACTTCTCTATTTGAATTCGGTGCCAGCCAAGTGTAATAGGTAGTAGATAGATAATACCTACACCTACATGTACCTACTTACTACTACTACATACATAGTATCTATCTAATATCCAATAGACTTGGCTGGCACCGACTTCAAATAGAGAAGTGGGTAACGCTTATAATAATTTTAAGTAAATTATTTTTCGCTTTTGAGTGCCTTTTTGTGTTGTGGTTATGAAGTCGGTTTTATTTTTTTTGAAAAATAACTTATTTTACCCATTTTAGTGCAAAAAAAGTTTTAATGAAATTACATGCATCTATTAAATTTCGTGTCTGGGCCGTTATACACTGACGGATATATACTTTTTGAAAATTTCAAGTATGTACCTATAACGGTTAAGAAGATACAGATCTGTAAAGTGCGCACATATAGACACTCGGACGGACGGACGAACAGACAACAAAGTCTCAGAAAGTGTTCATTTGGTAGCCTTTGGGTTCGGAACCCTAAAAAAATTGACTTAAAAAGCCGCGCTAAAGTGAAAATATTCACTAGTAATAATGATGTCATCAAGGTATCAAAGGACAATGTTCAAAATGGCCCTGTACAATTAAAGCATGTGACACACACGATAATTAATTGTCTATTTTATTACAATAATTCCAAATACTTTTATAACACGGACTAGTTGTATTCCAAAATGAATATTAAAAAGTATTATTTGCGATTATTAACATTAATTGCCGCCATATTATGGCCAACAGAGTACTGAATCACTCTACTACGTTATAAGAGGCACTTCCCTATATTGTTGATACCCGAATTATGAAAGCACTGTGTAGCCAACCTAACAACGGAAAGTATTATATACGTAGTAACTATTATATAATATGTGGTTTTATGCTTATAATTTTTTTTGCTGTGTTGATTGGTACAAAGTACGTTCAGAATTCTGAGGTATTTAATTGTGTATGCAGTGTCGCGGGACTGAAATGGCCGCCATCTTCGCCAAATGTCATGTCATGTCAAAAAATATTAGGTATGTTTAAAAAAGTTTGCACCCTAACAAGACTTTGCCCGGTAGAACATTCCTGTGAAGACAAATTATTTATATTTATATATAATTATTTATTATAATTATTAATATTTAATTATTTATTGAGGGCCCGGTGGCGTAATTGGGAGAACGGTCGGCTTTGATGCCGTGGTACCGAGTTCAAACCACCGTGCACCAATGAATTTTTCTATCGAAAAATATATGTGCGCTTCTCACAGTGGCCCTCCGGTGAAGGAAAACATCGTTAAGAAACCAATAACCCCCGCATGGTGGTAGAACATATCTAGTGTCCGCCTGGCCAGCTACCACCCTCAAGTCAGAAAATCTGTCGCCAAACATCTAATGTGTTCCGGCAGCTATCCTTGAGAGCCAGTTCCCATTCTAGTCCACTTCTCTATCTTCGACCGCATCATCAGTTAGCAACAGGTGAGATAGTGGTCAAACGCTTGCCTATAAGATAAAAAATAATTATCCCCACCTTTATTTCTATCTCGCTCACAGTTACCGTAAGAATATCTTACATGCAACAGCAACCTCCATTGTGTATAATCTTCTTGGGACTCTTCTACTAAAACTAGTACATTCTCCTATGTTTGAGGTATTTATCTCCATATCTATGGTGATACTAATCAGATCTCGATAAAATTAAAATGGGACCACCTCGGAAACGTATTCTACCTATTAAAAAAAGAATCATTTGAATCCGTTCACAATTGATGGAGAAATCGCGTAACATACACACAAAAAAAAAAAAAAAACATTCAGACGAATTGAGAACCTCCTCCTTTTTTGTGAAGTCGGTTAAAAACTACGATTTCTTGTCAATCTTGTCATAGTTTACATCATCATCATCAGTCAGTATTCGTCCACAGTTGTACATAGGAGCTTCTTGTTCCCAACCGCTGCCAGCCAGCTTGCGTATGTCATCGCTCCACCTAGCTGGAGGGCGCCCTACACTACGTTTGCCGAGCCGTGGTCTCCACTCTAGAACTCGTCTACCTCAACGGTTATCGGTTCTACGATAGATGTGATTAGCCCACTGCCACTTCAGTTCGTTTCGTTCAATCCTTTGATATAGAAAGATATATTATTATGTAAAACCGCGGTTAAAATGTGGTTAATATGTGTTAAAAATGTGGTTTATACCATCATCATTATTAGAGTGAGGTCCGCCGGATCGGCCGCGTTTAAAAGTATCGTATGTACTGTGCCAAATCATTTGTGCCAGTTGAATTCCCCGAATGTCGATAACTTTGGTTCTCTGTCGGGTGACATTGATAGTTTACGTACGTTCATATAATCTTGTCATAGTTCACATACGTTCATACAAAGAATTACATATTGTTCCGCTGGGATTACTTACGTCAAAAGAAGAGAGAAGAGTTAAAAACTAAAACAACCAACTTCAATGCCCCGCGAGTCAATTTCAGTAGCAAGTTCGACGTTTATCGTCATGTCTATGGAGATACTTATCAGATCTCAATAAAATTACAATGGGATCACCTAGGAACCGTATCCAACGAATTAAAAAATCAATTGAATCGGTTCACAATTGAAAAAATATATATACAGACGAATTGAGAACCTCCGTCTTTATGGAAGTGAAATTCGGCAACCCTAAAAGCATGTTGTCAATAAGTCGTGCCAAGACACAACATGTTGAAATGCAATAACTGACTTGTGATTATGTTGTGCAGCGCACGTAGAAGAACCGACGTCACCGACGTCAGAAGGTGCCGGGGGCGCGCAGCTGAAGGCTGTGGGCACGGTGGCCCCGCTAACGGCAGCGTCGGCGCCGGTCCGCAGCGCGCCCGCACAGAGCAGTTATGCGCTGGAGCGACGACCCAAGCACGACCACCACCACCGCCCGCCTGAACCACCGCACCAGGTAAATTAAACAATTTATTTTATGTTATTTGACGTGTGTAAGTGCAAAATTTTAATCGTAATGTGAACGTACCGGCTTTTGTTCGCGTTGTCTTTACTTAGGATATGCTCCGACCAGGTTTCGACCTAATACGTAGGTCATCGTCTGGATTTTTAATATGCCCATCAACACCAATATTATAATTGCGAAAGTCAGTTTGTTTGGGACTTCTTCACGGTCAAACGGCCGAACCGATTTAGCTGAAACTTTGCCTTTGTATAGCCAGTATTATGGAGTAGGCTATAGGATACTTTTTTACTCGGGCGAAGTCTGGAGTGGCTTTACGTCAATAATACAATGGGTGGGGATCGAACTCACGACCTTACTTTACTTCTAGACTTCGCATAGGTCAAAGATGTTAATTTTCGATGCCCAAAACCATCTCGCTGGTCACCAGGTCATGCAATGTTATCCAAAACGTTTCTCTTTTGCAAGTTACTTTTAAATTACTTTTTGTGTGTGATTCGTGTGGTAATGTGTAATATGTCTCGATAAATAGCAATGCATACCTAGCTATCCCAGTGCCAGGGCCAGATGTTTATTAATTTTAAAGTAATTAAGTAGCGGATCGGGCGAGCGCGTCTGATGGTGCCGGCTTATTGCACGCTCGTTTACACTTTACTCTTTACTCTGTGGTCAGTGTCAATGTGCAAAAACCGGCTATTTATTCCGGATATTTTGTTTACCAACATGATGTCCACCACAATATAGTTATACTGTTCTGTGTCCACTCATTTGTAAAAGTTGTACCTATCTACTTATACCTACGACATTATCTTCTCGTAATAAAATTGTTATAATTCTCAAATATTGATCAGGCAGCATACAACAGATAATTAAACTATTCCATAACCGGGCAGAGCGATTGAAACAATGGCGCGAATTGCAAATCGATGTCATCGGGTCATTGCGAGCGGCGCGGTCGCCGCGGCGGCCGGAGCATGCGCGTCCGCACGCGAATCTAATGGGCCTGTTACGGGATTTTTGAAATAGAATTGCTTACACGTTTCCATGAAATCGATTATATTTTGGCCTTTGTAATAACAATCTGGTGATTTGGATCTCTCGCGTTTAATTCTGAGCACCGTAATTGGCTTGAATGAAGAAGATTTAGAGAACCATCGACGTACATGTAAACTTACATTCATATCGATGGAGAGAACTCTTAGTCAATTTATTGGCTTGCAAATAAGAAAGAAAGAAAAATCATTTATTCAGCATATTCAAATAAAAAAATGCTTAAAGTTAAAGAATACAGTTAAATATTATGAAGTGCTGAAACAGGCCAGTCTCAGCACAATTGTCACGTCTTCCAGGATCATCGACCCTGGAAATACTGGACGCTGATATTCTGAAAGGCCAAATCTGGAAGTCGTTTCAGTTATTGCTGCCAAACATGTCGATACCATAAATCTCGCAATACATTGTGAACATTTTGGGTTGTCGAGACAATAGGTGATAGCTAGCTGCTTGCGTCAACTGCCTCTGCCTGAGCTGACGTATTAAAGTTAATGAAGTCTAGGATATAAGGAGCTCGGAAGTCCATCACTTAGTAGGTGCGAGGCCGCGCTCGGTACATCTGCCGAATAGATACTTGCGATCGCTCTCTGTATAATTGTTGGAGCGTTACGCGGCGAAAGTGTTACCAGAAAAAATAAATAAGCATTGTCTTTAGGTGAATCCCACGATCTCTTGATAGGGAAAAGCGTAATCTGTGGGAAGTTGAAAGCGAAATCGTCGACGACAATGGCAGCCTTCTCGGGACATAACGCTGTGACGGGTATGTCGTAACCTACGTCCGCTTCTCCAAGGTGCCGGATGGTAATCATTCCTCTCGTTATATCGTTTATTTCTTTTAGACGCAACGAAACACCTATTAATTTTCCTCTTCACTGTATAAACTATTAATTGTTTTTTAACGTCTTCGCTGCTTGCGTATCATAGGCATATTTAATATAACGCAGAGGCAGCTCGAATAGTCCTTGCCTGGCTTTAGCGCAAGTTATATCCGGTGTCATCCAGTTCGTTACCCTTGTAGTGATGATTATAACAACACGAATAAAATAATGATGGTCCTTTCCAGAATGGAGTCCGCGAGTGCAACAGCAGTTCCGACGAGAACAGATCGTCTGGGCACGCGTCGATGTCAGACAGCGGCGGGGCGGAGGCGGGGCGGGAGGAGCCGCGCCGCACCAGGCAGCAGCCGGCCAGGAACAAGCACAGACCTCACAACAAGGTTCCTACTTACTTACACTTCAATTGTCTGCTATAAGTAGCAAATAAACAGACTTGGTCATCGTTGCCAATTCACACTTGGAATACTCATGCCTTACGAACAGGTGAATCACATCGTTATTTAACATCAGGTGAGATACTGGTGAAACGCTTATCTATCTAGTATAAAAAATAAATTATTTTTACGACCTTTCTTAAAGACCCCATGTTTGCGTGTTAGAGAGAAAGGACAATCATGACCTCATGTCATTAATATCTGCCGCATAGGTACTCAGGTAAGACATACGCCTCCGACTGCCATCGTACCATATCTCGTAAATATTCACTATAAAACTATTACTTATGCCCCAAACCAACGCAAACAAAAACATCGGTGACCTTAAACGATTCGCATTCCTTCGCTTGCGTACACAATTAGATGAGTATCCGGTGTAAGATGTGAGGTGATTGCAGCTGCAGTCCCCGTGGCCAGGCGGCGGCGGGTTGGAGGATATCCGCTCGGCCATCAAGCAGCTGACGCTGCGGTCACACGACTCCAGCAGCACGGCCACCAGCGGTGCCTCCAGTGCCGCCGGGAGCAACGGACCACAGGGTACCTTATTTCATATACATTATCACACATACGAGCAAACATGTAACATTTCGTTGCAATGCAACTTTAAAACTGAAAAGTACTAACAGTGGCAGCTCGTTACGTTAAGTAAAAGTAGTTGGCTTTGCTACCTAGTATATAAACAAAATCCAATCACGACTCACCAAGCACCACAATGCTCACGAATCTCACTATTCAAAATTAAAAATGAAGCTTCCAATCCGTATTGGTTTTCGAATGATTGAGAATCAGGAGGCTGTAGTAATGTTTTCCTGACCTGAAGAATTTGATGTAACTCTATCATTACAGAGAGCGGCGGCGGCGCGGGAGAGGCGCGACGACGTCGCGCGCCGCTCGTGCGGCAACCGTCGCTCGACACCGTCTGCACCAACGTCACCAGCGCTGATGAGTTCGTGTGGATCGATTCTCATAACAGGTACGACACATTTCTTTACATCTTCGCCTCCCACGGTATCGGCTCGAAGGACCAAAAATTATCCATCTTAAGCATCAAGATTTTATTTTAATTTTTTATTTTTTATGTTGAAAGCTTGAAGTAGTTTTATTTTTTCTAGTCATTTCTTTAATAAATCAGATAGTCCGGTAAAACTGAAGTGAAAAATTTTAACCAACTTGATATTTTTCTCGCGACATTTTCCCATAAAGTATTTTATCTATGTTGCTTCAAAGGAGAGTGAGTTCTCATACAAAAGAGCAGGCAAAGTACCCTACCTATTGGTATTATGATGAAGCGGTAGTTTGAAGATCACTATAGATCACCAGATTTTCGACCGCATCATCACTTACCAACAGGTGAGATAGTGGTCAAACGCTAGCCTATATGGTATTTAAAAAAACTAATGATTTGTGCTAAGGCATAGAGAAAGTATATATATGTTGAGAGAATATTAGCGTATGCGAATGAAATAGCTATAGAGATATAACCCGACTAAATGATGAACACATGATACATATGCCAACTATAAGATAAAATGAACAACGTAATTTGGTCGGGTCATACATGACAGCGGGTGAGAGCCAATGGGTGCACTAAACTTGGTTCCATACAGTGCTGGAACCAGTTTAATCGCATACGTAGGTAAAGGATAAAAAAATTGTTGTTCATCTCGCTCTCTCAGTGATTGTATAGTTTTATCCTCTTCATATTATTATTGTTATTTAAATGCCACATCCACTTAATACTCCATCCACGTGTCAAGGTGTTTGTGATTGTTGTTGTTGTTCTGATGAGTATCTGGGAGGTGTTCCTCAGACTGGTGGAGCTCCGGCGCGTGCCGTGGACTGCGGGCGAGGTGACCCGCGCGCTGCAGGCGGGCCGCTGCCGCGACCTGGCGCCCAGGCTGGCCCCGGACACCCCCCCGAGACTCGCCTACCTGCTGCAGAGGTAGCTTACATTACACTACATCAGCTCGAGCGCGCACAGTGGTTGCGCTGCGTTCATTCTACCACATGCAAATTCTGTGAAGTATGGAGTGTCATAGAAGTGCGCACATTGCGGTAAAATATTTAAGTATACTTACAGTCTATTCTACCGAGCAGTAGAATAAACGCACCGTTGCGGTGCCCGATCGACCTTACATGATCATAACTCGCTTAATGCCAATACTATTCACACGACTTAGATCACTAACTATAATGCAAATTAATAAGACATGTAGCTTTCTCACAGTGTTTATTTTTTCTGGTTAGTTTTTAGATATATGTGTTATTTTCTGGCTGAATACTTAAAGGTGTTATTATATAATATAATTTATTTTATTTTATATAATTGTAATACTAGGTTCATGTCAAATAAATAAGTGCTTCACTTATTTATTTGACATAAACCTAGTATTATAATACTTAAAAAAAGACATTAAAATAATTATACAGATAATGTTTTAAATATTGAATTTGTTAGAAATATTGCCACAGATCATTTTATAAAAGATTACGTTAAAGTGATCAACATTGAAATAATTCCTCAGTGAACATTAAATTATCGTCCTTTCATCTAGCTCGAGGAATTTCCTATACTTGCTCTATCATCATTCAGCATTACTCGGAGACTGCTTTCACATACAGTTAATAAATGGTTGTCGCATTGTGTAATGTTCCAGAGCCCTGGTGCGCATAGCTCGGGAGGCTCAGCGGCTGTCGCACAATTTCGGCTTCTGCTCGAAGCACGAGGTGGCGGGCGCGTTCAGGATCGTACTGAGCACCTCGCTCGCCGACACCTGCATCAAGGTAGTACATGGATTCACAATACCAGGATCTTGCACAGTAGATGTTTTTACAAATTCAATTTAATCCGTATGCTATAAACATAAGGTTGTAATTGCTATGTACATCAAAACGGCCCAGACGAAAGGAACCTAGATGGGAGTGTGTCCTTGTCTAACAACCTGACGCGTTTAAGGGCAGACAAGTAATTTGTTTAGAATTGTTTATTTTTGCAACGCATTGCTTCAATGATTAACTTTGGTTATTTGTTTTATTTTCTGTCTATTTCTGAAAGTAAATGTTCTCGTACATAGCAGAGTGATGTTGTAGGGTTGCCAGCGCGCGGCGACGATGTCGGCGACATCTGGCGGCGCGGCGCGGCGGCTGGGGTCGGCGGCGCGCGCGCGCACCTCGCTGGCGCCGGGCCGCTTCCAGCGCTGGATGCTGGACGTGCGCGTCGCACCCTTCGTGCACGAGTCAGTACACTTCTACTTTATCTATACTAGTATTATACAGAGAACATTTTTAATTATTTGATTGTTTGTTACGATTTAACTCAAAAGTTACTGGACCGATTACAAACATTATTTCACTAATGGAAAGCTACATTATCAGCAAGTAACATAAGCTATTTTATCCGCGTATTCTCACGGAAACGGGAACTACGCGGGTGAAACCGCGAAGCGCTGCTAGTCCTATATATAGTTAAAAACTGGCCAAGTGTAAGTCGGACTCGCACTCGTAGGGTTCCGTAACACAGTATACATCTACCTACCAAGTTTCAATTCTGTAGTTCTTATAGTTTCGGAATAAAATGGCTGTGACATACGGACGGACAGACAGACAGACAGACAGACATGACGAATCTATAAGGGTTCCCTTTTTTGCCATTCGACTACGGAACCCTAATAAAATGGTGGCTCAGAGAAACTACACGACGCGTAGGTAGACCATCCTTTAAATGGGCCCGCTTTCCTGGGTCAGACAGACCGCCTCAGCTCTGAAATACAAATGTTGCGATAAAGACGATCTAAGTCCAGCAGAGGATAGACAAAATGTTGACAATGATGATGAACTTTTATGGGATATTGACCAAAACTTACAAAGCGCTACGTAGATGAAAGCGCAGATTTTCAGAACACATAATTATTGGCTTTATTTCTCGCTTTGCATTTTGTAAAGATAACTTTCCCCACAGATATTCTCTGCGTGCTAGTTATATTAGGATATCTTCGACCTACCTACATGTCTAGGTAACCAGACAAAGCAGATCCATTCATTGATTAAGTAAGTGAATTTTATTAACGCTCATACGAGTATTTTAAGCAGGTAGCAGTTATGAATAATTAAATAGGTACAGAAATGAAAATATCTAGTAAAATTACAGGACATTATGTGTACATGTTATTAATGTCTCAAGGTAGCAGGTGTTTTATTCTGGTAATTTATAGTATTGCGTGCCACAGTATAGTATTACAGCCACCCGACCTTCTCCAAAGAAGCATATAGAATACAGATGTACTGTACGTATTAATCTCCATCGGCATCCATATATTTAAACGTGTTACATATAAATATAGAAAGTGCTTATTTGATAATTATGTCTGTATATTTTAGTTGTAATTGTATATCCATGTTGCATATACGCATGTCGCAATGCGACACAATGTTTTTGGCACCATCGAAACATCTCTTGTATCAACATTTTGCAGTGAATAAATGACATTGTATTGTATTGTACTTATAACGTCGGAGAGCCTACTGTATCCTGTAGCACAAATACTTGTATATTCGCAGATACGCGGCAATCTACCTGTGCGCCGGCATAGAGACCCTGCTGGAAGAGATCACGGTGATAGCAGGCGGAAGCGGCCCGGCGACCATCACGCCGGCCGTGGTGGACCACGCCGTCGCCAACTGTGCCGACTTATGGGGCCTGCTGCAGCCCTACAGCCATCTCAACGCCGGCAGGGTGGCTTCAGGTGACGAGCACGGCACACAGATATCGACGAACCCTCACTCCTGACATAGCTGCTAGTATATTTTTGTTGGTGTTATCTTAGTTCGAATAGAGACCTAACGACCTAGTACGTAGATAGGCACTCATTGTGATCTGTGCTTGCGACCGTCAACATCTCGAGATACACTTCATCCTTAGTCACGAGCTGCGCAGATCTTTAGCAGGGAATATTTGTAGAGAGAATTTTATAGCGCTTAGACACTCTGCCATCTTCTGAGACGCCTAACAAACGCGATTCGATCTTAGATTAGACAGTGTCGCTCTTATTATCATCAAGGAAAATCTGTTCCAGGCGCTCTGTCCCTGTCTCGCTGGGAGTCTGTGAGCTCGCTGACGTCGGGCTCGTCGTGCCCCGAGCGACGCCAGCTCGGCCTCAGCCACGACTCCGGCATCACCACCAACGGATCCGGTGAGCGGTCCGGTGAATCCGGTTGTAATTATAGGATGATTAGTTAATTAATTTAGGCTCTCGGCTTCTATGTTAGTTTTTAAACCATCAGTTAAACTTCGCCTTATCCTTTTCTGTTTACGGAAGCTTAGACTTCTTGTAACTGAGGGATCCGACGTAGTCACCATTGTGCCATTAAAATACCTGGCACCACGGACGAAAGACCCGCGTGGATCGTTCGTCCGTGCTTGGCACACCTGACTTGACGACTTTTAAGACGGTAATAGCCCAATGGATAAGGTGTCCGACTGGCGATCGAGAGGTCGTGAGTTCGATCCCCACCCCACCCATTGCATTATTGACGTGAACCCACTCCAGTCACAAGCTTAGTTGGAGGGGTTAACAAGACTACTAGTAATGTGCAACCGACATTGCGAGTAATCTTTATATAAAAAAAAACGTGTGTGTACTTATGTACACGCGTTAGAAGTTATACTTCTGTGGCGTATGGAAAAAAAATAACTAAAATGCAGTAGTGATTAACGATAAATATTTAAAAAAATCAAAAAGATTTTATTCCCATAAAAAAGGTTTTATTAACGTAAAAATATGACGTTAAATATGACGTTCTTACGAAATGACATATACAACTTGAACATAGTCATGCCACCTAGAACTAACTTCACGGTGTAGTATTTAGGTGGCGGTGTGCGCGCGCATCGTACCACCTAGAACTAACTTCACGATGTTAAATTTAGGTGTCGGTGTGCGCGCGCATCGTACCACCTAGAACTAACTTCACGATGTTAAATTTAGGTGTCGGTGTGCGCGCGCATCGTACCACCTAGAACTAACTTCACGATGTTAAATTTAGGTGTCGGTGTGCGCGCGCATCGTACCACCTAGAACTAACTTCACGATGTTAAATTTAGGTGTCGGTGTGCGCGCGCATCGTACCACCTAGAACTAACTTCACGGTGTTAAATTTAGGTGTCGGTGTGCGCGCGCATCGTACCACCTAGAACTAACTTCACGATGTTAAATTTAGGTGTCGGTGTGCGCGCGCATCGTACCACCTAGAACTAACTTCACGGTGTTAAATTTAGGTGTCGGTGTGCGCGCGCATCGTACCACCTAGAACTAACTTCACGATGTTAAATTTAGGTGTCGGTGTGCGTGCGCATCGTAAAAATTCACTCTCATCATTTTTCTCTATCGCGCCAAAAGAAGTATAACTTCAAAAAAACTTGAAAAGCAGTCGTTACCAGCATATTATCGATGTGTATAATAATGTGTAGTAGTACCTACAATGTGTGTGGATGTCGCAGGAGGCAGCGGCACGTCGACGTCGGGCGGGTCCGGCGGGTCGGGCGCGTCGGGCACGTCCGTGCTGCTGACCACGTGCGCCGGCTCCCCGGGCGAGCTGCGCGCCGTGCTGCGCCGCGTGCCCCCGCGACACCCGCCGCTGGCTCCCAGCGCCGAGCGCGCGCTCTACTACTTCATGCGGTGCTCCCAGGTATTACCTATACTACTTTACGTTATCCGTCGCGCCTGTACAGCAGAGGCGATGATAGTTCCCTGTGGTAGGGCTGCACAGTGAAGCGTAAGCGTCAGCAAAGTAAAGCACATGTCAAGTTCTTCAGTAAAATAAACTCGTGTTATAAAATGCACTCCTTTAATAATCAATATTCAAGTGTCAATTTATTCAATTTAGATATATTACTATAAGATTAATTATGATTAAATTACAGTGTTAATTTTAGGGAAAACACCAACGAAGAAGAGCGAGTGTTGCACAGAACAGAAAAAAGAAATTATCAGAATACCACAGTCTAGTGTGTTGCCACACAGTTGCATATTTTTATGTCCAACAGCGCCCGCGCCCGCTGATCGCATCGGTTTGGCTGTTGGTCTTTAGGAGGGCAGCCATAGAGTATTGTTCTGATCATTGACATTACTTTAAAACCATCTTGATGTCTCAAGGTACCGGGCGCAGTGCGATCGCACGCAAAATTCTGTCTTTTGCCAGCCACCCTTTGAAAGAAATTTTGCTCCTTCTAGTTTTAGGGCGTCCTACGCTACGTTAGCCGGTCCACGATCGTTTACTCGATAATCGGTTCTTCGGCTGATATGGGCGGCCCGCTAACCTACTTGAGCGGGACTCGACATAAAACTTTTCTGTTAGCATTCACGCCAAATGCTATTTCAAAATATACGGGACATTTCTAGTGGAAAAAAGTTTTCACGAAAAGTGTTTTGTGGAATGGAATGTCCACCATAAAGCGATGGCGCACATCAGTACGTCTGGTTGTCTAATAAATAATAAAACTGGCCAAGTGCGAGTCAGCATCGTGTCTCTTATCGCACACTTAGGGAGGGTTCCGTACAATACGAAACATAACAGAGATTTAACCTCATATGATATTACCAAGAATATTTGGTTTGGTCGCGATCTAGAAAGACGGGGCTCGTTTACTAGCGCCATCTATGTAATTTTGACGAAACGAATTAGATAGATGGCGTTTAAAAACACGTTTTTTGTATGGGGACCCCCTTTAATTTTTAACTTTATTTTGTTTTTAGTATTTGTTGTTCTAGCGGCAACAGAAATACACCATCTGTGAAAATTTCAACTGTCTAACTATCACGGTTAATGAGCTATAGCCTGGTGACAGACGGACAGACAGACAGACAGACAGACAGCGGAGTCATAGTAATAGGGTCCCGTTTTACCCTTTGGGTACGGAACCCTAAAAAAGGACATGGTGGTACTAGTTCGTGCATTTGGATAGCACACTCGCCGAAATGTATCCGATAGAAAACCGATAAATTTGCGACTTTGCGGCGATTCTCTAGGCTCTGAAGTCTTTTGCCTACATGTTTGCCATCGATAAGTTTCAGCTCTCCTCTCAATGACTTCCAGTGCCTCCGGCTGGTATTTGGTTGAACCATTAGTTCTGTTTGGTGATTCGGTGGGCTATGTCGATGACTTCAGTTATTGTATTGTATTTGTTACTTCCAGCTGGAGCACAGCGGCGGAGGAGGAGGGGGCGCGTGCGGCGCGGGGCTGTGGGGCGAGCGGGGCGCGGGCGCATTACCCCCCCTGGGGGAGTGGGTGCGCGCGGCGCGGGCGCACGCGTCTCTGCGCGCGCCGCCCGCGCCGCCCGACGCCGACGACGTGCTGCAAGCTGCGCGCCTGCTGCTACCACACGCGGACTGCCCGCCCAGACCTCTCACGTGAGCTAACCACCTATTTTGCCGGACCCTGATAGAATCCCAAGCAGCCTATTAGGATCTGAAAGGTTAACTTCAACTTATCTCAAAATTCAAAGCACTTTAGTAATTCGGTTCATGGACAGATTAAAAACTTGAACTTACACAGGTCAAAAATATTATTTAATAGATTATTTTAATGACAACAAATAACAATAAACTGGCCAAGTGCAAGTCGGACTCGCACTCGTAGGGTTCCGTACCACACTACACTATTTTATAAGATCTAGCAAAAATACACTACAATAATTTTTCGCCAGCAAAAAATAATAATTAATAAACATCTTATTTCTTGTAACGCCATCTAACATCTAAAGGTGTTAGGGATCGGCATTTCAATATAACGCCATCCAGGACGTTTACCTAAGCGTTCATAGATGGCGTTATATTGAAATGCCGAAAAAAATACGTTTATTGTATGGGTACCCCCTATTATTTTTAACTTTATTCTGTTTTTAGTATTTGTAGTTAAAACATACATATACATAATGTGTGAAAATTTCAACTGACTAACTATCACGGTTCATGAGACACAGCCTCGTGACAGACGGACAGACAGACAGACAGACAGACGGACAGCGGAGTCTTCTAATAGGGTCCCGTTTTACCCTTTGGGTACGGAACCCTATCAATTAAATTAAAGGCAAAGCAATAATCGTGTTTTTCGGCAATTTTGATCGATTTTAACCGCGGTGGTTCAGAACCTTTCGTGTGCGAGTACAACTCACACTAGGCCGGTTTATAGTTTTTAGGGTTCCGAACCCAAAGGGTACCAACGGAACCCTATTACTGAGACTCCGCTGTCCGTCTGTCTGTCTGTCTGTGTGTCTGTCTGTCTATCTGTCTGTCTGTCTCTCTGTCTGTCCGTCTGTCACCAGGCTGTATCTCATGAACCGTGATAGTTAGACGGTTGAAATTTTCACAGATGATGTATTTCTGTTGCCGCTATAACAACAAATACTAAAAACAGAACAAAGTTAAAATTAAATAAAAGTTTTAAAAAAGTTTTTTACGATAGCGCAGCGCCACCTATCTAGTTGCTAAGGTGGCGCTATCGTCTTTACCTTAATCTGAATCTCGGAAGCGGCTCCAACAATTGAATAAAATGTAGTATACCTACAGGGGATTTCGGGGGCGATAAATCGATCTAGCTAGGAGTCATTTTCAGAAAATGTTGTGTGCGGGATAAAGTCTGACTCGCACTTGGCCAGTTTTATTTCATATCGTATTGGCTAACGTTACATACGAATTATCTATCTAAAATAATAGAGGGTGGGTACCTAGAAAGCTACGCGTTCAAAAGTGAAACTTCAAATTTCATTTCATTTATTTCTCAACATCACTAATTATATTTTTACAGCTCCATCTGTTAAACTTTAGCGAATACGTCTTCGTAGTTACGCCGTTCTACAATAGAGGGCGTTTATAAATGTAAAATATAACATGACGTCACTTCCGCTGCCTTCGCACCGTGACGTACTACCTTCCGTCTAATTGTACCCCGGTGCGCTTAAAGAAGTTTTTAACCGACTTCAAAATAAGGACGTTTCTCAATTCGACCGATCGATTCGTATATTTATGTATATATGTTTTATGTTTGTTCGCGGATAACTTCGACGTTTATGAACCAATTTTGATGATTCTTTTTTTGGAAAAAGGAGATATCTCAAGTGTAGTACCATAGTAATATCATCGAGATCTGATAAGTACATCCAGAGATATGGAGGTAATCATCTCAAACTTGGTGCTGTAAATTAATATCGCAGCATTTGAATTCGGTTATTTTAGTTTTATAAACGATATTATTATTATACTTCAATATGTGATGTAGATGCGAGGAGCCGATCGAGCCGGCGTGGAGTGGAGCGGGCCGCGCGGCCGGCGCCGGCGAAGAGAGCGGGCGCGCGGCGTTAGGGCTGGCGCACCGCGCGCTGCTGAGTGGCCGCCCCGACCTGGTGGGAGCGGCGCGCCCGCTGCTGCCGGGGGCTGGAGTCGACGCGCCCGACGCCGCCGGACTCACCGCGCTCATGAAGGCCGCCGCTGCCGCTGATGAACAGATCGTCACCGTGAGTTACTCGCTCGAAGGACCAAAATTTCCACGTCTTTCAAATAAGGTCTAAACCTAACACAACCTGTGTAAACTGTCTGTAAATCCCAAATTACCAAATGTGTAGAAAGCGATATTTACTGACCGCTATCCTAAGAATAAATAATAAGTCAGGAAATGTAACTGCGTTAAAAAAGGGCCCGACAGAAGTCATGTCCAAGCAAGCGGGGTTAAAAGTCGTGTCCAGCGCGTCATTAGTCGGGCGCTTGTCTTGTTTGACTCAACTGTCATAACAGACAGTGCAGCACATGCGCGAACCAATCTCTGCTTTCGTTCCGAATTTAAATCAATCTCCAAGCTAATCATTTATAACTTCGAAAGTGATTCTTATTTTGAATATACGTCGTTTTTGTTTGAAGGAGGGCCACTTTTGGAGTGGAATTTGATCTGAATTAGAGTTCCTGACTTATTATTTATTCGTAGCCGCTATCTCTATTTTTAACACAGTTATCGGGATCACCTCAGATTACAGAACAAAAGACTTTTTGTTCTGTTATCTAAGGATACCACTATCTCACCTGATGGTTACTGATACTGGTATTATTATATGTTATATGGTATGGTGACGATAAGAAGGTCGGTGACCCAAGTCGGTGGTCGGGTGGCTTGAGCATGCTGGAACATGCCACGGCCTCCAGTGGTCTAATTTTTTTCTTCTTGTGACCAGTTTTAATGGTTCTACATAAACACATTAGAAATGTATATCTGCCAGATTTTCGACAACTTTCATTTGGCGTAGATAATGATTGTTATCTGTAACTTTATCTGGACCTATTAAATCTGGCTCTATATGAAGTTAGGTTGTGGTGTCGTGTTAAGGTACGACCACAACGCGGCGTTCTGCGTGCGCGATCTAGACGGTGATCAGATAGCGCAGTAGTATTTGTACCGACTGGTTCACACCAAACGCGATCAGAAAACAATATAAATTCAGATCGCGACCGAGCACGCGGTCGCAAGACGCCGCGATGTGTGTGTACCTTGAACGTGTGAGTTGTACCTACAGTTACGTAGTAACTATTATATAATCTGTGCCTACAGATGCTGCTGGAGGCGGGCGCAGACCCCAACACGGAGACAGGCGGGCCGGGCGCCGCGCACTGCGCCGCGCCGCTGTCTCCGCGCGCGCCGCAGGGCTTCGGTGCCGGCTACACGCCGCCCACCGCCGGTAACTACCCACCTACACACCTACCTGCCTGCTCACTGTCTACGTTATTAATATTATAAAGAGGAGTTTTTTTTATTAGCTTCACCTGTATGTTTGTATGTTTGTAACCGACTTCTTTGGGCGCGATTTCGACCCACTTCAAACGGCCAGATTTCGTTCAAACTTTGTAGATTTATCGAGGACCGATGACAATACACTAATTTGATAAAAAAATATTCCATTTTTCAACTAAAAAGTAGAAAATAAATAATAGTTTAAAAAAAACTAAAAAACACGCTTTTTATAGGAAACCGAACTAAAAAATAGAAAATAAATTTTAATAAATTTAAATTAAGAATAGTGTTAAAAATTTCAATAAATATAAATTAATAATAATGTGAACAAAAAAAAAAAAAATTTTAAAAGCGTGAGGTGCATGGTGTCAATAATTATAAATATTTTATTGACAGATATGAGTAGAGTGATTATCATTTTGATAATATCTTAAAAGCACCCCACGCTTTTTTTTTAATTTTTTTTTTATTTTTTATTCACGCTATTATTAATTTATATTTATAGAAAATTTTAACACTATTCTTAATTTAATTTTTTTTCTATTTTTTAGTTCGGTTTTCTATAAAAAGCAAGTTTTTTAGTTTTTTTTAACTATTATTTATTATTATGATTGTTTTATAACCGACTTCACAAAAAAGGCGAGGGTTCTCAATTCGTCGGAGTATTTTTGTTTTAAGTGAAAACTTATTTAGCAGCGTTGTGCACTTTTCTTGGGATGGGTAAAAAATGGTAAACTCGCGTTAGGTCACGTGTCCTGATCGAAAATTCGTAAAACGGAGCGGAGGGCGTTTGCGCGAGCTGTCATTCCAAAATATTCAAAAATGAGATGTTCAAGTTTTAACTTCTGCCGGCACTCCCACAGTGCAACTCGTTGTTTTTTTATGTATGTTCACCGATTACTCGAAGATGCTATCGATGACATGCTACTGACAACTTTGACTAACGCGACGTTTGAAGTCGGTTCTTTTAGTTTTTTAAACGATCTTAAATTATTAGTCACGTATTTAATCTTTTTAATAAAGTCTAGGTTTTTTTACAATAAAGATATCAAAACAACATTACAAAAATCATTATAAAATAAACAATACTATAAAAAACCTAAACCTAGGGTTCCGCCGGTAGCGGGGCAGAACCCAAGCTACCGGTGATTAGGGCTACAGAGAGAGGAATCTCCTGACGATGCGTGCCGTGTCAAGAAGTACTGCCTTCTGTATCTGTCCAGCCGTCTAGTGAGAGCCTCTTGAGATTTTGGTCGAGACTCTTCGCTATTAGGCCGTTCGCAGAGACTACTATCGGGACAATGATAGTCGAGTCAACATCCCACATGGCGGTAACCTCGTGGGCCAAGTCAAGGTACTTGCTGAGCTTGTCCTTCTCGGCCTTTACGAGGTTCTCGTCATGCGGGATGGTGATGTCAACTAACACTGCCCGCCGCTGGCACCGGTCGACTATCACGATATCAGGCTTATTGGCGACAATAGTCCTGTCCGTGATAACCGATCGGTCCTAATAGAGCAAAGCACGACCATTTTCAAGAACTGGCACAGGTGTGTACTTATAGTAAGGCACCTCAGACTCGACAAGGCCGTATTGAAGAGCAAGTTGCTGGTGGATGATCCTGGCTACGAGGTTATGTCTGTGCAAGTACTCGGAGTTAGCAAGATGAGAACAACCGGAAATAATATGCCTGAGTGACTCTCCGGGACGGCGGCATGCCCGACAAATGTCGACCGTACCGACTTTCATGATATATTTCCGGTAGTTGTTCGTCTTGATAACTTCGTCCGCAATTGCACAAACAAAACCTTCGGTTTCCCCAAAGAGGTCTCCGAATTGTAGCCAGTTCACCGACGCGAGCAGGTCCACATCGGGTCCCGTTAAGACTCAATAGAACCTGCCGTGCAGCTCCTTGCTCTTCCAGACGTCCTTTGCGTCTAATTCGGTCTGAGTCCACCTTAGATTATTATTTATTGTAAAAGCTTACTAGCAATGTGGTTTGCACATTACAAGACTAGTCTGTGTTTTTGCTTGTTACAATACTACTGGACCGATTTCAAAAATTATATCACAGTTTCAGTAATGGAAAGCTACATTATCAGCGAGTAACATAAGCTATATTTTATCCCCGTATTCTCACGGGAAGTACGCGGTTCGCTGCTAGTTGTTAAGAAAGCTAAAGAACCGACTTTACATTTAACTGTCAGAAATAAGTTTGAGGTGCGTTTATGTATCTCCTATTGATAGAATGATCTTATTAAATGTGTTGTACAGTATTACGGAATCTTATGACCGGTATATTATTGCTCCATCACAGAAGATTTGGTAGATGAACTAGGTTCCGCGTAGGTGAGGTGTCTTCAACCTTTTTTTAATGACTTACGAAAAGGAGGAGGTCATAATTTCTTATATAGTCAGAGGGCTGTATCTTCTAAACCCTATTAGATAGAGATAGCTTATGATATTATATTAAGATTTTGAAGGAGTTGTACATAGAACAGGGGTTTTTTAATATCATATAGGCTAGCGTTTGACTACTATCTCACCTGTTGGTAAGTGATGATGCGGTCGAGGATGGTGGGGTGTTGATGATGGATTGTTCCAGGTTGGACGGCGCTGGTGTACGCGTGCGGCGCGAGCGGGCCTGGCGCGGTGGAGTGCGCGCGGCGGCTGCTGGCGGCGGGCGCACGCGCCGACGGTGCCCCCGCGCGGGGGGACCACGTGTGCACACTCACACCGCTGCAGGTACCATCATACTGCACCGATGATACCCTTGTCCACATATTACCATCGGAAAACCAAACGACCCCGCTACATGGTAGATCCATCGATTCACACTAACAGGAATTCCATTCCTCGGGTGAATCTGTGGTCCCCGATAAGTAGCAGAGTCTATTTAATCGGGATTCTTTATGTAACGTAATTGTAGTTATGCTAGCTCGGTAAAAGTAGTGTAGGGCACCCTCCAGCTAGGTGGAGCGATGATATACGCGAGTTGGCTGGCTTGGATGTTTCCAAGCTCTCTACTGAGAGCTGAAGATCGAGCTCAGTGGCGTGCCGTAGGTGAGGCCTATGTCCAGCAGTGGAAAGAGATGGGCTGATGATGATGATGATGTATTTATACAACAATAAAACAAAATGTGGGTGTTCTTGGCATGAAAACATGACGTGGCAAGATTCGTTCGGTTCGGATTCTTTTTTAACCGACTTCAAAAAAAGGAGGAGGTTTCTCAATTCGACCGTATATATATATATTTTTTTTTTTTTATGTTTGTTCGCGGATAACTTTGTCGTTTATGAACCGATTTCGATTATTCTTTTTTTGTTCGAAAGGTGATATCCCAAGTGTGGTACCATGGTAATTTTATCGAGGTATGATAAGTATCTCCAGAGATATTGAGATAAACATCTCAAAATTGGTACTGAAAATGAATAGCGCGGCATTGAAGTCGGTTGTTTTTTAGTTTTTAAACGATATTATATTCAGCCTTAACATTATTATCTCTCAGCCGACGTACTTTGAATCCCTCGCTACGCTCAGAATTCTATTTAAAAATCCCCTGCTATGCTCGGGATTCTACTCTAGAATCCTTCCCTCTACTCTGAATTCAAAATAGCGGCCTCAAAGATATATACTATGTTGCGCCCCCGTGATACAATCCACTATTGTTGTTCTATTTAATTTTGATCAAAGTATTTAGAGAGGAGGTATATCTTGAGCTGTAACTAGTACTCCATCTAGTTGTGTATATCATCGCCTAAAAGTGTTAATATGCTAACTCCATTTTTAACCGTATTAAGATTTTGATACCATTATTTTATGCTGAACAGGCAATGTCTCAGTGACTATGACACCTCTGAACTTAAATGCTATTATAATCAATGAAGCCCACGGATACAGGTTTTCACTACGTTATAGGTAGTGAAATCTATCTGTGATTATGCCAGTATAAATCTAACCTTATCAGTAGGTATCAAGAAATTATTTAACCATTGTGCAACTATTATGTATTGATTTGTAGGTGGCATGTGGAGTGGGTAACTTAGAACTGGTGCAGTTATTGTTGTCCCACGGCGCGGATCCATTCCTCTCCACACAACTGAACGACGCCCTATGCTACTCGGCCGCTGCGCAGTATGGCTGCTACAGGTAATCTATTAACATAAATAACTGAACAAATGTTCGATCAGGTCACGCTGGGCTGTAGCTAGAGTCGAATTTGAGGTAGGGCAGCATTCGTTACAGGTAGGGCGGAAGTAAAAAAATATCATAATTGATCTGCCATGAATTGGTATTTCGGTAAAACATTTTCAAATTCGGTAGATCTACCGAAAATTCGGTTTAGCAACGTTGCTCTGCTACAAACAATCATAATAATAATCTCTAGTTTATGTTCATTTTAGTTTAATAGGGCATTCCCAGTACCATAGATTGCAATATAGTCCAATTTGCAATCTATGGTACGGGGAATCCCCTCTACATCACAGATGTTATAATTAAACAGACCCATGGACCCATCGCTTCATGTGATGGCGCTTCAAATGCCATCTATACACAGAACAAAGAATTATTATAATATGAAATGCATTTCATAAACTGTAAACATCGCTCCACAATGCCCCTCCCCCCGCCTAGCTACGGCCGTGAGGTCACGTGTCCTGACGCGAGGACCTGACGCGAGTTTAACATTTTTTACCCATCCTAAAAAGTTCACATCGCCGCTAAAGAAGTTTTCACTTCAAAAAAGTGAATTTACTTTCAAACTTATTATTTGCGGTTGGTGCAGCACAATTTCTATGGATCGAACTGCAAAATTAAGTTTGTCCAAAAGGACAAACTTAATTTTTAGCTTCCGTATCCAACTTCTCAAACTAGGTAAAAACCTAGTTTGAGAAGTTGGATACGGAAGCCTCGGTGGGCGAGTCCAACTCAATTTGGCCGCGGCCATTTTTCTGTATTGCAAGCACAACGCTACGCTGCTAAGTCAGTCTCCGCCTTATTCTACATGTGTGTGTGCGTGTGTGACAGTGCGGTGGCGGTGTGTTGCTCGCACGGGCGGCGCGCGTGCCTGCGCGCGGCGGTGCGCGGCGGGGCGCGGGGCGGGGCCGCCGTGCTGTCGCTAGAGGAGGTGCTCGCGGAGGGAGCGCCCGCCGCCGCGCCGCACCCCGCCTTCACCAAGCAGCAGCAACGCGCGCTGCAGGACGCCATCTACTGCGCCGCCGAGACCGACCATCTCGGTAACTATACACCTATTTATCGAGTACATTTCGGAGAGTGTGCCTTCCAATGGCACGAATTAATTCCACCGTCCCCCTTTTACCACTGTACTACCAGGTGCATAGACATGCAGTTCATGGTAAATATTCTGTAAATATTTTGTCGCACAAAGCGCTTCGCAACCACATTTACCATTCGCACAGCGAAGGAATGGATTTCTCTGCCAGAATCTGTTTCCGGTTAAGTACAATCCGGGCCTGTCTTTAAATCGCGAGTGAACGGGTATCTTCTAGGCAAGCGTGCTACCTCGTCGATCACTTAACATCAGGTGAGGTAGCGGTCAAACGCTTACTTATCTACTATTAAAAACAAACTTTATATTCTCACCTATACACACTGACTACCCGGGTTACTGTTTTTTTTAGGGTTCCGTACCCAAAGGGTAAAACGGGACCCTATTACTAAGACTCCGCTGTCCGTCTGTCTGTCTGTCTGTCTGTCTGTCTGTCTGTCTGTCTGTCTGTCCGTCTGTCACCAGGCTATAGCTCATTAACCGTGATAGTTAGACAGTTGAAATTTCACAGATGGTGTATTTCTGTTGCCGCTAGAACAACAAATAATAAAAACAAAATAAAGTTAAAAATTAAAGGGGGTCCTCATACAAAAAACGTGTTTTTAATCGCCATCTATCTAATTAGTTTCGGCAAAATGACATAGATGGCGCTAGTAAACGAGCCCCGTCTTTCTAGATCGCGACCAAACCAAATATTCTTGGTAATATCAATTAATCAAATATATGAGGTTGAAACTCTGTTATGTTTCGTATTATACGGAACTCTTCCTAAGTGTGCGATAAGAGACGCGATGCTGACTCGCACTTGGCCGGTTTTATTTAATACTAGGTTCAGACCAAGCTATTTTTATTACAAGCTTTTATTTAACTTGCAATGTAAGTATGTATGTATGTATGTCACTATGTATGTTCGGGTGGAATCTTGGAAGCTTAATTATACCCACTTCCCGATATCCGATTGGACTCAAATTTGGTGTACTTATGTATCTTTGGTGACAATACAATCATATGGTACCATGGAGCTGGTCTGATGATGGAGACGGAAGGTGGCCACGGCATCTCTGTGATAAAACAACATAACTCCACCGAGTTTGGGCTCGATTGATTCGTCTTGAGGAGCACTTTACACTTAAATGATAGCCAGGATCTGATGATGAAGCTGTAAGATGGCCATGGCATTTCTGTTATAAAGCAACATAGCCCCACCGAGTCGATTGATTTTCCTTGAAGAGCACTTTACCCATAATCGTATCAAATATTCGTGGAATATTTTATAACATCATGCCTTTTCTTATATACTTAGGTAGTAGGTAGGTAGTCGGTATCTATACCTACCTACTAAAAAGTTAAAAATAAATTATAAATAAAAAATATTTTTAAGGTAAGTACCTACACGCCAAATACTTACTAGAATTTATTTTTAACATTTTAGTTCATTGCCCCAGATAAGAGCTTGTTTTCAAAAATATTTTTTACTTATAATTTATTGTTGTTCAACTTCCTAGGGATGTCATTACGAGTTGCAACAAATACTCATTCAATAGTTTTCATACTTTTCTATCGATTAAATCGCGCTTGGTTAGCCAATCAAATAGCTTAATTCTAAACCTTATTATCATCATCATCATTAGCAGCCAATTTCCGTCCTTATTATCGCTCTTTAATGCCAGCCTAAATGTTCTTCCATGACAAATAATTCAAAGCTATTCTCATTTTGTTAAACACAATCCAAAATTTCATCGTACCGACGGGACTCGAACCCGCACCCCCCGGATTACACGTCCAGGTGCTCTGCCAATTAAGCCACGGTTCGATACATCGATACGACGAAACTAGTGGATTGCATTTGTTAACCCAATTATGCATTGGTGGCGCCATCTATAACTACTTATTACATAAGTTAATCATTCGGAAGAAATCATTACAGTTTTCAAATCCGACGAGAGATGTTGCACTGCCTAAATCAAATATTATGTTTCTTTGAAGTGTCTCACACTTTATATTTTTGTAAATTGTTAAACACAATCCAAAATTTCATCGTACCGACGGGACTCGAACCCGCACCCCCCGGATTACACGTCCAGGTGCTCTGCCAATTAAGCCACGGTTCGATACATCGATACGACGAAATTATTTTATTAACAATTTACAAAAATATAAAGTGTGAGACACTTCAAAGAAACATAATATTCTCATTTTTATCAGATTCGGAAGTTTTTTTAAAATTTTGAATATTGATTAACCCGGGAGCTATTCGGTCCCGAAACCTTTCAGTTCACTGATCTTGTATTTGCCAAAGCCAAACGTTACTGTATGTCTGATCTATCAACACACAGCTCAAACCACATAATGGATTGCACTGATATTTAGCATGCAGATAGTTATTATGACATAGTAAAGGATTTTCGAAATTTCACCCCAAAATTCACCAACGGCTAAAAACGTAAACGATTACGTTTTTAGCGATAAGTTCGACCGTTGCGCCTGTAGTTTTAAGAATGTATATGCACATTTCACAGTGACCCTCCGGTGAAGGAAAACATCGATAAGATACTCCTAATACCCGCATGGTGGTAGGACACTGTCTTGTATTGGCCTAGCCGGCTACCACCCTCAACTTGGAAAATCTATCACATAACATATAATGTATACCGGTAGCAGTCTTCTGAGAACCAGTTCTCATTCTAGGCCTAGCGTGCTACCTTCTTCGATCGCAAAATCATTTACCAGCCAAAGTGAGATAGTGTTCAAACGCTAGCCTATATGATATAAATAAAACTGGCCAAGTGCGAGTCAGACTTTTGTCCCGCACACGGAGGGTTCCGAATTTCCGAAGTCCGAACGCCACGAACTTCTAACATCAACTAAGTAAATATTAACACAAAGGTAATTAATATAATCACATATCTGGAAGATCAAGTGTTCGTACGAATAACTTTCTACTGATTCTAGCTAATTGAAACTCTTGAAGTACTAAAATTGAAGATATATTATTCAATAAACTACACTACATATGTGCAAATTTAAAAAACTGTAACTAAGTAAACAAATCGGCCGAGGCCCACAAATTTAACAAATGAAACGCTTGCGCGTGCTAATTTTTCCTGTGCTGCCATCTAGCTGCGTCGAGGTGAATTAATTTCGTATCGTATCGTATCGTAAAAAACACGTTTTTTTGTTTTAAACCCTTTAAATTTTAACTTTGTTCTGTTCTTAGTATTTGTTGTTATAGCGGCAACAGAAATACATCATCTGTGAAAATTTCAACAGTCTAACTATCACGGTTCGTGAGATACAGCCTGGTGACAGACGGACAGACAGACAGACAGACAGATAGACAGACAGACAGACAGACAGACAGACAGACGGACAGCGAAGTCTCAGTAATAGGGTTCCGTTGGTACCCTTTGGGTTCGGAACCCTAAAAAAGAGATACTGTTTCTTGCATATATTTTGAAGACTGGTGTACAAGAATGTTTTACCTAAAGTATTATTATGTCTGTCAAGGGCCCCACAGACTGTCAGTTCGCCGGACGATAACAGCCTGTCAGTTATCACAACAGGCCACACACTCACAGTTTCACTTCAGGCTTTGGACTGACTACAATCTGATGACAAACTCGAACCGAGAGCCGGACTCTACCGGCTCGAACTTAGAGCTGATGTTCGATACTTGCCGGCAGACCGCCGGCAGGAAATAATCGTTTTAGTGTGTGGGCTATGTAAGCTTTGGATAGCAGGCCGCCTGATACGAGCAGGGACTGCCAGCGAACTGGTAGTCTGTGGGGGCCTTCGTGTCATCTGGCATCTTCGTTGATGTGTTCATATCGGCAGACATGACGCTGGAGCTGCGCGCGCTGGGCGTGCCGTGGTCGCTGCACGCGTGGACGCTGTCGCTGGCCGCGGCGGCCGATGCCGCGCTCGACCACGTCATCGACCAACTGCTGCAGGACTTCCTACAGGTTACAACACATTCAGCGCCTCTCGCACTATTACTTAGGAACACTTCACTCGAGTCGACAGTGAACCTTCTAGGCGAGCATGCTACACCTACGACCGCGTCGTCACTTTTCAGCAGATGAGATAAAAGTGGGTATCTCATCTTATTGTCTTCGCTGGAATTAAAAAAAAACGATTTTCTTGTAGATATCAACAGGCTCAGACGCAGTCTAAAATCATAAGAAAACTGTATCTCGAGGACAAACAAGATCGGGAAAAAGCCCATAGCACTTTATTATTTTAGAGCATAACAATAGAACAGTTTTACAATCCATATTTCCTATTAGTCGGTTAACCAGTACACTATAATTATATAATCAACGATGGGTGACCAATGTGGTAGGCATCAAGCGCGGCTCAAACCACCCACTGCACATGTTGCCAATATTGCCAGAAATGTTGCCAATCAGGGGGCTGCTCACGAAAAATCATTGAATATACGAAATGAACAAATGAACGGGGACGCAGCTATGTAGGCTGTATAGCTCCGTCCCCGTCATTTTGTTCATTCAATGGTTTTCGTGATACGGGGGCAGTTCGCCAAGTGCTATCATGATAATCGGTACCAACCTCACTGTAACAAACGTCCTCCATGCATGCATTGTTCGATGTAAGGTCGTATCGTCACCAGATAAGATAGCGGTCGAGAGCTCCTCTAGTATACAGATAAATCATATAGTAGATATGTTGCAGGCAGATAGCTTAATTAGCCGTCCAATTAAACGCCTAGCCTCTTAACTAAACAGCGCCGTTCAACTAAATTCCTGAATGATATCCAGCCGTAGCGTTTGTTAAAACATTTAATAAACTGGCTGGCTAATGCTTAGACCAGTCGTATAATGCCTTAGTCTGACACTAAGGCAACACGCTAGGAACAGTGACTACCGCGTGACGTGCGCCGATGAGCGGATCGAGGAGGGAAGCCGCGGTAGCGGCCGCGCGTCACCAGAAATATATGTATATGCATATACATATGTGTATGCATATGTATATGCATATATGTATATGCATATGCACTCATGAAACGTCATCGATCCAAGTCATTTGCCTAGCTGTTTGATCAAATGGCTAGGCAAGTAATGAAACGTCATTGATCCATGTCATTTGCCTGGCTGTTTGATCAAATGGCTGGATATCATTCAGGAATCTAGTTGAATGGCGCTGTTTAGTTAAAAGGCTAGGCTGTTAATTGAACGGCTAATTAAGCTATCTGCCTGCGACAGATAGACACAAGGATATTTGGCTTAGAGTCTGTGCAAAAAGAGAACCGTCGTAGAAATTGAGGGCGCGCGTGTTGATGGTTCTAATTTACTGTTTTTGTTATGTTGACAACATTGCTCTGTCATTGCCAATACGATAAAAAATGTTTGATACCTTGGCATACACCTACTCTTATCTGTATCGGGTGGTACTCGGTAGGTATATATACCGTCCTTCTTTTCTTCCTTCTTCCTTTGAATTTTAGTTCATCGTAAAGCCACGACGGTTCTCTTTTTGCACAGACTTTAGTTGGAGGGGTTAACAAGACTACTAGTAACGTGCAACCCACGTTGCATGTATTAAATGTATAATATTACCACCCAGGTTTGCCCGTCGGACGACAGCCACTACAGTAAACAATTTATTTACGAATGTCTTCCTCTGCTGTTCAACATTCTGCGATATAGCAAGGTACGTTTGATCTAACCTTACCCATCCACGTTATTTTATCTAAATATTTTGTATTATTTTGATTACGTTAGGTAGCTGTGTGGAGCTGTATTTATTCCAAGCGTAGATAAGTCTATTTTAACTCTATTTAGTAATCAATATTTTTATCAAATTACATTAGTATGAATTTATTATCTGGCTTGTAACTTTTTATTTGTTTCTTTCTGTAAGCTCTGGTAGGCACTTGCTTTATTGTATTATAACATAACTCTTATTATCCTAAAAAAGCGAAGCGCGACGTGATCAGAAGGCATCTAATCTAACCGCATCTGTAGCTGCTAGGACGCGTTATTATGCGGTCCTAGACACCTTTTTAGGGTTCCGTAGTCCTGACAAGGAACCCTTATAGTTTCGTCGTGTCCGTCTGTCTGTCAGTCTGTCCGAGGTTTTGCTAAGAGACCGTTAATACCAGAAAGCTGTAATTTTGTAGGAGTATGTATATAAATTACGGCAAGAAAGAAGTGGGGATGAATGTTTTTTTCGTCATCTACCCCATCGTGTGGGTTATCGTATCGGTCTTTTGAAATGACTTAAGAGTTGCTAATACCATTTTTCGATTAAATGCTCCATTTACGAAATATTAAACTTTAAAGTGCAAATTTTTGTTCCAGTAGGGAGTCCCCCCCCCCCTCTAAAAGCTTAACTGCTGGCTTGAAAAATCTTGTTCATGAACTTCATGAAAATTCATGAAGTTCATGAAATGCGCTTGAATAGCGCATTTCATGAACTTGAAAACTATAGCGGTTAAGATAACTTTATTAGTTTAGCAGTAATAGTCGTTGAACTTGGATGTTGGATAATTTTGTACCAAAAACAAAATCCTTAGAATAAATCCTTTAAAGTGACAAAGACGAAGTACCTAGTTAATTGTTTATAACGGGTAAAGACTTGAATTGAATAACGGGCTACTACGGAACCCTACACTGCGCGTGGCCTGACACGCACTTTGCCGGTTATTGATTATTTATATATCATTTAGGCTAGCGTTTGACCACTATCTCATCTGTTGGTAAGTTATGATCCGGTCGAGAATGGTAGCACGCTAGGCCTAAAATGGGAACTAACCCTCAATTATAGCTGCCGGAACGCGTTAGATGTTTGGCGACAGATTTTTTGATTTGAGGGTGGTACGAGGGTGGGTGGTTGACCAGGCGGACACTAGATAGTGTCCTAACAACCAATCGGGGGTAGGGGGTTTCTTAACGATGTTTTCCCTACAATAAGATTAAAATAATGGCGTGATGTAGAAGGAGGGCACAGTGCTGCTGCTGGCGGACATCCTGTGCGCGTGCTACGGGCGCGAGCCGGTGCCGGCCGTGTCGCAGCCGCCGCCGGCCGCGCCCGCGCCCGCGCGCGTCGACCCCTGCTACGTCAACAACCCTGAGCTGGCAGACGTCACCTTCAGGTAACAACTTCACCACATACACATCCTCGGCTAACTCACATATTGATACTATAACCCTTAGGTGCAGCACAGACGTCACACTTTGTGCGCGCGTCTGTGGCGCACAAAAAGTCCTGTCAGAAGGCGCGCAAAAACTCCGTCTCGGATTTTTTACTGAAACGTAGTACTAATATGTATTATGTGCTCAAACTCAGACTCAAAGCTCACGATGCACATCTTTGATCATTCTGTCGGCAGAACTGTAGGGTCGTACAGACAGAAGTACCTCCACGCACGACATAATGATCAAAGACGTGCGTTGTGCTTCGAGTCTGTGAAAAATCCGTGACGGACTTTTTGCGCGCCTTCAGACTTTTTGTGCGCCGCAGACTCGATCGCACAAAAAGTGTGTCGTCTATGCTGCACCCTATCCACACTAGTAAGCGATGTGATGTACATATTGTACCGTGTGTGCAGGGTGGAAGGTCGTCTGTTCTACGGACACAAGATCGTGCTGGTGTCGGAGTCGGCGCGGCTGCGCGCGATGCTGGCGCCGGCGCGCGCCGCCGACGCGCCGCCGCCCGCCGCGCCGCCGCTCGTGCAGATCAACGACATCAGATACCACATCTTTGAGGTACCTTGCTGACTTGCGTGCACAGGTCGTATACTGCCCGCACCATGGCAAACAACTTATTATAGACATAGGTGTATACAAAAACCACCTGGTCTGATCCTGGTATGTCTAGCCTAAATCAATGGGAACTTATGGGGGGCGAGGGGGGGGGGCCATTGATACGTCATCACACATGTTATCCTAGTTCGGGTATCAACGACTAATTAACTAGTCTAGATAATACTATTGTATTAAGTAGTACATAGTTTATGTCTAAAACAAGTTTGTAATACAAAAAAATAAGTCAGTCGTTCATTCATTCAATCTCTTATAATCATCATCATCATCATCAGCCGGTATCAGTGTACTGCGTCCACCACTGAGCCCGATCTTCGGCTCTTCTTGTGACTTTCCATCATTGGGAGGGATATGCCCTAATCGCCACCCTGGGAAGGCAGGTTGGCGATCGCAGGACGTAGCTCCTCGCACCGGTGACGCTGCTGCCCGACACCGGCCTGTAATATTGTATATGTAGCTACGCTATAAATTTGGAATGGTTATATACCGCCATTTGTCGGTCACCAAAGCCTCGTTCACTGATCAACAGGATGCACCACGGTAGGTGAGGTTGGCTGAGAGCACTGAAGTGGTATTTGTACTCCTTACATCCCCGTCACTTAAAATACGGTCGCGTGAGAGTGTGGTTGTGCTCCCCAGCAGGTGATGGTGTACCTGTACTCGGGCGGGTGCTCCGCGCTGGCGGCGGCGGAGGGCGACGTGCTGGAGCTGCTGGCCGCCGCCTCCTTCTTCCAGCTGCTGCCGCTGCAGCGGCACTGCGAGGCGCGCGCCGCCAGCGCCGTCACGCTGCACAACCTCGTCTCCGTCTACATACATGCCAAGGTATCTGCCGCTCATATTATA